>JAIEZT010001243.1:13479198-14081698 GCA_019594935.1 Periophthalmus modestus
ATGGACTATAGACCAGGTTTACCAGTACAATCAATGACCCACAAGACAAACGGGGTCCATCGGTGTGTAGCATCAGTGCGTGCAGTCATTTATTAAAGATCAGCACCTACCTACTATTTTTACGTGATTCTAAGTTGCTCACACCAGGGTGTTCCCAAGGACCTGGAAAAAGTCTGTACTTCACCGTAAACCTCTCAAATCTATGTGCTGTGTATATCTACTTGTGCCTATGTGACAGACAGGTGCATCCTGCCCTGATTGATCTAATCAGGAAGAATCCGAAGTGCACCTGCAGCCGGGATAAGATTATAGAGGAATGACATTAGCTTGGAGTGTTATGTCACCTGTGCTTTGAAGCTGTACTTTCAACTGCTCTCCACGTGACAAAATGCTGCTCGCATCCTCACTGAATCATTCTAATGTTTACATATGGGAAAACCTCTATAAAAATGAAGGTATTTAGGCCCTTCTACTCAATTTCCCCATGTTTTTGAGTAAAAACGTGTTGCCCCATTACATTATATATGTATAAGCTGCTCTTGAGGTCAAAATACGTCTTCTCTGGTACTATATACATTTCATTTATTGGAGAAAGAGAACAAGAAAGACAGTGTTGCTGGGATAGGCTTGTATAATAGGGCTTCTGGTAATTAGAGGTGTGGTTGAGGTGATTTGTGAGTTGCTGGAGAGGAGCAGAAAGTAGGTTGAGGCATGGTGCCTCCTCCTGAATCTCAGTGAATCATATTAAACGTAATATTTAGGATACTCCAAAATGCATAAGGTAAGTGAGGATAACTGCAAAAAACATTTTAAATGAACTAGCTCTTTTTTCCATGTTTTTAAGACAGTAAAAATCAGGTACAGTGCAACTCTTTTACATGGGATCCAGAAAACAGTACATGAAGATGGGACTCTGGATACCGGAGTTCAGATAGGCATGACTGACAGGTTTATTAGCTAATCAGGGAAAACGCATGGTCCGTCTGTATAAAAATAAAGATGGCTGCTTCTGAGTAAAAACGAAAGGAAAAAATATGACGTGGAGCTGCTAATCTTGACAGCAAATGAGTCCTATACAAACAACCAAGCTGTTTGAAAGCCTCCCAGAGAATCGATGTATTGTTGATTTGTTGGTCACACAAACATGGAACATTTTACACAAATCAACCTACCAACCTTTAAATCAAATTTTAGCAGCAAAACTATTCCCAAATTCTCCATTGAAATGAATGGGATTCCCACTCACCAGGAAGTGCCACCACAAAGAAAGCGTGGTTGCATTTATGGCAAAAGTGGGCGGAGCAGAATAAGGTCAGTGAGAGAAGCACTAAACTCTGTTAATCTGCGGTGAAAGAAATGTTATTATATTCAAAATGTTTGGTGATCGATGAGGTATTTTGTTTCACATGCATCACTGAAATAAGGAAATCTGATTGCAAGATGTTTCAGTCTGGTCCGAGGCATGACGGAGACTGATATGACTGATATAAGAGATTTTTTGGACTTGTATCTATCCACATGACAACAACAAAACATGGAAATGGTTAATTACAGATTACTGCAAATTATGATTATCTAACATCATAATACACTTTCTCTTTTCTTATATAATTACACTGGTACATATTGCTTGTACTATTTTTGTAAGTTATATATATATATATTTTATTGCATCAACTCAAATAAAGCTCCTATATTACATAAAATGGACTCTTGTGAGCTTTAAGCCATGTTCTAATGTTGCTACCTCCTCAAAAACATACCTGGATGTGTGTTTTGTTTCATTCACACATGTTTGAGTAATCCTTTATTAGTCTGTCTACATCTCCAAATCTCAAAATGCTCTGTTCCACCTTGTGATGTCATGAAGTGGTAGTTTTCAAGTTAACAGCTACGTTTTACCTTTAATTCAGTAGAAAATGGCAATTCAAGAGCTGGTATTATCCAAATGATTCTCGTGAAGGTGTATGGAGTTTACAAACACAGTGGAGCACTTCCTGTATTACCACATGACATCACAAGGTGCAACAGAGGCCACACTTCGTCGGGTGCATTGAAGGGTACTTACGTAACTTCCGGCGTAACGAGGCCTGTCCCATTTCATGCACCCAACGAATGCGGCCGACAAATGTGCCCTGCGTTTTCATGGAGATCGGCCATGAAGGAAGCGTGCATCCAAGTACACTGCGCCCACTGCCATCATGTACTGTATGTGACTTCTTTTATGGGAGAAACAAGTTATGCAATTCTAGCTACAATTGGCAAAATCACCTCGAATGTTATATTTGCCTACTGATCCCACGACACCATCTTGATTCTTCTTCTATGAAATAATAAAGAATTAAAAATAAAACTGTAATTATTTTAGCTCATTAGTCAGCAGCTGTCACGGAGGAGTACCCTTCGTCAGCCGAGTACTTCAAACGGTACTTCGAAGGGTACTTTAAAGTGTGCATTTGTTGAATTGGGACACGGCTAGTCTGTTTCCCGTTTGAGAGAAAAATGAAGCCTAAATATGCATGATGTGTGTGTTAAATGTGTAAATGAAATAAAACACAACTCCAGATTTGTGATGAGGAAACAACATTATAACATAGATCAGAAAATAGCATAACACGGGCCCTTTAAATACATTTCTGTTTAGCCCCAAATCACATAAGCAGTCGCCTTGCAGGGCTTCACTAGTTTGTTGATTTATCCAACAGAAACAGAAAGCTATGCACACTCTCCATAACCTTCTTAGTGACATTGCATAAACCATTTGAAATTTCGGGTTACATAACAAATCATAACGTACATTTACAGTTCGTAGATATAGTCTAAATGAAATTCCGTGGGCTGTTTGACTGTTAGGTTGTATAACATTGAGTTTTGCATTCCCTAATGATTCTCCAAAGGAATGAATGGCGTTAATCCTCCGTGCGCATTAGCAGTCTGAGCGGGCCTGTGTTATTTTAGAATTACAGAGACGCACTGCTGCTTCTTAATGACATGCAAATGAATGCCTTATTAACGAGCATCTCCAATTATTTTAAAACCAGCCTTTGAATAAGTTCGCCAATGTTATTCTTGACTCAGAGCGGATCTTTCCATTTAGTAGAGTTTTGGATTTTATTAGGGTTACAAAAGCGGTTTTTGATCAACGCAGGACAGTTGCTGCATGGGTTTTAGGCGTTTTGGTATTTTAGAAATCCTCAAAAGCTGAAATGTTTCTTTAACGAGGGGGAATTATGCTAAATCGACTTTTTGGAGCTTTCTTCCAAGTTATCACGTTGTTCGCTCATCAAAAATATGCCCGAAGTGGTTTTATATGTCATCCATGCATGTTTGAGTAATCTAGTGATCTCTCCCAAGCACTATCCAAACCCTGCTTAAGGTCAGCAAGAGCATGATACAAAACAATACACTACAACTTCACAAACCCGGTGTGATGTGCAGTAGTTTCATAGCAGGATGCACACCAATTGTGTTGTGGAAAATATAGCATTTTTAAAACAATAAAAGGTAACATGGTGATCTAAATAGGTTACGTGTTGGAAAATAATACCCATAGAAGTGTAATACCTCCTCTCTAAAGAACACATATTACGCAAAAATAGTATAACCCTATTTAAAGGACCTTTACCCAATCTTGTATTTCTGTAAAAATGTATCTTGCTCCAGTACAGAAATGTTGTATAAGCAGCTCTTGCGCACTGTCTGCACGTAATCATAAAGCATTTTAATGTTCGAGAACCAGGAAGTGTGCTGGTTAGCATGCTAGTTGTTGTTCGCCTAGCCTCTGAAAGTTGTAAAAAAAAGTGCTTATTAAAACTCATCACGGTGAATAATTAGGATGCTCGGAATGCATAAGGTAAGTGAGGAATAACTCTGGACCACACTGCAAACCCTTTAAAATGAACTACTTCTGTTTTTGTAAGATTTAAAATTAGGTACAGAGCCTTTAAGACAATTTTTAAATACATTTTTGTGCATATTTAGGTAGATACTGTATATTGCATGAACAAAAAACAGTAACCACTATCTTTTTTGCAGTGCATGTATTCAACAATAACTGAAAATGTTAAGACCCCATAATAGTGAGATTTTCATATTGCCTTTATTGAACCACTGTACTACAAGGATGCTTCTTATCAAAGTCCTCTCCTTTTGTGGAGTGCGGACAGGGCTCGGCTGGGCTGCCACTCTCCACTTAGCTCTAATCAGGTCACCATAATAAGTAGCAAACTCCCTCTGTGCTCTCTTTTCTCTGCCCAAGACCTTCATGAATAATTGGACCGGAGGAGGGGTGGAGAGGGGTTGTTGGAGGAGGTAGTCTGAAGTTGTTCGTTTTAAGAACACGCAGAAATATACTGTACAAGCACAGCAAAAAAAAACAGAATATAGTTTAAACCCACAGTATGAAACTTTAAGTAAAAAAGAGGCTGAAAGAAAGGCATGTTTTTTTTATCATTATTTTGATTGTGTTGACTAGATGGATTGGTACCACTTCATAATAACACTGGGGCCTGGATTATTTATAATAAACTACAAATTCATCTTATTCCCGAGGTTGCCGTAGGCGTCGGTATCGTCATTTGGGTTGTATTATTTTGAATGGGACAGCAAATAAGTTATATTTGTACTACAGAGCCATTTTAGCCTTCGTACTACAGAGTCTCCTAGAGAATCGGTGAGGTAGTGACTTGTTGAACATAAAACATTTTACACAAATCAACACGACTTTATGTCATATTTTTGAGGTGAAACTTTCCTCAAATTCGCCAGAAGAGCCACCACAAAGAAAGTGTGGTCTGGAGCGTTTAGAGGAAAAAGTGGGCGGGGCCGATTAACGTCAATAAACTATTTGTTCATGCTTTATCAAGGCTAATTTAACAGTAGTTATAATATGTTAACGAGTAAGTTGCGTGTTAAATAACTTACTTTTCTCAAAATGCTGATGTTTTTTCATCTTTCATTGGTTGAATTATATTGTACTTAAGGGCCCCGTGCCGGATTTTGACCCATGAGTGAGGAACACGGTTCAGTTTGATGAATGTTGTGCCATGATAGACAAAACAACAGTCTGTCAGAGTTCCAAGTATCAGTCAAGTTACGTTAGGAACAATAGGAAACGGCAGTGCAGGTCATGGGGGACTCTTAATTTTTGTAGTTTTTTTAGCCAGGTTTCGAGTCAGGAGTACCTAACTGAAAGATGAGCCAATTCTGCATACAGCAAGTGATAGAAAAAAACAGACAAAAAAAAAATTTGGTTAGCACTCTCACCTCGCCACAACAAGTTTCTGCCTTTCTGTGCAGAGTTTGCATGTTCTTCTTATGTCTGGGTGAGTTTCCTCCAGGCACTGTGGTTTTTTCGTATCAACCCAAAACACGGGTAGTCCCGCGGCACCAACTGCTCCTGACAGGTTACCCTAGTGGCACTGAAGGATGGGTCAAATACACAAGGCAAATTCCCCTATGGGTACAAAAGGTGCACCTGAAAGGCACTGTACCTGATTTTTACCCTCTTAAAAACGTGAAAAACAGAACAAGTTCATTTTAAACGGTTTGCAGTGGTCCAAAGTTACTCCTCACTTACCTTATACATTATTCAACCAGCATTCAGAGTTTATAAACCCTTTACTCTGCTCTCAGATGCCAGAAGGGAGTTTTGCCGTTGGGGTAAAGCTAACAACAACTAGCAAGCTAACATGCACTTCCTGATAATTCCTGATAATAAAACTCTTAATAGATAGAATTAGACATATTTTGACCTCAAGAGCTGCTTATACATCAGACAGGTTTTGCTCAAATGCACAGGGAAAAATCAGGTACAGGGCCTTTAAGATTATTGTTATTAAGACCCGAGCATAAATGTGCAAAAGTCCTACTGTATCTGTACAGTTTTGAGAAAAATCAAGCAGTAAACAATAATGAAAGTTTTGGGTCAGATCTGGTGGTGCTCGGAATGCTGTGGTTCCTGGTGTGTTTAGTTAAATCACACATGGGTGTCACACATACTGGGTCAAACTTGAGTTATCCAAAATCTAGCTAACGTACTTTAACATATTGGGGTTTTTATACAACGGACTCCAAACTGAGGCAGCCTTATCAGGACATATCATAGTTAAAATAATTTACATAAGTCTTGGACTGTGGTCATACTGACCTCTTAACGAAACAGCCACAGTGTAAAAATCCATGTGACTTTTGCAAAAATGGTTGGATCTGGACGGAACCAATGTAGCATTTGTGTGATTTGATGACCTGGACATGATGTGGGAATTAAACTTCTATCTTTAAAAATGTCTCTCCAGCGCCCTCTGCAATGTTAGAATGGGACTGAAACATTTATCTCTAATGCGACATAGGCAATTTCTTATCAAATATCAAGCCAGGGTTGACAGAAAGTTCCCACACTGAAGCGTACCCTTCTCCGGTCACAAGGGTTGAGTACCTTTACCACTGCTTGCAGTTTTAATTGTGATTTGAGTCTTGTGGCAAAATGGCTCTCCAGCTTAAATGGGATGGAAACATTTATTTTAAATGTGGCAGTGACCATTTTGAATCAAATGTCAAGCCTTGTTCATTGGCGGCCCTCTCAAGTGTGTCCTTACGTGGTTTGCAAGGGTTGCGAGGGCCCTTTATCACTGCTTGCAGTTTTAATTATTATTTATTTTGCTGTCTCAACAAAAAAATGAGGAAAACCACCACCCAGGAGCAGGTTGGAATAAAATGACAGAACGCTGACTGAACAAATGTGTCTTTTTGAACACATGCAGACATGATGACAGAAATAACACTCTGATCGGACACGCTCATGTAGAATGCTATAGAAAAACAAGCACATTCATGTAATTCTGCATATGGATACTTATGACTCTTGGCATAACTCAATATTGTGTCAAATTCTGCTTACTTTGTGGAACTTGCATTATGAGGTCTACCATCAAATGTTTAATGTGTTTTTTGAAGGTATAGGATATTATAGTATGAGCCCTACTGGTTTATAAATGAAACTACAATCCAAATTTGTCATAAGACGTGACAGGTCTATGTTAAGCATACACAAATGTTACAGACTAAATGTCGTTATTGCAATATGGCCATGCATTTGAAAGATTATAATTAGGTTGATAGGTCATACATTGTTACTTATTTTTTGGTTTGGTGAGATAGTACCTGTGGTAAATAGTAAAGATGACAAATGACGAAAATACAGAAATACCTCTATGTCAGCAGCACAAAAAATTCCATCCAAATTGCAGGGTTAATGTGCAAGCAAAAGAACAAGTTTTTTCTGACAGTTCAAACATTCATTTAACAAAATAATGCTGTTATAATTTATTTATATTAGTCTAATCACATCTAATGTGCAATTTAACTACAGCCTGTATATATAAATGAAGACAGCTAATGCATTTGCCGCTGTGTTCAAAATAGGAAGTAATCATGGGCGCTTCCAGCTCCATCAACTCTAGCTCCAATTCGTTTTACACTGAAAAATTGTCACCCCTCTCTCTGTAACTGCAGCAGTGACTTTTATTTTGGCTATTTTATCTGTAAATCAAGATATGAACATTCAAAAATTAATTCAATTCAATTTATTTTTCACAGTGGTCAACGTTCTATAAGGCACATGCACACACACACATGTAGCATATACACATGCACATGCACATTTACACACTCAAGCTTCTTCCATAGTGTATATTGTGCACATACATGTCTGTTTTCTGTATGCTAGTATATAAATGACACTTTGAAAAACATGGACACCCTCAGAAGCTCTGTACACTACTGGAATGGAGTCTATCACCGCTGCACAAGACAAACTATTTGATGACTTGGCAGGTAGTTATGTTTTACCTTATTTCTTTTCTTTCTTTTGCCATTTGAGTTTGACACACTATTTTATGAAAGAAGATAATTCGTAAGAAAGAAAAAATAAATAAATAAACAGACAAAAAGAAAGTATATGTACTACTAAAATTAAATAAACATTACTATAGATCAATAAGGTGCCTTCTTTCCCAGAGGTCACTTTGGCTCGTGTTAGCAACAGGTTTGATTGACAGTGTAGCTAAGCGCCCGCTCCCTGCTAAACCAGCGGTGCGGGCGTGAAGGGGCATTATCTTCAGCAGCCTCGCTCCGGATTGGCTGTTTGGTTGCTACGATACTCGCGGTCATATCGGCTCGGCTCCAAATTCGCCCTGTACCTGCTCTAGCCTCGATAAGCTTCATTTGACTGGAGCCAAACACTATGGTTGACATCACACTCACTTAGTCCACTTCTTTATGTCTGTGAATTTAACATAGTTGCTAGGTAACATTTTTTGAAATTACCTCTATGTATACAAAATGGCGTATTTTTATTTATTTATTTTTTTTTTGGCGTATTTTTATGGCGTATTTTTATATATACGACATATATGTATCTGTCGTATTGTTAAAATAAGGTACACTTCAGGAGATATTTATTTATTTTTTGTCAATATCGCATGTTCCGAATTGTAATATCACTTCCTTAATCCCCACTAAACGCTGTTGTGTTGGCTCCCTGCATCTCCAACCCATCATCGAATAAAGCTCAGGCCCTCTACATATTCCTATCGCCGTGCACCACACACCCCCTATGATGTTCTAAAACGCTCCGTAAGTGGATTGGAGTGCTCCCCGTCGCCTCTCGCACGCGTTGGTGGTCCAGGTATGTGCTACCATTATCCCTCTAATGCTCCTCATCCATTGCGCCCCCCTCTTTTAAAACTGATAGCTACATTTGCGCACTGCACGGACGTAGCCTCTTCCTTAGTGCTGCTCGCATTTCACGCGCCTTAGCTTATCATAAATCTCATAGGCTAATGGGACAGCTGACCCTTCTTGGTTCGAACGCCGCACTCAGCACTTCGCTACCGACATTCGTATGCTAAAAGAGCAAGTGTGGTGTATCGGCAAACAATGGACTTATGCAAAAAAAAAAATCACCCTTAGAAGTGCGGACTGGGCATAACTAGCCGTGCGCGCGTGATTAATTAAGGTAGCTAGCTGTCTTGCGTATAGATTCCGCGACATTGAGCCCCCCCGTTCTGCTAAATGTGTGGTGGTATAATCTTGAACAACAAAGCTCGGGAGGGAAGCAGAGCCAGGGTCAGATTAGAACGGGCCAATGGAAAAAACTCATTATCTACTCTTATACAGTACTGTGCAGGCTGCAATTAGCAACAGTGAGTCATCTCAGAAGACTGGAAATAGATCATTGAGTTCAATTAACTTTTTCATTTTCTTTTTTTTTACTTTTTGTAATGGTGACGTATACACAAACCAATGATATGAACAAGTCTGTGATTCAAATAGTCTCAAGTCAATGTTTTTCTATAGTGGATGGGCTGGTAGTGACCCATGACTTGAAAGAGCTGTATCTGATTTTTACTGTCTTAAAAATGTGAAAAACAGAACTAGTTCATCTCAGACGTTTTGCAGTCGTCCAAAGTTATTCCTCACTTGCCTTATGCATTCTGAGCATCCTAATTATTCACCACAATGAGTTTACCAGCACTTTTCACCACTTTCAGAGGCCACAGTGAAGTTTTGCGTCACAGTAATGGTAACGACAACTAGCATGCTGACAGTACACTTTCTGATTAGCAGACAATAAAACACTTAATACTTAGATGCATACAGTACACAGCTGACTTATTTTGAAAGAGCTGCTTATGCAATATAGTGGTCGCTTGTTTATCGCGGGGGTTACGCTAAAAAAATTACCTGCAATAGGCGAAATCCGCGACGTAGTCAGTTTTAAGGCTGTAAAACTCCTCACCACACACTTTATACACTTTTTTCAGACAGGCATTAACATGTTCTCAAATTTCTCTCTTGTTTAATTCATTAATAGTGGCTCACGTGTATTTCACAGTAACTCTGATCATGCTTCTTCGTCCTGAAGCTGCTCTGCGATCGAAATCGAACATTTATGTAAATTTGGCTGAACACATTCTTTACTGTACAGGAGACACGGCATGGAGGAGATTGACTGACAATGGTTTACAGTCCCTTAGCTAATCAGGATGCAAAAAAACAACAACATGTAAATTGCACGAAAAAAATCTACAAAACAGCGAGGCCGTGAAAGGTGACCCGCGATATAGCGAGGGACCACTGTATATCTGTACTGGAGAACAGACATATTTTGCTTTTTCTTTCTTTTTTAAAAAACAAAAAAACATTTTATAATGTTCCATCATCAAAAACTGCAAAATTCTCCTCTTTTCAGATATTTTCATTTTGTGCGTTTTTATAATCCATGCACCATTTTGGTCATCAAGTAATTGTTAGATGAGTTATGTCAATTCATATGCAGGCCTGTCTGTATAGTTAGTTAAACGTCATGATTTTACATTTTAGTACCTTGCTGCATGTCTTCTTTTGTCAGATGCAGGTTGGGACAGCCACAAACCTGAGATGAACTCTTTTTAAGTGGTGCAATGAAACTAGGACAGTGGTGTAAGGACACTCTAAGCAGTTTTGCCTTTTGTCCTATAGGAAGGGGGGCACTGATGCAGCATTCTTGTCCAGGTTTTCATTTAAACCAAGGGTCAGTTCAAACACTAAAAGTTGATTCATTCTACTTATTTCGAGAGCTGCATTCCTTAAGCCCTAGAGCCTCCTGTTCTTCTTATAACCTTACTGATGAACTACAGTTACCAAGGTAAGAGTTCACTGACTGTGAAGTATATTTGTTCAACACATTTTTATTACATTTTGCATACATGTTCTTAAAAGACACATATTGTGGGAAAAATAAGTTTTAACCATATTAAAACATTGTTCCCTTAAAAACCTCCCTGAATTGTATTTAGCGTAATTCACTCTGGTTTCAGCAATCCTCTGTAAAAAGTCCTTTGTCGCTGAGCCTCAGAAAATACACAGTTTGAATTTTTCTCAGGATTGTTGCACTTTGTCCATCGATTTCTGTGTTTCCGGGACATGTTTGTTATTAGCTAAGATTAGTTAGTTTAGTTTTTTCCCCATGGTAATTTCCTCTGCTACCAATATACAATGTTGGGAAAGTTACTTTGAAAACTTATTACAAGTTAAATATATGTGCTTTATGTTTTATTAGAGACTATTAAACTAAAACTGTCTCAGGTGACCTCACACCAACAATAAAGTAACATTTGCATAATGCTGCTACTCTCTAAGTGGCTGTAGAAGTCATGTTTGTGGGCAATTATGTAACTAAATATTAAGTAATTTTGTTAGTAACTGTAATTTAATTGCAAGTGTTTTTTTTTAAAGTAATATTAACTAAATTAAACCCAACACTGCCATTATATGGAACCACCAGATTACAGTGTGGGAAGCACCCAAGCTGAAAAATAATGTCTGGTTCATACATGGTGATTAGTTTTGAGTTTTAAAAACAGGATATGTCAAAGCAAAGGTTCTCAAGAGTATGTTTAAGGGCCAACAGCAGCCACAATGCAGATTATATGTCTTTAATTAACCTTACAATTTACAATCCAGTTTAGCATACAAGAAGGATTAAAATACTTTGATCACTATGACAAATTAGCCAACTGCATCTCTGAAAATGTGTATTACTGCAAAATATACAACACTAACTTTGCCGTACTTTATTTAATTCAGAAACTGGAGCATACTCTTCAGAAGGTTTGTGGAGGTTAGAAACATCACAAATATGCACTTCCTGACAGCAGATTTTTGTATTGGAGACCTTAAACTGTGTTACTTGCTCATATACAAAGGCTGGGCATCCATACAAAGAGTGCAGCGTGTGGAGATGTGTGAAGTGCTCTGGGTGGTAAACACAGTGACTAAAAGACATAAGTGTTGCACGCACTAAGTAAGAATTAATTCAACTCGAAAGGTGCAAATACATTCACCTGCATCTTTTGACGGACTTCTCAACATCACAGTTAGCGTAGTATGTCATTTACAACAGCTTGGCTATGTCAAAAACAAATCTGCAATCAAAATATAATGTGTAGACAATGGAGCACTGGAAAAAGAAACAATACGATAATACATGAAGATTTTGAATCAAGTAGTAGTTGAGAACATTCTGGCTGAATGGGGAGACACATGCTGCTGTTCTTGAAATAATAATACAAACAACAGTGTAATTTTGATTTTGAGCGAGAAAAAAGTAGTGATGGGACTTTCAGCTCTTTTATGAGATCCAAATCTCTTAGATCTATTAATTTCAAAGAGCCGTTCAAAAGACTGGCTCTTTTACTGTTTATTTATATGACAGAACCCAATGTGAGAACTCATTTTAACAACAAACTAATCACAGAGAGAAACGACCAAGGCTCAGATGTGTTTAAAACGGTTCAAACTGAGAGAGGAAGAGCGTTTACTCTTTCAAATGATGTATAATCTAAATAAAACGTTGGACTACAATAATAATTATTTTATTACGAATTGTTAATATGATGCCAAATATGTTTTGGAGCACAAAGCTCTTATTTGTGTCGTCTGCTCTGCTTTTATGCTGAATCTTGTATCAGTTCTGTGTTAATCAGTGTAAAAATGCATACAAATTACAAAGAAAAAGAATGAGATCTAGATCCAACCGTTCACATTAAGGAATTGTTCAAAAAAACCCAACTCGTTCAAAAATGTCACATCACTAGAAAAAAGCTGTATGAAATACCATACAAATCATATTAAAAGAGACGGTATATAGTATTCAGTATCTGAAATGTGCAATCCATAGCCCATCAAGGCCCATGCATTTATGTTAAGTTATAGCAGTGTTTCTCAAATAGTGGGGCCTGCCCCCCTGGGGGGGCGCGAATGACCCTGGAGAACATGCTTTTTTTTTGCCGTACTAGAATAAAGTGTAATTGCACATCCACTACAGTAGGTGGCAGTTGCACTCTCATTGTTAGAGTGTGAGTATTAGCTCTAGGCCATAGAATTAATACTGTGTACGCGCGCACACGCAAAGCGTTTGCGCGCGCACACAGTAAAGAGAGAGAGTGAACAGAGAGAACAAACCCCGCAAGAGGAGAGGCGTCGGGTCCTATCGTCGCCGATAGACTCGCGGTTGTGGACTTTCCATCACCGTAACTCCACAACCAACAGTGCTTCATGTAAATTCAAACAGCATCTCAAACCAGAAGCATGGCGCTCTTTAGATATTTTACCGTCATTATGTTAATCTGCCTCTGTTGTCCCTCGAAGATGACGAATGAGAGCGCAGGGGCCGTGGGGATTTTCTCAGTCGCTTATTCAGTGTGTCACAGAAAAAATACAGATGGATATGTAAAACAGAGGTAGTTGTGTGAAAAAATGCAGTATATTCTGATACTTCCTTTAACATGATTTTTATGGATACAAAAGAATAAAAGTCTAGGTGAGATATACTGGTCTATAGTGAGCTCAGTCCTTAAAGGGTTAAGTGAAAACAGGACGAATATTGCCAACAATCATCCCGCTTTATTAATGTCACTTCAGTAAACCAGCGAGCACTGTAAGTCATTTTTTGTTGTAAGTTGATCTATATTTATGTATTTATTTTTTGTTTTTGTTTTGTTATATAATACTTACAACCATTTTATAGACAAATTGTACTATTATAGTTGCGGCGGAGAGTGGGGGGGCGTGAAAGTTTTTCTTCTTTATAGGGGGGGCACAACAGAAAATAACTGAGAAGCACTGAGTTATAGTAATTCACAATTTACCTTTTGAATTTTGTTAAAATTATGACAAAATGTATTCTGTATGTATTCTGTATGTATTCTGTATCTTTAATGAAAATAAAATATTGGTTGCATATTTTGTAAACACTGAGGCAGCTTGGAAAAACATTGGTGCCAAATATGTCCCACTAATACCAATATCTGGGGAAACATTCTGGTGACTTTTTTTCTGGCAAGGAGGATGAGCGCTTCACGGATCCCCGGGTCGCCCAGTCTATGTGGTGTTTGTATGTTTCTCCTGAGTGGGTTTCTCTGGGCATTCCAGGTTTCCCTATCAATCCAAAAATCCAAAAAGATAGGTAAGATAGTCCTGACCAAGCCTAGCAGCAAGATCATGGGGATGGTTCTCACTGCTACTGAGGAGATGCTCCAGCAGCACTGAAGGATGGGTCAAATGCAGAGGACAAATTCCCCTACGGGGAAAATAAACTGTATCTTTAACTATAACTGAAAACAAACATAATTTTGAAATAACATAAACATAAATAAAATTGTGGTGTGCCTCGGGGATGTTACTTAGGACCCTTGATATTCCGTTGTACAGAGTTTAACTGTACTGTGGTTCATGAGGCAAAGACTGGAAACACTAGCAGTGATTTTAAATGCCACAGCGGTCACAGATTTGGTTCAGAAGCATCACCATATACTGTATATACACTTATACCATCCCACTCCAGCCCCAGTGGCAAGTATAGCCTCTTTACACCAGCGTCAACATTGTGAAAGTAGCATGAGTCCAACATGAACACACCTCTTTGTTAACGCTACTGCTCCATTAAGACCGGGGTCAAGATACGGCTGTAAATGTTCCCTCCTGTTGCTGACAGCAGAGAGAGCTCATTAGAAAATAAATACCTCCTTAGAGACAGAACTAAAGTTCATAAAGTATATTTTCCAAATGCAGACATTGTAAGTTAGAACTTGTGTTGAACTCATTTCTATGTGACCAAAATCATGCTTAAAAAAGAGAATTAAAGCCACATGAATGCATAATACATGTTCTTTAAAATAAAACAAAAAACTCACACTGCCGAAAAACTGTGCACCATCAGATTCAGCCTGCAGAACACCATGGTACATACACCACAGTTTGAGAAACACTGCCCTAATAATCATTCCAACAGAGGCCCGTAAGTATATGGCTTTTATCGGTCATACTGTGGAGTTCACTCAAGTCAAGTTTTGTTCAAAGAATGAGAGTGAGAATATATTCACAGTGTGCCCTAGAGAACACCAGTAGCAAGATGTGTCTATCACTGAACAGACTGCTAAAAGCTAACTCTGTCACTGTCCACCACTGATGCATGACTAACGGGATGTGGCCATGCTAGCTTTACACTTCACTGGAGTCACAAACAACTTCTACAGTAATCAAGTTTATACAGCCAAAGCAAGGCAAGCTCATAAATATAGATATGAGATCGGAAGTAGAAATGAAATGAGTGTTGCCTATTCATAGATTACAATATGGATGCAGATTTATTTGGAACAGCTCTATAATAATGCAATTTTGCAGACTTTGGATCGCTACCAGTTTACTTGGGTATTAGATCTCTATGCATGGGTTTCGGAGTGATGGAAAGTCAGCACCGTCGCCATAGCAAATAACAATCCTTAGGAATATTTTACCATGAGATTCCACAACAGTCTCTCTATGCACTTGAGCAAGACACTTCACCCACCTTGCTGTTAGTGAAGTTTTGTCTAGATATCTTTTCTGGTATAATAAATGATGCATCTCATTTATCCATTCATCCATTTCCTTCCGCTTATCTGGGCCAGGGCCATGGGGGCAGCAGTCTAAGCAGGGACTCCCAGACTTCCCTCACCCCAGACACGTCCTCCAGTTCCTCCGTGGGACCCCAAGGCGTTTCCAGGCCAGCCGAGAGACATAGTCCCTCAGCGTGTCCTGGGTCTTCCCCGGGGCCTCCTCCCTGTGGAACATGCTTGGATCTCATTTATATATAATAATATACGTAAGTATGAAATAAACTCTCACATTTTATTGCACTAGTCTCAAATCAATAAAACAATGTCTAAGTTTTTAAGAGCAATAAACCTAAACAAATAGAAAAAACTTGCTTTTACTTTAGTCTATAGTTTGGCTAAAAAGTTACACTGTACTGTGGCTTTAAATATATATATAATTTATAATAATACTTATGGGTCATTAATTGCCATGCACGCAGTTGACTAGCCTTTAATCTTTCAATATTAACAGGATTTGTTTTGCTGAAAAATCTTTTGTGGTGGGAGGGTCAATGTAGCTTATGCTAATTCCAATTAACAAAGAAACATATTGAATCTTGTATTGTACACTTGTGCTGGGTGTTGCCACCTTGTCTCTGACAGTCAAATGTCACACAATGAGAACACAGGCCAGTGGCTAAACTGCAGCCACTGACTCATTGTTCTTGACCTTCTTTGAGCCTTGGACAGAGCCCTGGTCTAATGCACTCTGACGTACAGGTCGCCATCATCTGAGCCTTACACTACAACAATCAATGTCTTCAGTATACAGTTTTAGGCCCATACGATCAAATATATAGTTTTATACATTTCTGCATGGTTTGAATCTGCTTATTGTTTCACTGATTTCATTTCATAGGATAATGTGTTGTCAAGTCTAGAAGAGGGCATCCCCAGATCTTGGTTTAGGCCTATCCTTCTGCTGACCCATAAATGCATCACTGTTCTGGCACCACTGTATCTGCAAGACCTGATCACTTTGCACCCTGAGATCTTCAGGTAGCTCCTTCAGGTCCCCCCCCACTAGGCTCCGTACAATGGGGGACTGTGCCTTCTCTTCAGCTGCACCACGACTCTGGCATTGCCTCCATGCCAGGCTGAGAGCCACACAGAGCCTGGGACTTTTTAAAACCTAATCTAAAGACGTTTTTATTTAGAAAAGCTTATTGTTGATGTTTTTCAGCATTTAGCAATTTAGTATTTGTTTAAAGTTATTGTTTTATTGTAGCTTTCTGAGATTCTATGGAATAAAGAGTACATTATAAATAAAATGTATTATTATTATGGTTTCTCAGAGTGTCAAAAGGAGCTTTTACCTTCAATGCTCGTTGGCTGTGTGGCAGGCATTCTTTCGCAGGTTCAGGCCAATTACTCTGAAAGGATATCACGTCCATAAAACTAGCAAGAAAGTTGTGGGTTCAACTACGCAGGTGAGTGTACTACAGTTTCCCTTTTCAAATCAAAACAGGATCAACAGGTAAAACCCCTAGCTAAAGTACACCCAACCAACTGCTTCAGACAGGTTACCTCAGCAACAGTGAGACATGTGTCAAATGCAACAAACCTCACCTCAGAAGGTAGAGCATGTAACTTTTTGGAGGTGGCACATCACCTGCATGATTCAATGAAAATAAACAAAGATAAAAACCCTAAGATAAAATACATTTCATACTATGGAACATTATAGGCAAACAAGCAGGTGGACGCCCTCCTCCAAGCCAAAAAAGAGTCAGGTTTGTGGAGATGCAAGCCTGCTCAGAGAAAGGATACATGTTTTTCACTGCTATAAACATAACTAAATTGAACAAAACATGCTTTTACTTTATTTTTTGGCTAAAAAGTTACATACTGCGGCTTTAACCTTAACATCAAAGTTAGGACTAAACTGAAACTAAAGCAGAATTGCTGTTGTAGTGCTGGTGTAGGACAAACCAAGTCTACACCATAACCAGTACTACACTAGGACCAGTATGAAAACACCCCTAGATCAATAGTTAATATCATACAGATTGTGGCATTATAACACATTAAATGTCTTAAAGCAAAACCAGTCGACAGAGTTGCTTTCTCTAACTGAGAGTGCCAGAACAAAGCAAAAGTTCAAACTGACTATGCGGCAATGCGGCCCACAGGTGGACTTTTGTAGCTCTCCTCAAAGAAACTAAATAGAGCCATTTGTCCTTTTAGCTTTGTAAAAACACCAGTGTAAGAAGCCCAAATGAGAGGCATTGTTGGGCGTGATGATAATGTCCTCGCTTTTATTGAGCTGTGCAGAATCCCTGAGCAAGGAGAACACTGGGCCGCTATACCCTTGATACATTTTTAATGAGGCCGTCTTTGTTGCGCGGTCCGGCTATTTCAGGAGGGTTTTCACAGTCAACACAGCAGCCTTTGTTGTTTGGCTCTGAGGAAGGATTGTTTTTTTTTCCTCTGACCCTCCATAGTAATAAATGTCATTGCGAGATTATTGTTAGATCAGAGACTAGGAGATGTACGCTTGTAGTTGAAATCGCTTTTAACATCCCATTGGCAACGGTGTAACTTTAAAGGAGAAGTTGACTTTTCAAAGGCTGTAAATGTGCTATGATGTTTTTCTCTCATCATTAGCTTACTCAGAGTTGGGTTTTGAGTGATTCGAGCAACAACAAAATAGCCGGGCTTACTCTGCATAAAAAAACTGCCATCGTTGTAGGTTAGATCTGCACAAGCATGTTCTGAAATGCGATTGTTGCATTTGTTTGTCAGTACATATTTCAGTGTCAATTCTTCTGCATTTAAAGGGCTTGTATTACACTATTTTCTTATCTATGTTGCTTCCTTATACCTGGAGTTGTGTTTTGTTTCACACAAATCCTGCATGTTTAGGCTGAGTTCTTCTCTCAAACAGAAAACACTCTGTTCCACCTTGTGATGTCATGTGGTGATACAGGAAATGCTCCACTGTGTTTTTAAACTCCATACACCCTCACTGGAATAGTTTAGATGATTTCTGCCCTGGAATTGCCAATCTCTACTGAACTAGGAAGGTAAAAGGTCGCTGTTAACTTGGAAAGAACCACTTCCAGGCGGAACAGAGCATTTTGAGCTTTGGACATGTAGACAGACTAACAATAAAGGATTACTCAAACGTGTGTGTTACAACCCAGCTTGTGAGGGGACAAGGAAGTAACAAAAGAAACCAAGATGGAAAATGGTAAATGAACAGGGACGTTAAGTTAGCTAAAACAGAGATTTTACAGTAACAATGTACAGAGTCAGTACTGACGACGAGTGTCTCACAACACAGAGTCACTACCACTGTAGTGATATGACCAGAAGAGACACACGAAATGACACACACAGGACAGCAGCCCCGAACAGGTGTCCCGAATCTTCTTAAGTGGGTGGGAGGCGGCCCCAGGATTGGCCATGGTGGGAAACAGTCCTCCAATCACAGCCAAGGGATCCAACAGCCATGATTATGGGGAAAGTAGAAGATTCAGGGATGCACACAAAAAGAACTTAGGACCATAACATGTGTGAATGAAACAAAACACAACTCCAGATGTGTTTTTGAGAAAGTAGCAATATTATAACATAACTTAAAGCTCACAAGAGTCACAAGAGATGACCTTTAAAATATGAATAGTGAGCAAAATCCTATTATTAAAACAGAACGAAATGCTTGTTAGAATTAGATATGTTTCTCAAGCCCTACCACTTAACCTTAAGACAGTTTCCATAATCCAATTGCCTCTCCTCTCTCTACGTTTAGCTGGTGTATTCTCTGTTGAACAATAAGAAGTCTTTTGGCCTTGCATTTCTCTGAAGCAAATGTGTGTGACCGATTATCTTATTATTGCATATATGCTCTCATTAGGCCATCTGCTCAGAGTGGGTTCAACGCTGGTTCTAATTACGCGTGGTGTGTTTTTGTGAAGATATATCTATAAAATAACACAGGCAGGCATATCATTTTTTACTCCTTTTAGGATCTATATTAGTCATACTTACACTAAAGCATGAGCAAAGAACTGTTTATTAAGTATTATTCAGGCTTAGTAACTATTTAATACCTACTTAATGAAGTACTTAATAAATACTCTGACCCTAACTCTTAAGCCTTTAATTAAGTACAGTAAAAACAGGTTTAACAAAAAAATAGTCACATGGCCGTATAAAAAAATTGTGGCAAAATAAGGGACACATAAATAACATGAGTCACATACAAAAACAGAACTAAGTTGCAAAATAACGAGAGACAGAAACAGAACTAAACTAGAGTCTCAAACACACAAAGTTATACACAGAGCTAAATGAGTGAGGAACAAATCTAATAAGACACAAACACAAAATGGCATACTGTCCACAAAGACCAGCAGCCCTGAGCAGGTCTGAGGAATCTCCTTAAATAGTGGAGGTGCTGCAGGTGAGACACAGGATTGGTCAGGCGGGAAAACATTCCCCCAATCATCAGCGAGGGCTCACACAGCCAGGATTCCATGGGGAAAGGGAACAGATTCAGTCACACACAAAACATAGGACAGATACTAAAAAGGGAAAGCGCATAAGGCCTGGGGCTGTAACAGTTTAGTTATTGTGACATAGTACTAATATTTTGAAGCTGCATAAATAGCAAAAGAAAGATCAAATTCTGTCAACTGGACAAAATTTGTAGAGTGAAGATGTTTTGCTACTGGCCAAACCTCCATGTCAAAGCCTGATCTTGATCTTGATCTCAGAAGCTAAGCAGGGCTGGGATTGGTTAGTACTTGGATGGGAGGCCACTGTGAATATCAGGCGCCACAGTGGGGCACCAGTGGCAAAAAACTGCTGTTGTGTCCTTAGGCAAGGCACTTCACCTGGTAGTAGGAAAATTGTGTGCACGTGAGTGTTGGTGGTGGTCAGACGGGCAGATGGTGCTGATTGGCAGCCTCACTTCCTTCAGTCTGTTCTAGAGCAGCTGTGGCTACCACAGTCGCTTACCACCACCGAGTGAGGAGTGAATAAATAATGCACAAAATTGTAAAGTGACTTTGAGCATTTGGAAAAGTGATATAGAAGAGTAAGGGATTATTATTAGTATTGTTTGTTGTCACTCATTGAAGCGGCTTCTTCAGTTCTGGTCAGATTGCTGGTGCACACTGCCTTATATGGATGCACGGCAAAACGTCTTTTCTCTAAAACGTCTGTCCAGTTGACAGAATTTACCTGTTCTTTTGCTATGGATTATGCCTGGACGACTGAGGGATTACACAGACAAGCTTCATAAATGTTTCAAAACAGTATCAATTATAAGGAAAAAACAACAACAATGAAACAATGAATCAACAATGAAAAATTCCTAAATTAGTAAAAAATATAGCTTTATAACTTAGATTTATTTTGTTAACCTTTGTTAAGGCCACAAGTGCAAACACATAATAAATATATAGCAAAGATTTAAAAAATGAAAGAATACTGTAAATTAGAATAGTCCATCTTCACTTTTGGTTGTAAAAAAAACTCATTTGCCCTGCAGTTAAAGGTCCTATATTGCACAAAATAGACTCTTGTGAGTTTTAATCCTTGTTATAATGTTGTAACCTCATCAAAAACATACGTGGAGTTGTGTTTTGATTCATTCACTTCTATTTGAATAATCCTTATTATTAGTCTGTCTACATCTCCAAAGCTCAGAATGCTCTGTTCCACTTTGTCATGAAGCAGTAGTTTTCAAGTTATCAGCTACCTTTTACCTTTTGTTTAGCAGAGATTGACAAATCCAGGACTGAAATCATCCAAATGATTCTAGCGAAGGTGTATGGAGTTTAAAAACACAGTGGAGCACTTCCTGTATTACCACATGACATCACAAGGTGGAACAGTGTTTTCTTTTTGAGAGAAGTACCCCTGAGTTCCAGGTATGTTTTTGATGACGAAACAACATTATAACATAGATCAGAAAATAGCATAAAATAGCCACTCACACACTCACGCACATAGGACATCTTGCTCAAAGGCACAACAACTGTATGAACTAGCAAGAGAGGTTTTTTTTTTTAGTATCTCTCCCTCGGCACCGCAGTTACATATGCTACAGATCAGTGATGAATGGTTAAATATGCCACCTTGGGTATTTAATGAAAGATTTGGAGCGATTACTAGCTCTTCATCTGTATCTATATTTCATGAGTCCTGTGGGGAGAGCTGCTTGCACGGTAAATCGGCAGCACAGACTTTTACAGGGGTGTTCTATATGAGTGGTATCGCAGTGTGTCGTCAATAGAGCTGTCCAAGCCCAAAACTCCAGCTGTGTCTCTGATTGGAACCAGCACCGGATTCATTGTTGATTTAACCTTTAACGATACACTCAGGCAGCACTGCGTTTCATAGAGAACAGTGCAGAGAATGAGAAAGAAAGAGAAAATCAAAATGAGAAATAAATGTGTGTCTGCCAAATTTGTATAAGCAGGTAAAAAATAGTCCTATGTACTGTCTGCATCAAATAAATCGTTTTATTCGTAGACTGCATCTAAAGGCCTAAATGGAACACACAGAATACACAAAATTGTAAAGTGAATTTGCACATCTAAACCATAAACTCTATATGTACATGAACATAGTTAGCCTGCTATTCACCCCATCCAAATAGGAAATGAACATGGGTGCGATTCGATTCCATCAGCTATGGCTCCCCCCCTCGCCCTCTCTCTCTGTAACTGCTGCCACCATTTTGGTTAAAATCAGGGGTGTCCAAACTATGGCCCGGGGGCCAAATGCAGCCCTCAGACCAGTTTTTATTGGCCCTAAGGCCTCCTGCTGAACCGGCTCAATTGATCATAAGCAGCACTTTTAACAGCAAATAAAAGTATTTCTGCCATTACAACCTCAAACATCACATTGCAGTGTGATACAGACCTAAATGAATGTGTTATTAATACACAGTGGCTCTGTCAAAGCTGTGTTTAAAAAGCACCGCACACCGCACTACATTGATCACTGGTCTGTGGCCTCCGCTTCAAATACGTTTTGAGATGTGGCCCTTGATAAAAAAAGTTTGGGCACCTCTGTGTTAAATATTCGGATTAAATCTCTACTACACGATCCTGGTGGTTTTATTTCACAATTTCTTCTGTAAATGAAGATATGAACAATAATAAACAGGTCAGGTGCCTCTTCCCCTAAGTCGCTCCGGCTTGCTGTAGCAACAGGTGTGACTGACAGCGTTACTAAGCGCCCGCCCCGTGTCAAACCAGTTGTGCGGACAGGAAATGGGCATGAAGCTTCAACCACATTGCTCCTAATTGGGTCTTTGATTGCTATGATAAGCGTTCTTGGATTACCAAATATGGATCTTGGCACCAAAATAGCCGCGATAACTGCGAGTCTCCACTGGCTTCATTTGGCTGGAGCTGAAGACTATGGGTTCAGCTGTCCACTATATTGGCATTATTGTGCCGTCCACTTTTGCCTTAAATGCGACTAAACGGTGTTTTCTTTATGGTGGCATTTCCGGTTAAGTGAGAATTCCACGAGACTTTGGGAAAAGTTTTGCAGCTAAAATGTGATACAAAGTAGGTTGTGTTGGTTTTACTCTGGTTTTATTCTCTGGGTGACTTTAAAACGGCTCTGTAGTCCCTATAGAACTTATTTACCATCAAGATCAGCAGCCCCATGCAAAACAATACAACCCAAACGACAATGGCAGCGCCCACGGCAACTTCTCAAATAAGGTGAACACACTACGACGATGCTATAGCCTATATGACCAACACGCTACGATTCCAACTTATTTTCTATGCAAACTACTGAAGTGGCCCAAACTTCTCAAAACTGGTGGACGTCAACTGTAATGAAGAACGAGCTAACGCGGCTATGGGCTTATACTAGCAATCTATAGACGCTATTTCTCGCTGCAGAGGGTCTAGGTGCCCCAGTCCGAAAGCATAAAGCATTTTTATTTGCTTCTCTAAACAGAGCAGTAAAATCCATTCTGGAATGCAATCTCTAATGACGCCCTTGATCACGCGGGGGCCGTTCTGAGGGGGGAAGGAGTTGATTGATTAGCTTTCTTTGCATTACTTCACTTGGCTCCATAACTGACAGACATTATATATACACTGCATACAGACGGCATTGGGGCTAATCATTCATATGTCCTTGTGTAGAACATAGTCTGGTGTTATTAAAGCACCGGAGATGTACGGCGAATACGTGGGGGACGAATGTAGGTTTACTGCAATGGAATATGGAAATGTGCCAAATGAAGGCGTTATTTAAAGGAGTGGAAACATGAAAAACAACTGGCTCATTTTAAAAGCTGCGGTCCAAAGTTATTTCTCACTTACCTTATGCGTTACGAGCATCCTGATTACTCTCAGTGATGAGTTTATAAGTGCTTTTCATGACTTTCTGAGGCCACAGTGAAGTTTGCCATCACGATAAAGCGATGATTTGTGCACTTCCTGATTAGAGACAATGCTTTAAAATTACATGCAGACAGTACGCAGTGGTCTTGTTTTGGCCTTAAGAGCCGCTTTACAATATACAGGGTGGCCCAAAAGTCAGTGACACTTTTAAATCTTCAATAGCTCCTATAATTCTTAAGTTTTACTCACCAAATTTTAGCAGTAGGTAAACTGAACCTTCCGAGATTTTTGGCAGTATATACGGTTATAATTGTTCACTTACACTTGAACTTATCACTACTTAAACTAGGGGAAGTAAAAATGACCAAATTTTTAAAAACTATGTCTTTTAAGTATCCACTATTTTCAGTTTGGCACTCAATAGCCTGATCAAACACACTTTGCAGAACATTTGAAAGCATTTCCGGGCTTATGGCTCTTATTTGATCCTCGATATTACGTTTTAAGTCTGAGGTTTAGTCACAAACACCTTTTCTTTAAGATAGCCCCACAGGAAGGAATCGGGACTAGTCAGTTCTCGAGAGATCACATACTGCCCCCTGTCTTTGAAAAACCACTTATTATTCCTTTAATGGCATTTACTCTTGGGGCATCTCTGGTATTAAAATGTCGACGGTAACACCGCTGGGTTTCTGAATTTGACTCATGTGACTCAAAGTACCACAGTACAATGAGGATTCGTTCCTCGGTGCTATATTTGCTCACATTAATGTCCAAAGGGTAGATCTAAATGCTGTGAAAAATAAAATAAAAATATTTAGAAAACAAAAGAGTTATGAATTTTTTCAACTGTCAGTGACTTTTGGGCCACCCTGTATCTATACTGCATGGGGCAAGACAAATTTTGCTCAAACACAATCTGGAAAAATGGGGTACAGGATTTTAAGATCTTGTAATGCTGATGCAAAGGCAGAAATATTCAAGGTGGCATCCATGTTACGCTAAACCTTAGCTTTTAACAACGCCACATCTAATCCATTATAACTAATTACTTACTACATTAAGGTGTAAAATATGAAATATTTTAAACTTAACATCCTCAAAAGTACTTATTTGACTTCATAGAGAATTATTGCTTTGCCTGGAATGTTACGCAACTTATCCATCTTCATTACACAAGCAGGTTCAAGGTCAGATCTATGAAGAGGCAACAGCCATAATGCATGTTTCACCTCGAATTCATTAAGCAAGATAAGTTTAATGCCATGCGGTGGAACATTCAAGCTTTTCATATTTTGGGGCAAGTGTGTTTTATCAGATGTAATATAAAACAACTGTTTGACAATTTGTGCTAACGCTTTTTGGCCTCACAGATACAAGTCAGACACAGGTACGGGATGGCTGAGTTTGTTATTGAGCTAAGGCTTGTGATCGTCCATTCACTGCACAACCTGAACCATAAAAAACAAATCAATGACGACAGCAGGACTGAATACAACCTTGCCACACGCAGCACATGCAAAGGTAGGCTTTTGTTTCGTGGGCTGAACAGGTCCGTGTGTGAATATTCACTGACCCAGCTTGATTTGTTCGCGTTTTTACCATAATGCACAAATTTGAGGCAGAGGAAATGTAAATGAATTGCTTTTGCTGACACTCCTATTTACTATGACAAGAAGGAGGCCTGAAAATGCTTAAATTATTAAATTAGCAGGCCTACGTTGGACATACAGCTGTAAACTGTTGGCGCTGGATGGACTGCTGGTTTTTGTACATATAGCGTTTGATTATGATCATTGGTAGAAACCTGCATCCCCCTGACTCTCGTATTCCACGGTCCACTCTCACGTGCTTAGAAAATCATGACCGCAGAGTCAGATGTCTCCACGTGCAGCACTAGTTTCTTTTGAAAGTTTAGCCTGAGTTTCTCCAGGCTAAACTGGCGCTTTCACTGACTAAGGATGGCAATGGATGGCGCTGAGTGTATGGGTCCTGTAGGGCTTGTGCGTGGGGATTATTAGATATAGGCTATACCTGGGGTCTACACATTCACAGTGTAAGGTATTTTCTAGCAGTGCAGCACTACACCAAACTGGTATCCTAATTTACTCATGCTTAAGTAAATAACACGTGCCAACCAGTGGATATGGAATACATGGGGGATCACCGGGACACTATGAAGACCAGCGTGGGAGGTTACAAGGATGTGTGGACAATAAGAAAATAGCTCTGTTCTGGTCATTTTGGTTAAAGCCACATCTCAGGAATGCATGACCCCCCCAATCTGAGACGGTCATAAAACACTGATGATGATAAAAAAAATTTAAAAAAAAGTTCCATAATTTGGGGGAATTGCAGCTGGTTTCATGGTAAAATAAAATAAATAAAAGTAAAATAAAAGTATAATATTTTTTCTGTCATGGTGGCACAACGAAAAATAAATTATGACACTGGTCACAACTTTCAATAGCCTATTAAACAGGCTAAATGTATGCAAATGTGCTGGTCTAGTAATAAATAAACTAATAGAGTGAATGATGCGTTCTCTCAAAAAACTAGTAATTGTTCTCAGCATTACGCGCTGTTCCCTGGACATATGTATCACTCCATCAGCTCCAGATCTGTCCACTTGTCGGTCAGGAGTCATCTTGGTTGCCTTCGTGTCTTTGTATGTGTGTCTCACACTGACTTTGTTTTCCAAAATGGCTGTTTTAGAAACACAGGTGCCAAAAGGTGCAATTTCTTCTCCCTCCTTTACTGTGAGTCAATGGGCGTTGGTAGGTGGGTTAGGGTTAGGGTTATGTCCTGTTCAGAGTACCTTTCTAGCAGCATACTTGTACTCCTACTTTTTATTGAAGTAACAGTGCTCTTACTTGACCACTACTTTGTGATCAATTTATGGATTAGTTAGCATACAGCTGGTTAACCTCTGCGATGCCTTTGAACTCTTAATATTTGAACTTTTGGAAAAGTCTATAGGAAAAATGAATGAAAAATTTACTTACGGAACAGGAGTTGACTTTGAAGTTATAGATTGTTTTACTGAGAGCTTCTAAACAATGCCAGATTTTCAGTTCCGATAAGAGGCTCAGGTGACACTGGCTCAAACCTGGAGCTCAGCTGCAGACACGTCATTTATGCCAAGTGTATGATTTGTTTAGTTTGACTCAGTGCAGGTTAGGCCATGTAACTATCAATTATATGATTGGGGTTTTTCAATGGAGAGGTCTATAGCCAATCCTGTGTCAGTAAAAGCACGTGGTTTGGAGTTTAGACTTTGGAGGAAGAAATCTGATTTTGTGTGTGTGTGTGTGTTAAATGTCACAGATTAAAATACTATATTGTTTATGTTCAGGAAATTAATACTAAGAGATATTGTTGTTTTGCTTATGAAAAGACAAAAATGGAGATCGAAAATAACAAGAAAAAAGTATGTGATTTTCTCATATCGCTTATGCCCAAATAAATGGCTTGTTTCCTATGTTAACTTGAAATACATATGCTAAAGTAGAATTTAAACTTTCTATCCACAAATTACCAAGAAATAATTAACAGAGCTGGTTAAAGAGCCTATATAACACTGTTTTCTGTTGTTTCCTCATCAAAATCATTCACAGATGTTTAACACACAAAACCTATATATTTAGGCTGAGTTCTTCTCTCAAATAGAAAACACTCCACTTTGTTCCACTGTGATGTCATGTGGTAATACAGGAAGTGCTCCACTGTGTTTTTAAACTCCATATACCTTCATTAGAATCAATTGGATCATTTCAGCCCTGGAATTACCCATCTCTATTGGTAAAAGGTAGCTGTTAACTTGAAAACTACCATTACATCACATCAGAAGGTAGAACAGAGTATTTTGGATTACTCAAACATGTGTGAATGAAACAAACACAACTCCAGGTATGTTTTTGATGAAGTTACAACATTCTAACTTGGCTTAAAGTTCGCAAGAGTCAATTTTCTGTTTTATAGGGCCTTTAATGTCTTGCCCAGACCAGGCTGTCCTATTGACTTGTGTTAAGGATGCTGTCTCCTTCCCACAGTCTCCATCCTACACAGTGATAACTTACACAGCTCTGGACATGTTTACATCCATGACGCACTCCTTCTGTAGTTGGACATGTGGTGAGTAACACAACTTCAGTACCAGCACTTTGATATTATTATTCATACTTTATGTAAACTAAAAAGCTGAACAAAGCCTGATGCAATGTCCCTAATTAAATAGTTTCTGTTTAAAGGAGTAGTGAGACCAGCTATGTAGTTTAAAGAGGGGTATTTTACTGCTATGGGGTCTTAACTGCTAATACATAACATATTTAAATTACCATCTTACCTTTTTATTGTTTTGAAAATGCCATATTTGCCAAAACAACATGTTTAATAACTTTCACTTTCATTTTTGACGCTTTGAGTGTCACCTGCCGTTTGCTCTCCATGCTAAGTCACTCCTCCTTCTAAGCGCTTTCACAAAACAATGCACATCCCGTTTATGAAACTACTGCACATCACATCAGGTTTGTTAAGTTGCTGTGTACAGTTTTGTATCATGTTTTTGTATATTTATGGAACATTCCTGTGAGAGTTTGGGTAGACGTGTGAGCGAAGAATTATACAGAATATTACAGCCAACCGTAAGGAGGGTTTGAATAGGGCCCGGGAGAGATTGTTAAATTCCCGAAACATGCATGGATGACATCTAAAACATCTTCAAGCATGTTTTTTATGAGGGAACATAGCATACCATACCATTTATAACATGGTAGAGAGCTCAAAAGACTTGATTTTGCATAATAACCCCACTTTAAAAATGCACTATGTAACATTTCAGGTAGAGTAAAATTCAGCTTGCTTGTCTCCATGTTATATCTTTGCCTAGAATGTTCCACAGTATGGCATTAAACATATCTTGAAAAGATAAAATTTCAGGTACAGTATTTTGAGTATAAGTCGCACCAGCCAAAAAAATGCACAATAATGAAGAAAAAACTATGAAACTATGAAAAAAAGTACAACTTATAGTCCGGAAAATATGGCATATGTTGCTTTTCAACACCTTGAAAAACATACACTCTCTTACTATGGGCAGGTAGTGTCTCCATAGATCTGACCTGCAACTTAGCCTGAAAGCATCACCTGTTTGTCTACATAGAGATAGAAAAAAAACTTGACAGAAGACTTTTTTTTTGGTAATTGGTGATAAACTTAAGATACTTTGATGAGATACTTTGATAAATACCATTATTAACCTCCTGAAATGACTTAATCGCAGAAATGATTCCACGACTTCCTGGTCAGAAGCAGGAGGCGGATTTGAAATAGTTAGTATTCTTACGTAATACAAGTTTTATTGACGTAACAGTACTCGAGTAAAAGTTGTTGAGGTTCCTACAAGTGACAAAGCTCTATGTTAACAATATGAAACGGTTTGAACCTGTGTATTTCTTGCACCACTCCTTCAGATACGGCTTAGTTTATCTCATTTTATTGTCTCCGCTTTGAAAATTTGCACATTATTCATGTTTTTATCCTTCCTTCGTTTACCATCAAACTATAAGTCACATGCTGCGCGGCCGATAGTCACTTGAGTAGTTTTCCCTAATAATTTCGTATTCTTTCTTGAATTTCTTGGACTTATACATTGTACTTCTACCTGCGTAATATTATTTGGAAGAAACTATACTCCTATTTGAATATAATTTTTAGCTCTTCTACCCCCCTCTGCTCATGAGCCGTTTTGTAAAGTCATTTTGATGGGGGTGGATAGCGAATATGTGGATAGAATGGTATAGATTACAACTGCCAACCAATAGAAGAAAGCCAAAGGAGATTTATGGATGTAAAGAATCAGATAAGATTGTAGATAAGAGGATATGCACTGATATGCTGACAGCTTGATCCTAGAATTATCAGGGCTAATTTGCAAGTTTGAATATAACACACTCTACTATATTCCCTCCACACTCCTCTGAGCTAAAACACAAGGAAATATTATAGATTTTTCTTAAGAAACTAAATCTATCGAACATTACCAGCCAAATCATTTATTAGCCATTAGTTAAATGCGCTGTACCTGAATTTTACTTTCTTAAGACAAATTTGGAAAAAGGAACTACTTAATTTTAATGTTTTTCAATGCTCCAAAGTTATTCCTCATTTTGCTAATGTATAATGCATCTTAATTATTCACCACAATGAGTTTATAAGTGCTTTTCACAGCTTCCTGAAGCCAGAGTGTTGCCATAACAGTAATGATAACAAACATTAGCATGCTAACAGCGAATAAAATGCTCTACAATTAGGCAAGGTGAATTTATTTGTATAACACAGTTCGTACACAAACTGGAGCTGATGCACCCGATTTTTTACACACCAGCTCATTTTAAACTATTTGCAGTGGTCTAAAATTATCCCTCACTTACCTTACATACTCTGAGTATTCTAATTATTCACCGTGAGGTTAGAAGCACAATTTTCAGAGAGCTGAGTTTACAGTCACGGTAAAGCTAACAACAACTAACATGCTAACCACGCACTTCCTGCTTCTGTGAAAATAAAACTCTTTATAATTAGATGCAGACAGTACAAAGTAGACTAATTTTGACCTCAAAAGCTGCTTATACAATATTTCTACTGGACAATTTTTAAGACAAATTTTCCTTAAATACGTGAAAAAAATCATTTAAATACTTTCCATTATCCTGATATTAGTCTGACATTACATATTTAGATCACCTTTCGTTGTTTGGAAAATGCTATATTCCCGTAAACAACCACTTAACATGCTTTATATCAGTGGTCCCCAACCACCGGGCCGGGGACCGGTACCTGTCCATTGCACATTTGCTCCCGGGCTGCACAAAAACAGTAAATAATGTATCAGCGACCGCATCTTCTCTGACATAACTTTGGCCCGTCCCTCATGACACACTAGTAAGCTCGTCCGTTGACATATAAATCCCTGATAGGAAATTGATAAATCCACAAATATATTACAATATATGTGCTATCTCTGCTCTTGTCTCCGTGATGACGTATCACGTATAACACATCAGGCACGTCGGCCAAAAGTAGAGCCACAAGCTCGAGAAAATGAGCCAAAAACAAAAGTCTTTGAAGAGGTTGTTTGCAAAGGGGAAAAGGCCAACTGATGAGCCAGAAGAGGAGCCTACAACCTCCAAGAAAAAAAAGATCAATTTAACAGACAATACCAGGAGTCCAACTTAAAATATGAGTTTGTCTCTACAGGCGACTCTCAAGCGCCGAGTCCACTCTGTGTAATATGAGGGAAACGCGAACGAGCAATGAAACCTTCAAACTGCTTTGGCCCATGGAAACTAAGCACCTGGATTAAAAGATAAGCCTTTACTGTTTTTTTTAATGAAACAAAAATGAACAAGAAGGAAAGAAGAAACAAGTGCAGGGCTCCCACTGATTCAGTGGTATTTATTGAGTTGTATTTATTATGCACTTACCTTATTTTTGCCATATTTATCTGCCATGTGTAGATGGCCGGTCCGTGAAAATAAAACCTACATTATTCCGGTCCATGGTGCAAAAAAGGTTGGGACCCCTGCTTTATAGGTTTCACTTTCATTTTTGCTGCTGAGCCTGCCCTCTCTTTGCTCTCCATGCTAAGTCATTCCCCCTTCAGAGTTCCATCATACAACACAATCAGCGTGAATCAACTTGTATCCTGCTTTTGTATATTTATGGAAAATAGGAAATTGTCACTTAAGAGCATGAATGACATAGGCTTGTGGGCAGAACATTGCACGGAATCCTATAAGCACAATTTTCAGAGACGATAAATATACATATACAATAAATACATATACATATATATATATATATATATATATATATATCTATATATATATATATATATATATAAGCCCCATATATATATATATATAAAATATAAATGTCACGACTTCTACTATAACTAGCTACATTTGGTGTTGTACATCCCAAGGCTAAAAACATGGAAAAACAACAACTGCCCCGGGACTCTGTGAAGAAAAGAAAGCCCCATGTTCACTGTATGGCAATTGTTTTTTATGGCAAATCAATCAAATCTAAGTGTGTTTGGGAATAACCACGGCTACCTATACAAGCACTGTATTGACTTTTACATGGCCCTCAAGGCAGCTTCCACTTTATTATCCCGCCTTGACAACCTGTCGCCATAAACGAGGTTAATTGGGGAGCCCGATCATATTTTTGCCTTGGGGTCTTTGTATCCAATCAAGCACGCTGTAAAACTGTTTATTTTTGAGACATAATTGAGACAAATTCAGTGTTGTTCACGCTTGTGGAAAATGTCCCGTTGTTCCTGTTAATATTCCGCAATTGTCGTGGCCGTCATATGTAATTAATTCGTAGGAGATGGTGCTGGGCAATCCATAAGCGAGTCCCCATTGAAGAATTCATTATTTTTTCCATTGATTTCTTTTCAAAACATTCTGGGAAATTCTTTAGGTGTCATTAAGGCTTTGGTGTCATGTACAGTTAATGGGGATGGACGGGTGAAAAATAGGAGGGCTGTTCAGTTCAGTCTGGTGAGTTGACACTGGGGGGTGCTCACATATCAAAATACTGATATATCGTGATACTAAATGTAGTGATGCTGTATTGATATTGTGGGCTGCTATAAGTGTTTTTTTGTATCTTACAAAATTATTTTTAATTTTTTTAAAGAAAAGCACAAAAATACAGGAAAATTCAAATCTGTGAAGTGGACTGGACAAGAAGTTTTGCTGCTCATCCAAGCTGCTTCTTCAGTTCTGCTCAGGATTGCTGGTGGACACTGCCTTATATCTGTCTGAAGGAAGGAGTTAACTACACGGAATATAACACACCTATTGTTTACAGGTTATAGGCTATATGTTTGTAGGGATCACACAGAAAAAAATGCAGGAAGTTGCGCTGAAGCAGACTACAAACCAGAGAACTTTTATTTTTTTAGTAAAAGGTTAAATATGTTTTATTAAACGGTATACTTAAAAAAGTGCCGTCCTGGATTTTGACTGTGTTAAATAAGCTGCGTGTACTATAATCTGTAATAAGGCATGTCAAATTTTGCTCAAATGCATGGAAAAAATCAGGTACAGGCTCTTTAAAAGAATGGTGTAATATTGCCAGTCCATGTGCATATTATAAAGCCATACTATAGACCATACATTCTACTGGAGAGAAGAAACAGACAGGCCATTTCCATATTCTTTTTAATGGACATGAAGGTGCCCCTCCCCTTTATAAAGAGCATTCCCGGGATATGACTATACCTTTGCAACACCACTCTAAAAGATATGAGCTGTTATTATTCCTGGCAGTTCTCGCCGTTACATTATGTTATTTGCATGCTAATACTCCCATTATAGCCGAAGTGAGGTGTGCAGTACAACATGTTAGAGGTATAGGGAGGTTGGTAAGTCTAATAGAATATCCAAAGTGATGTTTATGATATATTACATACAGTGCGGAGGGAAAATTACAGAAATTGGATGGCAAAAAGAGCTGGTTTGTTTTGTAAAAGTTCAAAGTGTAATTGGATTTATGTTGTATCTTTTGCAAATTTGTCTCCAAGTATCCTAAGTGATTAAGACCACTCCACCACCATTTTGGTCATTCTTTTCACCTTTCTCTTAATTAAAAATGTATTAAAGGCTGTGTACCCAATTTTTTCCCCATGTATTTGAGCTAAATTTGCACAGCATAGTTATATTGTATATGCAGCTCGAGGTCAAAATAAGTCCATTGCATGCTGTCTGCATCCAATTATAAAACGTTTTATTGTAACATAATCAAGAAGGGCATGTTAGCATGCTAATTATTGGTAGCTTTACCCTCAAGGCAAAATTGCGCATTGGTCCCTGAAAGTTGTGAAAAGTGCTTATAAACTCAGAATGCATAAGGTAAGAAGAATAACTGCATAACTGGACCACTGCAAACTCTTTATAATGTTCTGTTTTTTACATCACAGTAAAAATCAGGTACAGCACCTTAACAAACGTGTCTGGTGGGGAGGCAATCACTTGCTTGTGTCCATAGAGCTTTTATAGCTTTGCTTAGTATGTTCTACAAAAGGGAATTAAACTAATTTGTAATTAAGGGTGATATTTACTGCATTGCAATGGTACTTTCCTTTCCACATATCTGACCTGTAAATGAGCCTGGGAGCGTCACCGCTTGTCCCAGTTGGAGTATGTTTAATGCCATACTGTGGAAAAGGCAAAATAATAATATCTCCATGGAGAATATAGAAAAGTATCCTACACATTTTGTTTTGTCTCAGAAGAAGGTTCGTCTTCTCGAGAGTAACATAAATGTCCGTCTGTAGAGCCTATGCCGCGTGGAAGTGCAAACTCTATATTTCACTATAACGTCTTTTAACCACATGCTTCTCTGTTTACTAGTCCAGAGCAGAGTAGTACAGAGCAAGATTACGCGCATATCCCGTAGAAGTGTCTGTAATGAATCCAGTATCCCATGTTGGGCCAGTGCACGCCCAACCCGCGCGCCACAGCAGCGATCCCTCTCTCCTCCTTCCCTGTCCGGTCCACGCACCTTTTGTCGCACCTCCTCTCCCCTCCTCTCCCGCCCCTCACGCATGCAGCGCGCACGGGGCAGTGGTGCGCTGGTGCCGTCGGTAGTAGTAGCAGCCTATAGCCTAAAGAGAGAGTGGGCTGGACCAGGACAGGACAGGACAGTTAACGGGACACATCACGAGGGAACCACCCCCGGCTCTCCAGGCTCTGCGTGAGTGAGCGAGGGCGAGCTCAAGGAGAGACGCTGCCGCCTCCTACCGCTGCTACTACCACCTCCTCCTCCTCTATCCTTTGGCTCCATCCACACTGTCTCCACGCTGCGATATGCGCTTGAATGGGAGATGCTGACGCGGAGGAGACCTATGCCGTGTTCCTCTTCCACGCTCATTCTCCGTGGCACGCTGTAAAAGTATCCATTACGCACGCCGTGGCTTCTTCTTCTTCTTCTTTCTGAGATCAACAGACTTTTGCTGGGATTTGCAAGCCTTCTCGCTGGATTCCGGGATGATGTCTCGTTGTCAAGTCTCTACGCTCATCCCGCTGTACTTGGGTAAGTTGTTTTCTGCTGATAAAGCCGGTTTTTGTGGGATTTACCGTGCGCGTTGCGTTTGACTGGCGATGAATGGAAGAACGCGGTTTGGTTTTGACGCACGGCGCAGGGAAGTTGCAGCTAACATGTTGGTGTTTAAACAGCGTAAATAACTATACTTTACCTAGTTTTTCTGCGTTGTCGAGACTCGTAAAGTTCAGTAAAGCTTGCGTTAGGGGGGGAAACTTGGGAGAAATCGTTGCACAGGCTGTGTTACCTTGAGGCTACCTTTTTGGACCAATAAACAGTGTCTACAGCGAGCCCCGGTTTAGCTGATTGAGCAAATTCTGAAGTCATTAGCATCACTTTGCATGCTACTCAGGTCTTCTCTTTTTGTTGAGTGAAAGGAAAAGGGGGAAAAAGCTTACAAAGAGCTAAATAAAATAGGGATTTACTAAAAGATTTTGATAATTAGGATAAAACGTAATGAAATATTAAATAGAAAAAGTTAACTGCAAGTATAAACATGCCTGAAGTTATATGCAATCAGTTTGTTAGCAAAACATAGGCTAATTTACCTTGTACTTTAGGCTAACATGTACTTTTAAGAAAAAGTAAATTAAAAATAACAAAAAAGATTGAGTTGAGTGAAAGGAAAAGGGGGAAAAAAACTAACAAAGGTTTGATAATTAGGCTAAAATGTAATGAAATATTAAATAGCTTCAGGTATAAACATGCCCGAAGTTATATGCTATCAATCTATTAGCAAAACATTGGCTAATTTAGCTTGTACTTTAGGCTAACGTGCTGTTAAGAAAAAATAAAATAAAAATAACAAAAAAGACTAACAACATATATTTTTGGCTTTTGTAAGAATGTGCTAGATGTTTGAGTTAGCTTTGTGAATTAAAGTTAGCCTACTTTAACAAACAGGCTAACAGCGGAAAAACTTTTCAAACATGACAATGCAGTGCTGTTGCTATGACGCCTATCTATATGAAAATGAATCTGCGAAAATGCTATGAATTTTAAGTTATAGTCTACTAGCATGTTGCAGCTTTAACGTGGCATTCATTCGACTACTTCTGCACTAATCGCACAGTCGTAATCCTTCATTAGTTCAATTTTCAAATTTGGTAAGCTACATGTGCTGTCATGCTATACGTCAAAATTGTTGGACGGTTGGAAAGGTTAGTGTAGATATGTTCAATTGTTAGCGCTAAGGTTATTTGTGAGATTACATTAGCATATTTCTTGTTAGCTATTGGAAAGTGTAAATTATGATTAAAAGTGAGATATTTCCTGACTTGGTGCGTTTTTTAACTTATCATCAATGCCATATGTCTTTTCTGAAGTGCATGCCAAACAAGTTGAGCATTTGTGGTTGAATTTTCGAGTTATGGGAAGCAGCTGTTGAGTTTTTAATTAGTTTGAAGAAATATGACGGCGCTGCAAATTGCATTTTGTTCCCACCGTAGGAACTGTCATAGATCTTGCTGGTAACTTATCAAATTGTATTGGCATTGTTTGAAAATTGCTGCGAGGCTCTGTTTAAGTAGCTGGATGAATGTAGTAGCTTGTGTTTGTTTGTAGCCTTGTATTTAAAGAGGGGGTATTATGTAAAGTCGACGTATTGGAGCTTTCTACCATGTTATAACATTGTTCCCTCATCAAAAACATGCCTGAAGTAGTTTTATATGTCATCCACACGTGGTTGAGAGCAATCTTACAGTCTCTCCCAGGCCCTATTCAAACCCTCCTTACAGTTAGAAGTACGATTTTATCCAGCACTCACCCACAAGCCTACGTCACCCATGCTCAAGCACAACAATTTTCCATAAATATACAAGAGCAGGATACAAAACAAAACACTACAACTTCACAAATCTGACGCGATATGCAGTAGTTTCATTAGCGAAAAGCAAGCCGATTGTCAGTTGATTGCACTCTGAAGGAAGAGTGACTTAACATGGTGATCTAAATATGTCACGGGTTAGCAGTTAATACCCCATAGAAGTATAGTATCCCCTCTTTCATTTTCATCATCCTTGCTCAAATTATTCTGCAGCTAGCCAACAACATTGGGTTGTGTGACATATCAAAGAAAAAAAAAACTAAGCGAAGCAGCTAATTCACTCAAAGACATCATTCTATTCCAAGGACATGTCTTTCATTCCAGTTTACTGGTCGGAAAAACGCCCAGATGTTGTTTATACCTCCGTAATAACACTTCATTTAAGCAGTACGTTCAAAGCCACTCACGGTATCCTAAGCTTATACGTCCCTTACGGAATTAATGGACAGTGTCTTTCAGCTTGAGAGCGCCCAACTGGCCCCCCCTTGTCCGGCCTGTGGCATTGACGCATAACCCAGAGGTGCATTGTCAGCAGTGTTGGATGTTTGTGCTAGCCTGAACTTCTTACAAGTAGCCGATTTTGACCACAGCAAGAACACGTATTTTAGGGGAGTTGCATTTTGCTTCATTCACATTTCAGATTTGTTTCATTAATCCTGTTTACAAGGCCGTCTTGTTTTTAGCCTCAGAAATTACTGCGGTTAAATTTTCACTGGATTGTTAAAGCAGAGGTAAAAAACTGGAGGTCTCCTGCAAAGCTCTGTCCACAAATGACCCATTCAAAGCATTTCTGAGACAAATTGCGCTAATTAAAACTGCATGCTTATCTCAGCACGCCATTCATATTTAGTTTTTTTTTTTTTTTCCCAATGGTTCATTCCCACTGCAAACAGTAGGTGGTGGGCTAACACAAAACCCAAGTAGGGGGGTGTGAAACTAATAAGAAATGATGTGTCTTCTAAACACAATATTCAAAAGATGTTGAACCTGATCATTTCTATTACTGACTAGACCCAAGAACAAGCTATAACTACAAAATCTGCATTTTTAACAATAATAATTCTAGCAGCTCCCATCTGTATTAAATTTGATTGGCCTATTGAATGTTGTGATATCTGAAACCCAGCAATGGGAGATTAGCCTCTTACATTCAAGTGTGAATACAACCTTATCTTCAGTGAATTAGCCTACTTACAAATTATTTATTTAAGGCCTTATCTTCTGGCTTGTTTAAATGTGCATATTAACTGTTTTAATATGCACAAATACTAGTCATAGTGGTTAGTATTGATATGTGATTAGTAAATAGGCCCTACAGTGCTCTGCAGCATTGTTGGGTCCATGTATGTTAGCTTGAACTTATTTCATGTTCGTCTTACAAGGAACCAAGTTAACTTTGAACCAGAAAATGCACTCCCACTTCCAAGTGACTCACTGACTACACTGTGCTCCGTCAAAGGCACCTTTTTCTAAATTTAACAGTTGCCTCTCCCTGGACCTTCATCTGATATGGCTTTTTTCAGCCTTAGCACGTGTTTAAAACGAACTATCATCCTGGTGTTCTTTTCTGCTGCTACTTTCTTCCGTGTCTCATCTAGGACACAGCGTTGGGGCAAATATATCCTGCATTAGCGCCTATCCCGTTTCCCACTCTCCAGCCCCTGTGATGTCTAGCAGATACTTGTTTTCGGCTCCAAATACGGAATCAATGGAACTTTGTGACCTTGCATTTTCAACAGGGAGTTAGAAATTTCGGATGAATTTCCCTACATCAATTATGAATGCTATCTGACTTAGATCTTCTATGTTCTCATGTTTCAGTTTGAATTGTTTTTGCGTAATTTGTTTTGTGTTAAAATGTTTTTTATGTCTTGACCATAGACTGTATAAAAAAGTGGACAAAGTGAGTGTGACGTCACCCAGAGCGTTCCGAGTCAAATGAAGCTCATTAAGGCTAGCAGTTATGGTGTGAATTTGGAGCCGAGTTCCATATTTGAAATTCTGACCACGAGTATCACAGTAAAGAGAGAGCCAATCCGGAGACAGGCTGTTGAAGGTAATGCGCCTTCCTGTAGTTAAGTGCATGCTCCCTTTTAAACCAGTGGTGCGGGCACTTAGCAACTCTGTCAATCAAACCTGTTGCTAACGCTAGCAGGACTGGCCTCAGGGATCGAAGGTATCTGATCTGTTATTAATGCTCATATCTTGATTTATAGACAAAATAGTGAAATAAAAATACCAGGATCATGTAGAGCGGGTCAGTATGAACATTTAATTCCAAAATGAGCCTGACAGTAGCAGTTACAGAAAGAAGGGAGTTGGAGTCAAAGTTGATAGAGACAGAAGTGCGTCCATGCTCACTTCCTATTTGGAATGCTGCGTCCAGCACAGGTTAGCTATGTTCATTTATCTCCTCCAGAAAAGTAACACAATGAGTATTTAATTTGAATGTTAATTCTTTACATAAAATGATGGTAGAAGCTCAATTGGTAGAGTGCTCATTCTTTTATCTGAAAGTTGGCAGTTCGAACGCTTGACATAAAGCACTTTGAGTGTCTTGACGGTAGAAACGCTCTATATAAATGTGACATTATACCATTTTATAATATGTAATCAAGTACCATTTTAGTTTATGTGACTCAAGAGATCAAGAATTGTTGAGGATTTTGAAATCGTATTAAAGTAGGCCTGTCACGATAACAGATTTTGAAGCCCAATATTTTGCTTATGACACAACAATCCTGCAGCAGAATTTCTCCAAAAACAATTCTAAATTACAATATTGTTTAGAAAAATTAGGTGCAATAAATATTAGAACAAGTAGTTGGTTTGATTCTATTCTATTTAGTGTCCATTCTCTCAGTTCAACTTTGATAATATAATGTAATATAATATAATACAGAAAAACAACAAAAAGTACCCAAGATAAATCTTGAAGGCCCCAAAATTATTGTTCCATCTCTCATTTATTAAAGCATAAGCTGATATAGCATAATTATTAGCCAAACATTGTTGCATTTTTCACGTTGGCCTCCATAAAATTCTCTTCAAGGCTGTATTGAGACTGGCGGGATTCGGCTCTGGAAAATCAAACACTTTCCCTTTGTTCAGGTTTCTGGTGTTATTTGGTCATGCCTTTCGCTCATGCTTGTTATTGACCTGCAAAGCTCACCAAAGCCAGTGTGAGGAAACAACCCACAGTCTTGCTCTCCCCCCTGAGCTCCTCTGGGGCTCTGGTAATGCACGCTGTAATGATACTGTACACACAACATGGGCAAGGATGAAAGTGGAGCTGTTGAATGGTTAGACTTTTGCCTGATGCTTCTAGTCCTTTCAGTGAAGCCCAAGGAGCTCGCTTTGAAAAGAATGATGGTTAATAGACAAGTTTTAATATTCTGTTTGATGCTACTTTCAGTGTAACAGCTATTTGTGAGCTGCTTGTGAATTATTACTGTTGTGTTCAGTAGGCTATTAACACTGAAATTGTGGCCATACAGCATCAGTATCACAGTACTGCAGAAGGAACAAATTCGAGATAGACTGATGTATTGGTTTGCGCTTTTTAGTGTACAGCGACAGTAGCTTAGTTAGTGTTTGTCCTCTGGTCTGAAGGTTGGTGGTTTGAGTCGCGCTCTCGATGTAAACATTGTCAGAGGTCAGATTTACTAACCCACAGGTTGGCGGTGCGATTCCAGCTTCCAAAAATGAATGTTGTTGTTGTGTCCTTGGGCAAGACAGTTAAGCCAACTTGCCCCCAGTGTCTGCATACACTGGTGAATGAATGTGTGGTTGTGAATGGGTGAGTGGTTCCTTGATGTAAAATGCTTTGAGTGCCTTGAAGCTGGAAAAGCTGTATATAAAAATGTGAGCATGTGACCATGACCATATAGGCTATTGGGCTCAAATCTCGAACAGAAGCAGATATTTTGTTTGGGCTGACCAGCTGACTAAGTATGCATAAAGAATATTTGCATAAAACCTTATTTGAACACTTAAGTCTAAAGAGGGTTCTGCAAAAATGTGACTACACTGCTCTTTGGGTTGTGAATGAGTTTGTACCGAGTTCAAATTAGATCATTTGAGCAAAATGAACAAAATCAGTCCAGAAATACTAGCAGAGCTCATCGGCCATTGGTTTGTTTGGATTCTAACCAATTGGTATCAGCCATGAAAAAAACATATCTGATATAAAAAAAATAAAATAAAATCTCTGTATTTTCTTCATTGCACCTGTGTTCAGTTTTGTCCATGTCCATGACCTTTGCCCTCTGACTTGATGTCATACTGGACTTAAAGCACCGCATTGCGAGACTGTATCAAATGAATACAGCTTGTCGTCTGTGTTCGTTTGAACAAATTGAATGGGTGTTCTTCCGGGGGTCACTGTTGTGTGGCAATACTGTGTCAAATGTACAGCAGCTCATTTGTCATCAAAGTGGCATGGTAACCTATATTAATCAATATACAGATTCAGCAGCCATGTTGTGCAGATTTTGAAAAATATATATTTCCTATTAGATAATAAAATGCTTTATATTATTAGGCGTGAAGTAAGCAGAATAATTGTCAATACGTATGTCCATATGGTGTATTGACACATAAAGTTTATGATTTTTTATGCTAAAAAAAGTTTAGTTTTTAACATGGACTGCGAGGGCTGTGTGATTGCAGATGCAATTGGGATTTTTTTTGCTTTTGTTTTGCCAATGCTATATTTGTGTTGCATGCGCTATAGCTAGACATGCACAACCATGGACATCACACTTAGCCCACTTGGCCATAAAATCACAGCCTCTTTCATTAGATGCGATATTAGCGCAAGTTCAAGAAGCCATCACAAAAAAGCAAAAGAAAAGCAAAAGAAAATGCATGTCCTTCCTCATGGCAGTGCCCGCTCCATCCATTCCACCACCGTAAACTTCGTCCGCAAATTAAACCCAGCTGAATAAAATGCACTGGGCCACAATTATTTTTTCTTCTTAATGCAAACAGTTCGTTCTCTGAGAGCGCTGGCCCAGAAAGCTTTGAAACTAATGAAGCAACAACATATTTTGGGTGGTCTGCAGTCTGCGTTGTGCTGACTCGGTCCAATTCACCTCACCACCTAGGTATAAAGACTTCCAAGACATGCTGTGCGGAATGCGATTATCTCCCCTACAAACTGCCTGCTCTCCTGACCTTGAAAACGAAGGTAATTTTTTCTACTCTCGAGAAAGATTTCATACAGTTAAAATGCTTCTTACGCACGGACTTGGTTCATTCTGGAAATATAATGAAAATGAATGGATTTCCTAATTGTCAGAGACGGCTTGAATGACTAACAAAGGAATCGTGCCCAGCGGGATGAAAAGCGAAAGAGGCTTTGTGTCCAGTGGGTCATGCATAAATGCCACTAATGCCCTTCAAGCATTTAGCGCTGGAAGAATAATCTAATTCATATTTAGAAATGTATTTCATTTTTGATAATGACAAATATTGCAACTGGGGTTCAGTATTCAATGCACCTTTGAAACTCCATGATCCTTCACATTGGAGAGACGTTGGATTGAAATGACCGCTGGACATTACAATAATACAACACAAGAATAACATGTAGTGTTGATATCGACTATAGAAATTCTTGGTTATGAAATGAACAATATGGCTGTATGATCCACCCACCTATTTATCTGTATGATCCAGCCAAATATTTGACCCAAAGCACTGACAAGTCAAGAAAAATACTAGTAAAGTGCATATATTTGTGGATAAAGGCAGAATGAATTCACAAATAATTCCCAAATCTCTCCCAAATCTCTAGATAACTCATCCCATACCTTCTTTTCTGCTGCTGTCCATTAAAATCGTTTAAAATAAGACAAGATATATTTATTGTCTCCCATCGAAGGTGCTGATTTTTACCGATTTCTTAATCTGAAAAACACAACTAGCTCATTTCTAGCTCAACGGTTTGCAGTTATTCCTCACTTACCTTATGAATTAAGTGTCTTAAGTATTCACCACGATGAGTTTATAAGCACTTTTCACAACTTTCAGAGGCCTGATCGGAACAACTAGCATGCTCACTGCCCACTTCCTGATATTTCTCTGATATAATTATACATTTAAACTGCTAAAACTACAAACAAAAGCCAGGACTAGTTCATTCAGAAGATCAGAACGAGGATTGTGTGATCATTATCTAAAGGTGATAAGAGGTAGATGTGCTAAATGTTTAACTGATAATTGGTGTTAAAAAAGTGCTTTGACAGCCAGCGCAGACACTAAACATTCGTTATAGCAGGTTCTTATCTCATTCACTGAAAACATCTTGATACTAAGGGCTTGTTAAAGGTGCTGTATTTGATTTTTACGGTCCTAAAAAGGCAAAAAAAAACAACAACGGTACAAAGTTATTCCTCACTTATCTTATGCATTCCACTCGTGCTAATTATTCAGCGCGATGAGTTCATAAGCACTTTTAACAACTCTTAGATGCTAGTGTGGAGTTTACCGCAACAGTGAAGGTAGCAATAGCCAGTATGCCAGTAAACAGTGCACTTCCTGGTTATCGGATAATAAAGCGCTTTATAATTGGCGTAATTATTTTGACCTCAAACGCCATGTAATATATCTATACTGAAGCAAGACTAATTTTGCTCAAATACATGGAAGAAATTGGTTACATGCTCATTGAGGAATCGTAGGCCTTAAAGTTGGAGGTTTGTTCTGAAATTACAGTAAAATACAACTTCTTTCCTCTATGGAAACAATGGATTGTTCTTCCACCACCAAAAGATTTTTTACTCAGAGTTTTCTCATTTCTGAAAACAAGGCTTTGATGAAAATGAATAGATCTCCTAATTGTCAGCGACGGCCTGAATGACGAACATAAGAATGGTGCCCAGTGGGATGAAAACGAAATGAGGCTTTATCGTCCTTCGCACACTCCTTCCAAATCTATCCTTCAACCCGTTTCTATCTCAATCTATTTTTAGCCTACTTTTGTTGTGACCTTTCGGCTGCTCATTTTTTCATTGCCTCCTGTCCCGTTCACCGCAGAGAACTATCCTCAAAGATCAGGGGGAGTTTGTACCTCTCTGTGTCACCTGATATGGTCTCGTATTGTATCCCAGCGCGAAGCTTCATTGAATTGATCACACACACAACAATGAGCAGAAGTCACTGTGTTTACAGTCAGAGCTTAACTTTAGTATGAGAGGTTGGGGGTTCGATGACTCAACCTAAATCCCAAATACCGTTATGTATCGAGCGCAAAGGTGTTATATTTAGAGCATTGTAACTACTCATCCTGATGAGTCTGTAAGCGCACAACTCTCACCGACCAGAGTGGAGCTTTGGCATGACGGTAAGGTTAACAACAACTAGCATGCTAGCATGCACTTCCTGAGGATTGGACAATTTTTTGTTGGGTGCAGAAAGCACACAGCAGACTTCTTTTGACCTCAAAAGCTGCTTATACAATATATCTGTACTAGGTCAAGGCCAATTTTGATCAAAACACATGGGGAAAAAGACCCAAAAGGGCGCTGCGGATACTAGATGCCACAAAGGGTCAGCAGTAGCTCTAGTTTAAACTGTCATTGTGTCCTTGCCGAGTATCAATGTGGTGTTTACATGAGTGGTCGGAGGGGCCAGTGGGCCACATTGGTAGACTCGCTTCTGTCGGTCTACCCCAGGACAGGTGTGGCTACCCCACCAAGTATGGAATAATGGAGGAAACTGTAAAGCTATATTGAGAGCCTGGAAAAACTCTAAGACAAATGCATTATATCAAAATCTGATGCATCAGCTGAAAGTTAAGTTTACTTAGTACCTGCAAAAAATATGTGTCGGTTTTACTTATTTATTGTGGATGTCTTGAAGGTAGTAAAAATCACGTACAGCACCTGTAATACTACAAAAAGTATGATGAAAATTCCTACTAGTGCAAAGAATAGATAAAATATTGTTCTTTCCATCATATAGAAGATATATAAGCTGATATAGTAGACCTAGTTATTGTGACAGACCTAGCCCCAATAGGTAGATCACAGCAGATTGTTTGAACGAGCTAGCTGGAAAAGTGTTGTGCCTTCACGATCCACATGCCAGCTCTTCTTTGACTCAGCAGAGGTTCACATTGGGCCATGGCGCGTGTTGGCAGCCCCCCGCACAGGTACCCATCACGTCAGACTCTCCTCACTGTCACTACATCGGGACAGGAGGGAGAAGGGAACGCTGAGGGCTGTATTGGAGCTGATGTATAATACACTAAGGCCAGTAGAGAGGAGTTTTGTTGTGGGATGTTTCTGCTGTTGTCGCACCTTAAAGGGACTGTATGTGAAGTCGTGCCACCTTATGTAACCAAGGGAGACGTGACAGGAGCAAGACGGCGCAGAGTGGGTGAGGAGGAAAACAAGGTTACTGACATTACAAAAAAGTGAATGTTGTTGGTACACATTTAAAGAAACTATATGTAGCCAGCATTCTTACAGTTGGAGTTTTTTAAAGTACTAAAATCACAACTTAACCTAAGTTGCCAGAGTTTTAACCTGCAGATAGATTACACATACAGGTTTTTTCATTCTCAGTATATGGACAGGCCTCATGTTAAAGCCCAGAACCTCCAGAATTGACTCACTGAGCTGCAGAGGCTGCACTTGCACTGATTCATGATTGGCTGCAGGTGCTGGGGTTTAAGTAGTGACCATTCAGATCAGAGAGAGTCCTTTTACATTTAATCAAACTGGATTTCAGCTGTGAAACTGGAAACCCAAATGGAACACTCGTGTGAGGCTCATTCTGCTTTCTGATTGGACAATTGTCTTGAGAACCAAGAAACGATATTATCACAGTTGTCAGTAAAATAGCAGACAACACCCAATGTTTTTGTAATAACGAATAAATCAGCATTACACTTGTTATCAATTGGTGCCAAGATGCAATATCATCAATATCATGCAAGGTATACTTTTTTGTTTTGTTAGATCAGATCCACTAAGTGAGCAGTGTGATTCCAGCGTGATTCCAGCTCCCACAGATGAATGTTGTTGTTGTGTCCTTGGGCAAGACACTTAACACACTTCGCCCCCAATGTCTGCATACACCAGTGTATGAATGTGTGTGTGAGTGGCTGAGTAGTTCCTTGATGTAAAGCGCTCTGAGTACCTTGAAGGTGGAAAAGCTCTATATAAAAATGGGACCATTTACAATGCCCTCTGCATTTGGCCCATCCTCCAATCCACCGGGAAACCAGTGGGTGGTACCAAGTACGGCCAGGTACCAATCTCCTGAGCTTGAGCAAGGTCATGACAATATGCTTAGATAGAGAATACTGCAATACAAATACAATGAGAACATGGAAACTGCAACTGGAGAAACTATTTCATTCAAGACTTGTAAGAAGATGAGCCACAATTTTGTGACATGTTCTGAAATGTGATTCTTGCATTCGTTTGTCAGTTCATATTTCAGTCAGTTTTTCTCAATGTGTTTAGAATGTGAACTTTGAACAGAATCCTGTCATTAAAACATGAATCACAAATATAATCGCCATAGCAAAGCTTGGCAGAAAAAATCCAATTTGATATTTTTTCCTAAATCGTTCAACCCTAGCACCTACGAGAATGTTAAGTAAAGTTACTGATTTCAAACCCAGAAGTTTGCACAAAATGTAATATTCTGATACAAATGGATTCAGTGTCCTTGAGTCAAAACGCGCTGACGTTTTAATAATATTCCTGCATACTAATCAGAGTGCCTCGGATTATTTTTTTCTTGACCTTAAAAATTTATTCTGAAAGCAATTTTTAAAAAATAAGATCAATACTGGTGTTGACTGGCTGCACAATAAACTGCTAGCCTGTGGTGGAAGGTAGAAAGTGAAAGTAGTACTGTACTTTTTTTTGAGGTATCTGCACTTTAAGCACATTTTACAGTGAATAGTTTGTACTTTTACTTCACTACATTTGAGAGCAGGTATCTGTACTTTCTACTCGACTGCATTTTTTAAATGGAGTCAAAAGTAAAAAGTACTTTTCAAATTATTTTGAGGGGTTATTTTTACCATGTTTGTGGAAACATGCTGAAGTTTTTGAGTTCAAGCTTCAGCTTTGAGCAAACAAAAATAAATACTCAAACTTCATAAGAAACATGGTCCGCATGGCTCCTACTCACCAAAATATGTATATTTTTTGAATCAGTATCACTAGATTTAACACTTTAACAAATGAATACAAATGAATTTTTACTCTTTAAGTACATTTTTAAACATGTACTTAAATACTTTTACTTAGATTTTACGTAGATTTTTTCCTTTTACTTTTAGTTGAGTAATTTTTACCTCAGTATTTGTACTTTTACTTAAGTAACAAAATTGAGTACTTCATCCACCACTGCTGCTAGGTACTACATTGTTACTACCGTTACTAAATTGTATATCACCTCTTACTTGGCTCAGCTTCCCTTGCTGTAAATTTAAAAGTTCTTCCGAGGATTTGTAAGAAGATGAGACTTACTTTTGGAACTTTTGCCACTTTGGACCCATCAGATAACGTTAGCCAGCATCACACTGGATACTGTTGTAAATTGGGGGGTAATTTCTCATGCGCTGAAAAGAGGGGTTCTTTATATATTTATCTATGCTACAGAAGTCAAGGTGATAACGCAGTTTATCCTAGAATTCATCGAGAGAATTGACCAAGGCTAAGTTTGATTAAAATGGTTCAAACTGAAAGTCCGTCTTTTAAAATTATGCTCAGTCTAATAAAACTAAAATAATATTATGATACCAAATATGTTTTCTTGTGCGAAAAGCTCTCACTTATGTTGCCTACTGCGCCATTTCTTTTGTTAGTTAAACATAAATCAATGTTTAAATGCATAGAAACGGTTCAAACCGTTCACAATAAGGAACTGCTTCATAAAAAAGAGACAAATTTCTCATCACATCACTAGTATGCAATTGCCTCAAATCTGCCTCAACACTAAATACAAGTACATATAATTTGCTCCTTCCAGTGCAACTATTGTTTTTGTTCCATCTGGCTGTCAACCCAGCACGACGTGTATTTCTGCTAGCTGCCAAAATCTCAAAACAAGGTACGTTATCCGCTACACCAATTCGCAGAAGAGCTTGTCACTGTATTGTCTGCTGCGCTGTAGCAGAATTAGCCGTTCGGTTTTGTGTGACAGCTAGCACATGACACGTGGTTCTGTTCACTGTGTGTGTCGCTGGCGAGTGGAACGAGGGTTGTTTTAATTAGCGCATCGTAGCTCGGCGGGGAGGGGGGTTGACTCGAACCGGCTGACAAAAACGAGTGTGACACTGCCTCGAACCCTCCCCTATATACCCCCCCGTCCTCTCCTCTTCCTCCTCCTCCTCCTCCTCCTCCCCCTCCTCCTCTCCCCCCTCACCGTTCATCACAGTCTGTCCGGCCCATCATTCTAATGCCGTGCTGGTGCCAGGCAGATGGTCCACTGCAAAAACCAGATGAGGTTTTAGTCAATGAACGGAGAATGGTAAAAACTAGAAGCTAGACATATTGTAGACTAGTATATGGTGTAAATGAATGTGGGAGTGTAGGTTTTAATTGACATAAGGCAAAACAAACTCAAGGACTTATTCGTATGGCAGGTTTGGTTGTAAGTATTTGGATTAAAAGCACTGTACCTGATTTTTAGGTCTTAAAAATGTGGAAAAAAAACAGTCTAGTTTATTTTTAAACATTTTTATTGTGCAAAGTTATTCCTCACTTCACGCTAAAAGAAATCTTAGCATCCAAGTTATTCACCACAATGAGTTTATAAAGCACTTTTCATAAGCATCAGAGGTCAGAGCTGAGTTTTGCTATCATCGTAATGCTAACAACTAGCATGCTAAATTCATCGATCACAGGGGATAAAATGCTTTGTAATAAGATCCAGAGGTCTCATTTTGACCCTAAGAGTCGCTTTTACAGAATATATGTTGATAAAAACAAATGTTACTTTACTTAATAAAGCAGGGGTGTCCAGACTTTTTTTACTGAAACATATTTGAAGGAGAGGGCCACAGACCAGAGTCGATACAGGGAGTCAAAAGGTGCATTTAACACAGGTTTGACAGAACCATTGTACCTTTAATAAGACTTGCAAGATTATTTTTAGGTCTGTGTCACAATGCAATGTGATGTTATTCAGGTTATAGAGGTAGAATCTCTTCAGTTTGTAGTAAAAATCACTTCCTTCAATTGGGCCAGTTTAGGAGGAGGCATGAGGGCCGTAGTTTGGACATCCCTGTAATAAAGTAACACATGTGCAGTTCAAGGTTTATACCATATTGTCAATAACAGGGCTTCATATTTTCCATTTGCTCATACTGCAGTATTTCAGAATATTTTAGCTTAATTTACATACTTAATTTAGATCTTTATGAATAAATTTTAGGTTTTTTTTACACCAAGTACAAATAATGTGTCATTTTGTCAGTGTCAGTGTGCTGCTGAAGAAGACCTCATAGAGTGAATGGTTGATCCATACGTGTTGATTGGCCAATTATTTTGAAATGCACAGCTTGAAGGCAGGATCCATGTGCCAAGTACAATTATCACAATGCAAGCAATCTATGTTGTGTCTTGATATAGAAAGTAATATATAACTTTGAAGTACAACTAAACATTTAGGATGAAAAATGGCTGTTTTTCTTTGCATACATGTTTGTTTTACTATACGGTCAATTTATAGATTTTGCTCACAGTAAAAGGGGATGTGGATTCATGATTAATATGGTAATATTATAACAATATTGATTTTGCATATCAAGTAATGCACGATACATTTTCTTGAACAATACAATATGATCAGCCAGACTTATTCACAACTTCAATGGGTTTAAAGAGGGGATATTATGCAAATGGTGCTCCCTCATCAACAACATGCTTGAAGAGGTTTTAGATGTCATCCATGTATGTTTCAGTAACTGTCTATTTGAACCCTCCTTATGATTAGCTACGTCATCTACGCTCCCACACGACAATTCTCCATAAACATACAAAAACATGATACAAAACTGTACACAAATACTTAACAAACCTGATGCGATGTGCAGTAGTTTCATTAGCAGGGTGCATGTGTTGTGATAGCGCTCTGAAGGGGGAGTGACTTAGAGCACTGAGGAGAAGTGAAACTTATAAAGCATGTTAATATGTTGTTTTTGGCGAATGTAGCATTTGCAAAAACAATAAAAGGACCTATATATGTTATGTGTTATATGTAAAATACCCCCTCTTTAACATTCATTGACTTGACAATATTAGCCATTCTTAGAAATGTGTTTTTGTATCTCATAACTACAGTTGGGTCTATATATATAATGCCAATTCCTACTGAGCCACGTACGTTAGTTTTAGTAAATGTACTGCCAAACTACATTCTGGTCCATTTCTCAAATAGTTAGGTGTTTATCACGGAGCCCTCCAGTCCAGCCAGTCTAATTTAATTTATCTCCAATATAGATTTCAATTCAAAAGTTGTTGTCAGAATACATTTCTATTAGAATATTATCTTTTTGGCAATAATTCTGGGTTTGACACCGTTTATCTCTTCCAAAATTCCAAATTAGTAACTTTGATCAACATTCTTGTAGGTGGTAAGACTAAACTATTAGATTTATGTTTTAATAATAGGATTCTGTTCAATCTTCACATTTAAAAAGCGAAGAAATGACAAGAAAGACTGAAATATGAACTGACAAACTAATAGAAGAATCATGTTTCAGAACATGCTTGTGCAGGGTACAGGGTTAGCAGTTTGTATGCAGAATAAGACAGGATCGTTTTTTGTTTGTGGAGGAAAATGATGGTACTTCAAAACTTGCAATGTTGGCGATTTGCTAATTGCGTTCATTAGAAAAACTGCGATTAATCTAGTAGGTGCATAGCTGTATACAACTATCTCTCTACATGCAAATAGAACAGCCATGAAATATACAAATAATAAGGCTTTTTGACAATCGAAGCTGTTGATCTGTCACTTGTCACTATTCAAATTTACATATGATAATTGCAATCTCGGAAAATTATGCAGCTCGAGAAAATGTAAAACTCACTTCTTGGACACTTTGCTGATATGTTCTCGCTTCATGCTCTTCTCAAGGTGTCCCCAAAGACTGGTTGGGATATGATAAGCACTCCCAAACAAAATCTTTTCATTAAAATGAGCAATTAGCAGCGCATCCTGGAGGAGCTGTCATGTAAGTAAGCATACGGTTGCTGTGTTTAATCTGCACGCGGTAAACACTCGCCCTGGAGCCTTTTGGCGTCGGCATAGATGATTTCGTAAACAGCCGCTGGCCTGTACGGATTGCAAAGAGACTCCCTGTAGCGCGTGGATCTGTGTGGAAAAGCCGTAAACGTATTAGCAGTGACAGAGAGGGGGACCGTGCCCAAGCTATTCTGTGAAAATGAGTCAATTTTGTCACCCGCTATTTTCGGGATGATATCATTTAGAGACAAAAATCAGTGCGGAGTTGTATATTTTTTCCATTATACACCAAGAATTAGTTGTCTTTTCAATAGGATTTGCCAGGGTTGAAATGCAGTAGGCATGGACTTACAGTAACCAATCAGAGAATATGTAGCCACTCAAGAAAAATATTGGCTGAATCTGTGTTGCCTTGACCTGCAGGTAGAGGACAAATGCAAGATTTTCTCATTCTCTGTATATGGACAGGTCTCACGTGAAAGCTCAGAACCTCCAGAATTCACTCACTGAGCTGCAGAGGCCGCACTAGCACTGACTAATGATTGACTGCTGGGGTTTAGCTAGTGACCATTCATTTCAGAGAGTCTTTTTAGGTTTAAACGAAATGGATTTCAGCATTAGAACTGGCAACCCAAATGAAAGACTCAAATATCCAACTGAAAATCTTACATGCAGTTCCTTTTAAAAATTACACTCGAAATGTAATAATCTGTCAGTGCTGTATTTCAAAGTGTATGTTTCGCCCATTCACATTACTGGAAACACACACATTGATTTAGCCGGCTGAATTGTATAATGTGATTTTGCTTCTCTCCTCTCACTCGCATTCAGGTGCGGCTCTTGTTCTCAGACACTCTGTGGACGTCTGCCAGTGTAATGCTTATTCATGGTGTCACGTATCACCCACAGCTCGGAAGCGCCTGTTTTCTCTCCCAGCCAGAAAGTTTGATCAGCTGAAATCTAGGGCTGGAGACTTTTAGTCAATTACGGCAATCGGTCGATGTCTTAGTGTCTTGGTGTTTTAGTCGACCAAAATTTGTATTAGTAGTTAGTGTTGTCACGATGCAAAAATTCCAAACTCAATTTCGATACTAAAGAATAAACTCTATACCAATTTTGTTACCTAAATGATTATTTTAAAAGCTCTTTTTTAGATAATATTGTACTGTTCAACACAAAGTAATAGTATTTATTATACTATGTACCATACCGTTAACTCTGATAAAACTCAAGATGAAACTGTTCAGAAAAGGTCAAATTTGATCCAGTTATGTTTTTTTTTTTTTTTTTTTTTTTTTTTTCCAGTATTAATACTTGCTTAAATGAGTATCTAGCTTTGATACTAGTTTTAGTATCGATTAGTATCTGATTTTCGATACTTTTGACAAACCCATCGGCTAATTGTTTTATTTTTATATTAAAAGATTTATATGGGACAACAGCCGAAAGGAGAAGTTAGTGATGAAGATTTGGTATTTGGTATATTTATATGTAATGATTCACAAGTTTAATCTCTCTTTAAATATTTCCGGGTACGTTTTATCAGCATGAATAGTTAAAACTCCTGTACAGGTGTAGTCCTGTGAGTGGAGTTTGGGTCAGATATATAGAGATGCATAATCGTTTTAAGATTTTTTCACGCCCCCCTTTTACTCGACTAATCGTCATCTTTAGTTGACCGAGAAAAATCCGATACTAATCAATACTAAGAATAATATCAAAACTAGAAACTCATTTGAGAAGGTATCGATGCTAAAAAAAAGTCACATTCACAGGACAGAAATGAACCTTTCCTAAATAACTTTAGAATGATCTTGAGCTGCATCAGAACAAATATAAGACCACATAGACTCGTACACACCCACTGACCTCCGCAGAACCTCCCTAGACGACTGAGAGATTACACAGATATAAGGCTGCATTTTAATGTAAAAATTACTACAATTTAAAGTTGGAAATCACATTATTTTGTTTAAAGAAAGAGTGTCTGTGCCTTAGTATCGAAATCAAGTTTGAAATTTCAGCATTGTGACAACACTATTCAGAACAAGTCTAATTATTTAGTTTTTCTGGTATTTTCACTTGTGAAGTAGAAGATTTTTCAAAAAGATGTTTCTCAGGCTGTCATAGAACAAAAGCAAGAGTTTACACCTTGGTTTGCGCTTGAGAATTGGCCCCGCTGTTCCGCTTTGCAGTAATGAGGACCATATGTTCCCAGTGTTTTTACTGCGAAATGTAAGCTTCGTGTTCATTTGTAAAATATTTGTCTTGCGGTATTAATTCCAGTCCTGCAGATTTATGGGCTGTTCGTTCAGGCATCAGGGTGCATTGATTTTGGAGGCTTGTTTCCACTGCAGTAGTACAGCACGGGGTTGGTCGGTAATGGTGAGATTTCCCAACAAATGTCATTTTGTTTTCTACACAAGGTTCTAAACATGCTCTTTGTTATGGTGAAAAATGACGGAGGATACAATTTTGAAAAGAAAACTGAACTAGTGCATTTTAAACTGTTTGCATCTGTCCAAAGTTATTCCTCACCAGTTATTCCGAGCATCCTAATTACTCACCGTGATGAGTTTATAAGCACCTTTCACTAGAGGTGGGCTTATATTTAGTGATACTGAGATTTAGCTTTTAAGATCCATAGCAAGGATCTCAAATTGAAGTACAGAGTAGAGAATAGAAACTAGAAACTAGGGCTGAGTTCTGCAGTCACGGTAAAGCTAACAACCGCTAGCCGGCTAACATGCACTTCCTCTGATTATCAGACGATAAAACACTGGGGTAAACAAAATTTGTCTTGTCCCATCTATTTATAAAGCCTTTTATTATCCAATAATTGAGAAATGCGCGGTTAGCATGTTAGCTGTTGGTATTATTACCGTGACGCCAACACTCACTCTGGCCTCTGAACAGTGAAGATCAGGTACAGCGCCATTAGCATTTTATGCACTGCACTTTTACGTTTAAATGGTACTTAATCGTGCTTGAATGTGAATGGAACAAAATAGAAACTCGTAGCTTTTTGGTGAAGAAACGTATTTAATTAAAAAAAAAAAAAAAAATCTATTTGGGTTATTGCCCATTAAATATTGACTTGCTTATCAGTGCATAGAGATAGCATTCACACCCGTTAGGCCTTCTCATTAACACTCTTCTTGATCGGCGAGCGTGAGGGATCAGTTTTGACAGCTCTGTATCAGCAGATGAGATGCTGCATTATTGTCAGTACCAACAGTCCCAGACAGTCTCCATCTTCGAAAAACCCAGCCAGCGGAATGCGATTTATTCCCGCTTTGGGCTGTGGACTGACTGATGCCGAGCTCTCCAACCTGACACTGGAAATCAACGATATCTGATCGATCTGACAACGCCGCTGCCGGCTGTCGCAAAAGTACGCTTCAAAGTGACGATGGGTAATTAAATGGGAAGTTATCGCAGATCTAACACGTGAATACAGTTACGCCACGTAGTTCATTATAAACAGCCATGGGGGGTATAATTTGTCGGAAAAGCGTGAAAGATGAGGTGTAATGTCATCATTTCTATTTGCAAACAATGCCTAACTGGGATTTTTAATGTTTTTTTTTTTATACCTGAAAATTTTAAAAACGAAATTAAGACTTATCTAATTAAATTTCACTGATATGCATATTTTGAAATGTCTTATTGTTATTTACAAATGTTGGTTATTTTTAAAGGCAATAAGTTAAAGGTACCGTACGTGATTTTTACTGTTTAAGACATGAAAAACAGAATTACTTCATTTTAAATGGTTTGCAGTGTTTTGCGCAGAGTTTATAAGCGCTTTTTGCAGCTTTCAGATGCCAGAGCGGGGTTTGCAGTCACATCAACTAGCATGCAAATCGCGCACTTCCTGATTATCGGACAATATAATGCTTTCTAGGCCTCTGCTTATATAATATATCTGTTTTGGGGTAAGACACATTTTGCTCAAATGCATGGGAAAAAACTGGGTACTGGCCCTTTAAGCTACTGTCTTTTTGAATTAATACTGAGCAATTTTTTAAACTAAACTTTTCTACATAATTTATTATCCATGTTATTTTTCATTATATGTTCGTTTTGATTATATATTTCATGTTCAGTATATGGATTTAAAAAAAACTGGAAAACACAAGATTTACATCATTACACACAGATTTAAATCGATTCAATAATTAATCAATACCTATTCTTGCTCAACAAATTAGTTTATTTTTTCTTTACCTCGTTCGTTATAAATGGATCGTCTCTTTTACTCATTTCTAACTCCACTTGAAAACGTTAACTTCGATATGTGTGAGACATGAAGATAATAGGTTCATGAGAATCTTTTAAGACTCGAAACCACTTACAAAGCCGTCAAATCAAAAGTCATTACTTCACACTCCACGGAACAGTGAGTATTTTAGCCCGACAAGCTAACCCTTATAAAAGCAAATGAATTCTGTATTGATGCGTGCACGTAAATTGCTTGGTGTTGTAGATATAATTAATAGGCTTAGTCTTGTGTGCATGAACTGCGGAGGAACTGAATGATTTGTGGGTACTCGGGAGGGACTGGACGGTGCTATTAACAACCTCCAACTGGCCGGAGACTCAGCAGCATTGCGCCTATGCTTGCCCTAAAGAAAATGCTTATAGAATAAATCGATTCTTTTGTGTAGAGCAAAGGAAATCGAGTCACACATTAAACCAGGGTTAGGGAACAACAATGTGTATGAAGATGTTTAGTTAGTGATACTATGTTTGTGCAGTTTGAACTCTTTCCAGGCAAAGTGCAATGAGATTTTTATACCCACAAAATGTACAGTAAAATGCAGCAACTGTAAGCTATTGTTGCCAATACTTTACTGTAAACAGATGATTATATCATTAAAGTTTCTTCTTTCCAAATAGAAAACAATGTTTTTAAAAGGTAAGGTAAGTTTAAAAGTACAGTATGTAACTTTTTGGAGGTGGCACATCACTGGCATGATTCCAAGGAAAAAGAAAGTTACAACCATACCATACCATTCATTCTCCATTTTTATGCCATATTGCAGAGTATTATAGCCAAAGGAACAACATTTCCATGAAAACAAGCAGGTAGAGGCTCCTGCTCCACCTCAAGAGTCAGGGGTTGTAGTGATGCAAGCCAGCAGAATTTTTAGTGCAATAATCATAACCAAAAACATCCTTTTATTTTAGAAAAAAAAGTTACATACTGTGGCCCATCCTTCAGTGCAACTAACAACCTGTCAGGAGTGGTGGGCTCATCTCCAGATCTTGAGTTAGTCTTGATCAGGACTGCCTTAGCTAAAGGATTTAACCTGTTTACCTTTATGGGTTCATGGGGGAAAACTGAAGAGACCGAATGAAACGCAGACACAGGGAGAACAAGCAAACAGAAAGGTGCAGGTATCCTGGGAGATAAACCTAGCCCCTTCTTGTCGTGAGGTGTGAGTGCTGGCGCCACTTAGCCACCCAGACAAACATTCAAACAACCACAGCACCAAATGTACTGAAACAGTTAATCTATCATAGATTTTTCTCCCTATCTACAGTTTTCAAGAAAATACACTCCACATTTGATACTCAATACCAACTCCAATATCACGATGATAAAACACTATTTAAACAATGGAATGTGATTTTCAACATTAAATCAAAGTACTTTATACGTTGATTTATATTACCATGTGGTCTTATATATGTGTAATTCCTCAGTCGTCCAGCTCAAGATCATTCTAAAGCTATTCAGAAAAGGTTAATTTCTATCCTGTGAATGTAACATTTTTAGTATCGATACTTGCTCAAATGCATATGTAGTTTTAGTATCGCTTTGTATCTCATTTTCGATACTTTTGCCAACCCTATACTGTTGAAAATATACTGTCAGGTTACAGGTGAATTCTTAAATGGCAGCTTCCAACATTCCATAGGCTTTTTTTCCCTCATATTATTGCATTTCGTCCTCTTCTCATCTATTGTATCTCTGCCTTTTATTGCGAACAGATCTGGAGGAACATAGGTTAACCGCTTACATATGGCCCTCCTGCCTGGTCTGATCCTTTGAAGTCTGCTCTCCGTGGTTGTACGTGTCAACGCTGGTGAACGCTGGTGAACCCATGCTGGTCCCATGCTAATATCCCAGCGAAATCCATCTTCTTTGGTCCAACAATGAAAAATATAACCTGCCAATCGTCCGAGTCCAGAGTCGTCCATAACGCATTATGTGCCGCTCAATGGGTTAATGATGCGGTCATGCGGGCACTGTGCTGGAGACATGAGGAATCATCCCACCACAGGACGACAAATGAGGGGCCGCTGTTAGCAAACAAAAGACTCCAAAAGACATTTAGATCTAATAAGATGATAGAAGTAATTGTATAATCTTCTTTGTTTAAAGCTTCTATTTAAAGGAAAATTGACTCTTGTGAGCTTTAAGACATGTTAGAATGCGGTTACCTCCTCAAAAACATACCTGAAGTTGTTTTTGCTTACAAAAACATTGCTCTACATTAAAAAAAAAAAAAAAAAACATCATTGGTTGAGTGGTTAGATCCACTGACTCGCAGGTTGGCGGTGCAATTCCAGCCTTCACAGATGAGTGCTGTCGTTGTGTTCTTGGGCAAGACACTTAACCCACCTCGCCCCCAGTGTCTGTGTACACTGGTGTTTGAATGTGTGTGTGAATGGGTGACTTGATGCGCTTTTAGTGCCTTGAAGGTAGAAAAGCGCTATATAAAAATGTGACCATTTACCATCTCAAAAGCTGAAAACTCTCTCTCTAGCACCTTGTGATGTCATGAAGTGGTAGTTTTCAAGTTAAAAGATACCTTTACCTTTTGTTCAATGGAAACTGGCAAACCCAGGGCTCAAATCATCTAAATAATTATACTGAGGATGTATGGAATTTAAAAACGCAGTGGAGCACTTCCTGTATTACCACATGACATCACAAGGTGGAACAGAGTGTTTTCCGTTTGAAAGAAGAACTCAGAACTAAATATGCAGGGTTTGTGTGCTAAAGATGCAAATGAAACAAAACACAACTCCAGGTATGTTTGTGATGAGGAATCTACATTATAGCATAGATCAGAAAATACCGTAATATGGGCCCTTTAACTTGTAAATTAGTTAACAAAACAAAATAGCGGTAAAGCCCAGCAGTAACAGAGGGGATATGCAGGGATCAGACTGTATTGAGACCACAGAAAACAGATTATGTTGGGTATTTTGCATTTTCTACTAGCCTTTGGTCCCAGTTAGATACCAGTTTAATCAAGATAGAAACTTGGTATCAGTGTGGACCTGGCAACGATTTTTTTCAGGGCTGCTGCGGGTGTGTCACCAGAGGAGTGTGAAAAATCTTCATATCCAAAGCCTTCAGCGCTCTGTGGATCTTCTATTTGTGCGGGAGAGGGAAGGGCAGGTTTGTGTCACAGGGGGAGCACTACTTTCATAAGTACTGTGGTAAATACAGCAGTGTGCACAGGGTTTTTGGTCATTTTTTTTTCCAGATTTTGGCTGCTGAAGTCTGACAACCCTGCTTGGTGTGTTTCTGTTTAAGTCCAGATTTAGTCTTGGTCTAGTCCTGGTTTAGTTCCAGTATTCTGTCAAGTTTATTTATGTCCCTGTTCCTAAACTTCATCCCCTTTAAAGACCAATTAGAGCAGACAATCCCTCTGGACACTATTTAGCTAGCACCAACCTAATAACAAACGGCATCCGCGGTTTGTGGATTAGCGCATGTGCAGAGTGCCTGGGTACATCAAGTCCATGGGTACATCAGCTCCACTTAACACCAGGCTTAGTCTCAGTTTTTTTCTTTTTTTTTTTTTCTGTTCATCCTTTCATGAATGCCACAACAGCAAACACACATCACACACACCTACACACTTGAATATTCAAGACAAGATCATCCAAATGCTCGGCCTGTCACGATAAACTTATCGTTCAAAATTTGATGGCTGCAACATCCTTTTAGGGGGTCAATATTTATCATTTCTTATTACTAGTTGGAAGCTTTTTTGTCATTTTTCTGTATTACAAAAGGATTTGAGCTGTAGAGGGTTCTATGACTCATAGATACAAACTAAGTATTTAAGTATTTAATTCTGCTGTTTATTAATCACAGTTTGTGTTTTTTTTTAAAACCCTACTATACATAGAATATTTTTTGAAGGATAAATCTTCTGTGGGGTTATTGTGTCAGGGGCATAAATTCGTTCCAATATTATCATTTATTGTCTATTTTCTTCAGCGATATATCGTACTTCAAAATTTGTTATCGTGGCAGGCCTACCAAATATCCTCCATTTCTGCCTATGCCTTTCTTTTCTTTTCCTTCACTACAACATTATGTATGTACAAAGGTAGTATTATATATTCTTTCACTTTGTGTTGCTTAAATAAAGGGGGGTCTTTCATTAGAATATTGTAGAGTGTGATTTTTAAGTGCTGTTCCGCTTTGTCAGTGCCCTTATGTTCCTCCCATGATGTTAAAAACAAAGTGTAACTAATGTTAATTACACCCACTATCACCGAGTCATTAGCGGTCCCCCTGAGCTTCGTGTTAGCCTCACTTTAGCTCAAACTAAATGACTTCCTGATGTTAGCGGCTAATGCAGGTGCTGTTATTCCCTTGTTCTCTTTTGTTTTTGTCATCAGTTGTCTCACCATTGTCTATTCCTGGCCCCTGTACCTAACTCCTCGCACGGGCTGACAGGCTAACAGCAGTGTGCTAGGCTTGAAATAAAAAAGGGATGAAAAACAAAAGGTTGCTATATAGCTGCTGTGGCTGCTGGGAAATGTGGCGTTTAGGAACAGAGGTGGCAGCTTGTAAAAAAGAGACATATTGTTGTTTGTACAAAGCCTGCCTGTGGTAAAAAATGTGACAATGTGATATAAAAACTGCAGGCTTAGGATTTCGAATCAATATCTGTCTATTCTGAGGAGGAACAATACAAGAAATCCACTATAATGTAATGTGTGAACAATAATGTGTTCTTGTTTTATCCCCATGACGACGGTGACTGACATTGATTTTACTGTAATTTTGCAGTTTGTTGCTACAATGATTGTTGTACTGATTTCTACTATATTATATTTTGAACTATGTAGTACATGGAGACCCATTTTGCAGTATCGATAAACCCAGTTCAGTACATTTGTCTTGTACCCTTACCATTAAAGGCTCTTTATGTCTTACCCCAGAACAGATATATTTTGTGCACTGTTTGCATCTAATTATAAAGCGATTTATTCTGGGAGAATTAGGAAATGTGCGGTTAGCATGCTAGTTGTTAAAAAACACTCATGAACTCATTGCGGTGAATGATTAAAATGCTCGGGATAACTTTGGACCACTGTAAACTGTTTCAAATGAACTAGTTCCGGTTTCCACGTTTTTAAAGATGGTAAAAATCCGAGACGGTGCCTTAAAGTTGCATAAGCAGATCTTACATACTGTATTCATAAAAAGAACGTAAAAAGAAGTACTGACTGTAAATTAATATCACGTCACCTTTATCCATGTAATTATTTTAGGATGATCAAAAGCAAATATTTTAATGAGCACATGGTCACTTAACCATAAATACATAGAATGAAATGAAAATATGAAAATGAAAATATATGATTAAAAAAATAACTTTTTTTTTTTACTGAAACAAAGACTATGAACTTTCCTGATGCTGGGTAGAAAAACTATAATGTCAAAATGGGTTGATACTGATGCCGCCTCTGTCCAAATGTTGAAGAATTGAATATCTGAGATGATGATGGTTAAGATATTGCCTGAGTGGTAAATCCAGTTTCTTTAAAAAATGTGAAAATGCTCTGGACTGTCTGAAAATTAAAAAGGTAGTGGTGTAATACTGCCAGTTTCCAGCTTGTCGGAACGACTGCATTTGATATGATTCATCTCATAGAATTATTATGCTACTAAGTTCACTAAAATTAATGAAAAAGAAAAAAAAAACAACTTAAAATACAGTGACATGACCCTAATGTAATGAATGATAATACCCAAATGACATAAGTGAAACAATATCCAAATGTGACAATTTTAAAGATGCTGTATTTGATTTTTACCGTCTTGAAAACACTGGCTCATGTTAAATAGTTTGCAGTGGTCCAGTGTTATTCCTCACTCGTCTTATGAATTCTGAGCGTCCTAATTATTCACCGCAATGAGTTTATAATCACTTTTCACAATTCCAGAGTAACAGTAAAACTAACAACAACTGGCATGCTAACTACGGACTACATGCTAACTTCCTGATTATTGCACAGTAAAAAAAAACTTTGAAATAAGATGCAGACAGTACACAGTGGACTTATTCAAGAGCAGCTTATACAATATATCTGTACTGCGGTAAGATGATTTTTGTTCAAATACATGAGAAAGAATCTGGTACAGGCCCTTAAACTCTATAGCGTCGGATGCTATCGCCGCCGATACACTCACGGTTGTGGACTTTCCATCACCGTAACTCCGCAACCAATTGTTCTATCATGTAAATTCAAACAGCATCTCAAAGCAGAGACATGAAGCTCTTTAAATATGTTACTGTCATTATGGTCTATTTTTAGTTTATATTTAAGTCTATTTCTTAAATTATTTCAAGCTATTTATCTATTATCTTGTTTTATTGCATGTACATTTTTCCTCGTGTTCTTAACTGTGCGGTGCAATATTTCCCCACTGTGGGACTAACAAAGGCATATCTTATCTTAATGCGCCGACGCTGACCCTTGAAGACGACCAAATCAGAACACAGGTGCCACCGGGATTCTCCCAGTCAGTTATTTGATGCGTCAAAGGGAAAATAAGGATAGATATGTAAAATGGAGGAAGTTGTGTGAAAAAAATGCAAAAGTACATGCTAATACTTCCTTTAACATTATTTTTATGGCAAAAAAAAAAAATCTAGGCGAGCTTTAATGGTCCATAATGTGCTCAGTCTTTAAAGAGCCCCATGCCTCTGCTTTGTCGTTTGAATTTACATGAAGCACAACTGGGGAATACGGTAATGGAAAAGTCCACAACCACGACTTTCCATATTGGTGTCCATAGCATGTGACACTATAGGGTTAAAATTAGACCAATTGCTAATCTGAATTTCTTTTATGCTGCCTTTGAGTAAAATGACATGAAATAATGAAATACTTTGTCACTTAGGTTGTTACAAGGCCAAACATCAGTCTGTGAACCCTGTCTGACAGATCCTCTCATGAACACTTTCCACATGGCTGAACTCCTGACGCCGCACGAGCTACTGTTAGCATTAGCCGTAGCCAATTAGTGTCTAGACATGCTTCCTCTGTGCGCTGCTTTACAAAACTCCTTTTTAATGAACCACTATTTCTTCAGCTCTTTCCAGTTTGGTTCATTTCTGGCCGAAGTTTAATTTGCAACGTTATACAAAGGCACAATACTCTAGAAGGCCTGCCAGCAGAAAGGATAAGAAAAACAACATCCAAGAAAGAGGCAAAATAAAAATTCAGGAGTGTGCATGGGAAAGTTCAGTAGAAATTTGAAAACAACATTAAACATACAATACAAATACAGATATCTGGGTGCTAGGGCAAAAAGATAATAAACTGGGAAATCCAAACAAGTTATTTGGGTCAACTAAGGCTTTATAATGTCGACTTCAAGCAATTTGAACATGAAAAATGTTGTTTTCTTACTGCAAATATTTAAATTTGAATAGACGCAATTAGCAAATGTCAAAAGCTGCAATTTTTAAATGACCATAATTTCCTTCACAAACAAAATGTTCTGTTTTATTCTGCATAAAAACAGCAATTCATTATATTATTATATCTTATACAGCACCCTTCACATTAAAGGCCCTGTTTGTCTTGCCCCTGTACAGATATATTGAATAAGCAGCTCTTGAGGTCAAAATAAGTCTGTTGTGTACCAGCTGTATCTAATTATAAAGTGATTTTTTTGGTCTTAGAATCAGGAAGTTTGCAATTAGCATGCTGGTTGTTGTTAAAAACAAACAAACTTACAAACTCATCACAGAGAATGATTAGTGAGCTCAAAATGCATTTGGTAAGTTAGGAATAACTTTGGACAACTGCCAACCCCCAAATGAATTAGTTCTGTTTTTCAAGTATTTAAAAATGTAAAAGGTACAGCGCCTTAAAATTGCACAAGCAGATCTTAAATATTCATAAAAAAAGAAATATTGACAGTAAATAAATATATCATTTCACCTTTATCTAATTATTTTATGATGATCCAAAGCAAATATTTTAATTAGCAACAGATCATTCAGTGCACCATAGCTTTATAGCGGTGTGACAACATGAAAAATAAATTGAAAAAGTGATGAATGTAATTTAAAAAACATCACTATATCATTTTTACTTAGCTTCGGAGAAATGTATTGACAATGAAATGTATGTAGGTGTTGTTTATACGGGTGTTGTTTGTGCTAGCTGTCACCCACACATCGCAGCTAACTAGAGCTAATAGCAGCTGTCTAGTCCAGTGTTTAAGCCTTAACACCTGACACTATTGTTGGCTTCATCGACGCTTTGATGGCCCTCTCGTGCCGCGCCAACCCTCCGCTCTCTTACCTCTTGTTAATTTTAATGGAAAAGGTCAGTCACACCCTCGGGAATACCGTTTTGTTCCTGACTGCCGGCACATTCCGTGACCTTAAGCTTTTTCCTATCGGCAGTGTCCCAACCCACTGAAAACCACCATAAACAAATACTATTTTTGATCTAAAATTCCTTTCTACTCCCTCTGTACTATCCAAATCTCTTTTCACTCCAGTGTGCTGTGAAATTTGCGGGACAGCTAGCCAATTAATTTCCCGATCCTGGTATGTCAGTTCCATCGCGGGTAGTCGGCATTACTGTTGACATGTTGGAGAGAGAGTGGAGGGCGCTTCTGGGACGTATAGCGCTCCTCATTCTGGAAAACGTTGACGGATAGCCCCATGTGTGCATTCGAGAAGGGCCAAAGAAGTAATCCATCGGAAAGCATATTTGTCGCCTTTAGCGCTTAAGCTATCAGAAAGCAAAAAAAATAATAAAAAAATACCATCACTGGTCAAGGTTTGCGAGAACGCTGTCAGTAATTTTCCTCTTCAATGGGATTATCGCTTTGAAGATGAGAAAAAATTGCGAAGAAGTTTCGTGCTATTTAAATGTTTGCATGCTCTGTGAGATCTGACAGCTTTGAAATGTCAATGCAACGCGCAAAAGTGATGTTTACTCGAGAGAAAAATTATAGGATAAGACCACCGTACGAGATCGTTCAAAACAAAACTTCAAAAGATTACTGTGAAAGCTAGCGCCTTTAGCCATGTCGGTAATAATGCGTTGTCTGGTTTTGATCTAGCTTGTTTTACTACTTCTATCAGTGCTCTTTGCTAATTGGGCTCCACATGGCTGCTCCGGAGGTACATGGAGAGCTTCAGTGCTTTATTTACGGGCAGTGGCTGTATTTTTAATCTACTGCCTAAATACATGTCTTTAGGCTCCTAAACATGGCGGCGTCGCTTCCTACTTGTAACATGTTATACAGGAAGAAACAGTCTGTTGTTGAGTTGAGTTGAGTTTAATCAGAGTATTTTTGTTTAGACCTAAACAAAGCATCCTCTGCAAACTTTTAAAGAAGACATATTGTGCTTTTGTCTACTATATAGTATAGTCTTTGACCCCTTTGGATCATTATGTTATGCATTGGACATTTTACATTGACATCACATTATTGATCTAAAAGGACTTATTCAAAGAAACAATTCAGCTGATTTTTTTGAACATTGCAGAGCACAATGGGAGCCCTTGTCGCCGTTAATGTCATTACAACTAAGTGCCGCATGCTGTCGGCCCCTCCTATAGATAGCTGCAGATTACAGTAGTGAGCAGCCGATTTTTTTTTCATTCGTGACAAAATGACTGCACAGCACTGCTGAGCCCTACGTGTATCACCAATTAAGAAAATAAAATTGGAGAACAAAGTAAGTGCAGAGCAGAGGGCGTGTACCGTATGGTGGCAGTGAAAACAGGGATAGATCAGAGCATTTTTGTCTGAACTGGCTTTATATTATATGCCTGCTCAAATAAACAATATTCATTAATTCATTCAATGACGTCTTGAATGCAGGAGAATAAAGATTACTAAAACATGCAGGAATCACCCAAAATTCCAACTCTGAGAGGGTAAATGAGAAGGAAAAACAATTATAACATGGTTAAAATCTCTGAAAAGTCGATTTTGCAGAATGGGTCTCCTTTAATTTGATGTGACAAGAATTGACAATGGCTTCTGGCTGGTATGGTAGCCCGAAATGTCTTGAATTCAAAAGCAATGTTCAGATGACTGATTTGAAACAATGTGAAACGTGACATTTCCATCCCAAAAATCTCGTTTTTAAATCGTACTTTAAATGGTAAATGGTCACATTTTTATATAGCGCTTTTCCATCTTCAAGGCACTGAAAGCACTTTACATCAAGGAACCACTCGCCCAATCACTCACAGGTTCATACACCGGTGTACGCAGACATCAGGCGAGGTGGGTTAAGTGTCTTGCACAAGGACACAGCGACAACATTCATCTCTGTGAGCTGGAATCACACCGCCAACCTGTGGGTCAGTGGATGTGACCGCTCAGCCAATGTTTTTTTCATTGAGAGCGGGATTCGGACTGCCAACCTTCGGATCTGTGGGCAAACAGCTGTCACCCAATTTACAAGATATTGCCTCAGTATCCAGTTTTGTAATTAGTTTTAACTGTTATTAGCAGTTTAATGTATGTCTGCTTAACTGTTGAATAAATTATTGATGCAGTCCCGAAAAAATGAATGGTTAGTAATTTGGAACTGCTGTCAAGCTTTCTTGATTTTGCTAAATTCTAAATTTATATTAGAAATTCAAATGAAGTTGGTTTAAAGTTCCTATATCACGCAAAACTGACTTGTGTGAGCTTTAAGCCATGTTATAATGGTTTTACCTCCTCAAAAACATATCTGAAGTTGTCTTTTGCTTCATTCACACATTTTTGAGTAACCCTTTATTATCAGTCTGTCTACATCTCCAAAGCTCAAAATGCTCTGTTCCACCTTATGATGTCATCAAGCAGTAGTTTTCAGGTTAACAGCTCCTTTTTTTTACCTTTTGTTTAGTGGAGATGAGCTAAAATAATACAAATGATTCCAGTGAAGATGTATGGAGTTTAAAAACACAATGGAGCACTTCTTAAGATAAGATAAGATAAGATATGCCTTTATTAGTCCCACAGTGGGGAACACCACATGACATCACAAGGTGGAACAGTGTTTTCAGCTTGAGAGAAGAACTCAGCCTAAATATACAGTGTTTATGATGTTAAACTTATGTGAATGAAACAAAACACAACTACGGGTTTGCTTTTGATGAGGAAACATTACATCATCAGGCGGAAAATAGATCAGATCAGAAAATAGTGAAATAAGGGCCTTTTAACATGTACCCGTGGACTGTGTTAGCATTTTCAGTAGCCACGGTATGAGGGTGTACTTATGAATCACACACGCGAGTCAATGAATTATACAAACATCATTACTATATTAATAAGACTGTCTCTCATGCAGACGTATTAACAATTAAATATGACATGTTTTTATTGAAAGATTTCCAAGGCTAATGATGCGTGACCACAGCTTTGCATTGGTCTGATGCTAACACGCTAATTAGACCATTACCACTACTAATTAGAATGTTTATTAATTGCATAGTCGTGAGTGCTATTATCTGAGTGTTAGCAGTTAGCAATAAGCGACTTCAACCCCAGCGCTGAACTCAATTGTCTTTGCTGCAGCTCGGACTTCTTAAAGCTATTACTTGAGATGTGTTTCCACCCCAAGCCAATTTGTAGCAACTTGCATCAGACATTACAAAGGTGTAAGGTGTATAAGTTTGAACGTTCGCTTCATTATCTTTCCCAGAGCACTTTAAATGGTCAATTGTTTCATTTCCAATCTACTATTGCTCCAAAAGTTTTCAGGTTTAGCTGTTTTCGAAGCTTTATTAACTGATAAAAAGGTTTTGTGGGAGAACTTTGTAGTACTTTTCTTATAAATCTGAAATATTCACTATTGGCTAATCCCCCAGCTATGTCCTCCTGACTGAGATAGCTCTACATCTGCCATTCAAAAAAGGGTCAAAAAAAGGACTGGCAGTATTTTCTCATAATATTTTCGCTATGCTAGCTTGAAGACTAAAACCTGAACTTGTTATCAGAACGTTATGGTTAAAACTACTTTGGGTGATATGGTAAAAGTTTGGATTTTATTGCACTTTTAAGGTTTATGGTATGGAAATGATAGTTATCTTCTGTTAAAATATGTTTGAAAACGAGGAAGTGACCGTCGTGCATGCGCATATTCAATTGGCCAAGCTCAGAGCCAGCCAAAACGTGTGATTGGTCCAAAATATATATAAAAAAACACTTAATGCTGATGTAAAACTGAGAAATTGGGTGGCATTGGAATGAATCATTTGGTATAGAATTGAAGCTAAAAAACAACCTTTAGCCAACCAATCATCAGTCCCACAATTCAAAATATTATCGAAAAAAATGTAAAGTTAACATTTAATTTCCTATAGTTGGTTATATTGAAATTGGGGAAAGGATCATGGTCTATTGTCTGCAATGTATTGTCCAAAACCATCTTTTTATAAGTAGTGTTCCCAGCTGTGCGGTATTAGAATTGTATTTTAAAATTTTTACTTCTGTCTCCAGTCTCCAAGCATTGCCTCATACACTTTAGCTCATCACCTATTTGTATCTCTTTCCCGTACTATTAAGTAAACCTCCGGGCTTAAATTGACTGTGCGGCGCTATGCTTACCCCCCATTATCCCAACAAAGACCTTTCTGCGAGTTCTTTGTGCCTCCATACGACAGCTAACAGTGTACGCCGCTGTCCAAACCAGTTTTGTCAAAGCCGAGCGCGCCCAGCAGAATGGAATTGGGAGTAAACAAGACAGATGGCTAGAAAACTCCCCCAGCACTAGATCCACCCCAACTCTGAGCAAAGACGGTGTGGCAGTATGGGAATGATCACCACCGCATCTCGAATTAATCAGATGTTTTAGAGTAAGGTTGGTTTTCTCTGAGGTAAAGGGAAGGTTGTGAGCTTATGGTGCATTATAAACAGAGGGGAGTAGAGTAGCTAAAATTGTACTCAAATAAAAGTAACAAGTGACGGTTACTACAAAATAACATTGCTCAAGTATAAGTACAAAGTAGTGGTCTAAGAGGTTGAGAGTGAAAAGGTGAAGAGTGAAAAAGTATTTGAGAAAACAACTATTCAAGTAAGAGTAACTGTGAGGAAGTAACATCTGATTTATAATTAAACACAAAAATCGAAAAAAAACCCAACATATCTGAAAGAGCAAGGTGCAAGAGATACAAATGTTCAAATCATTTAAAATTGTCAACATAAAGCTTTTGTCACTTGTAGACTAGACAATGGGAAGAGTAAACAACACTTTTTCTCAAGTAGGAATACTGTTTCTTCAATAAAAGCATTCTTCAAGTAGGAGTAAAAGTATGCTTCTTTTAAAAGAAAAAAAAAAAAATCTTTAAACAGTTACTCAGTTACACTACTTGAGCAGTGTTGGGAATAACGGCGTTAAACAATAACGGCGTTAGTAACGTTTTGTTTTTTCACTAACGGAGTAATTTAACTAATTACTTTTCCCAGCGTCCCAACGCCGTTACCGTTACTGACAGTAAAATGTGGCGCGTTACTATTACTGCAGTTCACTCTGCTCTTCATCAGAGAAGTCTTTCATAGAAGGGAGCTGCAGCGCTGTTGTGTTTCTTTGGTGAAAGAGGCTCGGGGTGTGAGGCTTGTTTGAGATGAGCGAGACGCAGATTATCTCGTGAGAGCGAGGCCGACGCAGGCCGTGTCTCTATTAACCAAAGTGCCTTAAATGCGCCGCTAGAACGGGGTATTTAAGCCGCGCGGTACTTCGACCCGCACTTCGAACAGTTCATGGAACAGTGCATTTGGCGAATTGGGACATTTTTGAGCGAAGCGAGCGCAGCAGCTCCACCGACTGCGGCCGCCTGCATGGACTACAAACGCTCAATGCATGATGGGAAATGGTGTCCTGTCACACGTGCATTTACAGCTGATTGGGTCCGAGTTGAGTTTTGATCAGAAACGTGACGCCCTGACGCACGGTGCCTCCTCCTCCAACTTTACACAAACTACTGCCACATATTTGACATGGACATATGTTTAAATGTGACTAAAGTGTCCAGGCTGGTGTCACATGAATCACTTTAAACAAATACAATATAATTACAATCTGTTAAAGTGAAATAAATGTTAAAGGTTCAGTTTTTGTTTTTTTTTACATAGTAACGGGCATAGTTACTTTGCCCAGTAACGAGTTACTTCTCCCAAAAAGTAACTGAGATGGTAACTCAGTTACTTTTTGGGAAAAGTAACTTGTAACTATAACTAATTACATTTTTTAAGTAAGATTCCCAACACTGTACTTGAGTAAGTGTAACCCACCTCTACTACCTGCCTGTTTCCTCTATAGATATGATAGTTGAAGTGAAAGGGAAGGTGAAAAGGAGTGGTGATGTGAAAGGGAAGATGAAAATATATATTTGAACATTTTGTCCATTACCTCATTTTAAAACAGTCCTGGAAACTGACAGGATGGCTTTTAACAGCTCTGAAGTGATCAGCTTTAGGCTTTATCTTTTTCAACATGTAAAAGACAACTGAACAAAAGATAAAGCCTAAAGGTGACTATGTTTTTGCTTCTTGTACAGCAAGCTACTTATTATGTTTTATTTAAATGTGTCTGCATTTAAATAAAATTACTTGTTGTCTTTTTCAACATGTAAAAGACAACTGAACAAAAGATAACGCCTAAAGGTGACTATGTTTTTGCTTCTTGTACAGCAAGCTACTTATTATGTTTTATTTAAATGTGTCTGCATTTAAATAAAATTACTTAACTTTGTAATAATTGTTAAAAGGTCCTGTTCCCTACTTTTTCCCCATGATTCTATTTGAGTAAAATTTGCCTTGACCTAGTACAGATGTATTGTATAAGCAGCTCTTGTGGTCAAAATAAGTCTGCTGTGTGCTGCCTGCATCAAATTCAAAAGCGTTTTAATCAGGAAGTGTGCATTACCATGCTAGTTATTAGCAAAACTCCACTTCCTTCTGTTGTGAAAACCATCATGGTGAATTAAGATGCCCGGAATAACTTTGGACCGCTGCAAAACGTTTTAAATGAACTAGTTCTGTTTTTCCCACTTATAAAACAGCAAAGTGTTTTGGCTTGCACAGACTTTGTAACACAACTTTTTTGTAACTCTAATTCTCAACTCATCATTTCAGTATTCTCACTGTAGTTTGAAAGAAACAAGATAAGTACAACATGCAGCTCACACACAATCAACACAAACAAGCAGAGATCTTCTAATGAACAGAAAGTGACTGTTGACCACCCAGAGTGCATTGCAGGACACATGCAGAGCATCTCCAACATTCTATAGGGGGACGCGGTAAAGGGGAGAAGGAAATTTAGTGTATCAGCCATGGCGTCTCGAAATGCACACACAAGCATCTATAAATTATGCAAATAGCTGCTTTCTAATCAATGGAACTGTTTAGGCTTGCATAACACAGGCTAACATCGACTGTCAGTTGTTGGGAGGGCAGGGAGGAGCGCGTGTCCCACTACAGATGTGTGGAGATGAGAGGGCGGTAGGGGGTGTATAGGGAGGCAGAGAAAGAGACAGTGACAGAAAGAAGTGATACTTCGCAGTGAGATCAAGTTTGGGGGGTTCTGCATGTATATCTATAGTGGAATGCTCAGCAGTTACCATAGTGACACAATGAACTATTAGCAAACACAGCCAGATGAGTTATAAGAACAAAAAAAAGATAAAATGGATTTGAACAACTAATTTTCGGGAGCCTGCAATCAATCGTAGCATTGCATATGATGGTCCTTTTTAGGTGTTTGATTTTCAACAAAAAAGGTGAGAGAGACTTACAGAAAAACTGTAGGCTAATGTAATGTTAATGTTATTTGAGAGAGACCTGTTAAAGAGCACAACATCAGCTCACCTGTTGTAGTTCCAATTCTTTATAGTGAGATTGTGTTAAAACAGAGCTCAAGTTAAAGTCTAACTTGAGTAACAGAGTTTCAGACAGAGCAGTGCCTCCAGTTTGCTTCACCCCTCCATGGAATGCTGATGACATTAGCTGCAAAGTATCAATAAAAATAAGGGAGGAAAGAGAGAGGGAGAGAGAGAAAGAGTGAGGGAGAGGGTGGGTGTCCTTGGCGTTCTGCTGGCCGGTTGCGTCCCTCTGAGTAACATGGGGCTGTCAGCGTGACATTGTATTGAGCTTTACTTAAGATGGGAGGAGAGCACTGCAGCGTACGGTACATCATCCAATGACACATATGGCAACACAGCTGTATAGTTAAGTTTGGAGGGTGTGTTCTGATGCTAGGGAGGTCATGAGATTAAAAGTGGATTATGATAGTGTTGTCATGATATTCAACTTTCAAACTCGATTTCGATACTAAGGAATAGACTCAATACCGATTCTGATACCAAAATCACTCAACACTTCAACATTAACCATAGTACTTCCTTTTATATTACCATGTGGCCTTATATCTATGTAATCTCTCAATCGTCCAGGTAGGTTCAGTAGTGGTCCATGGGTGTATACTAGTCTATGTGTCTTATACTTGTTTTGAGCTCAAGATCATTCTAAAGTTATTCAGGAAAGGTTCATTTTTGTCCTGTAAATGCAACTTTTTTAGCATCAATACTTGCTCAAATAAGAATCTAGTGTTCGATACTAGTTTTAGTATTGACTTGTATCTGATTTTTGGTACTTTTGACAACCCTAAATTGTGCAAAGTTCACCTGATGTGTAAAGTACATAGTGAAAACATAAGCTAGGAATTTGCAAGGGCTGTAACTAAACGATTATTTTAGTAATCGATTAGTCAGCATCACTGATTCGTTTTTCAACTAGTCAAATGATACTGTACAGTAAGTACTTTTTGAAAACATTATCAATAGGGGTGTGCTAAAATATCGCTACACCGATATGTATTGATATGGTATCGATTCTTTGTTTCCTAGTATCAATATCGATATTCCCCCCAGACATTACTCTTTACGGGTGAAGAGAAGCGAGAAGCAAGAGAAACGAAAATGTCAGAAAAAATGTTTCAACCGCCTTCCTCCCTAGTTAGAAACATGCATTAATCAAAAAGCACTTCATTGTGTTTTTTAATCTTCAATAAATGGAAGATAAACGCACTATTTAATGTTTTTATTTTTTTTGTGAAAATTGGGTTGACCATTTAAGTAAGGTTGAAGCCTTTATTTTTTTCTGCATCGTATCGTATCGATTTGAAATATATCGTATCGAATCGTATCGTATTGAAATAGCAATGTATCGAGATACGTATTGTATCATGGACTCTGTACCGAGGTACGTATCGTATCGACAGCTTCTTGGTGATACCCAGCCCTAGTGCTCACATCATTTTTTTAAATTCATTCTGAAAAATCAATCAAAGTCTTCATCTTCTGTATCTGAAATGAACATCTGGGCTAGATCTCTATCAAATACACCAGGTTCCCTCTCGTCACTATCAGAGTCCGTCTTGCTGCCGTACGGCTCCTCGTGAACGATGCCGACTTTTGCGAAAGCGCAAAGAACAGCGTAAGCAGATACGTGAGCCCAAGCATCCACAATCCATTCACAAATCGTGGCGTAACTCTCCCAGCGCTGCCTCCCGGTCTTTGCAAAACTGTGTTCGCCATCTGTCATCTATCGCTCCCACGATGTTTGCAACTTTTAACTGTGCCTTATAATCGTAAAAATACGGTAGATTACTTCAAATATTTGATGTCTTCTGTGTATATATAAAATGTAAAAAGTTGTACAAAAAGATAAAAATAACATTGAATGAGGTAGTGTGGTAGTGTTTCATTCTGTAGTGTCAATACTTTTGAATGAACTCGTAACTTCAGCATTTAGCATCTTAAAATCTCCATTGGTTTAATATTTGGCTTGATGAAAATTCAATGAGCTGTGACAACCAAGGTTATCTAGAATGTTCCACAGTATTGTATTAAACTAGTGTATTTATTTAATAGGCTCTGTGCACAACAGCGCCCAGCAACCTCACTGTTAGCGTCTCTACTTCCTGCACAGTTTCATCTCTATGAGGTTTTTGCCGAGTCAGAACTCTAATATGCAACTTGGATCTACTTAAAAAACAAAAAACAAAACATGCATGCAGGTGATGTGCTCTCCACCGCAAATGTTACACAGTGCTGCTTTAAGAGATAAAAAAATACAAAAGACCATGACAACAATGATTTAGGGGGGAGGGGGGTAAGGGTTTTTATTTTTTTATGTTTTTTAAATGCATGTTGAATAAAGTTGAAGTGTCCTCTCAGTGAGTGCTCCCAAAGAAGTGACTCCTAAAGAACACACCAGCGCTGTCTAACAGAATCGGTCCAGACCAGTTCTGGGCCGGTTCCTAAAGGCGTTGACGCGCTTGTTCAGATGTTTCAGGGGAAAAGGGGGTAAGGTTTTTTTTTGTTTTTTGTTGTTTTTGTATGTTTTTTTAAATGCATTTTGAATAACATTAAAGTGTCCTCTCAGTGAGTCCTCCCGAAGAAGTGACTCCTCCTAAAGAACACATGGGCGCTGTCTAATAGGCCCTCTTCCTGGGCTTGTCCCAAGAAGAGGAAAAGAATCGTGCCAGTCCAGTTCTGGGCCGGTTCCTGAAGGCGTTGAGGCGCATGTTCAGATGTTTCATGGTGTCCTTTTGGAACTCTGTGGGTTCTGGTCCCAAAGCTATCTCCAGGATCTTACAGACAGAGCCGTATTCGTAGATCAAGTCTCGGGCTCCCGCTTTGCCGAGCTTCTTGATGTTCTTGGGTTTGAGATGAACTTCATCTGGGACTCTAAACTGGTCCAGGGCCTTCTCCAAAGTCTCCACTACTTTGTTGTGGTGAGACCTCATTTTAGCTGGCAACTTTTTGAGCAGTTTTTTGACCAGAGCGCAGACCACCAGGCTCTCCACTGAGCTCAGGGTCTGTGAGGCCTGAGGAGCTGTAGTGGGCTCTGTAGTGGGTTCTGCAGTGGGTTCCGCATTGGGCTCTGCAGTGGGTTCTGCAGTGGGCTCTGCAGTGGGTTCTGCAGTGGGTTCTGCAGTGGGCTCTGCAGTGGGTTCTGCAGTGGGTTCTGTAGTGGGCTCTGCAGTGGGCTCTGTAGTGGGTTCTGCAGTGGGTTCTGCAGTGGGCTCTGTAGTGGGTTCTGCAGTGGGTTCTGTAGTGGGCTCTGCAGTGGGTTCTGCAGTGGGTTCTGCAGTGGGCTCTGCAGTGGGCTCTGTAGTGGGTTCTGAAGTGGGTTCTGCAGTGGGCTCGGTAGTGGGCTCTGCAGTAGGCTCTGTAGTGGGTTCTGCAGTGGGTTCTGCAGTGGGTTCTGCAGTGGGTTCTGCAGTGGGCTCTGTAGTGGGTTCTGCAGTGGGCTCTGTAGTGGGTTTTGAAGTGGGTTCTGCAGTGGGCTCGGTATTTGGTTCTGCAGTGGGCTCTGCAGTAGGCTCTGTAGTGGGCTCTGTAGTGGGTTCTGCAGTGAGCTCTGTAGTGGGTTCTGCAGTGGGCTCTAGAGCTGAGTCTGGCTCCCCTGCGGCTTGAAGCTCCGCCTCCTCGGGGTTTGACTCCTTTGCTGGAATTTTGCTTGATTTTTGGACCTCCATTAGTCTCTCTGTGTCCTCTAGGCTTTGGTCCTCTTGTATGTGGGACTCAGTTGGACTCTGGTGTTTTTCTGAGCTGCTGTCGAGCTGCTCTTGACTCTGGTTGCTTTCAGGAGATTCATCGTTAAACATACTGAGGATCTCATCCTCATTTTGGATCCCCACTGGAACAGAATCCACAGGAATCTGTTCCAGTCCAGTTTCTTCTGACGTTATGTTTTGCTTCTCCTCATTAAGTCCAACTGTCTGCAGGACCTCAAGCTGGAGCACTTCTGGAAAATAGTCTAGACTTTGGCTCTCCTGTCCAACTTCTTCTTCCAGCTCCTCCTCAAAAATTGTCTCTGGAGCTCCGGTGTCCGTATCTTCAGTGGATATCGTCTCTCTGCAGTCCTCTGATTTTTGGGTCTCCATTGGATTCTTGGACCCCTCTTGTTCTGGATATATCTGTCCAGCCTCTTCCTCCAGTTCTGCCTCAGAAAGTTCAAGTGTCTTTGGAGCTTGAGTGGAGTCATCATCGACAGGTCCATGAGAGCTGTGACCATGGCTCTCCTGTGATGTTTCCTCTGAAAAATCATTACTACTTGAGCTGTTCAGGGGCTGGTTCTCCTGGATGTTCTCAGCTGTGGCCTGTGTACTGTGACTCTCTTCTTGATTCTTCTGGTCTGGATTTTGCTGTGGAGCCTCTGGACTTGTGGCCACATTTGAAAGTGTGTCACAGCCTTCTCCTGACGTCTGTGTCTCTGAGCCAGCCCTCACTGGAGTCCCTTCAGGGGACTGGCCCTCTGAATGCTCCTGTGAAGTGGACTCTGGACTATTTTGGACAGGTTTCTCCTGGAGTAGATGCTTCTCTGGGACTGTGAAGCCCATCACAAGAAGCAGTGCAGTGGATGCACTCCTCTTGGCCTCCTTCTTTGAGTGACCAGAGCCAGAGGCAGTGTACTGGTCCAGGGACACCTCCATAGTGAACACCCAGCTGCCGTTCACTAGTTCCCCACTCACGATGCGGTACACGGGGGGCTTCTCTCTACGGATCATTTGCAGCTCTGACAGGCGATTGATGGGGTCCTTCTCCAGACGGAAGTCTGCAAGGATGTGAGCAGGTAGAGTGTGTCTGCTCTGTTGGGATGAAGCTATTTGGTTTGGATGCTGGTTCTTCTGAGCGTCCTCTTTTTCAGGAGCAGGTTCTGCTGTGGTCTGAGGAGCAGATTCTGCTGTGGTCTGAGGAGCAGGTTCTGCTGTGGTCTGAGGAGCAGGTTCTGCTGTGGTCTGAGGAGCAGGTGGGACCAGATCCTCCTCTCTGACTGTGTAGCCCATCATCTGGAGCAGAGAGCGCGGTCGCTCTCCTCCTGGCCTCCTTCTTGGAGCCGCCTTTGCCCACCGCAGTGTACCGGTCCAGGGACACCTCCATGTTGAAGGTCCATTGGGCGCCGGACACCGTGCCCTCCAGCAGGCGGTACTGGGCGGGTGGGTGTTTCCAGGCCATGAGCAGCTCGGACAGGCGAGTGCATGGGTCTTTGTTCAGACCAAAGTCTGGATGGCTGGGGCCCTGGACTTTGGCGTAGCCATTAGGGTGGGCTTGTTTGATATGGTGCCTCTCCAGTAGGTTCAGGGCCATGGCACAGGCCCGGGTCTTAGTCTCCCTCCTGTTGGGCCCTCGCACTTCTGCCCACAAGTCCCCGACCGAAACTCGGATGGCGAAAACGGGATGGGAGCACCGTAGTGCGGTGGACTCTGTGATGTCCACAGGCCGTCCAAGTAACTGTGCCACGGCGTACAGCCGTCTGATGGTGGGCAGGTAGATTTTGGCGGCCATGTTGAAACTGTGTGAATACAGTGGATTAGAGAGATTCAAAGTGTTTGCTGAAGTGCTGTCTCGTTATGAGCTGCGTCTCTGACAAAGGTTTGGTTCAAACTGAAGGATCTGCTCTGTGCTCACCCCTACATAAAATTCATGGTGATGTCACAGTGTGATGTCACTGTGTGATGTCACCATCTCCACGGCAACGACAGCTCACACAGGTTTACAATGTTGGACAATGGGTTTTTAAATAAAAACAAATATATGTAAAAATAATACACATAAGTACATTTGAAAATGTTTTAAATATTCTGTGTACATAAATAAACTGGACATCAATTTAAAATAAAACACCAAAACTATTTTGTCAACTTAATGTTCTGTTGGGTGAGTTACATGGAGCCCATACCACCTGACCTTTGTCTGACCTTTGTCTGACCTTTGCCTGACCTTTGTCTGACCTTTGGAGCTGAACAGGGCAGGGCCTGTTTTTTCGAATTTCAATTTTATTTATTTATTTTTTAATTTAATTTTATTATTTTATATTTATTTATTTATTCATAACAAAACGCGCTGTGGATCAACTCTATAAATGGCAGGATAGTACATACACTACCAGTCAAACCTTTGGACACTTTGGATCCTCTCAGTTTTTCTTTATTTTTACTACTTTCTACATTTTTTCACATACAGAAGACATCAAATATATGAAGTAAGATATATGGAATTATGAATTATGAAATATGGTGACAGGAATAGGAATACTTACAAATCCAGTTTATTTTCTGACATTAATACCGTTGTCTTTGCTATAAAAAGGTATTTGCATAAGTGTTTCAGAGTGTGTAAAGTCCAGGTAACTATTATATTTATAAAATCTGATTATAATTATTTTTTATAGTCGGCTAGTCACTAAGCTTCAAATCAAGTCAAAAATCAAAGTTCTAGCTCGAGTTACAACCCAACAAATTCAAGAAAATACGCCATCATTTTAGGTGAATGACTTCCTTTGAAGATTGCATAGTCAAACCTGTGAGCATTTACTGTGCTCATCAAATGCCATGATATTCCATTTATTAACTGGTCGGGGCTGATAAGCTTGGCCTTTATGGACTGTAAAATGTGCACTGCAGTTCACTCGGTCAAAAATATTCACAGGTTACTGAAGCAGAACGGACATGAAGAACTCCAGTGATCCAGTATGTTCAATTTAAGATGGTAGATTACGTATTTTATTCTCTTTTTATAGCATTTATTTCCTCCTGAACAAATAACTTCTTCTTTCAGTAGCTCATTTGGAAGAGTGTTTGGTCACTGATCCAAAGTTTAGAGCGGTCACATCCACTGACCCACAGTCTGGTGCTGCGATTCCAGCTCCCACACACACATTCTGTCGTTGTGTTCTTGGGTAAGACACTTAACCCACCTTGCCCCCAGTGTCTGTGTACACTAGTTTGTGAATGGGTGAGTGGTTCCTTGATGTTAAGCACTTTGAGTACCTTCAGTTTTTTTTATTAGAGTGACTGCCTGTGTGCCCACAGTTTTAGGCCAATCTGTAAAAGGAATAATTACATAAAAAACCCAGCCCCAACACCTTTCTTTACCTTTACAGTAAAGCAGCGGTTCGCAAACCTTTCAAGCCTGGATTCCAAAAAAAGTCATGCAACCAAGTCCAGACCATCACTAGCAAACTCTGGAACAGCCTCCCCTTGCACATCAGAACAGACACCTGACACTTGAGCGCTTAAAGGCCCTACCAAAAACTAACTTTTATACTGTGACGTCCAACACAAATTAAGGAAACACCTTTCATGGACTTAACTGCAAAATTAAAATCATCCCGCGACCCCATCTCATCCCTTTGTAACCCCCACTTTGGGAACCACTGAGTAAATGCTGAGATTATCAGAACTTGTCCACTGAAAGTGTTTTGACTTTAAAACACAGAGGAGCACTTTTTGGAGATGGCTGGGAAAAGTGGTGAGCTAAGTTTTTGAGGAGAAGGCCTTTAATCTCCAGCTTCATCTAATATTAACAGCTGGATGGATTTGAGAAGATTTTTTCCTCTCTGACAAGTTTGAATGTTCAGAAGTTCAAATGTGTGAAAAAGATGCAAATTTTTGAATAGAAAAATATCGCCACTCCATTCTAGCTGCGACAATAGCCCTCTAGTCCAATTTACTCAAAGTGCCTGCCAATCTCTCAACATCTCTGCCTGCTTACTCATTCACTTGGCCCTAACCCTCTCTCTTCTCCCTCGCTCTCTGTAGCTTTCAGACTCGCGCATTAAAGTTATAACTCATGCTAGTGCGAGCCAGCAAACTCTCCGCTCACGACTTCACCGCCATGCCTCCTATCAGTCCAATTAAAGCCCAGCGCTAAATTATACATGAACCAGATTATTTTTGCTACCGTGACGTCTCTGTCTGACACACCAAGGCTGCAGTCTTCGGGACAGGGCCGATCATGGTCGTTATTCACAATCAGCGCGCCGCTTCTCAAACATGCTAGTTTGTCATACAGGAAGACAGTGAGTAAGCAGTTCGGGACTTGGCCGGAGGACGTGTACTTTCGTTGTAGAGCCAGAGAACTAAGCCAGACTTTTAAGATTGTCTTAATTTAGCGGAAGGAGATTTGAGTTAGTGTATAGGCTATATAAAGAAGTGGACTAAGGGAGTGTAACGTCACCTATAGCGTTCGCCTCCAGTCAAATGAAGCTCATCAAGGCTAGTAGTTATAGGGGTGAATTTGGAGCCGAGTTGCATATTAGGAATTACCACTGTGAGTATTGCAGCAACCAAAGAACCAATCTGGAGCGAGATGGTTGAAGGTAACGCCCCTTCCCTCCTGCGCCACTGGTTTAGAAGGGAGCGGGTGCTTAGCAACGCTGTCAGTCAAACATATTGCTAACGCTAGTGGGAAGGGAAAGAAGGTGCCTCATTTGTCTGTTATTAATGTTCATATCTTCAGTTACAGACTGATAAAAACATAAAACCACCAGGATCATGTGGAGCAGGTTAATACGAGAGAGGGGTGTCTTAGCTAACAGGTTAGCTTTGTCCATTTATATATAAAGTCTATGGATTAGTGTAGCAAAAAGGGTGAAATTTAGATGATTAAATTGCAAGATGCTATGTTGCTTCGTATGTTGGCTTCAGATTCATTCTCAGTCTGGGTCGTGCTTTTCTGTGTGGAGTTTGCAGCACTGATTTAACAGCAGCATCGGTGGTGCACAAATGAATGGCACAAACAGCACATTTTAACAAAGTCCTACTACATTTTTCCCAAACCAAGCACTGTGTCATCCTTTTGGTGAAGCAGAAGAGCTGAAGAAAACAACAAGTTGCAATGTAACCCATCCAAAAACACATTAGAACACAACCTTTGCAGTGTCTCCAAGTCAAAGTGTTGTGCGTAATAATAAATCTACATCCAGTCACAAAGCCTAAAGTTGAAGCGGTGTATAAAGCCGTATATAAAGTCGTATATTAAGCACGTATTAGTCCATTTGAGGATTACGCGATATTTGTTTGCGCATACATTTTGAATTATAACTTATACATGTTTTGCATAATATTTGCGCTGAAAAAAGAACTGTTCAGGTACTGATCGGTACTGGTCGAAAAGCAGGTCTTCTTAAGATACTGATATCGATGTAAAATCGGCTCCCAGCTCTGGGTAGGTCACACAGATCAGTGGGAGTCTTACAAAATGGATTTATTTTCACAAAAAAAACCCCAAAACAATTATACATGTATCCAAGCAGCGTTTCTCATCGTATTCTTTGAAATCTCACGGGAATCCAGTTCATAGCGTAAGGTAAAGTGTGCCCCACCACTCCATCACTGGACCACATTCTACTCCTTTTGCTCAATTTGTCCAACTCAGTGTTCTGAAATGCAAGATTGCCATTCTTGCCTGATTGGATTTCAATGTTCAGCTCCGCCTAGTCAATTTCCCCTCATTGGAGTCGTATGGGCTCTCCACCTGTTTTGCATAGTGAGCATATGAACACCAGGCCCGGAAACGCACCAATGCACCGCTGTCCCAAGATAGTTAAAAGTGCTGCAGGTATGTTTCTCCTCACATACATTCATTCAGCCATATGCTCGCTAACATATGATTTCATTCACATGCATATTCATCGGTGCCCACTGCTACCCCACGCACACACATATTCTCAATTAATTGGATACGTGTAGTCAGTCAGCTTGCCTCTTGGAAGTCTGCTGAGCGAACTTTCGTCAGCCTCCCTGTAGATTGCAGATGTTCAAACGCTTCTCGCAAAGGACTGGCAATGGAGGTGTGGAAATGCCTAGGGACTGGCAGCTTTGTGGTATTTTTTCATCAGAAACGGCACATGTTTTGGTTTAATATCAATAGATGTTAAAAAAAATGTAAGTAAATATTTAAAATTATACAGTAGGAAAATTATACAGTATGATTATTACGATTATACGGTAAGGTATGGTGCAAAATTCGCTCAAGGGACGTTGATTTTATATCTCCAGTGCCAATTTCAAGTTTCAGAATCTGTGAATGTTGTAGGAATATGAACATATTTGACCAAACGTGCTTCAATTTCCTGAATTGTTTATTATTGTGAGATATCATTGGAATGTTTTTTGGTTAAACAGAATCTGTTTAACCAAAAAACATTCCAATGATATCTCTCAATAATAAAGTACAGAGTTTTTTAAAGAGGGGGTATCATGCAGAATCAAATTTTATGAGCTTTTTTTTTTTTTTTTTAACCATGTTATAACGTTCCTTCATCAAAAACATGCCTGGAGTGGTTTTATTTCATCCATGCATGTTTGAATAATGTTGCGATCTGTTCCTCCTTTCGGTTGGCAGTACGAGCCCACGCCTCTTGTACAAGCCTCATCCCACAAGCCTATGTAACCCATACTACTGCCCGGCCAATTGTGATGGCAGTCTGATGAAGGGGGAGTGACTTAGTGTAGTGACTTAGGGGAGCAAGGTGAGGGGGGAGCGCCAAAAACAAAACTTAAACTAAATAAACATTTTGATTTAATTTACTTTAATATGTTGTTTTTGGCTAAACTAGGATTTTCAAAACAATAAAGGCTAACATGGTGATCTAAATGTGTTATATGATAGCAGTTAACATCCCCTCTTTTAAATATATGAAAAAAAAAACAACCTCACCCTAAGAGATGTGATGCAATCTGAAACATTATGTCATATGTTTAACTATGCACATGTGCAGCCTCTTTTTGATCAAATCTAACTTGTCAAAATTGGATGTGATTAGCCTTCCCTACTTTAGTGCATATTTTTTATTTCATTTAAAGCAAGATCTGAATTAACCTTGCACAACAAGATGGATTCTCGCAATATTTGTGAGTTCACAAATTCACAAGAATCCATCTTGACGTGAACCTGCTGTAAGGTTAATTGGGTGGACGGACCAATCACAGAGCAGCATTGAGGTTTGTGTAGAAGCTAAAGGCAAAGTGCCCAAGTGAACCAAAACAAACATGGCGACACTGACAGACATACTTCAGCCTATTTTAGCGTCAATACAGACTATTGTGTTTCGTTAAAAACAAAATACAGAAGGTAAGTTGCTTTGTGCATTTGTGAGCAGGTTTTTGATTTTCTGGATGTAACAAAGGCTTGATTTTTCAGCTAGTTCTGCTGTTGTGATGTTTTGACTAATCAGATTCAAATAATCGTCATGACATTCCACGTTTTTTGATTGCTTTCAGCGAGAGCCATCCCAGATCCGTAATGTGCAGAACTCAGTTCAGACTGCTACACATAACAATCTGGCATGAGCTAGGTTAGACCTGAATATTCTGATCAGAAAAAGCTGCCGCACCTGTTTACAATTAATCACTTTTACATCACTATAAAACATGGGACATGAGCTCCGTAGCCAAATGCAGTTTCACAAACACTTAAGATGCAGATTATGGGCCAATTAGTGAGTGTGTAACTTTGATGGAAAACGCAAGAATAGTTAAAGAATGAGCCAATGTACTGCTAGCCCTGTTTGTTGTAATCTGTTGTTTTGACTTCACTTTTAGACAACACTTAAAACACTTGCAGAAGCTTTGTAATCTAGCCATTGCCACTCCCAGGCTGGATAAATAGTTATGAGTAGTACAAGGGCAGGGCATCTGGCGTAAAGTTGATTGTTGGCTGATTTTATTGAGCACAGGAGGTGGTTTATTTCTCTGAGATTAAGTAAAGATTGAGTTGACTCTTAAATTATTTGGTAGATCTGCCATGACAAAAATAGACCGTCAAATGTTCTACTTTGACAACAGAACAAAAAAAAGTTATTGTTATATACATTTTTCATCTGTCAATCATGTATTTAAAGACTATAAAGTTGCACTAAGAAAGTTTTCTGGTGGAGGGTCCATTGTCACACTGATGTGGTATTGCTTTGTCAGGAGTATGGTATAAACTGAGTCTTGCATTTATTCAGTTACAGTTGTTTTTATTGCTAAAAATACACTTGGCCTGTTGGTCTCAGGCAAAACAATAACAATCAAATAGAGATTTGAAGATTTCAGACCTCTATCAGAAAACGTACATAGTGCCACTTTAAAGCCCCAGTGCATTTTATTCTCTCATTTTGGTTGTTTTTATTGCTCTAAAATACTTACTGTGAGTAGGCTTGCATCTCCACAAACCTTGACTTTTACTTGGTCTAGAGGAGGGAGAATGTTGCAAAGTATGGTTTCTTTTTGATAGATAGATAGATAGATAGATAGATAAGAACTTTATTAATCTCCAAGGGAGAAATTCAGGTGTCCGGCAGCAAACACACACTTGCACAAACACACATAATAATAGTAAGTAAAAAACAGTAAAAACTATAAAATATTAAAAACAATTAAAAATAACAGTTCATATCAGGCAGCTCTGTTAAACAGCCTGAGAGCTGAAGGGACAAAAACGACCTCTTGAAGCGCTCTGTCCTGCAGCGCAGTGAGAGGAACCTGTCAGTCCGTGTGCTCCTCTGCGCAGACATCGTGTCATGCAGGGGATGTCTGGGATTGTTCATGATGCCCTGCATTAAAGTCCTCATCCTCTTTTCCAGCACAGCTCCCACAGAGTCCACCCTCCTCCCGATCACACATGCACATTTCTTTATCAGTTTGTCCAGGCGACCGCAATCCCTTGTGGTTATACTGCCACCCCAACAGACAACACCAAAGAAGACTGCACTTGCCACCACAGACTGATAAAAAAGGAACAACATGTCAGTGCATACATCAAAGGACCTGAGCTTTCTTAGGAAGAACAGCCTAGTCTGTCCTTTCCGATACAGAGCCCGAGCCTGCTCTGACCAGTCCAGTTTGTGGTCAAGGTGCACACCCAAGTACTTATAGGTGTCAACCACCTCGATCCTTTCTCCATCAATGATCACTGGTTGGTGGGCGTGCTTCCTACCAAAGTCAATGATCATTTCCTTGGTCTTCGAGGTGTTCAACATGAGACCATTTTCCCTGCTCCAGGAGGTGAATCTGGTGATGAGCTCCCTGTATTCACTCTCGTCTCTTCCCTTTACACACGCCACAATAGCCGTGTCGTCCGAGTATTTCTGGACATGACAAGCTGTAGATGTATATGCAAAGTCAGCAGTGTAAAGTGTGAAGAGAAAGGGGGATAGTACAGTTCCCTGTGGTGCACCGGTGTTGCTCATCAGTATCCCAGATACACAGTCACCCAGCCGGACATACTGTGACCTGAGAGTCAGATAGTTGTGATCCAGCGAACAAAAACAGGATCCACTCCCATCCTCTCAAGCTTCCCCTTTAGCAGCTGAGGCTGGATAGTATCAAAGGCACTTGTGAAGTCAAAAAACATCAACCTCACATAGCCACCAGCCCCATCCAGAAAGGAGAGCGCCCTATGGACCATATACAAGATCGCATCGTCCACTCCCATGCTGTCCTGATAGGCAAAACTGAAGGGGGTCCAGCGCCCCCTCCACCTGAGGTTGAGCCGCCGGAGTAGCAGCCTCTCAAAAGTCTTCATTATCACTGATGTTAGGGCAACTGGTCTGTAGTCCTTCATCCCTGCAGGCCTTGTCACCTTGGGCACTGGGACAAGGCATGAGGTCTTCCACAAGGCAGGGACACATCCAGTTTGAAGACTCTTGTTGAAGATGGTGTGAAGAGGCACAGCCAACTCCGACGCACATTCTCTCAGCAGCCGAGGTGATATTCCATCAGGACCAGCAGATTTCCGACCGTGGAGCCTCCTGAGCTCAATACGCACCTCATCCACACTGATGAACGGTACGGCATCAGGGGTGGAACAGGCGCCACTGCCAGGTGGAGCAGAGGAGCCAGTAACAGCAGCATAGATGGAGGAGCTGCCACTGGGAGGAGACGAGGAGCCGATCACAGCAGCAGCAGAGGTGGAAAAACAGCCGCTGGGTGGAGCCGAGGGGCCGGTCACAGCAGCAGAGGTGGAGAAGCTGCCGCTGGATGGAGTAGAGTAGAGGAGCAGGTCACAGCAGCACAGGTGGAGAAGCCGCCGCTGGATGGAGTAGAGGAGCAGGTCACAGCAGCAGAGGTGGAGAAGCCGCCGCTGGGTGGAGCCGAGGAGCCGGTCACAGCAGCAGAGGTGGAGAAGCCGCCGCTGGATGGAGTAGAGGAGGAGCCGGTCACAGCAGCAGAGGTGCAGAAGCCGCCGCTGGATGGAGTAGAGGAGCAGGTCACAGCAGCAGAGGTGGAGAAGCCGCCGCTGGGTGGAGCCGAGGAGCCGGTCACAGCAGCAGAGGTGGAGAAGCCACCGCTGGGTGGAGCCGAGGAGCCGGTCACAGCAGCAGATGGAGTAGAGGAGCAGGTCACAGCAGCAGAGGTGGAGGAGAAACCGCCGCTGGATGGAGTAAAGGAGCAGGTCACAGCAGCAGAGGTGGAGAAGCCGCCGCTGGATGGAGTAGAGGAGCAGGTCACAGCAGCAGAGGTGGAGAAGCCGCCGCTGGGTGGAGCCGAGGAGCCAGTCACAGCAGCAGAGGTGGAGAAGCCGCCGCTGGATGGAGTAGAGGAGCAGGGCGCAGCAGCAGAGGTGGGGGAGCCACTGATGGTTGGACATGGGTGAGTGTGTGCTGAGTCAAACCTGTTGTAAAAACGGTTGAACTCATCCGCCATGACCACATCACCAGGCGCAGTACATCCCTTCTCCTTAAAGCCAGTAATGGCTCTCATGCCCTTCCACACCTCCCGGGTGTTCCTATTCTGCAGCTTCCTCTCAAGCCCAGATTTATATTCCCTCCTGGCACGCCTTATGGCTCTTCTCAGATCATGTTGAGCCACCCTTGCCTTGTGCCGATCACCAGCCTTAAAAGCCTGCTTCTTCAGATTTAACAGGTGCTTCGTATTGCTTTTGATCCACGGTTTATTATTGGGAAAACAGCGTACTTTTTTCAGAGGCACTGCCACATCCGTGCAAAAGTTGATGTAATCAGTGACACACACCACAGCCTGATCGATGTTACTGTCACTGTCTCTCACTAATAAATCCCAGTCAGTGGATTCAAAGCAGTCCCTCAGCATGCCTGTTGTTTCAGGAGTCACTGCCTAAAAGATCTACTGACCTTAGGCAGCCTCATCACACATGGCTTATATGATGGTCTGAGCTGAATGAGGTTATGGTCAGACCTACCAAGGGGGGACAGAGCCTCTACAGTATAGGCAGATTTTAAATTCACATAACACAGGTCCAGAGTGTTGTTATGTCTGGTTGGACAGTTCACATATTGTGTGAAACCCCCTAAGTGAGAGCTCACGTCGACATGGTTGAAGTCCCCTGATATTATGATGAGCGCCTCTGAGTGTGCAGACTGGATCCTCGCCACCGCCTCCTGGATGACGTCGCACGCTGACGTCGGGTCCGCACGCGGCGGAATGTAAACAACAATGGCGACTACGTTGGAGAACTCTCTTGGAAGATAGTACGGTCTTATACCGACCACCAAGAGCTCCACATCACGAGTGCATGGAATGGCGTAGGTGACGTGCCGGCTCCAGAAAGTTACATAATGTTACTTTAAGTGATGGATAACAATTCAAACAATTATTTTTTTAAAGGGCTGCCCTTTGTCAACGGTTCTGTTCATTGTATTTATGGACAGAATTTCTAGGCGCAGCCATGGGTTGGAGGGGGTCTGGTTCGGGAAACACAGGATCTCATCTCTGCTGTTTGCAGATGATGTTGTCCTGATGGCTTCTTCGAGCCAGGACCTGCAGCAGGCACTGGGGCGGTTTGCAGCCGAGTGTGAAGCGGCTGGGATGAGAATCAGCTCTTCCAAATATGAGGCCATGGTTCTCGCCTGGAACAAGGTGGTATGCCCTCTCCGGGTGGGTGGTGAGCCCTTGCCTCAAGTGGAGGAGTTCAAGTATCTCGGGGTCTTGTTCACGAGTGAGGGAAGAATGGAACGCGAGATTGACAGGCGGATCGGTGCAGCGTCTGCAGTGATGTGGTCGCTGTATCGGTCCGTTGTGGTAAAGAAGGAGCTGAGTCGAAAGGCAAAGCTCTCGATTTACCGGTCAATCTACGTTCCTACCCTCACCTATGGTCATGAGCTCTGGGTCATGACCGAAAGGACAAGATCGCGGATACAAGCGGCCGAAATGGGTTTCCTCCGCAGAGTGGCTGGGCGCACCCTTAGAGATAGGGTGAGGAGCTCAGTCACACGGGAGGAGCTCGGAGTAGAGCCACTGCTCCTACACGTCGAGAGGAACCAGCTGAGGTGGCTCAGGAGGCATCTGTTCAGGATGCCTCCTGGACGCCTCCCTAGGGAGGTGTTCTGGGCATGTCCCACCGGGAGGAGGCCCCGGGGAAGACCCAGGACACGCTGGAGGGACTATGTCTCTCGGCTGGCCTGGGAACGCCTTGGGGTCCCACCGGAGGAGCTAGAGGACGTGTCTGGGGTGGGAAGTCTGGTAGTCCCTGCTTAGACTGCTGCCCCCGCGACCCGGCCCCAGCCCCGGATAAGCGGAAGAAAATGGATGGATGGACAATTATTTTTACTGTTTTAAAGCATGAAAAAACAACTAGTTCATTTTAAACAGGTTGCAGTAGTCCAAAGTTATTCTTCACTTACCTTATGCATTTTATGCATTTCGAGTATCCTAATTATTCACCATGATGAGTTAATAAGCAGTTTTCACAAGTTTCAGAAACCAGAGCAGCAACAACAAATAGTATGCTAACAGTGCACTTTCTGATTATCGGACAATACAACTTTATAATCAGATGCAGACACCATGCAGCAGACTTATTTTCACCTCAGGAGCTGCTTATATAAATATACCTGTACTGGGGCAAGATATTTTGCTCAAATACATGGGAAAAAAAAGCCGATATAGGCCCTTTCACCGAATCAGCAAGGACTTTTGATATCACATTAATATTGTTTTTCCCCCCTGATACTTTCCCTTTACTCCAATGCAGTGTTTCAACCCGGGCCTCAAGCGACCATCACAGCCAATGAACACTCCCGCTTTATCAGGCTGCTTGTCAGTGGGTTGCGCACAGAGAAGAGACAGCACCACGAGCCACTGATAAAAGACATAAAAGGAAGAGAGGATGAGGCTTATCGCGGAGATGAGAGGAGAGAGAGGTGTCATGCTCCGTGGCTAAACCTCGGATCCCATAACCCCTCTCTCCGTCTCTCCTCGCTCTCCTTCCCTCTGCCTGTAGTACCTCTGCAGTGCTGGCACGGAGCACTGCGGGACCCACCTGTTCTGCACTGTCAGGAGGAGGGCCCAGCTTACTCACGCACACACACAAACCTCTGTATACCTGCAGTCTAGGGCTCTGCAGGTAAGAGCGTAATATAGTGTACAGTAGCATAAGTTCCTGGGCCACTCTAGGCCAATGTTTCTCAAACTGTGGCATATGTACTACTGCTGAGCTCCATCAGGTGGTGCTTGGATAGCTCTTCAGTGTGTGGGTTTGCCTAATCTAAAGTTCAGTTATTCACTTTTTTGTCACATTTTGATCATTTAGACCTAGTGTAGGCCTAGACTAGTCCTGAATAGTGCTGTTATATACTTGATTTACATCTGGTGGTACTCGGAAAGCCACATTTTTTCTTAAGTGATACTTAAGTTTGAGAGACACTGGTCTAGTTGTTTTGATTGTAGATGAAGTTGTGGATTTACAAGTTACTATATCTGTCAGTTTTTGGCAGATAAATACTGGAGAGGGAAACATAGTCCATAACACACTCAAGTTATAAAAATCCGTATTTAGTGCTTTACAAAGGCATTTTAAAGCTCCTATATTATACAAACTGAGCTTTAAGCCATGTTATAACATTGTTACCTCATCTAAAACACTTGTTAGATGAATCTTTGTTTGGTAAATGTATTCCCTCTAAGCCCCATAAAACACAAGATTTTGTATTACCCAGTTTTGTGACATCACAGGTAAAAATACGGAGGTTTTTAAGTTTATAAATCATAACCTGTGCATTTCTGCCGTTAAATTGTGTTTGTTTGTTTGTGTATACAGAGTACTAAGTACTATACTGGGCAAACTGCTGAGCCCGCTAGCATGTGTGCTGTGACTTAACCCATAAACCATGTTGCAAAATTATAGTTCCTAATCTCTTAATTATGAACAGTCATGTCCAAAATCTTTTTTTTTTCTTTTCATAATACATTTGGAAGGTTGCCAGGTTGGATTATATGAATTCACCTTTGTTGGGAAGTACGTCTGGTCGCCATATGGACATGTCTGACCTGCTGGCAAAAGGCAACTTGAACAACACGAGCACCAGAATGTACTCTTTCATCATGATTAAATACTAGCCCATTTCCCTAGAGAGTCTTTTAATCCCTCAATTTGTATTTTAATCTCTCAATTTGTCTTTTTTGTAGCTTAATTCCCTAACAATACTATCCCAATAATATCAATATCACTCTGATAACATAAATCTTCTTATGTGAGATTATGTTAGTCCAAATCTCTAAAAATGTGTTTTCAATATGGTTTTCAGTAGTTTCAAGTATGGAAAATCAGATACTTTTTGATACTAAAACTTGTGTTGAATCTAGATACTCATTAGAGCAGGTATCAGTACTACAAAAGTCACATTCACAGGACAGAAATGAACCTTTCCTGAATAGCTTTAGAATAAATTTAAGATTAATCAGGACAAGTATAAGGACACATCTACTAGTATACGCCCATGGACCACTATGGACCCTACCTGAACGACTGAGGGATTACACAGATATAAGACCACATGGTTATATAAAAGAAAGTACTATTATTTAAAATTAGGTATTATGTGAAATTAGCATTCTCACCCATGCTCCCACACGACAATTCTCCATAAATATACAAACGCGGATACAAAACAATACACCACAACTTCACAAACCTGATGCGATGTAGAGTAGTTTCATTAGCTGGATGCACGCTGATTGTGTTGTGATAGCGCTCTGAAGGGGGAGTGATTTAGCATGAAGAACAAAGGAAGGGTAGACTCAGAGTATCAAAAACAACGGTGGAACTTGTAAAACATATTAATACATTGCTTTCATCGAATATAGCATTTTCAAAACAATAAAAGGTAACATGGTAATCTACACATGTTACATGTTAGCAGTTAATACCCTATAGATGTAAAATATGCCCTCTTTGACATTGAAAACCACATTCTATTGTCTAAAGAAGGTGTTTGTTTTTTTTAATCTAAGTTTGACTGTATTACGTAGCATGTGCTAGCTTATCTTTGGGGAATTTGAGCAAAAGTGGGGCTCATTTATCATGCAGTGTACCAATGAATGTGTATTGAAAGCATTTAGACGCATAGTCAGTGGAAAAACGCCTTGGCAGCAGTTCGGACACTGACTACCTGTTTTCAAGCCTTAGCACATTCTGACTATGTATTATTAATCAGCATTATTAAATGTTTAATGCATCATAAGGGGAGAGAATCAGGGTGCCCTCGCGTATTTGGGTCCCACTCCTCCGCGTGGTGTAATGAAAATGCTAAACGTTGCTCGAATGGGTGGGTACTGGCATTGGTCCAACTCCTCCTCGCCTCGTAGTACGCTCATTTTGCTCGCTAATAGGAACAACCTGGGTAAGACGCACCTGTCAACTATCTTCATAGGAGGTTAGCCATGCTCGTATTTATACCTCCGTACTAGTGCTTGGGGTTTGGGGTCTTTAAAGGCCCTGTACCAGATTTTTTTTACCATGTGTTTGAGTAAAATTTGTCTTGTCCCAGTGCAGATATATTGTAGCTCTTGAGGTCAAAGTAAGACTAAAATTTCAAACTCAATACTCAATACCAATTCCGATACCACAATGATAATTAAAACCCCTTTTCTTTAGACAATAGAACATGATTTTCAACATTAAATCATAGTACTTTCTTTTAAATTACAATGTGGTCTTATATAGTCCAGGTAGGTTCTATAGTGGTCCATGGATGTATACTGTTCTATACGGTCTTATGGCTCTGATACAGCTCAAGATTATTCTAAAAGTATTCAGAAAAGGTTCATTTCTGCCCTGTGATTGTGACTTTTTTAGTATCAATACTAGTTTTACTATTGATTGGTATCTGATTTTTGCTACTTTTGACAACCCTGAGCTGCGTACTGACTATATCGAATTATAAAGTATTTTTTGTCCAATAATCAGGACGTCCACGGTTAGCTTGCTAGTTGTTGTTAGCTTTATCGTGACGGCAAAACTCGCCTCTGACCTCTGAAAGTCCTGAAAAGCGCCTATACTGCAAAATACTGCAAACTGTTTACAGTGAACTAGTTCTGTTTTTTCATGTGTTTAAGACGTATTATGTATGATAATATTTCTCGCTAAAAGAAACTTGGGTAGGAAGCGTCTGTCAACCGTCTTCATAGGAGGCTGGCGTGTTCAAATTTATTCCTCTGCTCAAGCGCTTGGGTTTTTTTCCGTCCCAAGGTAATTGAGTCTTTGAGTATCGGAAGCAGAATCAATGTAAAACCAGCGGGGCCCTACATTGTCTAGCATCTGTTGTGTCGACAGAATGCAACTGCTCCATGTACTTAAGGAACTAAGTGTAAGATTTTGATTTTTAATTTAAGAAACCTGACCTAACTGTGTCTCCAGATATGAGTTAAACATGTTCAAATGAAATATATCTTTTACTGGTAATAATTGGAAAACTGATTTATTTTTAATTACAAAAACATGAAGTTGTTTAAGTTATAATTTGGGGTTTAGTTCTCAAGGTGATCATCCAACCAGAGAGCAGAATGAGTGTTACATGAGTGTCACATTTAAGTTGCTAGTTTCAGTTTTTCAATTTTGAAATCCAATTGGTTTAAACTTGAAAGGACTCTCTCTGATCAGAATGGTCACTACCTGCAGCCAATCATTAGTCAGTGCTAGTGCAGCCTTTGTAGCTCAGTGAGTGAATTCAGGAGGTTCTGAACTTGCACATGAGACGTGGCCTGAGAAAAAACGTCTATATATGTCCTCCATCTGCAGGTTTAGACACTGGCAACCCAGGTTCAGCTGTGATTGTGGTAACTTTTTTTTTTAAACTGTAAGCGCGCCCTCTGCATACACTTCCCTTAAACGGCCAAAGTTCTCATTGTTACTCACAAGGCGGATATAGGAAAAAATAACGGGCAAGATAGGTTTGTGAACTTCCCAACAACAAATATTGATTCATTCTACATAAGAAAAGCAATACACCATTATCAGAGGAGCTGTATTGAGTGAGTAGATCTATTTTCCATTAATAAAAGGCTACTTTCTGCAAGTGCTCATTTCCAAGAAGCACAAAAATACTCCCAACTCACAAATGTTATTTCAGGCATCATTGATTATGATTGTGCGATAGGTTTTTAGCTGCTAAACATTCAGACTGTGAGTACTTACCCAATATGTATTTTTATCAAGTAGTTTTTAATCAATATATTGTCCCCATTAGCTTTAGCTTAGCACGGGCTGTTTTCTAAGCACAATGGACATTTTCGATCCTCCAACTGTTTGTAATAATGGAGATATTATAGTTTTTTTCTGGACTAAAGGGGAGAATGAGAGAGGAGGAGGGGCAGGATCTAGAGCAGTGGTCGGCAACCTTCAACCCCCAAAGAGCCATTTGACCCTGTTTACATGAAAAAAAAAAATAAAAAGCACTGGGAGCCGCACATTTTTTTGACATCTAAAATGAAGATAAAACTGTATACATTGTTTGTTTGTTTTTACTCTTATGCTTTGTGTAAACAACTATACAGTAGTGTGCTTATGACAGGGGTCGCCAACATTTTTTGCACCACGGACCTGAATAATGTTGGTTTTATTTTCACGGACCGGCCATCTACACGCGGCAAATAAATATGGCAAAAATAAATTAAGTGCATAAAAAAAATACACCTCACCATAACCACCAAATCAGTGGGACCTGCGCTTGTTTCTTTGAGATGAGCTGGTCCCATCATGAGTGATGGGAGACAATGACACCCACAGTGTGTTTATGTCCAGTCTGCTCCGTAATTTCTTTGAAAAAAACTCTAAAGGCTTATCTTTTAATCCAGGTGCTTAGCCTCCATGTGCCAAAGCAGTTTTGAACGTTTCATTGTCTCGTTCGCTTTTCCCCGCATTTTACACAGAGTAGACTGGGTGTGTGAGAGTCGCCTGTAGAGACAAAACCATATTTTAAGTAGGACTCCTGGTATTGTCTGTTAAATTGATCTTTCTTTTTCTTGGAGGTCCTAGGCTCCTCTCCTGGCTCCTCAGTTTGGCCTTTTCCCTTTGTACAAAAGCTCTCCAAAGACTTTTGTTTTTGGCTCATTTTCTCGAGCTTGTGGGTCTACTTTTGGGCGACGTGTCTGATGTGTTATACGTTATACGTCATCACGAAGGACAAGAGCAGATCGGTTATGTCGGAGAAGATGCGGTCGCTTTACTATTTTTGTCTGGCCTGGGAACAAATGCGTAACGGACCAGAACTGGTCCCCGGCCCGGTGGTTGGGGATTACTGGTTTATGAAATCCATGTAGTGCTACAGATCCTCCTGAAGCTCTGCACAGCGTCTCTAAATCGGGGCTGTGTCTTTACGCAGGACTGTGAGCTGTGTGTGTGAGGCGTGAGCGCTCTTTGTTTTTAACATAGTTCAGCGAGTGTGACGCTTATTTTGAGCCGCAGTATAAGGATGAAAGAGCCACGGGTTGCCGACCCCTGGTCTAGAGGTATAAGGAACAGTATCATTGGTTAAACAGGTATCCACACACCTGTGTTGTGAGCTGTACATATTTTTGTTTCATATAATACAGTTAAAGTTGTGTTGCATAAGTACAGATGCATTGTAAAAGAAGCTCTTTGTCAAAATAAGGATCAGTTTTTTCTTCTTCATACACCAGAAAGTATGCTGTTAAAATGGTAGTCATTGTTAGCATTACTGTGACAGCAAAACTCTGCTCTAGCCTCTGAAAGTTGTGAATCACGCAGCCCGGAACGCACTAAAGGATGAAGTACTCAATTTTGTTACTTAAGTAAATGTACAGATACCGAGGCAAAAAGTTACTCAAGTAAAAGTGCCACCTGAAAAAAACTACTAAAATGTACTTTTACAGTAAAAAGTCTAAGTATTTCACACAAGCGTTAATTTGTTAAAGTTGTAAATGGAATGATATTGATTAAAAAAGATACATATTTTGGTCAACAGGTCAACACAACTGTAAAATGTCCTTAAGCAAACTACAGATATCTAAAAAAAAATAAAAATCTGCTTTACTACTTGTACTTTGTTGCATTCCAGCGCTGTCAGGATGCATAAGGTAAGTGAGGAATAACTTTGGACTGCTGCAAACTATTTCAAATGAACTAGTTTTGTTTTTCCCGTTTTTCAAATCCTGTAGTGTAGCAGCTTTCCTCCTGAAACAAAGCCTTCCCGACCGCTTGTTTACTGTATCCACTTTACAGGCCCTTCAATCTTAATTTATAGTCGAGGGAAAAACCCAGCATTGCATTCCTGGTAGCCTTGAGCTGAAGGCCTAGTTTGACGTACCCAAACGAATGGTGGCTGTCCATTACCGTAGCTCTATGTTGTCACAGACTTAATCATTACTTTCTTCCTTCTTGTGAGTGTTTAAATTAAAGCTAGCAAAGAGTGAGTGACAGATGCGAGCTAGCAGGCGAAGGCGGAGGAGCTAAGTCCTGCTGGTACGTCCATGTTGTTTTGAAGCGCTGTCCTTTCTGTCAGGCTGTTTAAACTATAAATAACTACATCATTTGTTTCATCAAGACAGATTCATTCATGTTGCACACCTGTATCTTGCGGATTTGGGATAGGCAGGCTTGAATGGTTATGGTAGCTAGCTAACGTTAATCTTAAAAACGTTTGCATTGCGTTCATTTACGTTGTGGATAGATCTTTAAGCCTGAAGTTTTGACCACTGAAATGGCAAAAACAGAATGGGGGTAAATGTTTTGTACATAATTAAAATGCTCAAAAAAAGGCTTGATATACTAGTGTACAGAAAGTATTCCAGAACAAGAATATACTTCATACTTTTTCTCAAAATTTGGGAGAAAAAAATCTGAACCATATAAAAGGGCCTGTATATTATTCGTTCGTTTCATTACCGGTGATGGATTTGAAGCCCATCACTGTGTTCTCTATGGAAAAGTGGGTTGGCCATCACTGTCTATTAGAAGAGAGCAGCACTATATGAAATTTATTTATAAGGGACTACTTTTAAAAACTGCCAGAATACCTACCTGTCTGTTAATCACTGATACTGGAACATTTAATACCAGATCACATGAGGACACAGGAAGTCAAATCCAGCTACAGCGTCTTTAATTACATTTACAATTAGTAAGTAGATGTCTCTTCTATGGACAAAACCCACTGTCTGCGCCATAGAAGATTACCTGCATTTACCTTCATATTTGCCGCTTCGTCAGGCTAATTACGGGTTACAGTGGCCACAAGTCGAGTCTGTGAAAAACTGTGCTAAACTTTACTTTTCATAATTCTCCTTGATAATTCCAGACGGACTCACTGCTCATTTGTTATATATAGTACGGACAGCTTTATCTTCACAGCAGCATAAGTGCGCGCTACAAGGAACATTAACTTTGGGTCCCTGCGCTATTTTTCAGTTCATTTAAAAGCCCAGGTCATAAAATGCTTAAATATTATGTTAGCAGTGTCAGTAGAAGAGAAAATTATAGTCATTTGTCTATTACAAAAATATAGATAATACTGTTGTTATGAATGTTGGTTTTTGATTATGCTATTGCTGTAATCCCTTGAAAAACATGTCTACTCTGAGCTTGCGTCTCCAAATAGATAAGTTTTATAATGTGGGTTATTCTAGGCAAAAGTAATAAGATATCCATGGAAACAAGCAGGTTGTGTACCCTCTTAAGTATTAGTTCTTGGTTAGATATTCATGTACTTCAAACAAAAAACCTAACAAAAGAACTGAAATTAGAAACCAGATTATGAAGAGTTTAACCTATAAATAGTAACAAAAAAAATGTTATGAATTAAAGATGCTCTATTAAAAACGCGAAAAACAGAACTAGCTCGTTTTATACTGTTCACATTTACCTTATGCATTCTGAACATCCTAATTATTCACAATTCTATAAGTGTAAAAGATTTTTGGGGGGAGGGTCAACTTTTCGAATCTGACTCATGAATCTGATTCTTGACATAAACATCATCTGGAGAGCGACCGGATCCACTGACCCACAGGTTGACGGTGAGATTCCAGCTCTCACAAAAGAATACTGTTGTGCAAGATACTTAACCGCCCCTAACCCCCAGTGTCCGCGCACACTGGTGTATGAACGTGTGTGTGAATGGTACATAAATGTGACCATTTATCTAAACCAGGGGTCGGAAACCTTTAACACCCAAAGAGCCATTTAGACCCGGTTTCCATGAAAAAAACAAACCCCCTATAACACTGTATATATTGTTTATTTTTACCTTTACACTTTGTATTAGCAACTATAGTGTGTTGCTTATGAAATCCATGAAGTGCTACAGAGACTTCTGCTCCTGAACCTCGGGGCTGTATCTTTATGCAGGGCTGTAAGCTGTTTTAACATAGTTCCGTGAGTATGACACTTATTTTGAGTGACGAAAAAAAAAAAAAAATTAATATTTCAAGATCACAATAATCTTCCAATCTAAGCTACAATTTAAAAAAAAAGAACTAACACAAATAAAATACACGTCAATTAAATACGTATAATTTATTTAAAAGAGCCACAGGTTGCCAACCCCGACCTAAAAAAAAGTGTAAACAACTAGCCTGCTAACGTGCACCTCCTGATTAACGGACAATAAAACACTTTCTTATTTAGATGCAGACAACATGCAGTGGACTTATTCTGACCTCAAAGGCTGCTTATCCAACACATCTGTACTCGGGCGAGACAAAGTTTACTCAAATACACGGAAAAATCTGGCACAGACCCTTTAACTATGCTGCGTTGTGAAACTTACAAATAATTCAAGCCCATTTTGACAAGTATATCTGGGTGTAGTAAGTTATGCCACAGTGCGAGCTCCGAGGAGACGTGGTTGGGATGACTCTCTATGGATCGTGGCAGTATTGCTTTGAAGATCTCTGTGTTTGCTGTTGCACGCGCCAATGTTTGTCTAGAAATAGCCCTGTTGATTTAGCACCGCGCCTCTAATGACTTGATGGAGTCGTATTAAGATGCAGAGCTGTTTATGCTTTGTTTGAAGAGGCTGTTCCTTTGTTATATTTGAATACAGAGTTAATTATAGCAAGGAATAAATACATTTAAAGTAACTAACCTGTATAGTGATTAATTCTGATATTACAGATGGTGTAACAGGGGACTTTTTTGTCTTCTTTTTTCTTGTTTAGAACTACAGTAGTAATGATGTAGTCCACTTTTAGACTTGTTTAGCCTTGATTTGACCTGGAATAGTCCTGAAATAGTATTGTGATATGTTTGATTTAGATCTGGCGGTAGCCGGAAAGCCAAATCTTTACTTTGGCGATACTTGGTGTGAAAAGTCTGAGAGCCACTGGTTTATAGACTGAAGTGTATCTTTTTCTTCTCGTATATAACAATAATTCACATTCGATTCAAAAGGTAGAATTTCAGATCGCAGATACAAGCGTTCAAAGTGAGATTCCTCCACGCTGGTTTGGCCAACTTCTTCTTTGACCAAGTTAACTCAAAACACAAGCTTAGGAATGACCTTCTTATAGTACGTGAATCTTAAAAGCACTGTACTTAATTTTTTACCATATTACGGTGAAAAACAGAGCAAGTTCATTTTAAACTGTTAACAGTGACCCAAAGCATCCTAATTATCCACCGCAATGAGTTTATAAGCACTCTTCACAACTTTCAGAGGACAGGGCGGAGTTTTGCTGTAGCACTAAGGCTAAACTAGCATGCTAACACACACTTCCTGATTATTGGACCATAAAACTCTTCATAATTAGATGTACACCAGTGGTCCCCAAACTACGGCCTGTGGGCCAGATACGGCCCGCCACCACATTTGGTCCAGCCCCCTGAACAATACCAGAAACCATTTTGGAATCAAAAGGATTATAAGGAAGGAACACAGGAACTTTGAGAGACTGCTCAATGAGTCATTTAAGTAAAAGATTCCTCTGACAACTTTTGGACCTGTTAAGATGTGCACGACACAACAATTTATGTTCCATTTTTTCTGTGAAGATTTGTTATGTATTGGTTATTATTTATTTCATTAATAGTGTTATTATTTATTTCCTGCCTTTTGTTCTGTGGCGAATCCAGAAAGGGTTATTTGATTATGTGAGGCTTTCTGGAAAACAATATTTTTTTTTACGTTTAGGCACTCCTGCAATCGTCACACTTTTTCTGTTACAAAATGACCCCGGCCCCCCATCAGAGAAGCAAAAAGTTATGTGGCCCTCACAGGAAAAAGTTTGGGGACCCCTGATGTAGACAGTACACAGCTGACTTATTGTGTCCTCATGAGCTGTTTACACTGGGGCAAGATAAATTTAGCTTAAATAAATGTGGGAAAAATGCATACATGTTCTTGTAGGTCAAAGAATAACCCACTGGTAAACATGCGTTGCAGCTGAGGACACATGGGCTTATATTTTAATTAGCAGAACATTGTTTGCAGAGTGGAGTATGGCTAGCATCTTTATTAATGTGCGCCTTTGGGCTAGCAGTTGACTTGTGCGTGCTTTCTTGTTCTGATGAGGTAGGGCAAGGGAAGCGCTCCATTTTTTATAAGGGCCCTATTTAAATTTGTATGCAGCATGTTCTTAATGAAAAGCTACACTGGCATTGGAAGTGGACGCTTGAAAGGAGCTCCATTTGAGGGCTGCGCAGTGAATAGAATCTTTTCAATCCGCGCTTGATTACCAACACTTATCTGTCATTTGCCAAATAGCTGTAGCATTGCACAATAATTTCAATTTGATCATGACTGTCGATTAGCTTTTATAGCTGCTCGGGCTCCAGTCTCATTACATTGAATATATTTTTGAGCTAAGCTAGTCTACGGGGATATACACGACCAGGAAAAAGTTTGGACACATCCTCTCGTTTGATGTTTTTTTTTTTTTTCTTTTCATTGTTTTTATTCTGCACTAATTTCTTTGAAAGTAAATTTTATGATTTTTTAATGTTTTGATTTGTTTATATAGTGATTTGATTATCTTTTTTATTCTGTAAAGCACTTTGAATTGCTTTGTGTATGAATTGAGATGTACAAATACACTTTCCTTGCCTTTTACTACTTTCTACATTTTATGCATGCATACATTATACATGCAGAAGACATCAAATTTATGAAGTAAGATATGGAATTATGTAGCTAAGAAAAAACATTAAATAATAAAATACAAAATAAATACTATTTTAATACTATTAAAAAAAAAAAAAAAAAAAAATTCTCTGTTCATATCCTCAATGCTCCTCACCGTTTGCCTTGTCGAAAAATATTTAGTGGAGTTTTTTTAAAATTTATTTTCTTTACTACATAATCCAATATATATCTTCAATCCATCCCATATATCTTGCTTCATATATTTAATGTCTTTCATATGTATAAAATGTAGAAAGTAGTAAAGTAGCATAAAGGACAAAAACAACTTTTGATTGGTGTTTAAATCTACACTACCAGTCAAAAGTTTGGACTCACTTTCTCAACAGGACCATGATAGCTTGTATTGATCGCAGGCTCCTGAAAATGTGTTTTTATTGATTCTAAAAATGTACCCCGCTAATATGTGCATTGTGTTACCATTATAACAGCTGAACATACCTTCATAGTCATACAGGCAGCACCCCCCAGCATGATGTCACTGTGCGCTGCGTGTTGCTTGCTAGTTGCACATTTTTCCAATATTGGTTTCCTTGCTTCGCCCGGAATTTACAGCAAAAGTACAAAAGGCAATCCGATATATATTGTGGAGACTTGTTCACGGGTTGTCAACTGTTTTGCGAGGAATGCAGGCAGCGTGTCTTACATTCTGACAGGTGGGATGGCAGCTTCCTCCTTCTCTGACAAAGTATCATCAGGTGTAATACCAGGCAGTCTATCATCACTCTGAATATGTCTTATTATCAGTGGTGTGCCGTCAGGACCAGCAGGGCCTCCTCTGCTCTGACATTTCAGCAAGCAAATGTAAAACTAATCATTCCATTAAATCACAATTTTGTGTTTTTTAGATCTAAAATTTTCTGAATAACCTGAATGAGTATCATGTCAGATTTGGTGTTATTTTTGGGGTTACACATTTAGAAATGCCCTCCCTCTCCTTGGGGCTTCTGTCTACAAGCTGCTGGCCCTAACGTTACAACTGACCAATCAGATTGTCCCTTTACATTTGATTGACAGGCAGACACCAGCGAACCAAATGTTTGACTGTCACAACCTTAATCTGTTTAACTTTGGCAGAATTTGAAAGTACACAGCAAATAATTTTGACCTGAGCTGCTTAAACAATACATCTGTACTGGGGTAAGACAGATTTAGCTGAAATACATGGAAAAAAATCTAGTACAAGCCTTTCTAATCTCCAAAATAAGCAAATGTTTGATGTAAAAACAAAACTATGAACATGATATATCAGCAGATGAAATGATAGAACCCTCTCTGAAAAAAGTTATCACATTTTCACACTCCTGCTTGAACATTACTTGATATAATTCATAGTAATCAGATTTCACACCATTGCAATTTGAGCTACAGTGAGCAAGATATCTCATGTTATCTGCCACAAAAGATGAACAATTTTTTGTCCAGCTTTTCTTGTCTTTAGCCGCCACAAAAATCACCTATACTTTGAGCCGTGGCTCTGATGATTCAGACAGCTCCGCATCCCTATAGCGTCTGCCTCTCCTCTCAGGCTGTTGAATCAGGACTGCTCCAGTTTTTGGCCTGGGGCGCGAACCGACCGTCTCTCCTCGTTCTTCGGACTGACTTCTGTGGATAATTGGGTCCTGGAGAGCGCCGTGGATTACACCTGGAAGTAGGTTGAGAGACATCGTGCTGCAGGCGTGAAGAGGAATGAAGTGTGGAAGTCTGTAGCATGAGTTTATGCACAATGCGCCCACTTGTGATGTATGAGCTGGAGGCTTTTAGGTGTTCTGCTTTTCAATCTTTTTGTGCGCTCTCCAGGCTTTCTTTGTGTCCAGCAGAGGTGTAAAAACTTGACAATTTCAGTGTCCTATATTAGGTTGCTGTACTAAAGCTTAATAATAATAGTAGTAGTAAGTATTGAAATCTAATAGCCAGAAATGTCCTTAAGACTGTGGTTATGATATGGACTTTTTCCAGGATGAACAATACTTTAAAACATCTTTAATAGGTGGAATGTTACATTGAGGATTGTACATCTATTTATTATTTTTATCAACTGTACTTAAAGCCTATGTAACCTTTTGGCCAAAAGATAAACTAATATAATAAAAAAATATATATATATTGTTTTTGTTTCACAGAAAAAACAGACAACATGGGTCCTTACTGTGAGTGGGCTTAAACCTCCTAAAAATAATCTTCCAAGTCTTATTATCAGTACAATGGCTCTGTCAGACCTGTGTTAAATGCATCATTTGACTCCCTGTATCGACACTGGTTTATGGCCCTCTGCTTCAAATATGTTTCAGTATGCGGCCCTCGGTGAAAAAAAGTTTGGACACACCTGTTCTAAAGTATGTTTTTTTTTTTTTTGTCATGCAGGTGTCGTGCCACCTCCAGAAAGCTACATACTGTATCTTTAAAGAAGACACAATGCTTTTGTTTGCTTTATATTATAATATGGATTACTATGCTATTTATTTTACATTTTAAATTGCAATATATTAATAAAATAATAACTCGCAGAACATTAAAGCAAGTAAAGTAGTACAGAGCAGCACGCACAGTGGGTGGCAGTGAAAACAGGGGTGAATTGGAGCAATGACATCTTGAATAGAGCAGTATAAAGATAACTCAAGCATGTGTGAATCGCTCTAAATACAACTTTGAGAGGGTACATGAGAAGGGAAAATAATAAAAACATGGTTAAAAGCTTTGAAAAGTTCACTTTTTGCACAGCCTAATGCGTTCCCGTTAAAGTCTGACCCTTGATATCTCCAAAGTGTTAACAATGAACAGACTCCTAGTTCTACACATATTTGTCCAACCTTCCACCCACACCCTATTTAGTCCAGCTATGCATTTTGGTCTCCGCTCCCTCTTTTACCCCCCTCACCAAAATCCCTAGACACTTCCCTAATGATCCCGAGCGCTCGCCAATACTCCATAGTATCAAATTGCGGTGATCGCTATTGACATGTGTGCATTGGGGACTGTTATGGAAGCCACTTAAGGACATTCTTCTGACCTTAATATTGCCTTTCGCGTGCCTAATGAATTTCGACAGCGCTTAATGTGGTGGCTCTGTTCTTGTTATATAGTGTGTGCTCTATGCTGCAAATGAGAGTTGTCAACCTTCAGCTGACCTCCCACAGAAAATGCCTATTATTTTTGACTGAGACATATCATAGCAGTGACATGGCTGGCTTCTTTAATCAATTCATGCATGTCTCATTTGGTGTAATGAGATTGCGGTATAAAGTGCTCACACATTTGGATGTAGCCAGAAAACAAGGCAGGGTCGAGTGGGCATTGATTGCATTAAAGGACCACTGCAGACATCCCCACTTAATCAACTGCTTTGCTTGCTAGGTCTTTCACTTTAGATCTGCCTTGTGCTGCCTTGTTCTCAGTTTAAAGGGCATGAATCCCAACTTTTATTTTCTCGTGTTCAGGAAAATCCATTCTTCTTCATATGGGATTGGGAACTGATGATGTCATTTCCGGGTCCAATTGGCAACTTCCCAGCTGATTTCTCGCTTTGTTTTGTACCAAATATGTAAATGATGTAGTAATAATCTAGCATAACAAATGATTAACTGCTGGTCACCACTAAGGCAAGGCAAGGCACAAAAGTAATTCAAAGTGCTTTACAGAATAAGAAAGACATCAAAACATAAATAATCATCAAAAAAATAAACATTAAAATAGAAAAGTGCAGAATAAAAACCTTTCAGTCATATGCACAGCTAAACAAAACCGCTTTGAGCCTGGATTTAAACTTTGTCAAAGTAGAGGCCTGTCTCACATCTTCAGGAAGATTGTTCCAGGTTTTAGCTGAATAAAACTGAAACGCTGATTCCCCATGTTTAGTCCTAACTCTGGGCACCAGCTGGAAGCCGGTCCCTGAAGTCCTCAGAATGTGAGATGGTTCATATGGCACTAACATTTCAGAGATGTACTTTGGTGCTAGGCCATGGAGAGACTTGTTCACAAGCAGAGCTGCTTTAAAGTCTAATCTCTGAGCCACATGAAGCCAGTGCAGAGACCTGAGCACACGACTTATGTGCTCGTTCTTCCTGGTTCTTGTCAGGACACGAGCATCAGTGTTCTGGATGTACTGCAGCTGTCTTATGGCTCATGAACACTATCTTAGCCTAGCTTCTAACCTTGTGAACTTTATGTCACAACTTGTTAGCATTCAATGACTGCAATCTCAATTAAAGTGAGATGTGTTGTTGCTGGAAAAAAGCAAATTGGGTTCATTATGTCCATTATTTTCAATAAGCTGATGTGCCTTGGACCCAGAAGTGACATTACACTCACCAATCCAAAATAAACAAAAAATACTGAATGATAATAATGAAAATGCCTCACTGTTATAATATTCTTTACAGACAGAGGTCGAAGCCTCTCAAAGCGCAACACTGCTGTCATTATTCATTCACTGTGCCCCCTGGTGGAAAGCTACTTTCATAGCCACAGCTGCCCTGGGGTAGACTGATAGAAGCATGGCTGCCAATCAACCAGTCATTTACACACACCACATTCATACAATGCAATGTGAGTGAAGTGTCTCAAAAACAGTTTAAAAGGCATTTTGTTGGATGAGAACCATAAGGAGGCCACTGCCAAAGACAAGTCAGAGCAGTTGCTTGATGAGAACCACGTGTCATAGTTCAGTCAGGCTTTAAAAAAAAAACAAATCATGATGTATACAAAGCAAGTAAAAGCATCAATCTCATGACATTTTTAATTCACAAAATGACAAGCTTTTACTTTGCCTTGAATATTCCACAGCACGGTATTAAACTTGTGGCACCACCAGGCAAAATACAAGTTAGATCTGTGGGGATGCGACCTCTCTCACTGTAAGAATATGTTTTAAAATATATTTTTAAATAATAAAATAAGGTATAATTGAATAAAAGTAAAAAGACAGATACATTTTAGGTACACTCACACTTGGTATGTGGTCAAGGTAGATTTAGTTTGATCCTATTCTAGTCCTGATCCAGCCCTGGTTTAGTCATGAGTTTAGTCCTGGTTTAGTCTAATTTTGATCATGATGAATGTGTGAATGCACCCTTAATGCCACACTGTGGAACATTCCAGACAAAGCAGTAACATCTCCACAGCAACCAGCAACCTGCCAGTTTTATATATTGTTTAACAGCTGTATCCTGTGGTATCTGCAAGACTACTAATGCCCTGAAGATGAACTTTACGGAGGTAAATCACCAGTGTTGGGTTATTAAAAATGGTGTGGACGGAAATAGTGGGATCAATATCAATGGAAATGTCATCTGCGCTAACAAATGTCGGAGCCAAGTGCCGCTGTGGGATGTGGTTATCCTGATTTATCATACAAGACAAGAGGCAACACGCGACGGGGGCACAAGCTAATGGAGGAGGTTTAGAGAAATAGTAAAAGTGCACAACTACAGTCACACTTTTACACAGTTATGCTAACGTGGGCTCAACATTACCGCAATGGATCAAATGTTAGCAATTAGTCATTTAGCTTTACAAGAATAGTTGCTAGTTTACAAGCTACAGTCAAGGCAAACATATGTGTTAACCCTTTACAGGTCAAAGCAAGATTTAAAACACATGCTTGTCAGAAAAAGCACAATTACAATGTTTTCCTCAAATCGTTAGGCCTATAATTGTGATTGGATTTTAGATTTATGTTTTGATAAAAGGATGCTGTTCAAATTTAACAAGAAAATAAATACATAAAAATACATCTTGCAGCCCTGAAACATACAGTATATAGTTTGCATTGACAAGTATTGCAGTACTTTCTGGTGATCTAGTTAACACTTCATTCAGTATTTTGGTGCAAAAAAAAATCAAAAAAAAAATCAAAAATAATAATAAAAAAAAAATAAAAATCACTGAATTTCTATTGAACTGATACAAATTAATCAGTGGTAATTTTCCTCCTTAAGTGAAAAAATGTGTTGTAGGCCTATTCTTTATTTTATATTTACAAAGGTAATGGATTCTTCTACAGACATGATTGCTTTCTGAAAGTTATACTATTTTCTGGATATTCACCAATTAGTAGTGGCGTCAAATAATAGTGATTTTGTGGTAAATTTGGCTATACCTGGCAAACGGCATTAGCCACTCCCACACATGCTGTCGTCGTTTTAAAGCTGGACAGGGACTAGATTTGCATTTTACAGCTACTCCCTTGGGTCCCTTTTTAGGATCCACCACGCTGAAAGCCTTGGTCTGGACTACAACACATCTGGTCAATTTGTCTAAACTTTGGTGACAATACAAATTATTTTAAACAGGCTTAGTTATTATCATGTACAACTGACAGTATTATAATGGTTCTATACCCATTTTTTCCCCATGTATTTTAGCAAAATGTATCTTACCCCAGTACAGATACATTGTATAAGCAGCTCTTTAGGTTAAAACTGCAAATCATTTTATTGTCCGATAATTAGCTTGGTAGTTGTTGTTAGCTTTACCGTCATGGCAAAACATCTCTCTGGTCTTTAAGAGTTGTGAAAAGCTCTTTTAAACCCATCATGCTGAATAATTAAGATGCTCTGAACGTATAAGGTAAATGAGGAAGAGCTTTGGACCACTGAAAACCAATTTAAAAGCAACTAGCGCCGCTTTTTACGTTTTTAAGACAGTAAAATTCAGGTACAGCGCCTTTAAGCATCAGTTTACAATTACCAACTTCCACAATTCATCTGATGTCATCACATTTTTAAGCCAATACTACACATTTTTTACTATATACTTTTTAATGACGCTTTTAGTTGTAATAAGACATAATATATTTTGTTTTATAGAGCCCCCTCAGCAAAACTAGTCATAAAAAAAAAACAAAAAAACCTTAAAGTTATTTCTCATCGTATAAAAAACGTCCACTCCGCTGCAGCACTTAATTGCATCTTATTACTAAATTATTAAAATCACTGTGAATTTGCTGGACTTTATAGGAGCCATTACTAACATAAACCCCTAATGGTGCCGTATTAGTAGTATCCGGACATACCGCCATTCCCTCACTCCAGTGGCAGCGCAGTCGTAAAAACAGTAATTTCCCTGTATATTTATATATTTTTCACATGTACAAATTCTCGGTGTCATCCTCCGTCTCATTTGTTCACTTGGCTGTAAAAGAGATAGCAGGTTTTAGCATCTCTGCCTATAACTTTTACGTGCCTTTCAGTGTTAGTTATTGCTGGAAGTGTGCAAGCTAAGATTTTCTGTCATTTCAGGCCAAACTTGTGACCTGACTTTGCTGTGTGTTTAAGAGTTTTGGGGGTATATAAACATTGCTATTTCAAACTATAAGAGGTTAAGATAAGGTAGAGGCTTTAGAGCTGAGGTATCTGATTTTCACACTGTGGAAAGAGGAAGTTGGTATTTAAATCTGCCTGACTTGCCCGTAGCTCATACAAACCCTTTGGCACATTGAACTGCACCAAGAGTACCCTGCTTTTGGTGCGTACTTCTGGGTATACTTTACACAAAATTTATTCAATTACAAACAAAAACCTGTGCACTCCAGCTTTAACGCCCCCCAAAAATAAGTTTGTTCTCTACATTTGACTCATTTTTCTTGGGGAACTTCTTGAGATTTTTAGCCAGGATCAAGATCAGGAGTACCTAGCTAGAGTATAAGGCCTTCTTCTGGCTAGATTGGCAAAAACTGGATTCATTTAGTTCATTTTATAGTTTCATTTTATATGGTGCCATTTTGAGGACCATCGACCATTCAAAAGCTATAATATTTTGTTTTGAATTGTTAATTGCCATGATAACAGTCCTAACGTTTCGTCATTCTGAGACGCATGGATACCTACAGAAAACCTACCCACATTTGGCAAATTCTACCAACTGCTCAAAAGTAAGTAAATAAATCCCAATTATTTTAATCAGAAAATCACAATTATTCAGATGATTATTTTCATTATATTGTATAAGCAGCTCTTGGGGTCAAAATATGTCTGCTGCATACTGTCTAGATCTAATTATAAAGCAATAATCAGGAAGTGCGTGTTAGCATGCTAGTTGTTGTTAGCTTTATAGCGAAAATATAGGGCTGACCAGCTGGTACCTTTCTGAGATTATGCATTTTTTTGTAATTCCTGGATGTATTAACTGATTGATTGGACTGCCCTAAACTCCACACAGAACTGCCCCACAATGGTTGGGAAATCAAACTTGTGATCCTCTGGCTTGTGAGGCAAGAGCCAACCACTTTGCCACTGTGCTGTAAGGAAAACATCAGGTTGAGGGGAGGGGAATGTCACCAAAGGGCATCAGTGGCTACAGAATGCTTATCTCATTATGCTAACTATATGTTATCCATAAATCAATAAATCCATTGGTCAGTGCTCCTCTGGCCCGTCCCCTGTTGCAGATCAATGCCTCATACAAATTAATTTGGCTGTGGGGGTCAAAGGTGAGTCTTTATTGCAGCATTTCATTTAATTAACTCTTTTTGATGGAAGAAGGCTATTGGAACCCTGTCATGTTGTATTGAATAAATATGTTATTCATTACATTTATTCAGTTGGTATTGAGATACTTTATTTTTTTAAGTTCTAGTGTACATTAGAGGTTATGAATAAGTGAGGGCAAATCTGGACTGTGTTTTTAAAAGGGCATTGGCGGAGCTATTAATTTTAAGGGTGATTTTTTTTTTTTTTTTCTGTCAAAAAGTTGGTTTTATTTTTTAGTACATATATATTATTGTTTTTGCAAAGTCACAATATAAATGTACTAAATGAACTAAACCAAAAGGCTATGCTAATAGAGTCAAGGATTTACTGAGAACACAGTTTGACCATATGGGTTGAAAAACTGCCTAGGAGAGGTCTGGGGTTTTACCTGTGATGCAACAATCCAGGAAAAATGCAAACATTTTTTTAGTGTAGACAGAAGACGACTTTGGATTAATGAAACAAGCGTGAATAAAGTCAAATACAACTCCAGGTCTATTTTTGGTGAAGGGACAACAATATAACAAAAAAGCTGAAAAAGTCAATTCAAAGAGACTTGTTAGTTTCCCATTGTTAGCCCAGCACAGAGCTGATGTAGATCTTGTGGTTGGAGTCTAAATGGGCCCTGGCTGAATCCCACATCCTCTGCTCCTGTTGCATTATTCACATTAATCACCTCACACATATTTGGGAGCATTAGCGGTCCACCACTGATTATTATTTTACACCATCTGTTACGGTGATGGCTGTTTTTAACCAAGCCCGTGTTCAGTGAGCTTGGGCCCTAATGGAGAGGAGGGAGTGCTAACAGGTGAGGTAGTTACAAGTAGGTTTGCGCTCATATTTCACTGTAATGAATACTCTCTCGGGATCACGCGCTATAATCATAAATCTAAATTTTGATTTATACCCGGGGCAGGCCCAAAGAGGAAATGAAAACCGATCCCAGCTGTGTTTAGTGAATAATGCATGTTTTTTCAGTGTTTGGGGATACCACCAAAGCCCGATGAGAAATGCTATTAATATAATCGGTGACGAATGGTGATCAAAGAGAGTAAAAATAAACAGTGTATCAGGATTCAACTCAGATGTCTTGGTTTCAGTTGTTCCTGGGGATGTTGTCAACAGTGAATTGTTAACATAATTATTAGCATATATTTACATTTTCAAACCAAATTTACTACTAAGTTATCTGCCAAGTTTGGTGAAGACTTTAGCTGTAAATCTTTAGTTGTTTAGCAAACAGCATCTTAAAGGTCTTATATTAAGCAAAAATGACTCCTGTGGGCTTTTAGTCATGTTATAATGTTGTTGCCTCTTCAAAAACACACCTGGAGTAGTGTTTTGTTTCATTCACAAATGAGTAATCCCTTATTATTAGGTTATCTACATCTTCAAAGCTCAAAATGCTCTGTTCCACCTTGTGATATCATGAGACGTTTTCAAGTTTTCAAGTTAACAGCTGCCTTTTACCTCGAGTTTGGTAGAGATTCGTAATTCCAGGGCTGAAATTATCCAAATGCTTCTAGAAAAGGTGTCTGAAGTGTAAAAACACAGTGGAACACTCGTTGTATTACCACATGACATCACAAGGTGGAGAAGTGTTTTCTGTTTGAGAGGAGAACTCAGCCTAAATATGCAGGGTTTGTGTGTTAAACGTGTGAATGAAACAAACTACAACTCCGGGTATGTTTGCGATGAGGAAAAATATATCAGAAAACATATCAGAAAATAGTGTAATAAAGGCTGGGTCTAAGTCTCACAGTGAGACATTAATAACAGTTAAACTTAGAACCATCATACGACCAAAGACGAGCTGCGTTTGAAATCTGCAGTGTCATGATATTTTGGAGTCTTGGTCAGAGAGTGAGACATCGTCTTGCTTTGTCTGCGATCAATCTTTGTCAAACATGTGACCAACAGTAAACACAAGCTCTTCGTGATTCCCCCAGTGCACCAAAATTTGATGTGTGCATGTTTGTCTAAAAAACACCTTTAACTGTTAAAAAGAGTGAGCGAACAGATCAGTGCAGACAGACGTCAAGGCTGATTAGAGTGGAATATTGAATGTGTTTTGTGATTACGGCAATACGGTATTTTACTAATGCTTTTCTAAAAATAAACTTTTTTTTTGCAAACTCTATTTAACTTAAATAAATGGGGAACAAAAATTTCAACTGGCATACCATTTTTAACACTTTCTAGTGATTAAAAAAATGAAAATAAAGTCAAGCTAACGACTAGCATGATTGAGGCCGATTTGGAAATGACTCATATTGGGGAATGACACCTCGAAGTCAGAGTAACAGCAGGAGAGCTCTGCCATGAACAGTACTTTAATTCCCCCATTTCTTTTTCATTTACTAACTTTTACAAAGCACCATTAGCATGTAACGCTAGCCTTAGTTAACTAGTTCAACTTGGGTGGTTTTACCACACTGAGCCTGGAGATACTCGAGTTTTGTTGGAGTTTTTGGAGTGATTTTGCTGTGTAGTGTTGCCCAAGTGAAGACTGAGACATTTTACAATGTTTTGAACTACTTTGTTGAAACAAGTCCCTTCAGATAGAGTAGATGAACATTCACTGAGGATAGTATAAATGTGCTTTTATTCTTCTGTTTTAATGTTAATTTTATGATGATTATTTGTGATCATTTATGTTTTGATTTATGTGATTTTAATGTCTTATTCTATAAAGCACTTTGAATCACTTTGTGTACGAATTGTGCTATACAAATACATTTGCCTTGCCTTGCCTATGGTTAGAATAAATCTTGACAAAAAATATTTTTTTTATTTTTATGTTAAAATGCATATCTGACAGACCACTCCAGCAAAATATAATAATATGAAAACACCTCTTTTGAAAAATCTTGCTGAAGCTGAAACAAGACATTCAACCAGACATTTATTTTCTATCTTTGGTTTCCTCAAAGAAGCTGTCACTTTAGGAAATGGCAGGTTTTACGTCAGATGCCCTACCTTACACAACCAACACATATGATAAGAGTAGGCAAAGAGACAATATCGGTGTAGACCAAACAGAAGTAAGCACAAGAATCAAAAACCTTACCGTGCAGTCGGCATGCAAATGCTTAACCCACTGCTCCACTCTCAGCCCTTAATCAATCTCTATAACTATTTCACAGGCTTCAAACACACTCCAAATAGCCTCCTTTTCATATCTTCATTATTATGCATGGCAGCAGTTGGTTGGATATTTCCGGCAAAACTGCAGGTGTCTCGGGACAGTGTCAACGCTGATCAATCTCCATATCCGTTAGCTGTTCTCCTCCGGGGGCCGCCTCTAATAGGACGGGTTCACATGACATCACAACATTCTGAACTGCCCATATTGTAAAACTGAGACGCAGAATTCTATGGTGGAATTTGGTAAATGGTCACGGTCACATTTTTATATAGCACTTTTCCACCTTCAAAGCACTCAAATCACTTTACATCAAGGAACCACTCACCCATTCACACACACATTCATACACCAGACACCAGGGGAAGAGGTGGATTAAGTGCCTTGCCCAAGGACGCAATTACAGCATTCATCTGTGCTGTTTACTTACTTTTTTTTTTTTCTATGTCAAGAATGGGATTTGAACTGCCAACCTTCAGATCAGTGGGCAAACACTCTATTGCCCCTTTGTTTGCCCTTTAATAACTGTAACTCCAATAAGTGCTGGGATTTAACAAACAAAAAGGCACAATTGCTGTTTGTGGCAAAGAATTTAAAGAAGAACTTTGTAACTTTTCATTGTTACCTACTTGTTTCCATGGAGATGTTTCTGCTCAGCCTCGAAATTTTCACAGTATGACATCAAACTTTTTTATCTTGCATTTATTTAATTCAGTGTTTATGTTAGCGGAGTCACCTCTCCACAGATCTGGCATGTGACTTGGCTGTGCAGCATCACCTGCTTGTTCCCATGGAGACAGATAAGTGTAATGCCATACTGTCAAACAGTCTACTGGATTTTCAGTTAGGATAGTTATTTTAGCCCATTTTTTCCATGTATTTTAGGGAAAGCTGTCTTAACCCAGCATAGATATATTGTATAAGCAGCTCTTGAGGTTAAAATAGGTCAGCAGTGTACTGTCTGCGTTAGATAGTTGGTGTTAGCATGCTAGTTGGCAAGAACAGAAAGGAATGTATGGAGTAGGTTAGCTGAAGATTTGTCAGTTTAATCTATTACTATTACTTTTCTGTATACGTAGTTGTAGCCAGGTATATGGTCAGATCATAGTCGTTTTGCCACGCCCCCTTTTATTCAACTAATCAATTGTCAGGGCATGTCTTTAGTTAATCAAGATTATCTTTAGTCAGTTACAGCCCTATTCAAGACATTATAATATCGTCTGTTCTGTTCTATTGTCTGTTCGAGTCTAGTCCAGTCTGACTATGTTTTTGTAGTAGGGAGTATTATACCTCTGATGACGTGGGCAAACATAACAAGGACTAAGTTAACAGTGTAGGGCTCGTACAGCACAGATATGCAGTTTCTCTGTTAATGATATTGTATTGTGCTTTCTTACTTGGGTCCTACCTCCAGTACTACAAAAGGGCTGCTGGTTCTGATCCATGCTTTAACCCAGTATATGTGAGCCTGAGTGGGTATGTAGAAGCTATGTGGTCCCCCGTTGCTGACAGGAGCAAAATGTTGTGGCCCGTTTGATGGATGCCCGCTGTTCACATGACGAGCTGCACGCATCAATCTCCACCGGCCTGATTAAAATACACAGTGATGGGTGGTACTTAGGCGTGGAGGTGGCGCGTGACCTCCGAGAAGACCCACTTTAAAGCAAACACGGTGGAGAAGAGAGGGATTTTTAGACCTGAAAGATGTATTGTACCTAGGTTTGTCAAAAGTATCGAAAATCAGATACTAATCGATGTTTTATGTTTAAAATGATGCTCTATTGTTTTTACTATCACCATAGTATCAGAATCGGTACTGACTATCGAGTATATTGCTTAGTATGAAAATTGAGTTTGAAATTTTAGTAAAATCAGGACCAAAGTAGATCTTAACCAGTACTAAAGCAGGTCTTAACTGGGACTAAAACCAGGTCTAAAGTGGTTCTAAACCAAGATTAAAGCAGGTTTAAACCAGGTCTAAACTAGGAGTAAAACCAGGATTAAGCTAGGTCTAAAAGCAGGACTAAGCTAGGTGTAAAACCAGGACTAAAACCAGGATTAAAGCAGGTCTAAACCAGGACTAAAACCAGGATTAAAGCAGGTCTTAACCAGGGTAAACATTTGCAAACTAAAATTCCACCAACTAAACCAGACTAAACCTGTTCTAAACCAGGACCAAAGTACATCTTAACCGGGACTAAAGCCAAGTCTAAAGTGACTTTAAACCAGGTTTAACCCAAGTCTAAACCAGGAGAAAAAACGAGGACTTAGCTGGGTCTAAAATCAAGACTAAACCAGATCATTATTTTAATCTAATATTAAAAGGCGCACTACGTAACAGATGAGGGTGTGCCACCTTTTTGTCTCCATGAAGAAGTGATTTCTTTCTCCACAGTATAGCATTCAATTAATCTAAATACAGATATACATTTGAAAAAAATTTAAAAAAATTTCTACAAACATGATGGTAAAATGTATGTAATGATGTAAAAGTATCTGCAGAATATTTGGATGTATTCAAAAGTTGACTTTGATGCAGTGCGCCGAATGCTAAACTAACTGATTGATTTGCGAAAGTTTTCTCATGGGTGCCCTCCACGTTACAAGGAAAACAGGCTGCACCCAAGGGACTGGTGGGCCACACAGGAGACGAGCTTTCCTTCATGTGTGCTTATCTGCGTGTGTTCTTTATGGTGGACTAAAGTAGCTCCCAAATGACTGCTGAACAGACTCTTGCGCGAGATAGTTTTAACCAGGACACAAGCAGGTATAAACCATGACTAAAACAGGTCCAGGACTAAAACCAAGTCTAACATAGGTCTAAACTAGGACTAAAACCAGGACTAAAGAGCTTCTAAATCAGGACTAAACCAGGACCAAAGACCTTCTAAACCAGTACTAAAACCAGGACTAAAGCAGGACTAAACCCAGGACTAAACCAGGAAATCAGGACTAAAACCAGGACTATACCAGGTCTTAACCAAGATTAAAGCAGATCTAAAACCATGTCTAACATAAGTCTAAACTAGGACTAAAACCAGAACTAAAGAGCTTCTAAACCAGAGCTAAAACCAGGACTAAATCAGGTCTCACGTAAGACTAAAATGGTTCTAAACCAGGACTAAAGCAGGTTTAAACTAGGTCTAAATCAGGATTGGTTAAAAACAGGACTATAGCAGATCTCAACCAAGACTAAAGCAGTTTCAAACCTGGACTAAAGCAAGTCTAAACCAGGACTAAAACCAGGACTAAAGTAGGTCTTAACCAGTACTAAAGCAGGTCTAAAGTGGTTCTAACCCAGGACTAAAGCAGGTCTTAACCAGGACTAAAACTGGGACTAAACTAAACCTGTTTTAAACACATACAAACCCAACTACACCAGGACTAAAGTCAGACTAATCCATGACACGTGTATTTACCCACTGCTATGCCCACATCTCACACACACGCCCAGGAGAACAGATGAAGTCATGGCGCTTTATATCTCAGGGGTCAAAGTTGAGGCTCTCGGTGAAATGATAATGTCCCACAGAATCACCTCCCTGCCTGTTATTCCACACCATAACTCAGGACATTAGGGGACACTGGGGTCATATTTCACATTTGGTCCGATCCTTCACGCTCGTATGTTGGGGATAGCAGACTCACCTGTAATGGAAATTCAATGTCACCTTATTGAGAAATGGCTGCAGTATAGAAGAGCTGTGGAACGGAGGGTATCTAGAATTGGGCAAAAACTCAAATGGAAGGCAGGGGACAGTTTTACTCAATGGATGGAGAAAGAAATTTGAATTCCCCAAACTAAAATGTGTCATGATGGATTTGATGTTTATAACACTTGTTTTTGGACACTTTTTGGACACTTAAAGGGCCCATACACAGTTTTTTTGAGAAAACAGTCTTGCCCCAGTACATTTGGATATACTGTATAAGCAGCTCTTGAGGTTAAAATAAGTTTGCTGTGTACTGTCCGCATCTAATTATAAAGTGTTTAATTGTCTGGGAATCAAAAAGTGAACGGTTGGCATGCTAGTTGCTGTTAGCTTTTTTGTGATGGCAAAGTCCACTCTGGTCTCTGAAAGTTGTGGAAAGTGCTTATAAATTCATCACTGTGAATAATTAGGATGCTCTGAATGCGTAAAGCAAGTGAGGAATAACTTTGGACCACTGCAAACGTGAATGAACGAGTTCTGTTTTTATGTTTTTATGATCATAAAAAATAGGGTACAGTGGGAGAAGACCAAATTATGAATTAATATTCTAATACTAGAATGCTATACATTTTCATGTTTGTAGAGGTCTAAACAACAGCAACAGAATCAAGATTTTCTATAAAAAGCAGTGGTGGTACTCTTTTGTAACTTAAAAGTACAGACATCAAAAGTTACTCAAATAAAAGTATAAGTATCACATGAGAAAATCTACTTGAGTAAAAGTATTTAAGTTTAGAAAAGTACTTTAAGAGTAAAAAGCAAAAGTAGTTCACACAAGTGTTGCTAATTTGTTAAAGTGTAAATGTGTGGTTATATACATATTGGTCAACAGGAGCAATACGAAACTATTTCTTATGAATTTTGTGTATTTATTTTTGTTTGTGGAAGATTAAACTCAAAAACTTTAGTAGCTTGTTACCATGCACACGGTAAAAATAACCCCTCAAATCATATGAACCCAAAGCTTTATATTAACACTTTAATACGAAGAGACAACTGCACTAAATGTGATGCACTACTCGCTTATGGGTTTGTGGTAAAAAGGACTGAGAGTCACTTTACTCACAAAATAATTTCAGAAAAATGACCAAAATCGGCCCTATATATCTGGCCCAAAAATATCGGCAGAGCTTATCGGCCATTGGTTGCTCTGTATTCTAAACAACAACGGTATCAGCATCGGCCATGAAAAACACATCGGTTGATCTCTAGTTTGTTTTGTCATTTCCAGAAGACATTCTACTGTCTAACTTTTGTGAGTTGATAATTGCACCAACTCAAATTGTGATTCAATTCACAAGTGATATATTGTGTTGTGTCACTAGGGTTGTTAAAAGAATTGAAAAACAGATACTAATCAACACTAAAACTAGGATTGAAACTAGATACTCCTTTGAGCATGCATTGATACTACTGCTACAAAACAAGTATGAGATGTCATAGACTAGTATACACCCATGGACCACTATGGAACCTTACTGGACGATTGAGGGATTACACAGATATAAGGCCACATGGTAATATAAAAGAAAATACTGCGATTTAATGTTGAATGTTTTTCCATTGTCTAAAGAAAGAGTCTATCCCTTAGTATCGAGACAACACTACCACTATAGGCCGTTTTAGTTTCGTCTCCTATCCCTTTGTCTTTCAGATTTTGCCGATGCAAGCGTCTTCTGAATTGTATCTCCGGTGATAGCAGTGACGCAGCAGGACCTAAGCACAGAACACAAGAGCTCATCCCACCGTTTATGAGCAGCCGATCAATATTTAGTAATATGACACAAATCCTGCTTGGAGCGTTTTGGATTCACAGCGGGGTGGCACGCTCCATCTGTCCAAGCCCATTCACCAACATGCATGCTGACCCAAGCTTTTTTTTTTTTAAATAATTCTGTAGTTACAGGCGCTATACGTGATTTTTAGTCTTACAAAAAAACAACAACTTTTAAATGTTTTGCAAATTCACCTCACTTACTTTATGCATTTCAAGCATCCTAGTTATTCACCGCAATGAGTTTATAAGCACTTTTCACAACTTGTAAAGCTTTGAGCAAAATTGCTTTTGACCCTGTACGAATATGTTGTACAAGCAAATCTTGAGGTCAAAATAAGCCTGCTGTGTCCTGTCTGCATTTGATTATAAAGTGAGACGAGACACAATTTTCTCAGGAAGTGTACGGTTAGCATGCTAGTTGTTAGCAGGAGTGGGACGAGATACAGTTTTCACAAGCCCGAGACATGAGATTGGGTCCATGAGAACGAGACAAGATGAGATTTTGACATTAAGTGTTATCGGAAAGTGCGCGGTAGCATGTCAGTTGTTCGTAGGAGTGGGACGAGACACAATTATTGCAGACAAGACACAAGATTGGTTCCACAAGAATGAGACAAGATGAGATTTTGACATTATTATAACGTTGTAAATGAACTGTGGCTTCAATGGCTTCACCATTTTTTATTTACTTTACTTAAGATTTGTATCACTACCTTTTTTATATTAAAGTTTCTCAAGAAATTTAATTCACCAGCACTGAACTCCTGTTTGTCCAATCAAAATGTAAAAAAGAAATCTCACTATTTTGTCTTATAGCATGAGATCTTGTCCCATCCCTATAGTTGTTAGCATTACCATTACAGCAAAACTTTGCTCTGGAAAGTTGTGAAAAGTGCTTACAAACTCATCATGGTGAATAATTTGAATGCTCTGAATGCATAAGGTAAGTGAGGAATAACTTTGAACCACTGCAAACTGTTTAAAGTTGATTAAGAATTATTTAGACTTAGGATTTTCTTAACACCCAAATCCTAGTCCTGACCACTTAATTAAGTAGTTACTAATCTTAATAAACTTTTTGCCCATTATACATAAGATACTTTACTGCTTATGTGGTATTGTCAACAAGCTGCGCCAAAACATTTACTGCTGAAATACACAAAACAGTGCTAACCCAGATGCTAACCCAGCTGCTAACGTCACAGCAAATACATTGAATCCTGCACGCCCACCCACACATCTTTCCGCCCGTGCTTATCGCGCCGCATTCACAGCACAATCTCTTATCTCATCTCAAAAAAAGAATATCACCGGCGATACCCTGTGCTCCCGCGGTGTGCTGTCTTATCAGGCGAGGCGAGCGGACAGAAGTGCGGAGCTGATCTGGCAAAGCGTCACATCATTTCTAGTGTCCAGTGGAGTGGTCTGTCAGTGAGGGCTGCACCTGTGTCAGGATGCACCTCCTTTGCATCCTGACACACACAAACACATGCTGCCAAGCTCAAAATGCCCGCCGTCATCCACTATCAGCACTTTAAATAGGAAGAGAGATGTCAAAAAACAAAACAAGGCTTTACCTACAACTGTGCACTACCTGATGTATAGCGATTTTCAATCATCAGTACTGTATATTGCACATTATAAGCTAAGAAAATTGTATCACAGTTTTAAACAATTTCATTTGTATTTTTATATGCATGTATGTAATGGACTCACATACAGGTCTTATTTATTTATTTAAGACACCTAAGCCCTTGCCTAGTATGAATGTGGTGTGTTGGTGGTGGTCGAAGGGGCAGATGGCGCAGATTGGTGGCCTCGCTTCCGTCATTCTACCTCAGGGCAGCTGTGGCTACAATAATAAGCATAGGCATTATTGCTATTATTAAATCATTTAGATTTTTTTAGCCTTACATGTTTCAGCTATATTCAAAACCCAAGTTATTCATGACTATGATTTATGAAAAAAAATACCTGATTGCATCTTTTCTAACAAGCATTGCGATTAGATTTACATTTTGGCATTTATTTTTTTATTTTGTTTTAATAATAAGATTTGATTCAAAGGTTTAAACATTTTAACAACATTATAAACATGTTCAGCAGCATTGACAAAAATATATGAATTTACAAATGAACTGTGACTCTCTAATCACGTTCATTCAAATCGTGTTTTCCATTAGATCGCGGCCCTGTTTGACTCCACATAAAAAAAAACACTAACGAAAACCTCCCCACATTTAACCCATTACATTATATTTTTACCTTTTCATTAACCCCGATAGTCCAAACCAAAGCTTCTTTTTATTGAATTATCGAGAGGGGTTAGATTGATCTTTTGCTCGAGGTGCGGGATTAATCATACGCCAGTCGGGATGTGCCTGATCAAATTTACTGACGGGGGGACCAGCGGTAATAAAGAAGGGTCAGCGGGCCAGGCCAGAAATGCTGAGACTTAGAAACCCAGCGATTCATGGGCCTATAACTCAACCCCCCCACCACCACCTCTCACCCCTGTGCCAGAGCGGGAAGGGAGAGGGGGTGGGGGGTGTGAAGGATTGCAACAGAGAGAGAAAGAGGAGAGAGAGTTTAGGGTGGTGGGGGGAGGGAAGTGAAGCGACAGGGTCAGTCTAGAGAGGTGGAAAATAAATTGGGGGAGGAGGAGGAGAGATAGGTGAGGTTCCATTATGTAGTAGGTCGTGGGTGAAAAAATAGGCCTAGTAATAAAAAATAAATAAAATAAATAATAAAAATCTGTGCCCGGAGCTAGCACTAGGCGTCCCGCTGAGCTCAAAACAATAAATGAGAAAAGGTCAGACGCCTGCACGGGAAACTGGCAGAATGTTGTATCATTCTGAAGTAGGTTCAGTGGTTATTACTATAAAAGCTTTCATGGTCATTAACTGGGATTAATTTAGGCTTTTCAGTTTTCAGCAGGTTTAAAAAAGAAAATAAAAGGGACATTGATTTCTATAATATGTTTGGTTGGTAATTGATCATTTGCAGTGACATCACACTGAAGGGGGTTCTTCCTGTATGTCTGTGGTGCAATGTTCAGCAGTTATCATGGTGACACAATGCACACATTAGTAAACACTGCCAAAAATGTTGTACACATTTTCATTTTCACAAATCAGCTCACCTATTGGTCAGATTGTGTTTAAACAAAATTCATCATATCATTATTTGTTAGTGATTGAGTCCTAAAATGTCAGTCTCGTATCTTTTCACTTGACAGCAATCACCTTTGGACTTGAATAATGGCTCTGCTTTCTGAAGATATTGAAAAAAAAAAATTGTGCCAGTTTTTGTTTGATGTCATTAGCGATATTAACCATGAACCAGGTCAACAAATCAGCAATCTGACAGTGAAACAACAAATTCCACCATACAACTCTGCTCTGTCTTCGAGCCCGATTTTACGCATGTCATGGAACCCAACACATACTTGTGCTTTTATGGTAATATCCTGTAGTGAGCTATACTGTAGAAATTTCACCAATAGTCTTGTCACGATACTAAAATTTCAAACTCAATTTCGATACTAAGTACAGATTATGATCCCACAATGATAATTTAAAACAGGCTGCCTTATAGCTCTCAATCATCCAGGTAGGTTCCATAGTGGCCTATGGGCATATACTTGTCTATATACAGCTCATCATCCTAAAGCTATTCAGGAAAGGTTCATTTCTTACCTGTGAATGTGACTTATTTAGTATTAATACCTGCTAGTTTGAATACTAGTTGTAGTACATATTAGTATCTGATTTTCAATACTTTTGACAACCCTAGTCATCAATGGACTATATACTCAAGAAATCAACTAATGCAATAATGGAGATGCAACTTGTAAACAATATATTTGTAAGTTTTTTTTTTTTTTTTTTTCTATCTCATTAGTGAAAAAATATGTCCATATCTAATACAGTCATGAGTGCAATGGTTATATACTTTACAGCATTACAGTAGAGTAGACACCACACTTGTTGTCGTAAGCACATCTGACACATATTGATTGGGGTTGTGACCGCTAAATGACAATAATTAGGCCAGCTAGGCAAACAATCTCACCATCTGATAACGCATCCACATACTAGAGTTTACAACACTCAAAATACATCTTATTGTAAAGCATCACAAGCGTAGACTGTATGTAGAAGTTGACTAAGTACTGTTCAGCTATAGCCAGTTGAAGCCAATCAAGGCTAGCAGTTATAGCAGCTGGAGGGTTAGGATTACGGCTAAGTATATTTGGAATTCTGAATATGCGTTTCATAGCAACCAAAGAGCCAATCAGGAGTCAAGCCAAGCCAATCAAGTTGTTGAAGGTACACACCTTCCACATCGCTGTTTTGGCAAGAGGGCTGATGATTAACAATGAGGCATGACAGCTGTCAGTCAAATCTATTGTTAATGCTAGCGGGAGTCAATCTCAGCAAAAGGCACCAGATTGGACTGTTATGTTGAATTACAGACAAAATAGTGAAATAAAACACGAAGATCATGCAGGAGCGAGTTAATACAAACATTGTAAGGTCAGAATGATGAGCCTAAGAACAGCTGTTACAGAGAAAGGGCGATGATTGGTCAGTGGAGCCAAATCAGTCTATGATTACAAGATTTTTCAAATACTCTAAGAAAAGTTGATTGCTATTAGCCAATTTGCCAAGGTTAACCCCTCACAATTAACACTTATAAACGTGCAACACTATATTCTATTGTCTTGACTTTTATTTTTTCTTTGTCTATCGTTATTGGTCTTTAGAATTATCTGAATGTCGCTCCCCATTCTTCAACCTCATTTTACTTTTATATCTGTCCTGTCCAACATGGCCACAAGGTTAATCGCAATTGCATCAAAATAGTAATTTGAAGTAGCAAATTACAAAGGCTGCAATTTTTTTGTAATACCATAATTTCATCAAAAAACTGCTAACCCTATAGTTTAGATGTGTACAAACATGTTCACATATGTGATTCTTGTATTAGTTTGTCAGATTCAGATTTCAGCCTTCATGTCAATTCTTCTGGATGTATTTAAATGTGAACTTTGAACACATTCCATACAACACCATACAATTTTTTCCCCCAAATCATTTAGCTACCATCCAACCAAACCTATGGGCCAGATGAATACGAATTATACATCCCCCTGTCTGCTCCTCTGTGCCACTGTCCAAAACCTATATCTTGGTTCAATTCAGCTTGTCATGGGTCTGTTAAAAGCATTTCTGGTGCTAGTCACTGTATAACTGTCACCTATCTGATGCACAAAGTCCTTCAGTGGAGAGGCTCTTATCTAATACAGAGCCATTACTGTCAATTTAAGTGCAAATGGTGAAAAACAGCTGCTTCAGTGGCCGGGCCTTGTTGTGTTAAATCTTTATCTGTGCTCAGTAGCCATAATGCAGACCATAGCTCATCATGACAAATGCGGGAAAGGGTATTGTGTTTTCCGAGATATTCTTGGTTTTCCAAAGGGTATTTAAAAGCATTGAAATGGAATGGATTATGCCAAACTGAATGCTTTCAATGGCATCAAAGAGCTGAGCTAAATAAAAAAAAAAAACTCTTAAAAGATGCACCGTGTCACTTTTATGGTGCTTTCTTGCCTCCAAGGAGATATTGAGATTGCTTTGCCTGGAATGTTCCACACTATGACACTAAGTCGACCTTGCATTTATACAATAATAGTTGCTTTTTATTGGGAAAAAATATCTGCAGGAACATGCGTTTTTGTGATTGGGGTCACTTCTCCACAGACCTGACCTGTAACTTCACCAAGGTGGCCACCCCTATGTATAAAGCCGTACTGTGGAACATTTCAGGCAAAGCAGCAACATCTTCATTGACACAAGCAGGGTTTGCGGAACCTCTATTAGAAAAGTTCTATTGTGAAGCGTCTTTAAAGAAGACACATTGTACTTTTGTCTGCTGTATAGTTATAATCTATGACACCAATTATGTTGCATTTTGGGCATTTTAAATCGATCTAAAACTACTTTATAAAAGAAACAAGTCAGATTTAAAAAATATTGTGCCAAAATGCTTATGTGATGCTGCCGAATCATATGTGTGTCACAGATTAAGAAAATAAAATTGGAGAACAAAGTACAGAGCTGTGGGGTTTACCAGTAGAGGTGAAAACGGGGGTTGATCGGAGCAATGGCGTCTTGAACACAGGATTATAAAGATGACTCAAGCATGCATGAATCACTCATAAATATCACTTTGAGTGGGTAAAGGAAAAGGGAGATTTATAATAGCTCTAAAATATGGATTTTGAATTATAGATCTCATTATAAATAAACTTAAACATGAAAAATATATAGTACAAAAATCTGATTTGGAAATTATCCTGTTTTTCCTCATTCTCCCGCTGTCTTAAGGAAGGTTCCCAGACACGGTCGAGACATTGACGTTTCATTTAAAAGTGGGGCATTCAAATGACAACATATTCAACCTAATTTGCTCAGAACAGCATAAACCACATATCCCAAGATATTCTCGAGATATTCTGACGATGCAGAAGGCAAGGCTGGACTACCTCAATGGAGCGTCTTCATTAAGTGGGCTGGGAATGACGGGGGAGTCGCTTCACGTTTGTTCCTCCTCGTGTCAGGGTGCCTCGTGAACACACCACCCACCGCGCCAATGTCAAATGACTCCCGGAGCACCCGCCAGTTCACCCCGCATTAACATTATTCATGCTGACATGCAGGCTTGGCTCCTTGGAGAGAAGAGCACCCATCCTCCCCTCTCACTCCAGCTTGGGCGGACAGTAACATGACTATAGCACTCTGGTCTATATTTAATCCATGTTGACTCAGCATGTATTTAATCAACACTCGTTAGCTATAGCATGCTAACCTAGACACTGTGTACATACAAATTTGAAAAAAGTAGCCGTGCATTATGAAGCTTTTATAGAAGGCGGCATTATGCTCGACTTTTTGGATATTTCTACCACGTTATAATGTTGTTCCCTCATCAAAACATGCCTAATGTGGTTTTCTGAATCATCCATGCGTGTTTGCGTGATCTTACGATATCTCACAGGCAGTATGTGAACCCTCCTTTTGGTTGCATATACGAGAACATGCCTCTTTTTTGCGGGTCATATTGGTAAAGTTATCAAAAAATTCAACTATAAAAATGTAAATCTAATATAAAAATACCCGCTGCTTGTGAAATGCCACTTTGAAAAGGTTGTGAAAAGTGCTTATAAACTCATCATGGTGAATAATTAGGATGCTCAAAATGCATAAGGTAAGTAAGGAATATCTTTGGACTGCTGCAAATTGTTTAAAATGTACTAGCTGTATTTTTCACGTTTTTAAGGCAGTTAAAATAAGGTCCAGTGCCTTTATTGACAGCGCTATTTTGCCTCCTCTTTGACCTTGCATTCATCTGTTGGTTTCTCTAGCACAGCTGTCCAGATGTCATTGTTGTTCCGGAGGCAGTTTTCCTTTATTTAGCCCGTTCCAAAATAAAGTGTGAAAGTGGCGGAGGTGGACGGACGGGTCGGAAACTCGATCTGACATGTGGCCACCAATGACCACGCACACACACGCACAGATACACACGATCGTGTCACGTCCTGTAACGGTCGCAATCTGTTTTCCCCTAGTTGTCTTAAATTTGCAGGACTGTGTAGCTAAATCTGGTGTCTGTTCGCATGATTAGCCTTTAACAACTTAGGAATAGCGTCTTTTCGATTTTCTGTCAGGTTACCACCCTTGGTAAAAGTTGAAAGCGCTGTACCTGATTTTAGTTCTGGGATAAACAGTGCATAATTCAGTGACATGGTTTGCAGTCATCCAAAGTTATTCCTCACTCATTCCTAGCATCTTAATTATGCAGAAAGAATATTCACTGGCAGTTTATATTTTTCACAACTCACAGAGACCATGTAAAACTTAACACAGTCACTACTGAGGCAACAGAGATCAGCAGTAGAAATTGAAATCATGTTGTACTATATACAATTTCCAGCTCAGCCCAATAATAAACCTATAGAGATTATCTAAATCTCAGTTCCTAGCGTTCATAGAAAAGTAATTGGACACTATTACAGGAGCGACCAAACTTTTGTCATTAAGGGCTTCGTATTAAAACACAGACAAAATGGATGGCTAGTCAAAAGCCATAGACTGATAGTCAATACAGGGAAATATTTAAATGAGCGCATTTAAAACAGGTTCGACTGAGCCACCAAACCTTAAAGTAGGCGGAGAACATCAGACACGTTAAAATGTTTGATAATGGGTTTATAAAGGTAGATTTTTAAAACTTGCAGAAAAAAGTACTGCTTTTGGTAATTAGGGCCCATTCATTAGGAAGCCTGTGGGCCAAGAAAAACGTAGTGTGATAAATGTATTTAGTAGTGACTCTGCAGACTATCAGGTTGTTCCATGTCATTTTTGTTTACTGTTTTGAAAATATCATTAGTTCACCCATGCATCTCTTTCTGAACATTTCACAGCAAAATGGGTGATTTTTCCAATGTTTGTCCCGTAGACTGTATATATAAATGGACATAGCTCACGTGCTAGCTGCCGTGTTCCAAATAGGAAGTGATTAAAGCCACGATTCCAGCTACATCGACTCCAATTCACTTGACAACTCTCTCTCTGACAACGCTACAGTGAGCCTCGTCATTTTGGTGTTAAATTGTTATTAATGTTCATGTATTTATTTAATATGAATAAACAAATCCGGCGCCTTGCTAGCGTTAGCAACAGGTTTGATTGACAGCGTTAGTAAGCTCCAGCTCAACGCTAAACCAGCGGTGCAGGCAGGAAGGGGCATTACCTTCAACAGCCTGGCTTCAGATTGGCTCTATGGTTGCTGTGAAACTTTCAGTCGGAATTCCTAATATGGAGCTCGACTCCAAATTCACCGCTATAACCGCGAGCCTTGATGAGCTTTATTTGACTGAAGCTGAACACTATGGGTGGCGCCACACTCACTTAGTCCACTTCTTTATACAGACCCAGAATACTACAGATAGTATTGCCACAACAATAATATTATACAATTTTACTTTGGCAATAATCTGATTTCTCTCGCTATCTACTCTGATTGAAACAACACCTATTAGCCGCTCAGCTAATCAGACAAACGCTAAAGTGAAGTCAGTTGTGTCTGAACCTCTCCTGGGCTGTTATGACTGACAGCTCTCGTCTTTATTAAGTCATCAGCATAAATCATCGTTCCCGCTAATTAGATAATTACCTCATTCATCATCATCAACATTTGCAGTGCGCTCCCTTTCATCGGAACTACGCGGCGGTGCTTCAAAGTTTGTCAATTGTCTCTTTGTGCTCCTCTGAAATAGGTCATCTCATCATCATTACCGTGACGACTGAATTATCACTTCACATTTAGTACAGAGATGGATTCCCAAAGCTGGAGTTTTGGATTCAAGTCAATGTCCTGACCTTAATCTGGAACACTGGGGAGGAGCAGGCTGCAGCCACGCGCCAAGAAACAGATCTATTTTGTTCACAAGTCCAGTTCTTTTCTGACAATATTTTAGAGTTTTTACAGTCCATAAAGATTGGTGTGGGGTTGAATGTGTAAAAATTGGCATCTTCGTTTGCATTATTGAGCACTGAAGGTTGTCTTAAAGGTCCTGTATCCAATTTTATTTCATGTATTTGAGCCAAATTTGTATTTCAGAGCCAAATTTGAGTAGGGGTCTGCTAAAATATCCCCAGATATTCAAACGATACGGTATGTTCTTTGTTTCCTACAAGCAGACGTTACTTGAGGGTCAAATAAAAACGAAAATCCGTTGTTTACACTGTCTACATCTAATTATAAACTGTTTTATTTGATAATCAGGAAGTATGCGGTTAGCATGGTAGTTAGTTAGACAGGCCTTTATTTTTCTTCTGATCGTATTTAAGATAAATGCCCATTTAATGTTTTTTTTGTGAAAATGGGGTTGACCATTTAAGTAAGGTTGAAGGCCTTTATTTTTTTCTGAATCGTATCGTATCGATGTTTATCGTCTTATCGTATCGAAAACAATCAAAATGGCTTTCAGTACGTATCGTATCGGCAGCTCTTGGATACCCAGCCCTAAAGAATAAGTCCGTTGTTTTATACCTCTGAAAACTGTTTTACTTCTGATAATCAGGAGGCTAAATGGTAGTTAATATTTACTGCTAGAAAACAAATCAAAATAGGTCTGAGCCGGCACAGACCCTTATAACCTAGTTTGTATTCTTGTACTTTTCGTCATCTGTTTTCAGCTCCAGAGAAGTACACTTTTCCACCATGCAAGGCTGCTCAAAAACACGTGGAAAAACATGGTGGAAAAAAGATTGGCCATTTAATAGAAATAGGCAAAAAGATGAATAAAGGAATTAAAAAAAAAACAAAACACACAAAAAAAAAAAACAGCATAAAGAACACCAATCATGCTAAATTGACTTTTTAATCATGTTGCACTGTTCTCCCCTCGTCAAAACCATACCTGGAAGTTGTTGTATTTTTATTTAATTAATGCTTGTGTCATTAATTCATCAATCCAAAATAATCTTCTCTGGCCTCTCAGAAATGCTCCATTTACATTTTGCTCAGATTGTTGCGTCACATATAAAACTCCTAAGTTCTCCTGCAGTTTTTAAAGATCCTATATCCTAAATTGATTCTTGTGAGCTTTAAGCCATGTTAGAATTACCTTATCAAAAACATACTTGGAGTTGTGTTTTGTTTCATTCACGCATGTTTGAGTAATCCTTTATTATTAGTCTGTGTACATCTCCAAAACTCAAAATGATCTGTTCCACTTTGTGATGTCATGAAGCAGTAGTTTCCAAATTACCAGTTATCTTTTACCTTTTGTTCAGTAGAGATTGGTAATTCTAGGGCTGAAATTATAAAAAATAATTTTAGTGAAGGTGTATCGAGTTTAAAAACACAAATCACAACTCCAGATATGTTTTTGATAAGGAAACATTATAACATAGGTCACACATTTATTATAATATAAACCCTTTAAGCCCATAAACCATTCCTGGACTTGTTTTGTGGCGAAACTGTGTTCAGAACAAATGCATGGCTCTATTAGCAAAGCATTCACGGAGGATAGGACTTCACTAGTTTACTTTGTCACTGGTCATTTTTGTTGCTGACAGCAGATGGACCTCCAATGCCTAAATGCCTCATTAGAAACTGAGTTGTAGTTTATAAAGTGTGATTTCCCCTATTTTCTCTTTTCCATTTCACCTATTTGTACTGAAGTGATTTTTAACAGCACATGCAAATGACGCATATCAGAGTGCTAGTAAAGTCAGAATCATTAGTATGCCTGGTGGTGGTTTTCCAGATGAAACCTCATTCTCGTTCTCAGGGCCATACCAGTACTGGGGCGGTTGGCTTGGTTTTATAAGGCTGTAATCATTCCTCCATAAAGTTCCCACTCAAGAGTTTGCATGGCTAGCATGAAACCTGGGATATGCTCATAAATGAAGTCATAAAAAATGTTTATTATGGTTTAAAAGGGAATATTTGCTCTTTATTTTAATTAAACATTTCATTAATATTGCATGTTTTAAGTTTGATCGATAATGTAATAACAGCCACTAATGTAATGACTATGGTGGGCCAAGAATGTAATAACATCTAGATAATAACGTAATACGCCAATGGGTCAAACTTTCCACATCAAGTACCACCTAAGACAGGCATGTCCAAACTTTTCTCATTAAGGGCCACATTTAAAACACAAAGCTGAGGGCTGATTGAGGGCCATAGACTGTTCGCCAATACAGTGAATACTTCAAATCTGTGTGTGTATTACTGGTTAGACTGAACCACAAGACCTTTTTTCATGCTTACATCCTCAATGGAACACATTAAATATTTGATATGGGCTTGTTAAAGTAGATTTTCAGAACTATACAGTAAAAAGTACTGTTTAAGGTAATATGGGCCAATTCACCTGGAAGCTTTAGGGCCAAGAAAAATTGGTCTGAGGGCTGCATTTGACCCCCGGGCCACAGTTTGGGTGCGTGCCTGACCTAAGAAAAGAATTGGCTTTCCAAGAACCACTAGATCTAAACCGGGTCTATAACAGGATTATTGTAGGTCTAATCTAATCTAGGGCTAAATCAGGTCTAAACATGGACTACATAATTTCCATTGTAGTTCTAAACAAGAAATAATCCAAAGGAGAACAAAAACGAAAGGTCAGATCTGTGAAGAGGTCAGCTCATTCGCAGTGATAAAAATATCAGTAATAGAATAAATCCATCCCATTCAAAGTAAAATAAAAATTCAAATCTGTCAACTGGACTAAAGGTTGTAGGAGTGAAGATGTTTCGCTGATCGTCCAAACTGCTTCTTGAATTGAAGAAGTGGTTGAAGAAGCAGTGAAACGTCTTCACTCCAACTTTTTGCCCAGTTGACAAATTTGAATTTTTATTTTACTATGGATCATACCTGGACAACTAAGGGATTACACAGACATCTCATTCAAAGCAATGTGTGCTGATTGTTATATTAAGGGAAATATTTGGTGTGTACAAGTTTACTCTATATCTGGGGATAAAGATAGATCAGGTTTGTGAAGTTTGAAATAAAAATGCCATTTTGGCCTAGATTTTAATATGTCATAGGGCACAGTTAAGTTTGTTCTATTGATCTCCATTCTTCAGTTTTTAAGATTGCATTGGTTGCTGTAATGCCAGTGGAAAGTGAAAAGGAGTTGATCTTTAGTTCATCCATGCACTCTGTCACTGCTGCGGGCTCCAGTGGTTTATTACATACTTGTGCATGCATGGCACTGGCAGGACTTCTACCACCTGAAGGCAGACAGTCACAGTTCATGGGCTGATTACTCACTCTACACTCACTCCTCTGCTCTGTTGTGATTGGCACACACATCGGTCTCTGTTTAATCCTAGGCCAATGTTTGATTCATATGGCATTACATTATATAATAAAATATTTACCATCCAACTCAGATTTAAAGAACACGTGACATAAATTTGACTTTTTTGAGTTAGCATGCCTGAAGTTGTTTCCCACTTCACTCACCTTTGTGTCATGAACCCATTAATCCAGATCGTCTTCGCTGAGCACTAAAAAATGTTGTGTTTGCATTTTGCCCATTTAGTTGCGTCACAGGTAAAATTCTGGACTTCTCCCAGGCAGTTTTTAGATCCCTAAACCATCACTAGACTAATGGTGAAATTGTGATGATTAAATTCTGATTGTGCCGCTGAAAGTTTTTAAAAGCACTTACAAACTCATCGCGGTGAAAAATTAGGATGCTCTGAATGCATAAGATAAGTAAGGAATCTTTTTGGACCAAACCATTTGCAAACCATTTAAAATTAATCATTTCTGTTTTTCATGTTTAAAAAACTGTAAAAATCTGGTAAGGGCTTTCACAAATTTTTTGTGTCAGTTTCTGCCATTAATTCATTAATTCATGTTGATCCAAACCAAAGAATTTGGATTTTAAGTTTCATGGAAAATATATGTATTTAAAGTATGTTTCTTTTTTTTTTTTTTTTTAATAAACAGCAAATGTGGTAATATCACATGAATTTACAAAAAAAAAAAAAAAAAAAAAAAAAAAAAATCACTCACACATAGGCCTGACAATAATTACAATATCGATTTATTGTTCTATATATGTCAGATTGGGCTCAGTATTTATCGTGAGTACTTTTTCGTTGTACGTTGTAAGTGGGGATCTTTTCTTATTTTTTTGTACTTTTCAAAAGGTTTGAGCAGTAAAGACTTGATTAAATAACCTCTGGAACTTAAGTGTTTATATTGTAGCTAATGTTAAAATACTGCACGTAGAATTTTTGCTTTAGACTTATCGTGTTAGTCGTATAATGGCATGGTAATGGTAGTAATATTGTTTATCATCTATGTTTTCTTCACCAAAATGTGTTACTGTGACAGGCCTACTCACACGCACAAAAAAACCCCAAAACTTTGCATGTTTGCATGAGCTGGTCTCCATAGTCCGTACTTCACTACAACCCATTTCCCGGACAAACTCATCATTCCCATTGTAAAACCTGATGTCCCATAATATGAGCAGCTTCATATGCAAATGAATCCTTTCCCATTTTCCCGTCTTTCTTCACTCACATGTGATTTATACCTCAGTCCTTTTGTGCGTATCTCCCGGCTCAAGACTGAGTGCTGGGTCGGAGAGCTTAGAGCGGTGTGGATCAATCTCGATCAAAGGCCTTTTCCAGCCTATCAGCGCAGTCTAATCTTGTGCTGTGTTCCCTCACTGCCTCCACTGCGCTGGACAGCCACTCGTACCTCTCACCAGATGGTTGGATGGAGAGTGGTTTTCCAGGTTTGAAGTGCCAATCCTAGTTGTTTAAGGACTGAAAAATGGCTTAAGTAATAGTGCGTTAAAATTCAGCTTGCAAATGTACTGTACCCATACCATATCAAATATCAATTTTCTACAATAAATTTGTTACATTTACCTTTTTAATGGCGCTGTACATGATTATTACTAAAGTAAAAAACGTGAAAAACTAAACTAGCTCATTTTAAATGGTTTGCAGTGGTCCAAAGTTATTCCTCACTTACCTTATGCATTCAGAGCATCCTAATTACATTATAATTACTCATAACATGATGAGTTTATAAGCACGGTAACGCTAACCTCAACCAGCATGCTAACCAAAAATTACCATGTTAACACACACTTCCTGACAAAACACTTTATAATTAGATGCAGACAGTGCGCAGCTAACTTATTTTGACCTCAAGAGCTGCTTATACTTATAGCAGTACTGGGGCAAGACACATTTTACTCAAATACATGGGAAAAAAACATATCAGTTATAGGCTCTTTAATGGGTAATTTATTTTTGATAGGATCGATTGATTGGCTAGGGGGAATTTTATCAAAATTAGTTGACTCATTTATTCACATACACCTAAACCTAAAGTAATTTGCACAAACAAAACTAAAAAAGAAAAAAATTAGAGCACTTCACTTCCGTCAGTCTGTCCCAGGGCAGCTGTGGCCACAATAGCAGCTTACCACCACCGAGTGTGGAGTGCAGCGAGTAATGACCACAGGGTACAAGTACAAGGCATTATTTTTATTACTACTATAACACAGCTAAACCTTGAACTAAATAGCCTTAATGGGAACATATAAAGATTAAAACTAAATTGAAATAGTCAAAATGAACTTGGAGGCTGACACATTGGTGGTGGCAAAGAGGAGGTGATGAAGAGGACGAGATGCCTAATTGTTTCGCTGCGATACAGAGACGTGATTAGCTGAGAAGAATTGGTGGCTGGAGGTGATTTGACACACCCACCACATGGAATCAATAGCTTAAAGGTCCCATATTACACTATCTGATCTATGTTATGTTGTTTCCTCATCACAAACATACTCAGAGTTGTGTTTTGTTTCATTCACACATGTTTAACGCGTAAATGCATGATATAAACTTCTTCTTCTTCTCTCAAACAAACACTCCACCTTGTGATGTCATGTGGTAATACAGGAAGTACTCCACTGCGTTTTTAAACTCCAAACACCTTCACTTGAATCATTTGGATCATTTCAGCCCTGGAATTGCCAATCCCTACTGAACCAAAGGTAAAAGGTAGCTGTAAACTTAAAAACTACCACTTCATGACATCACAAAGTGCAACAGAGCATTTTAAGTTTTGGAGATGTAAACAGACTAATAAAGGCCACTTAAAAATGTGTGAATTAATCTTAACACAACTCCAGGTACGTTTTTGAGGAGGGAACAACATTATAACATGTTTTAAAGTTTAAACAGTCCATTTTGTGTGAATATAGGACCTTTATCATCATAGTAGAATTCCCATGCTAGTATTGCAATTTTTGTTATCACATAAGCAATTATTTTCTTATTTTACACAAATGGTAAACAGAACAGATGATAAACATGGGCCTGTCTTGTTGGAAACATTTGAAACCCAAAGCTCATTCCTTTGCTCCGGTGTGGTGTTAATTAAAATAGCATGGTCCAGGTTGGTGCAATTTTGTGATAAAGGTAAACTTGTCAGGACATCCCATTACAGATGAAGTATGGTGCTGTTACAGAGGGGCTAGGACCACAAATCATCTTCTACACGTGATCGAGGGGACAGGTTTGTGCGTAACACCGTTCCACTTCAATTATAATGAGAGGTGCTGAACCCATGTACTTGAATCAAAGACACTGCCTACTGCTATTTAGAGCTCGCACTGGAGGTAATGGTTATTCTTTTGGTCGGGTGTTGAACTTGAAGGGGCATTATGCTACTTTTCTAGCGATGGGTCTGCCACCTGCTTGTCTCCATGGAGATGTTTTACTGTATGGCCTTACATTTGTCTATCATGACTTGAAAAGCATGCATTCTTACTATGAGCAGGTTGTCCTTTCCACAGATGTGACCTGTAACTTGACCCAGTGGCGTCACCTCCTTGTGTTGAGCTTAATACTGTGGAACATTCCAGGCAAAGCAATACTATCTCTACGGAAACAAGCCGGTTGGGAAAAACCCACCCTAGTTTAACATGACAAGACACTGCCTACAATTAAAGGTGCTTTTTCTGTTTGTAGGAGTAAAAATGTGCAAAATTGTGATAAAAAATCAGCTAGTTGTTGAAATGCATTGTGTAGTGCTCACATGACCACCTAATGACATCACAAGGTTGAACTAAGCATTTGGAGCTCTGGAGGGAGAGACAGAAGAAATATTCTATATTATCGAACATGCGTGAATGAAAGAAAGCACAACTGCATGTATTTTGCTAAAGAAAGTAGTAAAATGCTCCAAAAAGGCAATTTTGCATGATAAATGACCAGTTAAAGTGCTGTACCTGATTTTACTGTCTTAAAAATGTGAAAAAACATAATTAGCTCATAGCAGAGGTACAAACTTACTCCTTACTTTCCTAACACATTCCTAGCATTAATTATTCATCGCTTTTTTAACAACTTGGACAGGGCAAAATGGTAATAACAACAACTAGCATGCAACAACAGCGCACTGCCTGGTTCACAGAGATACCAGACAACACACAATGGTCGCACTTTGGCCCTGAGAGCTGCTTTTACATTATATAACTGTATTTGTGCAAAGCAGATATTATGTTAAAAACGTGTACAGCCCCTTTAAATCTGACCTTTAAAGATGTGGTACCAGATTTTTACTGTTTTACTGTTTTAAACATTGATTTTTATTTTTTTTAAACCGACTGCAGTGGTCCACAGTTCCCGTCCGCACTTAACTTATACATCCTAATTATTCTCCGTGGTGAGTTCATAGTTGCATTTCACAATTGCAGTTTTGCCATGGTGGTAAAGCTAACATCAACTACCACGCTACCACGCACGTCCTTTAACCTGCAGTTCAGTAGCCTAGTCTTCCTCTGAGCGAAAACCCAACCACAACAAAGTGAGACATGCCTGTTGAATCCTGATGTTCCAGAGTCCACTGACAGACAATTTTATCTGATCACCCCCTGCTGCAGATGGCCAGCAATCAGCCTTCGCCCAAGAAAATAGTCCCCTCCATTTGTACAGAGAGGAGAGAGTTACAAAGGACGGTTGATTACAGGGGAGTGGACAAGGAGAGAGGGGAAAATGGAGCAGGGAGCAGGGGAATTACAGACGGAGAGGCAGGGGGCGATGTGGGGCTCTCACTGATAAGGCCCGTTTAAAGTGGATATATAGGTCAGAGCAGAGGTCAGCCAAGATTTGGAAAAAGCGCAGCGAGATGTCTCCTCCACACACGCTGGGCTCTGTGGGATATAGAATGAAGTACTGTAAATCAGACATGTGCTAGAAAATAAATAGTGCAGTTAAAGGAACTGTATGTAGCCTGCACTTTTACAGTTTTTAAAAAGGTACTGAATGCAACAATACACCAAGTGGAACTAAACACCTAAACTCCTCCCACAACCATATTTCAAATAGAGCGGCTAAACTGGGCTGTACCTGGAGAACTAAAGAAGAGACTAAGGGTCTAGCTGTAATCAGGACAGTCTTTTGTGATGTCACCAACTACTTGAAATTCCAGAGGTCACTGAAGGCAGCAGAAGCTTAGATTTAGGCATTTTTGAGTAGAACTTGCCAAAAAAGCGACTAAAAATAGTAAATAATAAAAAAAAAAACATATACACATAGTAGAGTACTTTATATAAATAAAATGTTGAGTTGCCAGTTTATGTAGCCTAGTACATTTTCCAACCATTTAGTTAACTTTGCTATGTCTGCAGCTCTGTCAAAACAAACATCATCCAACTATACCAGAGAACAGAATGCAGTGTGTGACAGCCTCCTCACAGCTCCATATGGAGGCTTGTGCGTTTGTTTAAGCTAGTGCTGTACAAGCTAGCACGGCGGTACCAGGCTGCTCCTACTGTCAAGCTGTCCACTGCTAGCTCTTTAGCCTCAGCTCTGACGCAGGTCTGGCTCTTTCAGGGTGTTTGACCCCCAAGCCCCTCACTCTAATCAGCAGAGGAGCAGAGATAAAAGGATAAAGGAGGGAAAGGGAGCAGATACAAAAAAAAAACAAAACAAAAAAAGTGGAATTGTTGAGGAGATAAATGAAATGATGATAATTGAAATAGGAATATGAAAATGAATGACAAAAAGTGACAGAAAGATACAATACAATGAAAAAGATAAATATGAAATTAATAAAAATTTAAAATTATTCTAAATAGGAAAATGTGGGAAAAAATATAAGCAAGATACAAAACAGGAAAATGTGAAATTGGAGAGAAAATTTAACATGATTAAAAATAGAAAAAGGTGAAATTTTGAAAAGAAAACAAAAAAGAAACAAAAAAAAAAAAACAAAACAACAACCATAATTCAAAATTTAAAATGTGAAATAGGTGATAGAAACCTTTAAAGTGGTCATTAAAAATAGGAAAATATGAAATTGTAGAGAAAATTAAAACATGATTTAAAAATAGAAAAAATGTGACAGTTGTTATTTCAACCTCAAGAGTTGCTTATACAATATATCTGTATTGGAGCAAGACACATTTTCCCCAAATACATGGGGAAACAAAGGATACTGTGCCACAAAATATCCACTGCACAAGTATTTTCAAACACAATTCAACTCCAGGCTAAATTTCTCTCTCTATACTCCCACCTCTCCCTAATGTGTGGTTACCCTCACAGCTGTAGCCTATGACCCTGCGGCCTGTTAATTTCCCTTATCACTCTGACTAATGGTAGCCCCTGCCCCATCATGGCGTCAGCTTTACTGAACCTGGATTTGTTGACCCTGTCTTATTTGGTAAGGCAAGTTTATTTGTACAGCACAATTCGTACACAAAGTAATTTATTTTTAAGTGCTTTACAGAATAAGAAAGACATTAAAATCACACAAATCAAAACATAAATAATCACAAATAATCATCATAAAATTAATATTAAAACAGAAGAGTGCAGAAATGCCATGTTTAGTCCTGACTCTGGGCACCAGCAGGAGGCCGGCCCCTGAAGTCCTCAGAGTGTGAGATGGTTCAAATGGCACTAACATGTGGGAGATGTACTTTGGTGCTTGGCCATGAAGAGACTTGTTCACAAGCAGAGCTGCTTTAAAGTCTATTATTTGGGAGACACGAGCTAGTGCAGAGGCCTGAGCACAGGACTTATGTGCTCGTACTTCCTGGTTTTAGTGAGGACCTGAGCAGCAGCGTTCTGGATGTTCTGCAGCTGTCTTAAGGCTCATTTGAAGAGGCCAGTGAGCAGGCTGTTACATTTGGACAGTGGACAGAGTATAGCTGAATTTGGTAGAGAGTATTCATATGTAATTGCTAAGAATGGAGCTCAACAGTCCCACCAAGTTTAAAGCCCTCAAACATTAGGTAACTCAATTTCTTATTCAGTTTTCTCTGCTCTGACTGAAGCTCTTTTGAATTTAGACTTTAATCTGAGCTTAGTTTTAACACAATCTGACCCCAAAGAACTGACTTAGGTGGAACTACCACAGGTGAGCTGATCTGTGCTGTTAAACAAATCTTTCTCAAATAACATAGCTAGCACCTAAACTTGAGTTTTCAAGCTGCATGTGTGCATTATGTCACCATGAAGACAACTGAACTTTCCACCATAGACATACATACAGCCCCCCCCCCACACTGAAAAGTATCAATAAACTTTCTGAAAATTCAAATCTGTCCTCACCACAGGTCTGATGTGTAATTTGGCCTAGTAGTGACACCAGCTTGTCTTAAGTTTGATGTCATATTATATAAAGTTCCAGGGGGGGGGGGGACCCTCCACCAAAAGAGTTACCTTAGTGTACCTTTAAATACAGTGTTCCTGATTGAAATTTTCCATCAGATTCATTAAAATGCTCTTTTTGTTTGTCATTTGTCTTGTGCTTCCAGATCCTCTCTTTCGGACTGCTTACACTGGGCCAATCTACTAATTCATTTTGTATCTGTGCCAAGTCTTCAGTCAGAGCACATCGCTCATAAGCACTGCACTTACTGATTAGACTGGGCTTTTGTCTTTGGTCACTTTGTCACTGCAGTAGATTTGAAAAACAAAAATGGGCAACAGGAAAACACTTTTGCTATACTGATGGTAAATGATTTCCACCTACATTACATTTTAAAAGCTGCAGAGATCCATTGTAGTTCCTGTACATTGTAAGTTAAAACCAAAGTAGGCATACAGTGATATCATTGAAATGTAGTGATTTGTGAAATTGTGAGATTCTACACTGTTCTGAGAGATAATGGTTTTGTGAATCAATAGAAATCGTATTTGGAGAGATGTCCATCATAGTTAGTAAGATACAACCAGTTCAAGGGCGAGTGTATACAATAGCGAACTGTTACACGTTTTTAGATTCGAAAATGCTATATTCGCTGAAAACAATGTATTAAAGTATTAGTTTCACTTCGTTTTTGATGCTCTTAGTCCGCCATCCCCTTTCTCCCCCTTTAGAGTGCTATCAAGGTGTCATCAGATCTCAGGAGCGAAGCAACGGCGGGTCTGGTTAGTACTTGGATGGGAGACCGCTGGGAATACCAGGTGCCACAGTGGGGCACCTGGTGTCCTTAGGCAAGACACTTCACTCACGTTGGCTAGTATGAATGTGGTATGTGAGTGAGTGTTAGTATGTGGTCAGAGGGGCAGATGTTGCAGATTGGAAGCGTCTCTTCCATCAGTCTGCCCCAGGGCAGCTGTGGCTATAATAGTATAACACAATCTGTGTGTATTTTGTTTATGAAACTACTGCACGTTGCATCAGGCTGCAGTGCATTGTTTTGCATCATGCTTTTGTATATTTATGGAGAACTGTCATGTCAGAGCATGGATGACATGGGCTTGTGGGCCAGGGGTACCGCCAGGCATTTTTGGTTGGAGGAGCTAAGGGGGCACTAAGGTCTTCAATGTGGGTGCTTACTTATGTAAATATAGAGCCTTTTAAAAGTGGAGTGTATCCCACCCCCTGTCATGTTTGCTTTGCTGTTTTAAATAAGTTTTAATGTAGTTAGCGCCATGTAATGAGTCATTTTGAACACTCTGTGGCTGCCATTTGAACATTTTTAGTCAAGACTGCATGTCCTATGCAAGTGGACCCCCATCCCCCTGACGCTGCCCCTCTTGTGGGCTGAGTCTTGGACAGGCCCGTACTGCTAACCATAAGGACTGTTCAAATATTGCGGGAGAGATTGCAAGATTACTCAAACATGCACAAAGGACATCTAAACCTTTTCAGGCATGTTTTTGATGAGGGAACAATGTTATAACATGCTCAAAAAAGTCGATTTTACATAATACCCCCTTTAAAAATAATCATACATGGATACAGTGTACTCATGTATGACAAACTCATAGCTTTCCATGAGCGTAAGTACAGAGTAAGTTCTATAAGTTGGAACAGTAAAGTAGTTAAAAGTAACAATGCAGTCTTGTTTGGCTTATGGATCTTACTTCACAAGTTTTTCCGAAATACTTTCTCAATTACTTAAATAGCAGCTGTGAGGTCCAAACCCTTTACGCTGATTTCACTTTTCAGCTCATTTAAAAACATTATTTCTTTCTTGCAGTGATGCAGCATATAGAGCCAGGCGGATAGTTGTAGAATAGGTTTGCATTTTTAATATAATGTGACTCATTCCATTTTATGAAGAAAATATCCAGCCAGAGAAAATATAAAACATCAGACAAGAGTAAAATTACATTTGGTGAGCCCACACAGCTCCCAACACAATAAATATCTCCAGCACACTGAGCAAACTTTGCACAGACGCACAAACTTTCACAACTTCTGTCAGAGCTGGAGCCTCGTCTCTCAAATGCAATGATTTTTTTCAATGAAGTTGCAAAATATTAAACAAAAACAAAAGGGTGAGCTCATTAGTCCCTGTGTGTTAAAGCCTCACACCCAAGCAAGTATAAAGTACACATGAAAAATACTACTCACTTTTTATGCATTTTTAGTACAATTTTAAATCCATTTTGTATAAAAAGTTTGATTATATAAACAGTTGCTGAAAAGCAGTTTGTTTACTCAAAAAGACGTGTGTGTGTGTGTGCGTGTGTGTGTGCGTGCGTGTCTTGTAGCTGTAAACCCAAATCTCCGTCTATTATGTGCTCCTATTTTGAAGTGTTGGAAGAAAGTTGCCTCATGCTAAAAAGTAAGCCAAAAACTGTAAAGTAAGAGTAATGTTATTTCAAAATACTCATGCATTACTTAAGTAGAAGTACACAGTAGTGGTCCAAGAAACTACACAAGCAAGAGTAGTAAAAAAACCTAAAAAAAAAAAAACCCAATTCAATTCTGTAAACTGGACAAAAAGTTATTGAGTAAATACGTTTTGCTGCTCATCCATACCTAGATGACTGAGGGATAACACAGACATCAAGTGAGAGTAAAAAAGTAACTGGGAAAAGTAAAGTATTACTCAAGTAAAAGCAACTTGAAGAGTAATGTCGGGATGTAGTTTAAAGTGACTATAATTAGAAAGTCAAAACATTAAATTATGCACAAAATCTGGTATGATATACAAAATCTGGTAGGATATACAGTACACTCAGTAAAGTATGCTCCTAGAAAAGTGCTCTGAAAGTACAGTTTCTTTAAAAAGTTACTCGAGTAAAAGTAAAACTATGTACAACCCACCTCTGGACAGTACAATCACTGTCATAGTCAGAAAAGTGTGTGAATGTATAGGCCAATAAAGAAGTTCTGCTATGTTGCTATAACTCCAAAATATGGTGCGTTGTTTAGTCGTGTCCCTGTGGAAACGTGTGACTATAAAGACACAACTGGGGCGTTCTTTGGTGCCCCAGTAGATTCTTTCTAGATGCTTTATTATAAAAAATACTATTGAAACAGTACACACATGGACCGAACTAAACACGCTGTACTGAAACGATTCACTACACCCTAATGTAATGTTACACCTCTACTTTCCAGCCCTGCATCTACTTTGAAGGCCTATGTTATGTAAAACCGACTCTTATGAGCTGTTTTAGTCTATTATTAGTCTGTCTACATCTCCAAAGCTCAAAATGCTCTGTTCCACCTTGTGATGTCATGAAGCGATAGTTTTTTAACAGCCACCATTTTATACTTATTGTTTAGCAAAGATTGGCAATTCCAGGACTGAAATTATCCAAATGATTCTAATGAAGGTTTATGGATTTTTAAAACACAGTGGAGCATTCCCTGTATTACCACATGACATCACAAGGTAGAACAGTGTTTTCAGTTTAAGAGAAGAACTCAGGTTTGTGTGTTAAACATGTGTGAATAAAACAAAACACAACTCCAGGTATGTTTGTGATGAAGAAAAATAATAACATCGATCAGAAAATGGCACAGTATGGGCCCTTTAACCATTCCATTCACCAGTTGACTATAGACATTTCCAAAAAACGCCCATATGGACATCCCTTGTATCTATCCACTCTGAGCTCACCTTAAACGGCCTATGCATTTTCATCTCTCTGTACCTTGGCCTGGGCCCCACGCCTCTCCCCCTAAGTGCTACTGAAAGATAGTCACCATAAAGCCAAGCGATGAGATTTGACTTCCTGGTGCTGAAGGAAAATCCATTTATTTTGGATGGCGTGGTGTTGTCTCCAGCTAAAAGGCCCGATGCATTGATTACATTCCAAGTGCCATAATGCCCTAAGTGCTTGGACAGCTATGGCAGACCCCCTCCGTCCCTCCCTCCCTTTCTCCTTTAATGAAAGTAGATCAGGTATGCATTTTAATCACCAGGGAAGAGCGAAAGAGAGAAAGCCAGCGAGGATGAGGAGATTAAAGTGGATATGCAATGGTGGAGGAAGTACTCCATTTTGTTACTTAAGTAAAAGTACAGATACAGAGGTAAAAAGTTACTCAAACAAAAGTATCACATAAAAAAATCTAAGTAAAAGTATCCACGAACATGGTAAAAATAACCCCTCCAATCATGTGAAATGTACTTTTTACTTTTCAGTCCTGTTCAAAATGTAGCAGATACAGGCTCTGAAATGTAGTGAAGTAAAAGTAACAAGTAGCCACTGTCAAAAGAGAAGTACAGACAGCAAAAAATTCTACTTACATACAGTTCTTTACTACTTGTACTTCGTTGTTACGCTCTACCACTGCATACGACAGGTTTTCATGTTTTTCTAAGGATGACTTGGTTTCCAGACAAAATGCAGAGGAAAATAAAAGTTATCATGAATTTGTATTTGAGTCTATTTGTATTGTCTAATTTATATCTGCTGCCTGTGCCGAACCAGGAAGTAAAATTTTAAATACCGCCAAAAAAAACCAACAACAACTTTATCAAACTATTACAGCTATAAGTGTGTATCTACTTTCGCAAAAAAAAAAAAAAAAAAAAAAAAAAAAAAAAAATAGGCCGCAATAAAAGCATGTTTTTGTCACTATGGATGCATTAATTGCACTTACAACAATGAATGCATCCATAGTGTCTAATCTGAGCAGGCTTGCATCTCCACAAACCTGACTCTTTGTAAACCTGGATGAGGCCTTCTCCTGGTTTGGCTATCATATTCCACAGTATGGCATAAAACTTATCTGTCTCCATGGCGAATGTTCCGAAGTATGGTTTGAACTTTCTATTTCCACGGAGTTTAACCTGTCATATGGACTTTAAGCAGCAAAAAAAATGTTGAAACTAATTTGGAGATTAGGACTTCCACCATAAATACAGAGCTTGATAGAAAAGTACTGTGTGCAGAGGGGACATTTTTCACTGTCGACAGATCCATCCGAGCGGACTTTGATGGCGCCGTTTCAGATCGTACGCTTGTACTGTTTTAGTTCCAAATTGGCATGCGACTAATAGTTTTAAGAAAAGTTGAGGTAAAGAATAAAAAAAGAAAAATCCATTTCCATCCATTTGGAAATAAGAACATTGCAACAAGTAAGTAGGTTTATAATATATTTATTTTAATAGATTATTTTTCCAGACCAAGGTTTAGTTTGATTTCATACCAGTTTCAACTGCTCACAAAACTGAAAAAAAGAGTGTAGCCATAGTAACATTAAGAGTCTAACGGAGAAAGTGCAATGAAAAAACACAATATAAACATATAAAGCCAATAAAACCGTCCACCCAAAAATGTAACATCATATATGAAATACCCTGCATAAAACATACATCGGGCAAACAGGGAGGGCTTTTGGTACATGGAAAAAGCAACATAGGACAGAATCTGAGAAGGGAACAGCGAAGGCGCGCACGAGCAACAAAACCAAAGCAGCACAGGGGCGACTCAAATCTGACATTTCTGACCACTGCAAAAGAGAGAACCACATTATGGACTGAGACGGGGCAAACATCATTGGGACAGAGGACAACATACATCGGAGCCGGATTAAGGACGTGATCGAAATACGGAAATGTGCCCACTGGACTTTAAAACGGGATGAGAGGGCTTTTTTATCGACTACTAAAGGTACTGCGCCTTTAGTTGTCGATAGGTCCGCAACTAACAACGACAACTGATCAAGGCATTCACCCACTAACCCAAAGTTTTGAGTTTTGATCGACATGTCTTTGGAAACACTGACGGGTGTAATTGGCAAAAACATCTTTATTACAAGAAAGTTAAGTTGTCTAATTAGTAGTGGACAAGTCATTGGCATATAATGGCAGCCCCCTGTCTTATCATTTAACCCCAGGGCAGCTGTGGTCAAGAAGTTTCTCGGACTTTCTCAGGTTTATTATGTTTTCTCTCATTACTCTCTTTACTTGATTCTAAATTTTGCATCCTCTTGCTTATTCTCACTTTACTTGAATATTCTTTTGGACAGACAGACCATTCAGCTGTTCAGTTCTTAACTGATACTCTCACAAATCCATTGATAAGCACTTCAGTCTGTGTGATGCCACTGCAAATGAATCCGGAAAGCTGTGCCGGCACAATGTTTACTTATTGTATTTTATCGCTGACACATTGGACAGGCCATGTCATCCATCTCCCTCTTTCCCTCTCTGTCTTTCCCTATTTCTCTCTCTCCCTTCTTCTTTGATGATAGGGTCTTGGCCTGCCCTCTCCCATATTTTTTAGGCATGGTACCAGATTTTGAATGTCTTAAAACCTAGAAAAGCAAAACTAGTTCATTTTAAACAGTTTGCTGTGGTTGTTCCTCACTTTGCATTCTTTGTGCATCCCGAGCATCCTAATTATTCACAATGATGAGTTTATAAGCACTTTTCACAACTTTCAGAGGCCAGAGAGGACTTTTACCATCACGGTAATGCTAACACCAACAACCATGCTAACCGTGCACTTCCTGCTAATCCAAAACGTGTTATGCTTAGATACAGATAGCGCACAGCAGACTTATTTTAACATCAAGAGCTGCTTATACGATATATTTGTACTGGACAAATTTAGCTCATATACATCTGCAGTTAGGAGGAAAATGGAGAGGTGAGTGAAGAGATGTCAAAGCCAGGCAAGGTGCGTCAGTGCTGGGAAGATTTAGAAGGAGTGTTCATCTGGTTCCAATCACTCCACCCAACTCAGAGCTAGCTGCTTTCTGTTGCCAGTTGTCGTGCGTACAAAGAAATGGGGAATGGACATGGTTGCCAGCATATGTGTGGGTTTGAACAAGAAGAGGTAGCTGGTGAGAAATTTCAGTTTTTGAGAAGATTAATAATAATAATAATAATGCCTTACATTTGTAATGCGCTTTATCAAAGCCTCTCAAAGCGCTACACTGAAGTCATTATTCGTTCACTCCACACTTGGTGATGGTAAGCTACTATTGTAGCCACAGCTGCCCTGGGGTAGACTGACGGAAGCGAGGCTGCCAGTTTGCGCCATCGGCCCCTCCGACCACCACCGATCATTCACACACACACCACTTTCATACTAGGCAATGTGGGTGAAGTGTCTTGCCTAGGTAACGACAGAACTTGGTCCGAGCTGGACTCGATCCTCCGACCTTCGGGTTGGGAGACCAATGCTCTAACCACTGAGCCACTGTCGTATATAATGCTTTTTTACTTAGTAGTTAGAAGGCGCCATTATGAAAAAAAAGCACTAGCTCATTTCAAACGAGTTGCAGAGGTCCAAAGTTATTCCTCAGTTACCTTATTTGTTCCAAACATCGCAATTTTATAAGCGCTTTTTTTGTACAACTCTACAGTGGAGATTTCCCTTGACAGTAAAGCTAACGACGACTAGTATGCTAACACGCGCTCCCTGTTATCCGACGCTTTATAATTAGATGCAAACAGCGGACTTATTTTGACGTCAAGAGCTGCTTATACAAATAAATCTGTACTGGGTCAAAACATTTAGTTCAAATACATGAAAAGAAATTGGGTACATAGTCCTGAAGTCGTTCATGATTTTACATTTTGTTCATTACAAACAGCAAAATTGAGCTAAACCAATTTAATAAGAACATGAATTTACTACATGTTCAAAATGCCAGAACATGTGGTAGGAAGAAAAAAAAAAAACCTTTCCAAGCACCATATTATGCGAAAACTTATTATGCTAAAGACTTATTTGAGCTTTTGATGCTATAATGTTTCTTTGTTAAAACATACCTGGGTGTTTTGTTTCATTAGATCAACTTAAATTAGCTACTTAGCAATTAATTATTATTTTTTGCTAGCAGTGCTTCAATTGCACAAGTCATTGTTGTATAGAAAATGCTAATGCTATTGATTTTGAACCGGAACTTAAGTTATTACCGTCTGCTGCCGAGTTTATTCATGTTACATTGCACATGGATAACACACTCTTTGTTTTTAACATGGCAGGTGACTAATAGTATGCTAATAAAACCATTCACCAGGTACATTTTAAAAGATTGATTGTCTGAAAAGACTTCTCAGTTTCACCCATATTAAATATACTAAACACTTTAGACTTGCGTATTTCATGTATAAGAAAATACCAAAGTAGGGTTGGGCAGTTGATTGAATTAATTTGATTAATTCAGGTTTTTAATCAAGATTTTTCAAAATTGCTAAATTGTGAAATCGAGGAACAAGTTTCATCCCGACTTTCTTACTTGAAAAGCCGTGTTATTGTGCAACTACAATTAGACAGCTGTACAAATGTATTTTAAGATGATTTCTTAAATAATAACATATGATTAGAATAAAAATGTAAGGAGCCTCTGTTTGAAAGAGCAGACACAGTTCTGAATCTATTAAAATCGTAATCGTCCATGGTGTGCAAAAAAAAAAAAAAAGAGATTTAATTTTTTGGTCTTATCACTCAGCCCTATATCAATTTAACTTGATCAGAGCAATCTGAAATAAGACACTAAGAAAAGTCTGCAAGTGTTAACAACGGTTTCAGTAGTTGTGCTCTGTAGTATAAACCTGAATATTAACAAAAAACAAGCTAAAGAAAAAAACATAGAAGTAACTAAATGTAATCTTTTCATCTCTGACTGTGATGAGTGGAGGCAATAAGTGTCACTTTTCCTCCACTGATAGTACTGCATTGAGTACTGCATTGCCATAGTGTCTGTAGAAACACGCTGAATGGTGCTCATTGTGCTCAGATCACAGCTGCAGGGACACTTCACTTGGGATAGATCGTTCTTCTTGACAGACAGATCAGAGAAGTGTCTTCAGTGGGCTTTGCAGCGTGTTCCTATAAGCTCATAAATGTTTCAAAAATATTCAACAACAATGATAGTATCAGTCATAAGCAATGACCTTACTCCCCTAGTTGCCCTGCAGTCTTGTTTAGTAGTGATAAAGACAAGGACATTATTTTAATTATATCCAGAAAGGCCATTTTAGAAATTGCATTCTTACGACTCCATTGCTCTGGACTGGTCCAGCACTGTTACAGCAGGTGGAATATCACACCGACTGCAACAGCAACAAGAAAGTAAAAGGGGATAAATAAGCAGCCTACAGCACCCAGTGAATAAACAACTCATGTTTACTTAATCTGAATCATTTGTTTCATTTCATTTTAGTCAAATGTGATTTTAGGACAAGTATTTTTGTGCCAGCAGCACTATTAAACATAACTAACTAGAATACTAAAAAGTCCTGTGGTGGTTAATATTGTTATAATTACATATTAACCTAAGTTAAATAAAAACAGTCATTCAATGTCACAATGGAAATAATAGTGCATCTGAATGCAGTTAAAACGCAATAAACCTAAAGACACTGAACTAGTGCGAAGAGGGGGTCATAACTTTCACCAAAAATATGCTCTCTTAAAATGTATTCATTAAAAAAAACAAAAAAAAAAAAAAAAAAAAACAAAACGTATATATATATTTCATGTTATCATGAAGAGAAACTAAAATAGTTGAGACATTGCATACATTTAAGAGAAACAGCCGTTCATATTAGCAGTAGGTGCTTACCCATGACACCATGTAGTCTATGAGACAACAGTCTCTGGGCTTACCTCGTTATTTAGCTGATATTTTGAAATGACACCTTCACATTTGAGGACCGGTGCTGTTACTTTTTTATTATGATGCTGTTGCTTCAATAAAGATTAATTGCACAGACAAAGCTGGAAAACGATTGAGAGAGAAGACGCCTCCAGCTTTTAAACCACGGCGCAATGTTAACTGGACACAAGTTGACCCAAGAACAGTTTTACAACCAGAAGTAGCGTTTGCTAAAGTGCACACAATCTATTCTTACGATACAGTTTTTTGGGTGGAGTACTACTGCATTTTAACTGCATATTGTAAAACAGTCTACTAGCTACCACATGGTTGTCATTTTGTTATCATCGACTGTCGTAAAAACATTTATTCCTCTGACAGTTGGATAAGACATGCCAGAAACACTGTAAAGGATGCTGCCATTTTCACAGTACTTTATTGAAATATGAACAGTATCATGCTGTATGTTGCTTTTACAGTAAGTTATTGTAATTGGCAAAGGATTCTGGGAAATAATTAGTTGGAACAGTAAACGTTTTACCGTGTAGAATGACTATACTCAAAAATACATTTTCGCATACTGTTTACTGTTACCTGTTTTACAATACTTACTTTGTATAGTGTTTTTTTCTCATTTTTTCATATGAATTTCAACCTTCCTAATTATTCACCACAATGAGTTTATAGAGTAGTTTTGCCATCACAGTAATGCAAACAACAAGATTCTCAGAAAATAAAACACTTTATAATTAGATGCAGACAATACAAGCTCAAGAGATCATAAAGGTAATAATCAGATTTTGGTGTGGCGTGCATGTAAACATAGACATTGCTATCAAAATGGTGTGCCCTAGTTTTAAGTGCCTAATCAGAGTATGAAACAGAATCCAGTCTCCCGGTGCCTCCTCCTGCCTCTTGGCCGTTTGGTGTGACCCAAGAGCCCCCCTTTAGTCTGGGTAAGGTGCAGCTCTTTAACACAGACCATAGTTCACTGCACCTTTCACCTGGCATTTGCCCATCATGTCTGCTCACTTATTATGTGTTTAACCTGTTTAGGTCTGGTGGTACTCGGAAAGCCAAATGTTTTCTTAGCTGTAGTGCTAGCATGATACTGAAATTTCAAACTTGATTTCGATACTAAGGAACAGACTCGGTAGTCAATACCGATTCTGATACAATAATGGTGTTATATCTGTGTAATCCCTCAGTCGTCCAGGTAGGTTCATAGTGGTCCATGGGTGTATACTAGTCTGTGTGTCTTATACTTGTTCTGATACAGCTCAAGATCATTCTAAAGCTATTCAGGAAAGATTAATTTCTGTCCTGTGAATGTGACTTTTAAGTACCAATACCTGCTAAAATTAGTATCTAGTTTTGATACTAGTTTTAGTATTGTTCTGAAACTTTTGACAACCCTACTTAGGTGGTACTTGGGTGTGAAAAGTTTGAGAACATTTCCAATTTTATTTCAATTGAGCAAAACAGTCACTTGACATTTTCCTGTTTATGGATTGGACTAGTCACAATTCAAAACATTTTATTATGAAATGTTAATTGCTATGGTAATGATCTTAAATTTCATCACTTGAAATCTATCGACAAAATAAAGCTTCTTTGGCTTGGAAATAGCATTTTTTAAGCAGAGAGCTGTACTGCTACAAAAAGAAAATGTGTTTATTTAATTATAATAGAACATTGAAAATAGGCAACTCCCATCTATTTAAAACTAGCAGCTAATCAGGAGCGAGCAAGTGTCAGTATTCAGCATTAGAAGTACACCTAGCATTAGGTATGGGCGTATTGGTATAGAAGTATTGGTATATCGATACTGACTCAGTAGAGATGTGGATCAACACTGTTTATTACTATTGATAGTAATTAACATGCTAATTTTAAGGCTAGTCGTTCAAAGTTATTCCTCACTTACCTTATACATTTGTGAGCATCTTTATTATTCATTTATTATGGTGAGTTTATAAGCACTTTTAACACCTCACTGTAAAGTTAACAACAACTAGCATGCCAACGTGCACTTCCAGATTATTACAGTAATTAGAGTATTAGAGTAAAACGCTTCACGACCTCAAAAGCTTCTTATACAGTATCTCTGTACTAAAGACAAATTTTACTCACATACCTTTAACCAATCTGTGCGACCTTTGGACTACAGCCAATGTAAATCACCATACATCATCACATTAGCTAAACCCTGCTAACAGCTACTGCTCTAATATTAGCAACATATAGTATCTTCTTTCTTTAAACTGTGCATCATAGTACATCGCTCAACGGGTAGAGCAGGGGCCATAAGACGAGGAAGGGGGAAGGAAGGGGTGGTAGACCTTCGGGGGCCCCCGCTGAGCACAGATCCGGTCCTGCTGTCTGCTCCATGTACCGAGGACAGGGGCCAAACCACGGGAGCCCCAGCCATCTGCTCCGAGCTATGGGCTGCCGAAGGGGAGCGCTGGTGCAAAGAAGCCTGCATATGTCTGCACAGGGGTTTATTCATTTTTTACAGTGGCATAAGTTGTGATATTAAATAGTGATTGAAAAGCACTGTACATCTGTTATGAGTTTTGATTAGCTGCTAGTTTTAAATAGATGGGAGTTGTGTACAAACATACATACTAGTCACGATACTCAAATTTCAAACTTGATTTCAATACTAAGGAATAGACTTGATACTCAATACTTTCTTTAGACAACATTAAATAATAGTACTTTTGTTTATATTACAATGTGGCCTTATATCTGTGTTATTCCTCGGTCGTCCAGGTAGGTTCCATAGTGGCCCATGGGTGTATACTAGTCCATGTGGTCTTATACTTGTTCTTATACAACTCAGGAAAGGTTCATTTCTGTCCAGTGAACGTGACAATTTTAGTATTGATACCTGCTTAAATGAGTATCTAGTTTTGATATTGATTAATATCTGATTTTCGATACTTTTGATAACTCTAAAACATATATTTACATTGTTAATTTCTACTTATTAAAAGTGCACTATGTAACTTTTCTGTTTGTCTGGAATGTTTAACAGTATGACACTTAATGTACTATCTTTTAATAAGGTTTTAATTGCTAAGAAATACCTTGGAAAAACATGTGTTAGTGTGCTGGTTGTTGTGGCAAAACTAGTTTTGCCACAACAAGTAGTTTTTATGTTTTTAAGACAGTAAAAAACCCATAATTAAATTATGCTACTAGTTCTTGAGTCCATCTAGTAGCACAAGCCGATATAAAAAACCTGGAACAATGTTTTACGTACCACACTGATCTGTTGGCCAAATACTGGAATCAGTTAAAATAATATTTCCATAGGCATATTAAGCTTATAGTGTTGAACTAAAACTCTCTTGTGGGTTTTGCTTAGGTTCACTTCTGTGTTGGCATGATTGCTTCGTGGTCTGTCGAGGAGCCACCCGCAAAACTTCCCAATTAACCACATTTTAGCAGCAGGCTGTCGGCACGGTTACGCTCTGTTTTTATAAGACAAAAACTGCAAGCGCTAAAAGAATGTCTCTTATGCTGTATGGAGCTTACCCAAGGGCCAATCAAAACCAAATGTGACATATGTTTTCAATACTGACAAACAGGCAAAAGTAAAAAAAAAAACCTCAAATTAATTCAGGGGTAAATTCTTCATTAAAGACATAGGATCTGACAGTACATGGAAATGGAAATAGTTTTTGTCCTGGATGGTGTTAAAACATGGTTCAATGGTAGTGGCTAAATCTACAACTAGTAGGGATGGGCGATATAGTTAATAATGCATCGATATTGGCCAATATATCAAAAAAAGTCTACTGATATCTAAAAATGATATTTTGTGCAGCTCATCTCCAGTCTCTCTGTGTGCCCCATTCCCAGGTTGTCCTCAGTGTATCAGATTTGTCTTCTTGACAGAGTCATGAGTGAAAATGGAAACAGAAGAGGGTTACCTTTTGTTTTGAAAATACTTTATTCACCAAAAACCACATATTAACAAAAATTAAATTTCACGTTTGTTTTTGACGCTCTGAGTCTCAGCGCTATCACAACACAATCTGCGTGCATCCTGCAAATGGAAATACTGCATGTCGCATTAAATTTTGTCAAGTTTTGTACAGTTTTGTATATTTCTGGAGAATTGTCACATGGGAGCATGGATGACGTAGGTTTGTGGGCTGAGCATACTGTAAGAAGGGTTCGAATAATGACCGAGAAAGATCGCCAAGTTCCTGAAACATGCATATATGTAATGTATGTGTGCGTATATCTAAAACCTCACAAGGCATGTTTTTGAAGAGGGAACAACATTACACCATGTGCAAGAAGCTGAAAAAATTGTTTTGGTTGTTAAGACAAGTTTATCGCCCTTGCTGTAGATTTTACAAGGTAAATATTGGTAGCCTATTGGCAAATAGTTATTGCCTGAAGAAAATCCATACAAAACCATCAATAATTTATAGATGTTCTGTCAAGAATGAAGAAAAAAATAAAAATCTAAATTTTTTTGTACTCTTGCTTATGTGCTAGAAACGTCAGATGAAACATGATTAATGAATATGATTATTTTTCATCTAAACTAAATATTTCCATTCATTGCTTTTACTTTTGTTCCTCCTTTAGACTTCTCTTTGCCGCAGGAGCTCAGCGCAGCCTGATGTGAGCTGTTAATAACTCAGATTGTGTCACTCCACATGACGAGCCTGTTTTATTTAAAGCCCAAAAGGGAGTCCGACTGGCTGACCTCCTTTCGTTTGCATATCGCAGACTGAACTGACGTCTGATGCACTGAAGACTGAAGCTGTGGTAGTGGAGGTGTCATATGCTTGCAAAAGACAAAGGGTTCGAACTGTTGTGTGTGAGCCTAAATATTTTAAAAAGATGGAAAATATAATGTATTGCTAAGATTAGAGGCATTGTACCTGATTTTTACTATCTTAAAAATATGAAAAAGAGAATTAGTTCATTAGTTAAACACTTTGGAGTGGTTTAAAGTTATTCCTCACTTACCTTATACATTCAGAGCATCCTAATTATTAACTGCAATCAGTTTAACTTTCAGAGGCCAAAGCAGTGTGCCCATCAAAGTGAAACTAACAATAACTAGCATGCTAACAGTGCAACATATTTTCTTCCTGGTTCTCGGATGATAAAAAATGATTCATAATTAAATGTAAACCGTGCCCCGCAGTCTCATTTCTAACATAAGAACTGTTTATAAAATATGTTTGTAGTTGGGCAAAACAGATTTTGGCCAAAAAACAGATTTGAAAATGGGTTCAATGATTGCTTTACTGATCCCTTGTGGTTGGAGTCAATATTTAAGTTGGTGATGAAACAGTGTATGCCAAGCTAAGTCAATAGCTGCTAGCTTTGTGGTTGTTAATGAATATGAAGGCTATTGGGCAAAGGCCTCAAGAGGGACTCAACCAGAATATACAAGATTACTCAAACCAGGGTGAATGAAACTAAACAAAACTCCAAAATTTCAGTTCATCTAAAGTACAATGAAAGAGATATTAAATATTAAAATGGAAATAACACACATACATTAGGGCAGTCCTTACACATTGTAGAACCCATTGCCAAATCTGGAGCTGAAATCTTGTCCCGCTAACTTTACACACAAAGTTCCCACAAGGTCTGGGATTTGAACTTATTACCTCCTGGCTGCGAGGCTAACCACACTTAAGAGGGTCAAAAGTATCAAAAATCAGATACTAATTGATAGTAAAAGTAGTATCAAAACTAGATAATAATTTGAACAAGTATCAATACTAAAAATGTCACATCAACACGAGAGAAATTAACCTTTCCTGAATAGCTTTAGAATGATCTTGAGCTGCATCAGAACAAGTATAAGACACGTAGATCAGTATACTCCCATGGACCACTATGGAACCTACCTGGACAACTGAGGGTTTACACAGAATTAAGGCCACATTGTAATTTAAAAGAAAGTAGTACAATTTAATGCTGAAAATCACATTCTATTGTCTAAATAATGAGGCTTTTATTATCATCAAGGTATCGGAATCAGTATCAAGTCTACTCTTTAGTATCTAAATCGAGATTGAAACTTTAGTATCGTGACAAAACTAATCCAATGTTAGCTCTGCCAAACACCACCACAATACATCACTGGTCACAAAAATAACAGCAACATAAACTTTCGTCAACTTTTACCATTTGAACTGCCATCTTCCGTTAGTGAGGATTTGATCAGCTTCTTTTGCGTTTTGAATTAACAACTTTGCCAGTCCCCTCATCTGGATCCTCCCACAACCCCAGCTCCATAGAGGGACGTGGGCTGATCAGCAGTCCCAGCAGGAGCATGTGGGCGCGGGCTTCCTCTCCTCCTCCGCTGCCTATCCTGGAGCCTACCTTCACTGGCTGCCTTGGACGTAGAATGCATTTTTAAACAGAATAGTCTTTTAATAGATATATTCGGGGCTTAATGTGCCATCTGCTCACTGTAGTTTTTGGATGATGGTGTCTGTACAGATCTCCGATGGCTCTATCCTATTGTTATTCTCCATTAAGTTGGAGTTGATGGTGTTGTCGCCCACTGATTTGAATGTCCTAGTGTCATATATAGTTTTACATATTCATTTGCGGTCTGTTAGTGAGGCAATATAGAATTACCAAAAAGTTGGTGCTGTACCTGATTTTTACTGTCTTAAAATGTGAAAAAAATATTTTGAAATTACCGTATGCATTCTGAGCATCCTAATTATTCACCACTGTAAAGCTAACAACCACCAGGATCCTAATGCGTACTTTCTGATTATCCAACAATAAAATGCTTTCTAATTAGATCCAAACAGCATGTAGCTGACTTATTTTGACCTCAGTAACTGCTTACACAATATATCTGTACTGGGGCAAGACAAGTTTTAGTCAAATACATTATGTACTAGAATCTTGAGTACCTAGCTTGAGGAGTATCTGGAGAGCGCGTTCCAGATTGATGGAGGAAATCAGAGCACCCAGAGGAAACCAATCTGACATAAGGGAGAACATGCAAACTCTGCACATAAAAAAACAGGATTCAAGCTTGTACACCTCCTCACCCAGTCTATTCTCTTCTTATGACCTCAGAGAATGTTCATTGACAATTTATGTTGTAGTTTGTGCTGGGACACAGTCAGCACCATTTCCCTCTTAATGGGCAGCAAAGTTGCAAATAGCAGCAAAAAAGCCACTTGGCAGTTCAGAAGTATATTACATATTGATCGGATAAGGTCAGAGCTTCTGTTTTTTTCACTTAAAGGTGTATTGTGTAACTTTGCTGGTCAAAGGTCGGCCACATGCTTGTCTGGAGATGGCCTTTGCTTATAATTTTCCACAGTATAGCATTAGTTAATCTATGGAAACGAGCACTTGACACCAGAAGTTACGGGTCAGACCTGTGTAATAAATACATTCCTAATAAAATAATAGCAAGACAGAAAACAAATATACAAAATTTTAACCATGTTAGGATATTGTTTCCTCAGTTAAAAACATATCTGGAGTTGTATTTCAATTAATTCACACTGGTTTCAGTAATCCAATGTAAAAAAAGTTCTATCATACCTTGGAGCCTCCTCAAACAATCATTTTTTAATTCCCAGGATTGTGGTGTCACAGACCCCGTGCAGTCCACAAATCATTGCCAGACTGATTCCAAGCATTTCTGCCATCAAATCACGCTCTTTACTACTGCATGATCAAATTACATTATGTCCAAACATGTTCCTCATTACCTAGTTTTTTACATGTTTTCCCCTTCTTCCCTTTGCTGTCAGTAGCTGCTCAGCTGCACCAGATCAGGGTATAGTATTTTATTTTTTCTAAATCATGACATTCCAAAGCAAAGGTACTTAAAATGTTTAAAGGCCAAAAACACTAATAATAATGTGTAATATTTGTTCTTTAGGTATAGCAATAACAGCTCCATGCAGACAAGCACATGCAGCCCAAATGTACAGCACATAGATCAAACATTGACCAGTAACACTCCAGTTTTACTGCTACAATAGAAGCGGATTTTTGTTTTAATTTCGTGCTCCAAATTTGGACCAGTCTTTTGCAGAAATCATGAATCACATCGTCATGGTTGCCAAATGGTATAACTCTTCCACTAAGAAGCTCATATTGATCATACTTGTGAGATCTCTTAGTCATTGTTGGCCGGAGCAGAGTGCCCAGTCAGCAAAACAGACATCAAACTTTGTGTGGCGTATTACTGCTGACAAGGGCATATGAACTTGTATTGGAGACATGGAAAAATGAAAGACATAAAAAACTCTGTGTAAAATGTAATGATCCATCCGGTTAAATGTGCACAGCTGTGTTTAGGTGGAAGCTGTTAACTGGAAAACACTACTGATGATTTGGACTAGATTTATAGAGAAATAGCTTGTAGCTTTACAGCTATAAGTTTTGAAAAAAGAAAAATAGCCAATAATGACAAACTTAAGAGAGCCTACTTCTGTAAATTAAAAAGCCAGTATTCCTATGTTGATAATGTTTTAATTGCTTGCAATGAAATTCTCAAATGTTGTGGTGGCACAGTGGCTAGCACTCTTGCCTTACAGTGACATGATTCCAGGTTTGACTCACGGTTGCCTCAGCAGCACCGAAGGATGTGGGTCAAATGCAGAAAACAAATTTCGCAACGGGGATAATAGGTGTGCCTTACTGCAGCGGTCCCCAACCATTTTTCTCGGAAGGACCATAAATAAACAAGTTTTTTCAGGGACCAGTGGAGGACTAACAACACAAAATGCACAAAACTCCTAACCATAGTTTGAAAAATGGTCTAAGAATAAAGCACACATACATATTACTGTAGACTAAAAAAAAAGTAAAACTCCTTTAAAGACATATATTTTCCTCTGAGGCCTGGTATCAGATGGCCTGCAGCTGGTTTTGGGTCCCAGCTGGTGGTTTGGGACCTCTATCGTACTGCCTTCTTTATCTATTACATGAACTTACGTGGTCTTGTAAATGCAGTTTGGGCAAGATACTCCTTGGAGAAATGACAATCACCATTTGGATCTGAATTTGTTGGAGTATGGCAGTAATGAAAACACTGTACATAAGATTTTGATTTTAAAATTCATAAGATATTCCCAGGTATGTGGTGAAAATGTTCAGATCAAATACAGCTTTTTCTGGTAACAACTGTAATGCTAGTTTAGTCTCAGTTACAAAACATTTCACAGAATGGTCAAACTGTTTGTCATAATTTGGTGTTTTGATTCTCAAGATCATGGTCCAATCATCCACAGTTACAACTCTGCAATATATCTACAGCTCCACAACAAAAATCAAACACTACAGCACTATTCAAATCTGGTAACGTTATGTAAAACCTGTAACAGTTGGAAGATAAGCGCAATCCAGTGTGAAAACCAGGGCATTCCATTTTCTTCGTTGACACCTCTTAACAATAACATCCTTTAATCATGGTGAAAACTCCACCAGGCAGCAGACATAAAAATCCGTACACCCCTGGGACCTTCATAGGCCATTTCACTGCAAAAATCACTCCGTCTTGCTCTACACTGTCCAATTACTCTGGCACCTACTCTACAAACCCACTACTGCGCCTTCTCCCTTTTAACTCCTACTTTTAAGATGTTCCGGATACCATCGGACCGTACCCCCCGAGGTTATCCGAAAGTCGTTTTTGGGTAGAATTTGGAGTGGTAAGAAGGAGGGCTTTATTAGCAGACTATAGTGTGTTTTTTTCAAGTGATGAGTCAGGGAGAGTGGATCTGCTTTCCATCAGCAGATAAGGTGGGGAGGTATTTGAGGTATGCGTGTTGGATGCTACCACTGTTATGAATGTGTGTGTGTCTGGCTTTTGAAGGATTTGGTGACTTACAGAGGAAACTGCAAAGTTTAAAAGCAGAAATGTAGGGTAAAACGTTTGGCTGATTGGTGGCTAACAAACTGGACAGCTGAAATATGGTGTGGTGAAATATCTTGTTAATATCAATAAGAACTTTAATGGGGGACTATGTAAATTTTCTAATCTCATAGAGGTATTTTTGCTTTGCTTGGAATGTTCCACTGCACGGCATTCAATTTATCTATCTGGCATTTATTTAATTAGTTATTTTATTCCTTGAAAGGGAAAAAACATTTCAGGCCTAGATAAGATCACCATGGAGACAGGTAGCTTGCGCGCCAGAAAAAGTTACATAGTACACCTTCAAGCAACTGAGGTATTCACATTAAAGACTTTTAATCACTGTTAGCTGAACAACAAGCTCAAGTTTTGACATGATACAGCAGCCAAATGCCAGATAAGAAGTTGTAGTTACAGTGCTTTACTTTAGAATTTAATGAGGGATTCACAGAGGCAAAATATGTTTTTAAGGGCATTAACTTTTTGGAGCTTTCTACCATGATATAACATTGTTTCTTAAGCAAAAACATTCCTGAAGGGGTTTTATATGTCATTCATGCATGTCTGAGAAATCTTACAATCTCTCCTGGAAACTATTTGAACCACAAGCCTACATCACCCATGCTCCCACACGGCCATTTGTCATAAATATACACAAGTATGATACAAAACAATACACTACAACTTCACAAACCTGACACAATGTGCAGCAGTTTCTTTAGCGGGATGCACGCTGATTGTGTTGTCATAGTGCTCTGAAGTGTTGTGACTTAGCGGGAAGAGCAAGGAGAGCGTCAAAAACAAAGTTGAAACTTATTAAACATTATAATGCGTTCTTTTTGACAAATATAGCATTTTCAAAACAATAAAAGGTAACAACATACAGCTACTTTTTTTGCATCACATTACTTTTTAAAACATCTGACATATTAAAAAATGTCCTTAAGTCAAGATTTAGTTTAGTTTGAAGCAACAAGTAAATTAAAAAAGTACCATCAGATTTTTGAATAAACCAAACACCACATCTAAGCGAGTAAAACCCCAACTCAGTCCCTTAACAATGACTTCATTCAACAACATCCATTTTATCCAAGTATTTAGCGTCTTGCAATCCCTACATTACAAGGGGATTATCGCACACTCCTATTGTTGCTTTGATAACACACTGAAGCTTTGAAGAGCATCCAGATCCAACCCATGTAGTAGTAGCGGTAGACACATACAAGCCACATAAAAGATGATTCATTCAAAACATTGCTTTCCTCCCAGCGCCTCCTCGACTGTTTCAAGGCTGCTGTCAAATCGCTTCACGGGGCAGCTAATGCGCGCGGGAACAGGTACAGCAGAGGGGCGGAGAAATTATGCCAAACACGCAGCAGGACCGTAGATAAACCTGAAACGTGTCAAATCGCTAAGCCGTGAAACATATATCAGCTTCAAATGACGATATCATGCTGTGTTTTGTGTGCTATAGGAAACAGTCATACAGATATTAGGTCATAGGGTTTATCTCTTTTGCTTTTTGTCTTGTTACCTTGCTAAAAATGTTCATGGTTTTGCTCTGTGTCTGTCAGTTTGCTTGTGTCTTAGTAAGATTTTGTGACTGGGAGCTCCAAGTGGATTTAGTTGAACTTCAGAAAACTTTTGCATGGTTTGACTCTATTTTCAGAAATGATATGATAACATAGAAAAGTTGGATTAACTGAGGTAAAGTAGTTTGATAGTTGCTACCACCTTTTTACCCATGTGATTGAGCAAATTCGGTCGAAATCCATTTTGACCTCAAGAGCTGCTTATACAAGCTGATCTGAGAGTTGTGAAGAACGTGCAAATCTATTTCGCAAGAACAGGAGGAAAAAGAAAGGGTTGGGTTTGCTTCATAGCAACAAAAGTTTGCAACCATTACATATTTCTGGGGACAACAAAATAGCAAAGAGAGTTGGTAGCCGTTGGACGATTTTACACACACTGGCTATTTATAAAGTTGCATCTTTTTCAACGTGTAAGCTGTTTAGTTCTTTCAGTAATCTTTTCTTGATAGTTAATCACTTTTTTCTTACAATTTTCACCCCACATATCCTTATTTGCCCCCATGGCTTCTACTACCCCTCTCTCCCTCTCCCCTCCCTTTCCACCCGAGTTGCTTGCCTGTTCACTCTGCTACTGTTTTGTGGAGTGCGTCGTGCCTCATAAAGCGCTGGCTGTGCGTCCCTCCGGTCACAGTGCAGTGATGGTGCAGTGCTCCTCTTCTTCCCCCCTCCGCCTGTTCTCGGAGCTTCTCGGGGCAGGTTGCCAGATCTGAGCCGACAAAGATCAGCGCGCGGTTCAGATGCTGCAGGGCCCCTTGGTGCAGTCCGGTTTATTGGGTGACAAAGTTGGCAACGTCTAACGAAAACATCCGCACTCATTTCATTCAGCAGGTTGTAGTGAGAGTGCTGCTCAGAGGGTTTTTAAAGTAGAGGTCCATAAAAGCGATCATGATTTTAGCTGTGGTTCACTTGCTCCTGGTTTAGTCCTGATGAAAAAACACATTATGTAATCTTTTGGCATGCTTTTGGTCACCTTGGGATAGGTGACTAACTTAAAATAATGTCTGCATTTGGTAAATATACTTAATAAACTACACCTTTGTTTCCAATGAGGCATTTCGGTGGAGCTCTGCATCTCTGCTGTCAGCAGAGGGAATGAACAATAAGAGTAAACTAAGTCCGTATCCCCCATGAATGCTGTACTAATAGAATCGTGCATTAGTTGTGAACACAATTTGACCGTAGAATGAGTCCGGTGATGGTTAATGGGCTTAAAAACTGCATCAGAAAAGTTTTATCTGTGACACAACTAAATTGGCAAAATTCAAACTAAGCATTTTTGAGTGCTCAGGTTCTGACTTAGTTGTGGTCTATTCGTGGTTGTGATGTTGCTATTTAGGCCCGAGCCCCTACAGGGCGTAGGGCCTATTGCTTCCGCAACGATGAGTGCTGGGCGAAGCCCAGGCACTCATCGTTGCTAACTGTCTTGCCGAACTTGTGCGCGCAGCGCACAAGTTCGGCTGAGGTCGCGACCTTGCCCTGATTCCACTATCCCAGCAACCCATGCCGTAGGCATGGGCCATCTTTATTACTGCTAAAATGAATGGAAGTCAATGGGAGGTCAATGGCGGACCCCGACGTCATGGCGGATGACGGGCGCGTCAATGTATAATATGTCATTCTAATGTTATCGGATATATTGTTTTTTTGCTAAAAATATTATTATTTTTTTTTTTTTTTTTTTTTTTTTTTCTGCTCTTTGAACAGGAATTTGACCCCCTGAACATATTTGAAAACTCACCAAAATTTGCCCAAAATTCAGAAGTGGCGAAAAATTTATTTTTTTATATGGTGCATTATTGGGCATAAAAAAATGGCGCGACAGCGCCACCTACAAAAGTCAAAATACATTGCGTCAATGGGAGACGCCCCGACGTCAACTTTGTCGTAGAGCCACCAAATTCGGTACACACATTCTTCAAGTGATGCCAAACTAAAAATATTATTATGGCCACGCCCCCTGACAAACCGGAAGTCGGCCATCTTGGATTGAAAATTCAGAAATGCCAAGTCAGCATTTTTGTTGATGTCGCGTTTTCGTCAACTCCTCTGAAGGCGCTTCACCTGCAGGGCTGAAAATCACTGGACACCATCTAGACAAGTGGGGCATCAAAAGTTATCCAATTTACATTGATACGTATAACGGTTTCCGTGCGGCGAAGCCGCAAAAATCCATCAGAATTTTTGCAATTTTCAAATTTGAAAATTTGCTCCCGTTTGCGCATACTAAGTCCGATTGGGCTCAAATTCAAATCAGTTGTAAAACTTTCTGGCCTAGACCTACTAATTATGAAAGAAAACAATTTGGTGCAATAGCGCCCCCTACAGAATAACACATACATTTGCATGGAGGGCCCAAATTTAGTTTCCCCAAATGTTACGAAATTTCACACAAAATTCCAGTGGGTCATCCCAATCAATAAAGTCAATCAGACCCATATCGTTTCTTGTACCGTGTTGCCATGACGATGCGCCAAAGTGCCCATGTTATCCTAATGGGAACGCTCCGAAAATTTCCCATTCATGAAAAAAACATTAGTTTCATGGAATTAAGTGAAATTTGGCAGAATGACTCATCATGTCATCCTGATCCAAAAAGTCAATCACACCCATGCCATATTTTTCTTTCTGTTGCCATGGTGATGCGTGAAATACCCCATGTTATCCTAATGGGAAAATTTACAAATTTTGGGACATTTCAAAGTCTTATAAAGGCTTCAGACCTTCAATGAAGAATGTGAGATTTGGCACGTTGATTCTTTACATCGTCCCCATCAAAAAAGTCCGAGGTGCCAAGTTTGTATTTTGCACGGTGTTGCCATGGCGATGCCTGGAAAAACCCATGTTGGTGGATTTTGTGCATCGGTGCTCCCAATGTCTTTTGACTCTGTTTGGTGACAAGTGCAGCCCAAAGTCACAATAAAACAGAGGCAAGTGGCGGATCAGCGCCACCTACAGGGAGTGCCCGGTCGGCCGAGTGCGAAGCGCGGCCCGCGAGGGCCGTTCGATGCCGCTTGCGGCTTTAATTTTTATTTGTGGTTCAGTGGTTTAGTCCTGTTTTAGACCTGGTTGGGGTTTGATTTAGACCTAATGCATGCCTAAATCATTACTTCTATAGCCCTTTCTATAGTTTTAGCCGTCTAGTCCTTCTGGTTTAGTTTTAATTTTATTTGTTTGGTTGTGGTAGTATACATACTACAAAAATAATAATATTGCTCGAAGCTATAGGCCTATGGCCAATACGAGAGCAGAGGTGAGCTGGCGATGTTTGCCTCGTATATTGTACAGTATGTGACGTGATTCCTCAGTGTCTCATAATGAAAAGACAAAATGAAAGCAATAACGTGGTGTGTCTGGCGGGCTGTTGTAAGGACAGGGAAGACATAAAGCAGGGTTCAGCAAAAGGCTATGGTGAGATACAAAATGTAACAAGGGCTAAACTATGGATAATGGAAAGTGCTAGAGAAATTTATATATATATATATATATATATATATATATATATATATATATATATATATATATATATATATATATATACATATATACACACACGCATCCGTGTATATACATGCACATGCTCCACAGTGTTTTTATACTACATACACCTTCACTAGATCACTTGGATAATTTCAGTGCCGGAATTGCCAGTCTGTACTGGACTAAAGGTAAAGGGTAGCTGTTAGCTTAAAAATTACTGCTACGTGACAACAAAATGTGGAACCAATCATTTTGAGCTTTGGAGATGTAATAATAAAGGGTTTACTAAAACATGCATGAATGAAACAAAACACAACTATGGGTATGGTTTTGAGGAGGCAACGCCGTTATAACATGGCTTAAAGCTCACAAGAGCCTGTTTTGTGTAATATAGGACCTTTAAATGTTAAAACGCTAGCAGTAGCACACATCTTTTTATTTCTCTACATTATATAGTACCAAGTACCAAGAATGGCACCGTGAATGGCCCCGTGTTATGCACAGCTCATAACTGGACTCATTTGAATACAGTTCTGCTGGTGGAATCCCATCTCTGGAGCCTACATATATTTCAAGGTTGCCAGCTATCAAGGACGCTTTTGCCGCGTGCCGGTGTCGTGCTCGTATTGTATTCTCGCTTTATTAGATTGTGGCGTGTGGAGAGTGACAGATAACAGGGCAGCAGCTGACAGACTTCTATAAGGTCGTAAGCTCGGGGCCAACCACTGACGTCACAGACAAGAGACGAGGCAGGCCCATCTGAGTGTCTCATGTTTAAACTGACACTAAAAAGACTACAGGATTGGTAGTAGTTTGATATGTTTCAAAAACTTAATATGATAATAAAGAGAGTCCTATGCCTATCTAATGAAGGTGCTGTATGTGTTTTTTACTGTCTTAAAAACATGAAAACAGAACAAGTTGATTTTAAATAGTTTGCAGTGGTCCAAAGTTATTCCTCACTTACGCATTCCGAGGATCCTAATTATTCACCGCAATGAGTTTATAAGTGATTTTCACAACTTTCAGTGACAAGAGTGGAGGTTTGCCATTATGATAAAGCTAACAACAACTAGCATAATTACACTGCACTTCCTGATTATCAGACTATACCACGCTTTATAATTAGATGCAGACAGTACACAGCAGACTTATGGGGCACTAGGGCAAAACTAATTTCTAACTTCTAATCTCAAATCAATGTGCTTAGGACCTATAAGTCTGCAAGTCCTATAACCCTCTGAACCTTAAAATCTTCCTGGTGGTATGCCACCTGCTTGTCTCTATGGAGATGTTAATGTTCCACAGGTGTTAAACTACTTTTAACTTTTATTCAACCATTTTATTTTTTTTTATTGCAAAAAACTAATCTCACTCCTATACAGATCTCACATGTAACATGCCCTGATGGTGTTACGTGGTGTCTCCATGGAGACAAGTACTGGTAATGCTATATTGTGAAATATTCCAGGTAAAGAAACATTTCCACACAGGGCCCCTTTAACTTGAGTCTTTGCTAGGGTAGTCAAAACCTTCATAAGATATGTGCATGCATGTATTTATAAAAAATACAAAAATACTGTCAAATTCAACACTTGGATTTTTAAAAACTCCAAAAATCCAAAGTCCAAAAATCTTTCACATTCTTTCTGCATACAAATATTTCCTAATTTGCCTGTTGCCGCTAGCTGCCTTGTCTTCAAACTGCTGTAATTACATTTTACAGTTCCGATTCGCTTCATCATTTATGCCTCTTCACAAAGACCCTCATTATTTTTGCTTCTCCTCTAAAAACAAAACTAATTGAAATTTCAACTACTGCGTTGCAACTGTCATGGCGGCACGCTTCTGGGAGCCCATTATCACCGACGCAAATCCGGTGTTTTTATTTAGCGGGACTATATCAGGATTTGTGCGATTTACATTCTGGGCGTTCCTAATGAGACATCGCTTCATAAAGTTTGGCATTAAAAGCGGAGAGAGTCATCAGAGAAGTTAAGCTCAAATGACGGTAACGCGCTGTAAATCGTACCGTGTACGCTTGGCTGGCTGACAAACAAGCTCTGCCTGTCGCTGGGAAAACAAATGGTTTCTAAATGTAGCGTGGACAGATGTGGAAGCGAGAAGTGCCACAAACTCTCCCAGTGTTCGATTAGAGCTGAGCTAACTGAATGTTTGACCCAGGGACCGGGTTCTGTGCAGGGTTGATAGCATAGGGTGACCAGATGTCCCTATTTACCTCAGACAGTCCCAGTTAAAGCCTTTTTAAAATCCAAAGCCATTGATTTGTCCCAGTTTTATACAAGACTTTTTGCATTTTTTCTGTGAACTAAAGGTTAACCAGTTTACTTGCCTTGACAAAATATGAAAGAGCCAAATAAAATAAGTCATGGTCAGAAGAAAGCACATGGGCAGTTTCAGTAAGGCTAAAGCAGTAGCAGAGCAATTAGTCTGCTTATATGCTTTGAAGTGAGGCCACTTTGAGCACTGAAATGGTATCGAGACCAGTGAAGGTTAATGAACTAATTATGCCAGATTAGTCAAACATTCACAAATGAAACAAAATAGAACTTCACATATCTTTTTTCTTAAGAAGACACAATCATAATACAATTAAATGTGCTCTATTCGTTGCTCTATTCATTTAATTACAGATGTTGACTGTTAATTGACATGTTATTCGTACTGGGCTGGCCTCTCCACAGATCTGACCTGTACCTGGTGACCCTTTAAAAGCTCAAAATTATGAAGCCTTTAAAAGTACTGTACCAGATTTTTACTGTCTTAGAAACATGAGAAACAGGAGTAGTTTAGTTTAAACTATTTGCTTTGTGCTTTCCGAGCATCCTAATTACTCATGGTAATGAGTTTTAAGAGCTTTTCAAAAGTTTCAGAGGTGGATTTCTGGCGTTCATTATTATTGGACAGTAAAACGCTTTATATTTAGACACAGAGAGTATATGGGACATATTTTGACCTCAAGACAAATTTTGCTCAAATACGTGGGAAAATTTTCAGGTACAGGGCCTTTAACCATCTTGCTCAATCTTTTATTTGTAATGGTGGAACTAAATGTGTTATATGTTCACCATTTGTTTTCTCTACAAGTTGCTCTAATTTTCTTTGCCTCACTGAAACACTTAGTTATGGTATCATTAATACCTGACCTAAGCACATCAGCTCTGCTCCACAAACTTTCCACTGGAGACGATAAATGATCCCAACAGGAAACCGCCTTTTTAGAACAACATCCAGTCCACTACTTTTATCTTCCGTCCATTTCCCATAAATCTTCACAAGGCGCCGTCAAAAGAATGGATTCTTTCTCTGAGCTGTGGGTGGGAGCAATCAACAACGGAGAGAACAATTTCGAATCTCAACCAAAAAATCTTCTGAGCCTTCCTTGTTTTTCCCCCCAATACACTATTTGTCTTAAAGAATACAGATTATCCAAAATGTACTTTTTTACCAATGTTATACCCATCAAAAAATACCTGAATAGAAGAGAAACTTGAATAGACTGATATATCGGTTGGTCAATATCGGGACTTTTTAGCATATCGGTTTTTGGCCTTGAATCTACAGTATAGGCCGATATTTTGTTTTGGTCAATCTGCTGCCTAGAAAATACACACAAAGCTTTCCAAATGCAGACATTATTTTAAAGATGCTGTACCTGATTTTTACTGTCTTAAAAACGTTTTAAACGGTTTGCGAAGCTGGTCAAAATTTGTTCCTCACTTACCGTTAGCACACCATAATTATTCACAGCGATGAGTTTATAATCACTTTTCACAACTCTGAGGCCGTAGCAGAGTTTTGCCATCATGGTAAAGTTAAAACAACTAGCATGTTAACGCCCCTTGCCTGATTTTTGATGCATACAGTACACAGCGGACATAATTTAACCTCAAGAGCTGGTTATACTATATATGGTATTTTATGACAGATACATTATAAAATATCTGTACCGGGATAAGAGATTTAAAGCCACAAGAATGCATTATATGTGTTTTTTAACTACTTAGAGATTTCACAACAAGCGTCGCACAAGACTTACTGCTCGCACCAATCAATGCTTGGAACCTTTTGCATTTTATAGTATCCAATCATTAGCATTTTTGTTTAAGTCATCATATGCTATGTACTTGCATTGTAGTCAAGCTCGCGGCTCCTTTTGGCTTCATCAGCAATCTTTTATCCTGGTTTAGTGCCCGGTAAAGCTGCCTGCTGATCCTCCAAGCGGGAGTGTGAGCAGGGTTAAACTCAAAGAACAATCATGTTTCCAGAGAAAGAGGCTAGGATCTGGAATGCCTTGTAACCCCATAGCCTTTAAGCATGAAAATTCATTGGCTATTGCTTTTATCTGCAGCGGGAGGGCGGCCGTAGACATCTAAGACCCAGAGCTCTCCTTGAGGTTAAAAGCTGTGGCGAATTGTGATTTTGTGGGTTGTGAGTTAAATTTCAGTCGTGTTCAGCACGTTTCAAGGTTGTGACTTGAAGGATATGGGAGATCTAGGGAAAATGGGGTTACTATGCAGGAGTGATAAGTGTTGATGGGATATATAATGCACGTCACTATTCCACTACTGTGTCAGTATAGCTGGGTTAAAGGAGCATTATGCGACTTTTCTGGTTGGGGTCCATCTCCTTTGTGGCTATAGAAATGTTATTGCTTTACCTAAAATGTCAAGAATTCTAAAGGAATATTTTGACTACTTTCAATGTTGAAATCCAGTTGGTTTAAACTTAAAAAACACTCTCTGATCAGAATGGGCACTACCTAAACCCCAGCACCTACAGCCAAAATCAGTGCTAGTGCAGCTCAGTGAGTGAATACTAGAGGTTCTGAACTTTCATATCAGACATAGCCTGTCCATGTACTGAGAAAAAAAAGTCCCATTTTTAAGCACAGGCTACATACATCCTTTAATATAATGTAATTGTAGATTCCACTAAATATTGGCTGCATTACAGTAGTTTGTTTTTGTTTTGTTTTTTTCTTTTTTGCTACAGAAAAAGTGAAAAAGGTAGTACTGCTTAGTTAAAATGTGTTTGTATTTTATATATTATTAGAAATAGACCAATATATTGGGCCGGTATTTGGATTTTTTTAGTGCATCGGCCTGAAATCTCCAGCATAGGACAATATTTGGTTTTGGTGAATCTGCTGCCTAAAAAGTAAACACAAACCTTTGTTTAAAGTCTTTAATATGAAGAGATAGCTGCCCAAAAGATCACTAGACAGCACTCTTAAAGGTTTGTGGTAAAAAGGACTTGGAGTTTTTAGTAAATTTAAATTACATAATTTGGGGAAAATAATCAAAACTGGCTCAAAAAAATTAGCTGATCTCTATATCGGCCGATGTCTATATGGTATCAATAGGTGCCATAGATAGTTGGCTATAGTTTAATAGCCACAGTAATTACTGCAGGCAACACACTTGTTATATTTATCCAAAAATTGAAGGCTGGAAGCCCGATCCACACTCACTTCCAAAATATCCTACTTCTACATTCTTTAGTGTATGTACGTCATGTAAATCTGGATATAATGTAATCATAAGTGCATTTGAATTAATGGTTTTCAGAGACAGTAACATCATTCGAGAGTCTATGTTTACTTAAACTTGCTTTCTATTTTGGTGTGTAATTATTTGATCCCTTCCTTTTAAGAATACATTAAAGAGGGAGTATTTTCCTTCTATGTGGTATGAACCGCTAACACATAACATATTTAGATCACCATATTATCCTTTATTGTTTTGAAAATACTATATTTGCCAAAACAACGTATTAACTATTTTCACTTTTTGAGCCGCTCCCTTTGCTTCACGCGTTAAGTCACTCCCCCTTCAGCGCGCAGAACACAATCAGCATGCATCCTGCTAATACAACTACTGCACATCGCATCAGGTTTGTGAAGTTGCTGTGTACAGCTTTGTATCATGCTTTTGTATATTTATGAAGAATTGTCATGTGGGAGCATGGGTAACATAGGCTGAGCATTACACAGACTCTTACAACGGAGGTTTCAAATAAGGCCTGAGGAGAGAAACATGCATGGACGGCATCAAAAACCTCTTCAGGCATGTTTCTGATGAGAGAACAACATTATAACTTGGTAGAAAGCTCACTGATTTAGCATAATAACTCCTCTGTAAACATGACTGCTTATGACCACGGCAGAACCATTCAGTCTAAAGCAGAGTGCCCCATAAACCAATGACAATGAAAAAATTTGTAGTCTGAATGCAGCTTTGTACCATCTGATTCTGAAATGGTGAATGTGTCAGGCTGAGAGAGTGAATTTTGCAGACATAATACAAAATGTTGCAGATCGCTGCAGTAAAGCAATTTGTTTTATAACCACGCGCATCACGACCAAGTGACGCCTACAATTACAGGATGTTGAACTCAGAATGTTTATTTAAACAGTTTGCAATGGTCCAAAGTTACTCCTCACTTACCTTATGCATTTTTAACTAGGCCTGTCATGATAACTTATTTTAAAGTACCATATATTGTTGAAAAAAATATAGATGATTAACAATAATACTGAAGCTAATTTATAACACTGACACAATAACACAAGTAGAATTATCCCCAAAAAATATTCTAAATGTACAATATGGTTTAAAACACAAACTGCAATAAATAAATAGAAAAATGAAACACTTTAGTAGGTAGTTTGCATTTATATTGAGTCATAGATGTTATTAATTCAACCCTCAGTCGTCCAGGTATGTTCCATAGTGGTCCATGGTTGTATACTAGTGTATGTGGTCTTATAATTGATAAAGCTCAAGATCATCAAGGCCTGCTTAAATAGAAAGAAAGACAGAAGAAATTAGTATCTAGTTTGGATACTAGTTTTGATTTAGTTTAGTATGGATTATCTAAAGAGCTACAATGTGTCTGTACTGGGACAAGACAAATTTTGCTCAAATACATGGGAAAAAATCGGGTACAGGCCCTTTAATGCTGACTGGCAGAGGGATTGTAAAAGCAGGAGCTGCGTGGGACTGTGGACAGTTTGAAGGCTAACCGGGCTAACAGTGCCGCTATAATTGGCCCGTCGAGTCGCGCAGTGGTCGGGAACGGTGAAGGGGAGTTTACTGGAGCACTAGAGCCCATGGGTGTTTGGGCGCAGCAGTTGGACCCAGTTTGTACCAGGCCGGAGCAGTGGTGGCCAAAGCTCTTCCCCTGGGGTGGTAATCCGAGAGGAAGTCTGGAGCAAACACAGACATGTGCCGCCACCAGCCCGGGCACAAACACTGGCACAGATATGGGCAGAGAGTGATGCTAGCTAGCTCAGGTCGTATGCTCACTCCATATCAGGATATCGAGTGTGCCTAAAGTGTATGTGATTGGATGAGCTTTTATATGGTCACTGCTTTGCCAAGAACCAACCGCTGAAATAACTGGTGAAATTACATTGTTACTCAAAGCAAGAAACATGTTTTTGATGTTTTTATTCCACTGAAAAAACATCTTAACAAAACTAACTTATTTGGCCTGGAAGGGGGCCTCCGTCTTGTTTCCAAATGTTTCTTTGGCTATAATCTTCCACAGTTCGGCATACAACATATGCATCTCTATGGAGATAGTTCCAAAGTACAGTTTTAACATTTCTTTTTTTTTTTTTTTATACAATCATGCCTCCAGAAAATTACACATTATCGCTTTAAAGGTACATTATGCAAGTGGTAAAATGTCATTTTCACAGTTTGACATAGTATGAATACATGATTTTCAAGGTATTTTAGAGCAATAGAAATATATAGATAATAAATTCTTCTAACACAAATCAGAACCCAAGATGGCAAGCAGTAAGAGTGCAGTTCCTGGCATGCCTTTGTTTTTGTAAGGTGACTGCGTCCTTACACACTGGTACACTCTTTGGATTGGCATCAAAGGAACTCGGAAGAACAAAGAAATGCAGAAAGAAGCTACAAAGTGACCTTAAGAGACACGGGAAGCTCCAAACTTTGTCTCAAACATAACTCAAACCACAGCTGTTCATGCTCAACATCTATTGATATTTGATCACCCTGTAACCAGAGGATTTGCGAGTCGAATCCCACTGTTGTCAGTCCATACCATCATTATGTCTCTGGTGTGGACAGGACACTTCTACCTCCTTGCCATTGTGTGATTGTGCCAGTGAATTATTAAAGAGCCTGTACCTAATTTGAATGTAGTCTTGTTAAAATAAATGCTCTTTACACACACACATGCATTGTATAGTAAAAACTGCTAAATTAGAAATAATTGAGACTCCAAAATATAATACATTTTTAGCATTTCCTTGAGTAATAACTAATACAGAAACTACAGATAGCTTCACCTTTTATCATCAAATCAGGCACAATGTTACTAAAAAATCATGCAAAACGAACTGCCTGACACTATGCCAGAAAAATGATTCTCTGTCATGATGCATTTTCAAGAGTACCAAAAAACAAACACTAACAGAGACTGGAGAACTATAAGTAAACAACCACATGACACTATCCTAGACTGTAGTTTCTATGTCATGGTGCAATATCATAGTGGCAGAAAGGACAAAGAGGGCGGAGCTAAACTTAAAACTTAGACTAGTTCCTGACTTATGGTTCAAAACCAGGAACAGTTCCTTTAATAATAATAATAATCATGAATTTTGTCCAATAATCTCAAAAAGCTACTTCTACAGTGACAGCTGCCCTGGGGTAGAATCGAGGCAGGGTGACTAGGCAAGGTGTCACCCTGCTTCCATTCATACATATGCGGGTGACAAGCGCTCTAACCAATAAGCTACTGCCGCCCCTAAAAAGTGACATATATTGCATAGGGTTATCAAAAGTATAGAAAATGAAATACTATGCGATACTAAAACCAGTATCTAAACTAGAATCTCATTTGAGCAGGTATCAATACTAAAAAGGTCACATTCACAGGACAGAAATGAACCTTTACAATGATCTAACAAGTATAAAAGCACATAGACTAGTATACGCCATGGGCCACTATGGAATCTACTGGGACGACTGAGGAATTACACAGATATAAGGCCACATGGTAATACAAAAGAAAGTACTACAATTTACTGTTGAAAATCACATTCTATTGTCTAAAGAAAGTGTTTTTTTATTGCGTGGTGATCCCTTCCAAACGCCCATAACTGCTTGGGCAGAAATTGAACACACACCAATATCTTTTTTTTTTTTCACTTTGCCATAACACATTAACAAAAGCATGTGTCCGAGTATTCTCAATCCGCAACACCACTCCAAGCATGTACTTAACCCGAGCCACATTATCTGCCAGCGCAGCCTCACATCCTCTGCCAGTCCCAAGCAAATCCGCACACATTTGTCGCTTCTATTTTCAACCGCAGCTGACCAGTGTCCAGAGGAAGGATAAATAAATAAAAAGAGGAAACAATCGCGCTCTGTTAGCTTTCATCCCGGGGCCTCTTGGGAATTCTAGCTCAGTCAGCAGTGCCAGCATATGGGATTGTATGTGTGTGTGCGTGTGTGTGTGTGTGTGTGTGTGTGTGAGGTTGGTAAGGCGATCTCCCTGTTGGAACGGGACCATTGTAGCGTGTGTCCTCTTTGTTTTAAGGGGTATTGTTAGTCTAACCTGGGATGGTGGTTCATGGGTGTGTGAAAATTTGTCCTTGGAGTGGTCTGATCCTGTTTGATTTCTCCGCAATGATCTGATGTTCTTTGGTGATGTTTTGAACTTGAAAATTCGATTAGCCTAAAAGATATATGTAGCTTAATTTTAGCTTAAATTATTTTGCTTAGTTCATAAGTGTAAATTATTAAAATAGCAAAGTAAACTTTAATGTAATCTAATGTGATTCAGACTTTTCAGAATACTCATGGACAGACCCTACATTGGTAAAGCCACAGTATGTAACATTTTAGCCAAAAAAAAAAATAGATGAAAGCATGTTTTTCTGGCTCCTCAACAAACTGGACTCTTAGTAGGCCTGGAAGAGGGCCCCCTCTTGCTTGTTGCTTCTTTCCATGGAATCATGCAGGCGATGTGCCACCTCCAAAAAGTGACATATTGAATCTTTAATTGAACCTTCCACTAATTCAGAATAAAAAACAAACGAGAAATAGTAAGTAATTAATTCAGTTTGGATTTCTGCCAAAGCAAAAAGTGTCAATGCAGCCAGGAGTTATGCTGTTTAAAAACAATAGCTGCTAGTTATAATTGGTTACAGTACAAGAAGGTACATGGACTTTATAAATATGGAGGAGCAATTACAGCAGAGGTTTATAATCACATGACATGAACTGGTACAAAGTAAGATTTTCAGCAAAATTACTCAAACATGCATGGATGAAACACAGTGCAATATGGGTTTTTGATGAGCTCATGTGTCAAAAATGGAAATGGAACAATGGAAAGGATACATTCACTCTCATGACCATGTGTATTGACCAATCAGCATATTTATAAACTAGAAAACTGTAGCCATAGTTGATAAAAAAAAAATGTAATTATGTTTAAGCCAGGTTATATCTAGACGTTTACCATTGGAACACATAGTCCTTTCTGACAGTGTTTTTTTTTTTTGCCTGTGTGGTATGTGTTACTCATAAACTGGGGAAATTATGTTTTATTATTTTACCTAAAACACAACAATTTCAAACTGCTCTCCTCCATACTTAGTTTATTTTTCTAGTAACTCATTCCTTAGTTGATACATTCCCAGGTGCTAGTCATAATAAACATTTAAGGCACCTTCTCCCCCTCTATACATTCACCATGTCCCACCTCCTCAGCACTAGGCAAATATACCATGGACATTTTTATAAAGAACACATGCATTCTTGTGGTATCAGTTACCTTTTAAACATGGTTTGGTTTTGGTCACCTTGCAATTGACATTTATTAACTTAAAATAATACTTGCATGAAGGAAAATGTACTTCATAAACTACACCTCCATTTCCAGTGAGGTATGGTATTTGGCATTGGTGCTCCCTCTACTGTCAGCAATGGGAACGAACAATGTGAAAGTAAACTAATGATGTCCTTATTCCCACTGAATGCTACGCTAATAGAGCCATCATTTAGTTGTGAACAGTTTGACTGTAGAATGAGTCTGGTGATGGTTTATGTGTTTTATCTATGACGCAACAAAATTGGCAAAATGCAAATAAGGTATTTGAGTGCCCAGAGAAGATGACTTTGGATTAATGGTTTAATGAAACAAGTGTGAATGAAGCAAAAATACAACTCCAGGGATGTTTTTGATGAAGGGATATTATGGAAGTACTACTTATTAAAAGCTCAAACAAGTAAATTTGGCATAACACGTGTCTAGTATGTGTTTGAATTATGTTTAGATTTTGGCAGCGTGTTGGTAACAGTTTTGCTCTGAGTGCTGGTTTTGTCCATATCTTGGGGGAGGGCTAAACATATGGGGGCTTTCATTCATGGTGACAGCCACGGGACCCCCCAGTGACCCTCCTGTCAAGTCGTTCACATAAAATACGCAGACGCAAAACTGCCTAAAACAAGACACAATTCTACTTCACAGTTCTACTCCATTTGTCAAATTAAACTCAAAAGCAAATTGCAATGTTTTTAATGGTGTACTGCGTAACTTTTCTGCTCTACCTGCTTGCCTCTTTGGAAATGTTGTTTTGTCTGGAATTCTATGACACTTCTTACATCCCTATCATGCATTTATTTAATTATGTGTTTTGCTCAAAAATAACATGCATTCTTACTGTTGAAATAAATGGCTTGATTAGGCATGTTTTGATATCCAAGTATTTTTATTTATGGTATTTACACTATTATATGTATTGTAATATTGTGCAAAGGTATTATATTGTACAAATAGGGCAACAGTGTCAAATAGAGCTGATGCGTCCAGAAAAATTTACAAAAAGCCTGACATCTGAACCGACAAAATAATACAAGGATCGCATTTCAGAGCGTGTTTGTACAGATCTAGACTACAGGGTTAGCAGTTTCTATGCAGAATAAAACAGGATATTTTATTGTTTGTGGAGGAAATAATGAGACTTCAGAAACTGCAGTCTTTTTGATTTCCTAACTGTGTCCATTCAAATAATGATTTTGGTTCAATTACGATATATCTTTCAGCCCCAGTACTGGTATTTTGATTATGTTTTTTACTTTCTATTGATCCATAGTTGTCTGTCCAATCCCCACTATTCACTGTGCATATTGTTGTTGCTGTTGTGTCATTTGGCAAGCCACATTTCCTGGGTATGAATGAGCTTAAATGTCTTTAGAAAACCACAATGTCAGACCGGTGCATTAATATTACTGATTGCCTGATCTCAAGTGCCCTGTTGTGCCTTAAGTGCAATCAGTGTCACATTTCAAAAGACTCATAATGACATTTAATTATATGTAATAGTTTAATAACAGTAATCTCCTCATTTCCTTGAGCAAAGACAACAAAGGGTTATGATTTATGTAGTTTCTTGTACTTTTTTCACCATGGTTGAACAATGTAGGCCTATGAACCTTATGTTTGTTCATCCTAACGACACTATGTCTGATTTTTACTGTCTTAAAAACGTGAAAAACAGAACTGGTTCATTTTAAACCGTTTACAGTCGTCCAAATGTATCCCTCAGTTATGCATTCAAGCATCGTAATTATTCACCGAGTTTGTAAGTGCTTTCAGAAGCCAGAGTGGAGTTTTAAGATACATTTGTGGGCTTTGCCATAATCCTTACCCGTATTAGTGTCTGTGTCCTCTGCTGGCAACAGATTTTTGTTCAGGTATTTGAGCAAAATTTGTCTTGCCACAGTACAGACATATTATAAAAGCAGGCGAATCATAAAATGTGTTATTGTCTGATAATCAGGAAGTGTGTGGTTAGCATGCTAGCTGTTGTTAGCATTACCATTACCGCAAAACTCCACTCCGGTCTCAGAGTTGTGGTGCTTATAGTGCTTATAATTTCATCTCTATGAATAGTTAGAATGCTTGGAATGCATAAGGTATGTGAGGAATAACTTTGGACCACTGCAAACTGTTTAAAATGAACTAGTTTTGGACAGTAAGTAAGATCTTAGCTCGAAATAAAGCATTCGGAAAAGTAGATATTGATCACCTTGTGCTTTTGTTTTGTGTGTGCAGTGCTCCTCGGGGTGCTGGTGGCCGGAGCGCAGACGGAGATGAAGAGGGTGGTGGGGGACAATGCCACCCTGCCTTGTCACCATCAGTTCTGGGTGGGAGACGACCCCACGCTGGACATCGAGTGGCTACTGCTCAAGCCCAACAACAAGCACAGAGTGGTGAGTTAGCATGCTGTGGGATCTAGGAGAGAAACGATTGGTCGTTTGGTATAGGGCTGAACAATTCGGAAACAAATAGTCTTTGCAGGGCTCCAGACTGCGGCCAAATGCTGGCACTTTGCCCCTATTTTTGGCTTATTGTTTTCAACTACTCGCATATGTGCAGATTTTTTAAATATATTTATGTGAGATGCATACAAATTCACAGAAGTTAAATAACCTTCTCAGTCTGAACTGCTTAGTATTTGCATTACATGTATTAATTTGAGAAATGAGACGAGTCAGACCCATTCGTATGGCTCTCTCTCCCCTCTCCCTTGTCTCGACTCTGCACCCCTCTGCTGCCACAGCAGCGCAGACACAGCTGAGCGGTGGGAGAGCTCAGGCTGCGTCTGTATGCATACAGCAGTGTAAGTGCCGACATCTCTAGTATCTGTCCAGAACTAGTCTGAGGCTTAAAGTCATCCACCTTTTTGTTCTAATAAAAAGATGCTCACAGACGCCGCGACACAGAGCTATTCCGTTTGCTTCCTCTGTGATATTTTTAATCACTCAAGGTTTATAACGTGCTCAAAGAGGAGCTTCAGTAAAACGAGCGTACATAGTAAACTTACTTCACTCTGTATCTCTGCAGAGGACAGGGGCAGGGACTGTAGTTAAAGCGATAAGTGAAGTTAAAGAGCTAAATGGTTTAACATCAAGCACTGACTACACATACACACACACACATATATACATATATATATATACATATATATATATATATATATATATATATATATATACATACATATATATATATATATATATATACACATATATATATGTATATATATATGTGTGTGTGTGTGTGTGTGTGTGTGTGTGTGTGTGTATATGTAGAGTCAATGTTTGACAGCTGTACTGCTGTTCACTATAATCTAGAGTCTCTGTGCTTAAAGATGATCCTCATATGAAAAAGAAGCAGATAATACACTATTACACACACTAGATCTGAAACTACAGATGAATAGTAAGTGAGAGAAATTCAGACAATTCTTATTCATTTCTATAGTAAACTTACATTTACTTAATATATGATTAATTTTCAAGCCAGGTCTGTTTTAAGAGTGACCTGCTTCTTGCTTCAAGCTCATAAATAAATCTGTCTGCATTAAACATCTATTAGCTGGTTACATTACAATTAAACATTAATAAAGCATATAAATTAGGTATATAATATTGACCAAGAAAAATTATTAAATTATATGAGTTTATAGCAGGTGCCCCTAAATTTTCAGGTTGTCCTCCTGACTGAAATCCTAAAAGATTTTAGTCAGGAGCTACAGTGCTCCTGGAAAAGTCCATTTGGAGCCCTGCATATTTCAATTGCCTAAGTTAGTAGGTGTTCCATTGATAACTTAAGAAAAGCCTGTATTTGTGTTGTTACAGTTGGGAAATTGCATTGTTATGACAGAAAAGCATCAAAAGAACAAAATAAGATTAGAACTGTATAGTGCTGGGTTTCTGATGACATCACAAAATTCTATAGGGCAACAATATTTCATACCGAGGGGGGCCAGCTTAAATAAATTGTGTTAAAATTCAGACTCTTGTTGAAATACAGTGGTCTAGTCACTAATAGAAACATATTTCATAGAAAAGCACAATGTAGCCAACAGGGAAAACTGGATTATGACATCTGAATCTGAAAAGCACCAATATTAAGATGGAAATAAAAATGCAAACTACAACATAAAATAAAAGCATGTTTTTTTTTTGGGTTTTTTTTTTCTAAAGTTCTAAAATCTAAACTGACTTGTACTACTCCTTGCAGATCATCACGTACTTTGCAGGCCGGGTGTACGACCACAACGATGACAACCGTGTGGCATTTGCGGGGGAGTACCTAAAGGGCGACGCCTCCTTGCTCATCAGCGACCTATCCCTCAGCGACTCTGGGGAATACAGCTGTAAAGTCAAGACCGGAGCACAGTACCACTGGAGCACCATTAGCCTCATAGTACTGGGTATGTACTGCTGCAAATACTGCTTCAGTTGCAATAGGCTTTGTGCACAGCAGTGCACTGGCTAGTTTACTGTCTCAAAACTAAAGTAAAGTTTTATTGAAACGTAAAATATAAAACAACCAACCAATTAAAATGAAAAAGAAAGACTACCCAATATCAGAAGATTCTCATTCAGTTTGTGGCATTATTTTAACATTTATTATGGCTAGCTTTAGTCTTAACAATGAGACTAAGAGATTTTTATAAACTCAGAAATCAATGTCTTCACAACCTCTGTAAAGACTTTAAAGCAGAGCCTTTTGCAAAGTCGACTTGTTAGAGCTTTTAACCATATTAGTTGTTTCCCCTCACCATTTACTCACCCGGAGTTGTATTTAGAGTGATTCATGCATCTGTAATCTTTATTCTCTTGTATTCAAGATGTCATTGCTACCCCCATTTTCACCCCAACCAGTACATGCCCACTGCTCTGTACTTACTTCATTGTCCAACTTTATTTCTTGATAGGGATACGCATAAGTGAAAAAAAAACATTTGCTACTCACTAGCATGATGTGCAGCTATCCATTGGAGGTGCAGACAAGTTTGCGGGTCTGTGTTATGATGCTCCCATTGGGCACTGCAGTTTTTAACATGGAAGTCAGCTGACTTATGATTTGAACGTTATAAATCGCAATATTGATTTAAAACGTCTTAATAAAAGAAATATAACTTAATGATCCACAGCCGTCGTACTGCCTGATCTTTAAGTATTTGTTGATTTTAGCATGGCTCTGCAAAAACCTCATAGGGATATAAATGGACATGAAGCAGTGACAATAACAGTGAGCTAGCCATTTGTCGTTGTGCACAGGACCTATTCAACCAGGAGCTACAGATTTACATGTTTTTCTTATTACATTGTTTGGCAGGAGACATAGTTCTACATCAGTCAAGTGCCAGTCAGGGACAAAAAGCTGAGAAAAAAAGCTTTTAAAAATATAGCTGCAGTTTATCTGACAGTTTAAACATTCTGTTCAAAAAAAAAAAAAAAAAAAAAAAAAGGCTGACAATACATTTGCAAATAAATAACTACAGTGTGAATTAGATGAGTTTTGACCCTTGTTTATGGCATAGTTGCTAGGTAACCAACTTATTTTTAGGTATGTCTATTGTCATTGCACAATTTTTCAAACTACACATGCCCAGATAGTTTGGGTGCAAGTGTGGAAGTTCAATTCAGTTTATTTTCGTAAAGCCCAAAGAAAATCATCAATGAAACAGACATTGGTCAATAACAAGAAAACAAGCAATTGGATAACTGTCCCAGAGCATCCCCTGTCCTTAGACCCTCCTCGGCAAGAAAAAAACATGGGAAAAACAAAAAACAGAGCAGAATGTTATAGGCAATTTTGAAGAATCTGGCAAAAATCTAATGGTTGCATAATCATTTCAATTTCGCTGTATTAGCCATTTCCACCCATTTGTCTTTCAGAATGGCAATTAAACACTTGAGTCTTAATTGATTTTTTCCCATTTAATTAAAAGGCTGTTTTTGTTACAATTTAGCTATTATTAAGCTTGTTTACAGTTGTCATAGCGATTATTCCCACTCCTGCATTTAATATAGTTTTCCCGAGCCATATTTTTCTTGACAGATGGCGGCAAAAACACCATCATTTGTTACAGTTTGTCTTTATCAAAATTTAATCGTTTCGCGTTCCACTAGCACCACCACCGCGGCTACATCTGCTTCCTCAAATTTAATGATTTTTGAACGGAATATTAAACCGCTACTGTTAGCAAGCCCCCTCTCCTGCGCTCGCCGGTATTAAAAGTGTACAAGTCTTGCAGGTCATCTATAATGCATGGGGCCTCCATAAGCAGAGCAAACACCTCTTTACAATCCACTACAGCGCGCGTAAACAATCCCGAGCGGATTTTAGTACCCAGTTTTCATTATTTATGGTTTTCTCTTGCGCTCTGCTGGAGAGGCCTAGCTCCCGCAGGCTAACCGGGCTACACTCCCTGCGGCCGTGGGGTCCTCTGGTCTGATCCCGGGTCGTATATAAGCGCGCAAACCAAGCGGCGTGGAAGAATGTGGAGGGTGTTTATAGGAGAGCGCTTGAAGTCGTAAAGGTGTCCGAGAGGATTAGCCAAAGCAAGTGGTCATTTTGCGGGTCACGTGGCATGCCTGGGTGAGTTGGATATGGGAGGGCATGAGGTGTAAAATGTGGTAAGTTTGTTCCTGGGTATGTTTTACATGGTCCGTTAAAATCAGATAACTAGAGTAATCAGATAAACCAATAATTAGATGTGGTTTTGGTGTGTGTTTACATGGGTCAGTTAATACATGTATTTTTAGAGTAACTGTTGTTTTTGGAAGGGAAAGTACAATGAATTTTAAACTGGCTCTTCTGTCTTTGCCACAATAGTTAGCCAATTTAAGCATATTTTCTCTTGTCAAAACCTGCATAGGTGTAAAGAATCAGAAAGAAATCAGATTACTCACATCAGATTTCTGGTGTGCATGTAAACATAACCAATCATGTGCTTATAAATCCGAGTTTTGGCGGTTTGTTTTCAGCTAGTGGTTTTTCATTGATTTATCCTTTCATGTTCGTAACCGTAATTTGCTTTAAATCAATGCAACAGGTCAAAGGCACATATTATTTTATTTTTTTGCCAATTTATTGTCAAATTAGAAAAAGTTGTATCTCTCTTTTTACTCCTTAAATGTGTTAAACCATTTTGTCATAATTTATTTAGAACAAAAATACAAAAAATACAAACATTCAAACTTTTTATGTTTATGGACACCCAAAGTTGCTACACATCATTCATTCCTGACACTTAGCAACAAAAGTACAACTGCCAAGCAAAAGCGTGTGTCTTGCCCAATGGCACAATAATAATATTCAACATACAGACCATTAAATGTACTGTACCTGATTTTGTGAAAATGTAGAAAAACAGAGCTAGTTGACTTTAAATGGTTTGTAATTGGTCCAAAGTCATTCCTCACTTACATTATACATTCCAAGTGATGAGTTTATAAGTGCTTTTCTTAAATTTTAGAGACCAGAGTGGAGTTTTGCCGTGACGGTAATGCTAACAATTAGCATGCTAACACACACTTCCTTTCTAATTAGATGTAGGCAGTACGCAGCAAAGTTATTTTGACCTCAAGAGCTGCTTATACAATACAGTGATCCCTCGCTATTTCGTGGATTTTTTTTTTCTGCAATTTTGCATGCTTTTTTACAGTGTCCTGATTGACTAAAGAACATGCCTTGTCTCCTGTACAGTTCAGAATGCGTTCAGCCAAATTTACCAAGATGTTTGATGCTAGCAGTGTGACTCTGAAACACCGGGTCATCAAGATCGCATTGGACACCTTTGCATTTGAGGACAAACGCCTCTGACACGCATTGTGGACGCTCTGGACGCGCGTCCAGATCATCCGTTACGGTCTGCGAGTGCCTTTGGATGTTTAGTTTTCCCTGTGTCTTTGTGAACACTACAGACCAGGTTGAGAGAGTGACTTTAGTGTATTTATTACATAAAACCCATCAACAGAGGTGATCGGCTCTCTGGCTCGTCTGACGCTTGAAAACGCGCCGCAGAAACGCAAGACGCGCGTCCACAGAGGCTTTACATGTGAAACAACATAAAGAAGGCAGAAAATAACATAAGGACGACAGCAGCAGTACGTTTTAACAAGGATGCAAAAAGGGCTGTAACCATCGTGTGGATGGAGTCTGCTTTAGCTTTGTGGATCAATGACTGCAGGAAAAAGAACATTACAGAGACATTACAGCGGAGCAGCGCCAGGGCAAAGAGCCGCGGTCAGAGGAGCTGTGAAATACGCGTGAGTCTACGAAGGTTTGAACAATGAGTGTGTTTAAACAAGAGAGAAATATGAGAAAATGTTAATGCCCGTCTCAGAAAAGTGTATAAAGTGTGTGGTGAGGGGTTTTACAGCCTTAACACATATATAATAATTGTAAAAAATAAAGTTTTCTAGTTCGCGGATTTCGGTTTTCGCAGGTTATTTTTGAAACGTAACCCCCGCGATAAACGAGGGAACACTATATCTATATATTTGCTCAAATACATGGGAAAAAATCAGGTACAGGGTCTTTAATGATGCATGTAGAGAAGAACCAGCAAATTGGAAGTGGGACTACATTAGCAGTCCTCCGCCCAGGTTTCTCTGCTCAGATGTCAAACGTGCTGGCTGCGTGCTAATCCCCCTCTCCCCCCCTCCTCCCGCTCCCTGTGGACTGCAGATAACACTTGTAGAATAGGGAGCAGACTATTTCCTGGAATTGAGTGTATGGCACGCAGTTGGGGAGCAGGTTATCGATTGGGACCAGTGCAGTCTGCAGTCCTTTACATTAGACCTGCTTCCTGTTTATGAGACGCCATGGAGACATTTACCCAGGATGCCCAACATGCCATGGTTAGTGTGGATAGAGCTAGCACTATGAACAGCTTGTGAATGGAATGATTCAATGAAATGGCAAAATTTGCTCAGAAGTTAACATATTTGGGGAGTTTAGTGATAGATGTGTGAAGTGTAATCAGTGCCCATTCAGTGTTGCCCTTGTACATGATTAAAGCTTATTTTAATGGTTGAAAAGATAGAAATTATGAGACAAGCCCAAATCAGCAGACCATTCAGAATGAAGCTTTTATTTTTAAGCTCTTTGAACTATTTGTAGATCTTGACTTAAAAAAAGAACAACTATAGCCTACACCAAAAAAAGTAAACCCAAATGTAAGATGCTTTTTATCTGGCTCTTTATGACATTCCTATAATGTTTGTTTATTGCATCTCAAAATACTGGTGTAACATCACATGTCAGAAAAATTATCTAGTGGACTTCACTTTACCTTACCATTCAACTTCCATAAAGCTGGTCACATACTAGACTCAAGGAATAGCAATCGTAAAGCCACTGTCATGTCCATTATGTCCATATTTTCTTTTTTTTGTCTTATAAGATTGTTAGAGATCATACTACACAACATGAGGAGTTTAGATTATGCAACAGCACACATGCACACCGTGTGATGCACACAATCAGTCATGGCTACGACCAAAGTATGTCGGAGTGAATATCAGGCTCTGTGTGGTAACCGCTCTGTAATTGTACAGGTTAGCTGAGGCTAGCACATGTTAGTGGTGATTTGGCGCTTTTAAAACTTAGTAAATGAAAGGGAAACATTGAAACACGGTCCTGTTTGCGGATTTCTGCTGTTATTCTGACGTTACATCAGACTCGCTTGGTATCTGTTGCAGTTAGTCTTTGGTTGTACAACAGTTCTAAGTTTGATCTTTGTCCCGATCTCACTCTGAGACCTATGACTCACATTTTTTTGCTAGAACTCAAGATTTTCCCCATGATCAGAAACTTTTCCTCGTAGACAGCCAAAGTCAAGCAGACCGACATTTAGACATCCCTACAAAATCATATTATGACATCCCTAATCATATAATATAATCTGCCCCACATAAGCCATTATCCCCTCACCTCTTTATCTTATCTGGAAGCTACCAGTGCATCTCGGCCAGTGTTGGATAGTAACTGAATATATGTACTGACAATACTTATTCAGGATACTTTTGAGTAACTGTATGGTGGTACAGCTACCCTTTCATTGAGTGGCATTCAGAATACATCTACTTTTCTAAATTTAGTGGACTACATTGTTGTACAATGTAGGCTTCAAACTGCACAATATTAGAGAGAAAAAAAGAAAACGCAGCTATTGTGGTGAGTGCATGTGCATTTTTCCCTGCTCCAGTGAGAGAGAAGAAATTCAGAACAAACAGTGAAACAAATATGAAGCTGTTTTTAGTCCTGTGTTTTGTTCTATAATTTAAATGCTAGTTGATGTAAAAGTATTCCAAGTATTCAGAATACAGTACTCTGATGGGACCATATATTAGAATGTTTCACTATTTTATTATTTTAATGCAGGTATTCAGTATTCTGTAAATACATTACCAAAGTATTCTTCCCATCACTGATCTCAACTCCATGTCAGAATGGTGCAAAGGCCAGGCGTATCTGTCAGGACCCTATGTGCTCTGTGGCCCTCAAAGACTTACAGACAGCTGACTGCACAAGCTCACTCAGCTCGCCTGCCGCTAGCCTCTGCCACTGGCTAACGGGATGTAGTCTGGAGAGGGGGAGAGCGAGGGGACGATACAGCGAGAGGAGAAAGAGAGAGAGGGTGAGTGAGAGATATATAGAGACAGGGGAGTCAGAAAGAGGGATGGAAAGACAGAAAGGGAGCGAGAGGGAGGGGGTGAGGGAGAGGGAGAGGAAGAGAAGGAAAGAGAGTAAAGAGAGAGGGAGAGAGAGTGAGCGCATCTTGTATTCTGTCAGTCCAAAGAGTTCAAAAGGCCCGAGACCAGATGAAGACTTGTGGGCGGGAGATGTCTCAGAGAATGACAGCTGAGTGAGATGAGACACACTATAGAGGACTGTATCAGAACAACTATAGGCTGAAAGTAAAATCCTGCACCAGCAACCAAGTCATGCTGTCCAATACGTCTTATTTGAAGAACATTGGATGAAGCGAATAATCATTACAAGTGGAAATTAAAACTGCGTTTAGGGCTGTAACTTAACCCTTTGGCCATATGGATAACCTCGAGGTCCTTTTGAGAAACTTTTTTTTTTTCAAACATCAGTATTTCTGGCTGTGTTGAGGTCTGTCATGTGAAATTTCCCGAAGTAAAAATCTCAGATATTCAGTTCAATGGCCAGAACAAAACAACATTAGTCACATTGGGACCCTTGAGGGCCATAAAATTCACATAAATTCATTTTTTTTTTTCCTTACGAAACTCAGTTCTCTTCATCTACTTCTATTCTGCTTAAACCTGTGCAGAATTTATATATACATTGCCCATCTATCCATTTTTTTCCGCTTATCCGGGGCCGGGTCGCAGGGGACAGCAGTCTAAGCAGAGACTCCCAGACTTCCCTAACCCCAGACACGTCCTCCAGCTCCTCCGGTGGGACCCCAAGATGTTCCCAGGCCAGCTGAGAGACATAGTCCCTCCAGTGTGTCCTGGGTCTTCCCCGGGGCCTCCTCCCAGTGGCACATGCCCGGAACACGCCCCTAGGGAGGCATCAAAGGAGGCATCCTGAGCAGATGCCCGAGCCACCTCAGCTGACTCCTCTCGACATGAAGGAGCAGAGCTCTGAGCTCCTCCCGTGTGACTGTGCTCCTCACTCTATCTCTAAGGGACCACCCAGCCACCCTGCAGAGGAAACCCATTTCGGCCACTTGTATCCGCGATCTTGTCCTTAAGTGTCCATAGGTGAGGGTAGGAACGTAGATTGTATATGTTTACATTATTAGGCAATTTTGCAAAACAAAAAAAAAACATCCCAAGTAAACAATAAAAGGCAGAAAAAATACATATTTTCAAAATTAAAAGAGTGAAGTGTAAAAGTTGAGCTACATTTATGAGCCTAGTATATGTCAATAATTCATGGTGAAAAAATATTTGGTGCACTACTGTGTTTTGAATGTGAGAGGACTATGTAAACACATAAACCACATAAATATTTTTGAGTCTATTGGATTTTATATTGCTAATGTTGTGATCTTGTCTCTGATGTCTGGTTGTTTTCCTACTGCCCTGAAGCATGCTGTGGTCCAGCCACTCATCAAAAAGCCTAATATTGACCCACATATTCTTTTTAACGTTAGACCCATCTCAAAGTTGCCCTTTTTTGTACGATTTTAGAGAAGGTTGCATATGACCAACTGCAGGCTTACGGTAATCTGAACGAAATTGGTGTCTGTGTAATCCCTCAGTCGTCCAGGTATGATCCATAGCAAAAGAAAAAGGTTTTTAGAGTGAAGATTTTTCAAGCAGCTTATTCAGTTCTGGTCAGACACTGCTTTATATCTATCTGAAGGGAGAAGCCAAAACTGAAGCTAACACACCTATTTTACAGTTTTTGATTATTTGATAGATCTATTGTGTAATTTTGCTAAATCTCATCCACCTTTTGCCCAAGAATTAAACCAGATGGGGCAAGAATGGTTGGGGGTCCTAATTAATTGGTAAACTTTGTAATGGCACAATTTATTTCCAAGCATCCCCGGAAAGTTTTCCCCCTTCTCTCCATCCTCCTCCTCTTCACTCTCCCTCTCCCCATCCTCCTCCTCCTCTTTACTCTCCTTTTCCTTTGCCTTGTATTTGTCCTTCTGCTCCTGTTATTACTCCTTATCATCACTCTTCCTCTCCGTCACCCTCCTCCATGCTCTCCTCCTCCTTGTTCTATTCTTCCTCTTTACTTTTCTATCCCTACTCTCCTCCTCTTCAGCGTCCAACTTTCCGATTACCTCCTCTGACACCTTCACACTTGCGCTGAGATGTCCTTTGGTTACTCCATAAGTTGAGCTCTGTTCCTCCTCCACATCTTGGCTGCAGAGATTCTCTTCTTCACTCAGCTGCACAACATTGTCAAGAGCCTCCTCTTTACTATAGCCTCTTTTCTGACTCAAATTGGCCACTGAAAATGACCCGGACAGCGCTCTGTCTTTATTTCCAGTTTTTGACACATCAAAAAATATAAAAAATATATCTGCCAACTTTGTGTGGGCCAGTCAGAGGGGAGATGTTGTTGTTGTTTGAGTGGCAGTTGTTTTGATGACTGTTCATACAGGTGCCACAGGCAGTCTCAGGGTCACAGTGCTGGACTCACAGACCGTCTTTACCTTCAGAACAAAACACCCAGACCAGTTTTGTCATGATTTATATAAGAATCCATCTTAGAATGGTTTTGTCATGACATAATAGTGTAGTGTTTGTGTGTTTATAATGGAAGTTGATGGGGAATTGTGTATAATCCTCCAAATATTTGTTCACCATGAAATATACTAGGTTCTAACAAATGTGCCTAAAATTTTCCACTTATTATTTACTTGAGGTGTAGTTTTATTGCACAATTGCCTTATAATGTGTAAAAATATAATGCATATGTACAATTTCATATGTATGAGTAGAGCAGAAGTAGATGAGTATGGAGTCTTGCAAGAAAAAAAAAAAAAAAAAAAAATGTGGCTTTAGGTACATTTAAAAATTGGTGATGTGGGTTTTCTGCATAATCCTCTCCCATTCAAAACACAGTGATGCACCACTTTTTTTTTTTTTTTTACCATGAATTATTGATATATACTAGGCTCAAAAATGTTCCCACTTCACTCTTTTAATTTTGATTTTTTTTGGTGTAAATTTACAGAAAAATATAATGTACAAAAAAAAAAGAAAAAATAGTTGAAGTTGAGAGCATTGGGCGTATAGCAGTATAATATTGAATTGGAATATGGCGTCTTGAAAATAAGCAATCAAAAATTGTTAAAACGCACAAATCACTCCAAATACAACTTCAAGAGGGTAAATGGTGAATGGAAACAACATGATTAAAAGCTCCAAAAAGTAGATTTTGCATAATATGTCACATTATTTTAGTGGTGATTATTTTTTTCAATCAGTCATATAGTCAAATGATGGTTTATATTGTGCATTGAGATCTTCAGATACATTTCTTAACCAAATAAACTACCAAAGTGTATTACTGATCAAAATTACAAATGGATTGCTTGGTTGTTTGTGTGCAGTGAAGCCGTCAAAGCCACGCTGCTGGATGGAGGGAAAGCTGTTGGAGGGGGGAGATGTGAAGATGAGCTGTAAGTCCTCCGACGGCTCAGACCCCATTCACTACAAATGGGAGAGGGTCCTGGACAAGGGAAAGTACGTTGGCAAGCTACCCCCCATGGCTCTCGTAGGTAAGACGATCTTAATGTGTTTGTTCTTTTAATGAGGAGTTCAATGGTGTGATTTGTGGTTAAAAATACAAACAATTTTTCTATAGCCTTTAATTTTCTGGGTGAGATCTCTTTGTTTTGAAAGTCTAATTTTAAATTCATTATCAAATGTGGGGGTTAACAAATGCATATATGATGAAACATGTTCTCAACAAGGGCAAGCCAACGTTTGAACTAAGGCTAGTGGTCAACCAAAGAATTTCTTTGTTGACTAAAGTTGCACACTGTATCAATGAATCAATTGAAAGGGACTAATACAATTTTTTCTTGAATAAGAAAGCATCAACATTGCCTGACAAATCCAGAATATCTCCCTGTATGTTTTATTTTATATACAGAAGTACATCAGCCTGGTCATTACCTCTGTTGCACCTCGAGGCGGGCTCAAACATGGCAGTGCAATCAGATTCGCTTACTTCAGTGACACACATGAAATGAAGGAGCTCATTGATAATCAACATTTTGATTGATTCAAATCTGACATGGTTTTTCAGTGCCCTGTAGTATTTTTTCCCTTTCTTTTTTCCACACAAGCAGACATAATTGTTTTGATACGAGTGGACCATGTGTGTCCCTGACTGGCTAATCCACCTGTCAGTCACGCCTAACTGATCTCAGCAACAAGGACTCACATCTCCGTAAAGTATGAGGGAAATGCGTCTTCTAAATCTCAACCATCAACCAATTCACCGACTAAATGACTAAGGGACTGCAGCCCTAATTATTAGATGAAATATATATATGTTTAATACCTTGCCTCAGAACATTCCAGACAAAGCAATTACTCCTCCATGCAGACAAACAGGTGGCGGATCCCCCAAAAGGAAAGCAATCTAATTTGACGCAGGAGAAAAATGCTAAACTTTGAGAAGCTAAAAGAGAACCTACAGTATATTTGCTGACATTATTTCGTGCTGATCTAATGAATCCTGCTCTAATGTCTTCACTGTGAGACCGATGCTCCTGTACTATCGCCTTGGGGCCCCGTAGTGTCCTGATCAGGTGGAGATGGCACAGCGAGTTCAAGTACAGTCGGGAAAAATGAATTCTGCCACTTGTCACGTTCAGCTCTTTCATGACTTTTATGGCTTTTTGTGCTGACTGCGTCGTCTCGTCCCACACAAGAAAGTCCCCTGTCTGCTCAAATTCATCACCCACTTTCTCCATCTGCCCTGCTCGCCTTAAATCTAACTTAGAAAAGTGCTTTCTTGTACAAAAGAAGGATATCTGCGTCAGTTAAAATGACTTGAAATCCTATGATTTGGCTCGAATTTATTGACTGAGATGGGACTTGATTCAATATTAGTTCAATATATTTTATTTCCCAAGCAAAGTGCACTTGAAATGGAAAGAATGTCTAAACAATCTTACCCAATGGGAGATAATACTTTGTGTTTGCGTTGTAGAATTTAATGACGTCATAATCTCAGATGGGCCAGTACAAGTATGGGAGATTCACTCTTTTTGACAGAAATAGCCAAAATAGAAATCCACAAATGTTGAACCCATAGACTGTATATAAATGGACATAGCTAACCTGCTAGCTGCCGTGTTCCAAATAGGAAGTGAGCATGGGCGCACTTTCAACTCTGGCTTCAATTCACTTTACATCGGAAAACTGTTGCACCTTCCTCTGTAACTGCTGCTCATTATTTTGGTCTTATAATGTTCGTACTGACCCGCTCTGCATGATCCTGGTATTTCTATTTCGCTATTGTGTCTGTAACACAAGATATAACCTTTAATAAGAGACAAATCTGGTGCCTTCTTTCCCCGAGATTGCTCCCGTTAAAGTTAGCAAGAGGTTTGATCGCTGCCCGCTCCCTGCTAAACAAGCGGTGTGGGTGGGAAAGGGTGTTACCTTCAATAGCCTCACTCCGGATTAGCTCTTTGGTTGCTAGGATACTCGCAGTAGTAATGCCTAATATGGAACTTGGCTCCAAATTCATCCCTATAACTGCTAGCCTCGCCGAGCTTCATTTGACTGGAGCCGAAAGCTATGGGTAACGTCACATTCCCTTAGTCCACTTCTTTATACAGTCTCCCTTATTATTTGTTAGGGGTTGGGTCTATAAATCTGCAATATTTAGGTCTGTATTCAACTAAAGAAATTATTGGTCGACTCAATGGAATCGATTACTTGACTAAAGGAGGACATGGCAAAAACTGTCCTCACAAGACTGCATCAGAGTTTGTCTAAAAATACAGAAAGGTACTAGGAAACAGTGTGTTTATATGTGAAAAGACAGATTAAACTTATGATTCATTCCCAAATTTTAAAAGAATTCAAACCATTCATTCTATTTTCTGGCACAGTACATAAATCTTCATGAACCCAATAAAATAATTAGTTGGCTAATAAAAATGTGGTCGAATAAGCGACTACAGGACTACAGCTCTGGTCATATTATTGTGTTTCTTAAAATAGTTTTAACAACAACTATGCCTTTGAAGTTGAATAATAGCACCACTTTCTGAGGCTTCCCTTCCCTTTTGTTGATTTATACTGACAGAAGTGGACTTTGTGCCTGTTTTTGTTTCATGTGGATAAGGCAAGTAAATTAGAGAGATATTAACCATAAATCAGGTCAACAAATCTGCAATCTGACAGTTAAACAGCAGACTCCACCTGAGAATTCTGACCACAAAGTTCAACATATTTTCAGCAACAGGTAATGCAAAATATTTTTTTTCACAATAGCTTAAGGAAGTGTTTTCCATACCCCAAAGACATTTGAAAAAAATTGTCGTCATTTGAAAAAATGTGACTACATATTACATTCACAATTTGAGTTCATAAATTATTTGACAGTGGATTGTATATTTCAGTATTCACTACACCCATGATACATCAAATATTTGATTTGAGTTTGAAATAATATTGATTCAGAGTAGGCCTGTCACGATAACAAATGAACCACGATATACAGCAGAGAAATATTGTGATGAACGATAATATTGCAAATGCTTTATAACACTCACAAAGCACGATAATCACAGTGCACCAATTTTTAAATAGACGGTATCATTAAAAACCTTAAGCTGCAACAAAAAATGTAAATGTAAATGTAAATAAACTGATAATTAGCCATAGCAGTTATTTATTCAACTCTACAGCTCAAATCTTACGTTATTACATAAAAATGCCACAAATTTCCCCACAACTGCAAAAGAAAAAGTACCCACGATAAATACTGAGCCCAAAATATAGTGTTCCAACTCTGATATATTGAACAATAAGTTGATATTGTAATTATTGTGACAGGGCTAATTTATAGTAGTTTTGAGTCGTGCAAATTTGATTCAAATTGTTTTGACTAGTAGCAAAACTGCTACAAAACTGTACTAAAACGTCTTAACAGTCTTTGAAATAAGAATGACATACATCAAAATAATAATAATTAAAGATTCAAGTATTTTTTATATTCTAGGTCACATTGTTTTGTTCTTTGCAGATTTGAAGAACCCAGAGATCGTGACGCTGAGAAACCTAACGAAGGAGAGCGCTGGAGTGTACAAGTGCACGGCCAGTAACGACGTAGGAGAGGAGAGCTGCACTGTGGAGGTCAAGATGCACTGTGAGTGACCTTTTACCCTTGACCTTTACTTTTCTACAATCCAGCATACTGTACAAACAAAACTCAATCCAAGGTGCAGGGTTGTACAAGTGAATTCCAGTATACTGTGATGATTTTTTTCTCTTTCTTTTAACTTTTATTCTCAGTTAAGCTCCTATTTGGGCTGGTGTTTTACTGTAATTACTCTTGAGTAATATCTACAGCCATGTGTATAGCTGTATGTTGTTTTTAGAATAGTATTTGAACAATGTGACCCTAGGTAATACCTGTTTAGTTTATTTGAGGTCTATTTCTCTATAAACATTGAATCCATATCAGTATTTCAGTATTTCCAACAACCTGCTCAGGGACTCGGGTGTAAATTAGCATTCATACTATAACCTGGCACCAGCATCTCTCCTATGACTTGTCTTGGTTAATGTGCAATGCACCGTCCCTGTACAAAAATATTCATCTCTTCCTATTTTGTCTTATAAAAAACTAAACATAAACAAAGGAAAGGAACATAATTGTTTTTTTTCATTCAAATCAAACTTTTAAGAGCAAGAACAAAATAACATAAAATCTAAGCAGAAGCAATACAATCCAAAATTGTCTTAGGCTTTGCAACCCTTCTCTTCAGTTACAAAAATATTCAAGTTTATCAAGTTATTTTTTTGCAATTTTATATTTAGCATAGGAAAATTTTAATTGATTCCAAGTAGCCTCCTCAAACACAGTATCCACTTAAACCGATTTTTTCCAAAATATTTGAGCAATGTTTCCCCCAGTACACATATTTTGAGTTCAAAATATGTCCACCACGTGCTGTCTGCATCCAATTAGAGTTTTCATGTTCGAGAATCAGAAAGTGTGTTGTTCGAATGCTAGTTGTTGTTAGCATTACCATGATGGCAAACTCCGCTCTGGTCCCTGAAAGTTGTGGAAAGCACCAATAAACTCATCACGGTGAATAATTAGGCGAGTTAAGTGAGGAATAACTCCACCACTGCAAACCGTTTAAATTGAACTGGTTCTGTTTTACATATTTTTAATTTTCAGTAAAAATCAGCTACAGCACCTTTAAGGACTAAACTAGGACTAAACCAGGTCTAATTCAGGTCTAAATCAGGATTAGGAGTAAACCCAGGTATAAAACAGGACAAAACCGGGTCTAAACCAAGACTAAACCAGGTCTAACCTGGGAACTAAACCAGGTCTAACCTGGGAACTAAACCTGGTCTAAACCAGGACTAAACCAGGTCTAAACCAGACTAAATCAGGACTAAACTAGGTCTAAACCAGGTCTAATTCAGGATTAAACCAGGATTAAACCAGGACTAAACCAAGGTTTAAATCAGGACAAAACCGGGTCTAAACCAAGACTAAAGCAGGACTAAGACAGGAATAAAGGAGGACTAAAGCAGGTCTAAACCAGGTCTGAACCAGGACTAAGGTAGGATTAAAGTAGCATTTGTCACATTTTTTTTTCCTATTGAGAAGCCTAGAAGACAACCAAAGAGGAGATTTATGAATATAGTGAAAGAGGACTTGACTTTTGAATAATGAGGATTCGGAGGATAGGGTTAAATGGAGCTACTTTATTCACTCTATACAAAAAAAAAAGCAAAAAAGCTCAAATCCATTAGTCTTCATTAGCCCATGCCACCAATTAAACCTCTATCAATTTACATCCATAGCCAATTATTAGCGGTAATGTTTGAATGACTTGAATGCTGCTCGCTGGCTGATAACATGGGATTTCACCTGTGGACAGTCCTCACATGTGATTGGATAAGGGCTGTGTTATTAATGGCATTGTGGACAGAGGAGCTAACAAGAGCCACACAACTCAATCTGATGTTCTCTTTATCGAACGCTGCACGATCAATCGGGAGCTTCCTACAGGCACCAAATGACTTACACGGAGATAGTATAGAGGAGGAGGTGGGAAAGTAGCCTGAAGCTAGGTTATGGACGAAGGTGAGATAAGGACGGTGTTTTCTGAGTTTGCGGTTTTACAAATGACAAAAAAGTAGGGATGGTATATCGGTTATTGGCAAAATTGAAGGATTTCCTCAGATATCAGTATCGGCCTGATATAGAATATATATAAATCGTATAGGAGTTGTCTTTTTGAGCAGACTAAATGAGGGAAAATATGAATTTATATCCCAGATGAATACATTTAGTTATTTTTAGAAAAGCGATACATTTATTTGTAAACTTTACAATAGTTTTACATAAATTTGGTCTGTAGTAATAGATTTTAAAAGCTTAATATCGGTATCAATAGCAAGTCAAATACTGGATATCGGTACTGGCAAAAACAAAACAAAAAAACACCAAAACAAAACACATCAGCCCATTCCTGCAAAAAAACATGCAACTACACAAGCATACTGATAACGAAAGAAGACATGTCCTGTGCATCCATTAGTAGAGAGAGAGAGACTTTATCTAAATATCACGCCACACTGATATTTCACTGTATATATATATTGTGATATTTTGGAGAGACTAATGGAATTGTAGATAAGCTACTTTTTCTTTTCACAATACATTTGTTGACAAGACTTTGGATATTATTGTCACAATCCAAATAATTAAGAAATAAAAGTGCTTAATAACTCCTATTTCCTCATACTTCTGCTCTAAAATGGAGCAAAGGATTATGGTATTATGTAGTTCCCCAACCTCAGTTCTTTTTAGCTGCTGCTGCTGCTGGAAAAAAAAAAAACACACAATGCATTTAAGCAAAGAGACTTGTAATTCAAATGATAGTAGGATAGTATTGAGACTTTTTGATTGATCGATTGCGTTTTGTATCGTCACAGATGTGAGGGGAATGGGTGTGGTAGCCGGTGCTGTTGTGGGCGTGTCCTTTGGTGTGCTCCTCATCATCCTCATCATCTGGCTGGTGTTCCGCAAGAAGGAGATGAAAAAGTACGAGGAAGAGGAGACGCCCAATGAAATCAGGTAAGGACGACAATGTCCACTTCCTACATCATCTACACACACAGTACGGCACAGACTAACTCCTGGAACGTCACAACAACGAATCCTGAGGTTAACTCACTACTTAATAATTTATGAAAGCCAAACGAGCCAGTGCAGAGAGATCTCATTGATGTAACTGGGGCTGTAGTACTTAAGTACTATAGTCAATAAATCTGTCAATGGTGTCTTAGTCGACCAAAATTGTTATTATCAGAATTTTATTTAGATTATGAGGATTTAGGAGAAGTTAATTAGTGAGAGTAAGCTGAAGATTTGTTTTCTTCTTTTGTATTTATTTGTAAAAAGGAAGATTAAACTCATCTGCTTCATCTGTTCTTAGTACTTTTTTCTGCATGAATAGTTGTTTTTGCATGAACTCCCGTGCAGGTGTAGTCTTGTGAGTGCAGTTTGGGTCAGATACGGAGATACGTGATACTTTAAAGAGCTTTTGCAACATTGATCGACAGAGCATGTCTTTAGTTAAACAAGATTTTTTTGTTGACTACAGCCTTAGATCTAACACAATGAAGTCTGGAACAAACATCAAGATTATGTTACGGGTTTCCAGTTTTGTTTTTGTTTTTTTTCAATTAAACTATCTGCCAGTGGAGTAAAAAATGCACTTGAAGTACAGCCTATATATAAGAAGAACTCACAACTCCTTTGGTGACAAAAACCAAAGCATTAAACAATCACATAATCTCTCCAGGTAAAATAAGTCATTAAAGCTACCATTTGTGATTCAACTTGACCTGTTGTTAAGGTTACAGATGGTAGCTTTCAATTATTATCATTAAGGTTGCTCTTCTCAATTTAATTACCTAGATTTATCTCAAGAACTGTTTTAACTGCAGTCAAACTAAAATATTAATTTCTCACTTCATTTTGACTTGCTAAATTACTTTAGAATAAACTCCTAGCTCTTCTCTGTCTATAGTCAGCACAGGCAGGACTCAGGCCTCATCCACAGACCTTCACCCCTCCCTGGCACACAGCTGCAGTGGTTCAGTGCAGCATCTAACAGAAAAGTCAGAAGTTGGAACAGCAGGGGTAGTCTATCAAAAAGTTTTCAGTTGAAGAAAACCGAAGTGGTATATAAAAGTGTATAATAGATTCAGAATTAGTAATTGTATACTGTAATAACAGTATAGTTTTATAATTAGGGCTGGGCCATGTCCTGTCTCTGGTCATATATACTGTACAAAGATGCAGTTTGGAATATCGTGAGATAATTGCATGTGTACTCTTGCTGTTTTTTCTCAGTTATGAGGGGAGGCAGACAGAATTGTGGCTAATTGGTATTGCTAAAGTCAAGAGCGACTGGAGGTCTACAGAAAGCTAAGCTAAAAACACTAATAAGGAAAGAGATAAGAAGTGAGGAGTGGAAGAAGATCTTAGATATAGCGTAAATAGCAAAGTTATAGTTAAGTTAATGTTCTTCAATACTTGGAATCCAAATTTTAAGCCCTAGCTCCCTGGCCTAATTGTAACAGGTCTAGATTATGAGGACTTTTTTTCTCCTAAAATCAAGCATTAAATAAATGCAAATAAAACAAGTTACTTAAATATAAGAATAGGCATAATAAGCCTAGTAATTAGGGTTGTCAAAAGTATAGAAAATCAGATACTACTGTAAAAACTAGTATCAATTTTTGATACTCATTTGAACAAGTATCAATTTTTTAAAAGTCACATTCATAGGGCAGAAATTAACCTTTCCCTTTAGAATGATTTTGAGCTGTATCAGAACAAGTATAAGACCACAATGGAACTAACAACTAAGGAACCTACCTAGATGGCTGAGGGATTGTACAGATATCAAGACCTGATGGTAAAATAAAAGAATGATTTAATGGTGAAAATGACTTTTTATTGTATAAATACATTGATTTTGTGTTTAAACTCATCCATTGTGTGTGTTCCAGGGAGGACGCTGAGGCTCCTAAGGCCAAACTGGTGAAGCCCAACTCTCTATCGTCGTCCCGCTCTGGCAGCTCTCGCTCGGGCACCTCCTCCACCCAGTCCATGGTCCACAACATGCCCCCACGTCCCCAACGAGCCTGCGTGCCCGCCGTGGCCGCCCTCAAAGAGAACTGCCACCAAACCCCTGGCGGCTTCTCCCAGTCTCCCCCCGGGTACTCCCAGCAGGCCGGGTACTCCCAATCCCTCCCCAAGACCCCCGAGCCACGCGCCACCCCCTCTTCCTCCTCCACCACCACCACCTCTAAGCCCAGCCCACCGCCCAAACTCAGCCCCGCCAACCTGTCCCGCATGGGGGCCACTCCGGTCATGATCCCAGCCCAGAGCAAGGCCTTCCAGACTGTGTAGACCGGTACGCATCCTATGGACCCTCTCCCCCCCTTTGCTCAAGTCTCAGGACATGGCAACCAGCTCTATTCATTATAAACTTTGGGACAATCTTCTTCACTATTAATCGATTATTATTTTTTATCCTCCACAAATTGACGAACTATTGTCAAGATGGCCGATTGAAGGATGTATTGCTACGAAAGCAAAATACTTACTGCGATATAAGGACTACGGAGGTGTGTGAAACTCTTCAAAACCCCGGTTACAGCCTCAAGCTAATTTCAAATGACACGACATTGATATTGCATTGGGATGAGTGGTGTTGATTGTACAAACTGCATATTATATACACTTTAATGAGTTCCATCGTCTCCACGTTTCCGTCATGTTTCCATGTGTACAGTTTGCCAAAGTCATTCTAGTCATAGCCATTCCACTGGACACTCAACATAGAATCAGTTTTGTACTCAGCAAGATGAAGCTGTGTTTAGTAGGTTTAGAAGTATAAAAGAAGCTAAGTCATGGATCTAACTCCAAAAAAATTCAAAACCGAGGGAAAAAAGTAACAAAATTCAAAATAATTCCAGGCTGTCATGAAGTAAATGTCAAAAATTTGAACAAAATTTGGCTTCCGATCAGTGATATATTTGAAGAACACAAAAATACAACTCTAGGTATGAGGGGAACAATATAAAAGAATTGGCTCAATTTTGCAAGTATGTCCTTAAAAGGCACTGTACCCAATTCATACAGTCTTAAAAGTATGAAAAACAGAACTAGTTCACCAGTTTCCAGAGGTCCAAAATTATTGCTCACTTCCTTAATGCATGGCGACCATTCCTAAGTATTTACACAAATGAGTTTATAAGCACTATTCAGAACTTTCAGAGACCATCACAATGAAGCTAACAACAATTAACATGTCAATAGTGCACTTCCTGATTATCAGACAATAAAACACTTTTTAATTAGATGCAGACAGTACAGAGTGGACATATTTTGACTTCAAAAGCTGCTTATACAATTTATCTGTACTGGGCAAGACAACTTTAGCTCAGATACAAGGTCTTTAAGTATGATTTAGTAATATTCGATTTTGAGATACATCCCAAGAAGACTTGCCGTTATGTTAAAGGTGAAATGAATATGCTTCTCTGATTTCTAGGTAAGTGATACATGATAGCACATTACACAATTAGATATAGGGGAAAGCTCATGACTTAGCTTCTCTATGTATTGCATTGTATTATGTTTAACAATATCTAACCAGATCCTGGGTATTTTTGAGGATTGTTGGACTATAACAAAAGTCTGCTTTAGAAAGTGCCACTTTGTGAAGGTATAAAATTGTCCCTTCATTAGAGAACAGACTGTATGAATGTGAAGCAATATATATATATATATATATAAACAAAATTTTATTTTGTAGCAAAAATTAGAATTAAGGATAAATCGTGCATATGCAGGACACTTTAACATATTGTCAGCCTCACAGCATAACTGTCACACCTTTGCATATTATTAGTTATACCCACAGCAGAAAGCTTGCGCAGTATAAGGCGCAGTTCAGTTACGGGTGCTTTTTCTGCATTTAACACATACAAAAGGCGCACCGGGCGTTAGGGCGCAGGCACGGTAAAACATGCATGTTAGTTTTGCTTCCTTTGCCTTTTTAGAGCACATACTGTGTTCGGTTGTGCTTTATTCAAGTATTTAACATATGCTCACATCATTTTTTCAATCAATTTACAAATCCATCAAAGTCTTTATCCTCTGTATCTGAAATGAACAGCTGCACTAGATTTCTATAAAAATACACCAGGTTCCCTCTCGTCACTATAAGAGTCCGTTTTGTTGCCGTACCGCTCCGCGTGAACGATGCTGACTTTTGCGAAAGCTCAAAGAACAGTGCAAGCAGATACGTTAGCCCAAGCATCCACAATCCATTCACAAATCGTGGCGTAACTCGCCCAGCGCTGCCTCCCGGTCTTTGTAAAGCTGTGTTTGCCGTCTGTCATCCATCGTTCCCACGATGTTCGCAACTTTTACCCGCGCCTTATGGTCGTGAAATTACGGTACATTACATTACATTACATTTTTATAGTTTTTTGTGTTTTTTTTTTTAATACATAACTTTCAAATATACTATAAGCTTTTTCTCCATGGGTTTCAGAAAGATTAAAAACTAGCACTGTTGCTGTAGAGATAAATTATATATATAAAAAAAAAAAGAAGATCTTTTGATTGGAAAAAAAGTCTTCAAAATAATATAACACGAAGATGAAAGCTATGAATACAAATTTTTAAACAAGTATGGTTAATTAATGTTAGTGTACACCTATTTATTGCATTTAATATGGTACACAGTGTTAAAGCAGCGGCATACAACTAATAAGAAAACTCACAGAGAAATGTATGTTATACTTAGAAAAGTAAATTGCAGTAGTTAAATTACTTTGGCTGTACACAATACACAAAAATGTTCTCGTTCAACAAGCCTAGGCGACTGCACATTTGGTAATTTATCATTCTTTTTTTTTTTGTGTTTTGGAATTGCCAGTATTACAAAAAAAAAAAAAAAATATATATATATATTATATATATGTATATATATATGTGTGTATATATATATATATATATATATATAAATATAAAAAAAATATATGTGTGTGTATATATATATATATATATATATATGTGTATATATATATATATATATATATATATATATATATATATATATATATAAATAAATAAAACTTTCCCCCACAAAATAATAAAATCTGGCATTAAATTCTGCTATGAGGCTCATGATAGCTAACAAATTGTACGGTGCCTTTGGTTGTACAGAACATGCTCACGTTGACACTCGCATATGAACAATAGTATATTTATGTTCCCTCGTAAGGAACATGACACTAATCAGGCGTAATGTAGGTTCACGGGCCGGGCGCCATTTATAACTGACCTGCCGCATACCAGCCATAACGGACACATGGACAGACCCTCTCCTCCTCCTCTACCTCTTCGTCTTCCTCCATAGAGCCTACCGCGGTCCCCAATCTTCAATCACATTCCACTGCACTTCCAAACGTAATCTGCCTCTTATCCCTTCCCTCTTTCAACTCACCTCGCTCGGTCCCAGGGCACTTGGATCTGGCAAGGAGCATTGTTCTGCCTGTCCGGGGGGGTTGGGTGGGAGCGGGGGAGCGGGGGGTGCGGGTGCTCGCACAACCTTCGTCCAAGGGCAGGAGGGTTTTTTTCATTGTCCCGGTTAATGCCGAAGTTACTTTCATGTAACTGTGGTTCCCTGCCAACAGAGATAGGATAGAAAGGAGTGAGGATTCAATCTTGCAGAATAGACAAAAGAGGAGGAAAAAGTGGGTTTGGGAACAGAGTTGGTGACAAGGTTAGCGAGTGCCATTGGATAGCAACAATAATAAACCAATTCTTGCTTTCAATGTTTTCATATTTGCTGACAAAAGTGTTCAAATTATTGTGAGGAAAATACATTTTTTTCATCTAGGCAAACAACAACATTTTTGTTCACACTGATTCACCGAGTTTTATTTGTATGTATTTTTTTATTTTGTAGCCCAAAATGTTTTTAAATTGCTCTCATTATCTTCCCGTTTCCTGTCGAAAGTGTTCAATTGCGAGGAAATTACAATTTTCCATCTAACAACAACTGTCAATTTTTGGGTCACTTTGATTCACCAAGTTTTATTTTTATTGTTATTATAGTTTTATTTGATTTTGTATTTTTATGCAGCCTAAGAAGTTTTCATATTGCTTTCATTATTTTCATGTTTCCTGTCAGTTATTGTGAGAAAATGACGGTTTTATATCTAAACTAGCAACGGCAAATATTTGTTAAATTTAATTCACCAAGTTTAATTTACTTTTAAAATTCTGATTGTTCTTTTTTTTTTTTTTTTGCAGTCTCAAAGTTTTCTACACACAATATCTTGATTTTGTAATAAGTCTGTGCTAAGTGTGGTGTATTTATAATCAAATGAGGTTGACAACTCCACCCTAGAACTATAGTGGGTCAAATGTCAGTGCCATTATTTCTATATATTTTGTCTTATGGCCATAAGATAAGGCTACAAAACTAGCACAGCAGTTCAGATCTTGTATTCACTCCACTTTACATACTCATTTGGTTGAGGGCAGTGTAATCAATATGGAAGAGCATGGACAAGCCCCCAGCCTATAAAAGCAGCCTGGAGCGGGTCCATAGGCAGTAAATTGATATAGTGATGGCATGGCTTGAATAAACATAAGCAAACATGTGCAAACAAGGTGCCCTTATCCTCAAACAACCCATAGCTACAATATGAGTGGAAGTTCTAGTGAGTTAAGATTTGTGAAGTAGCCACTAGAGATATCACTTAGCTTTAGCGTTGCAGCATTGCAGCATTTAGCATTATAGCTTGAACCGTTTGGGTTTATTTGCAGGATGTTTTGTATGGTGAAATCGTAAGGAACAAGAAATTAGGACCGGTGTAAAGGGAAAAATATTTTAATAGTTTTAATTTAGGGAAATGAGAGCACATAAGCAAAAGTACCATGTATTTCAAAGTTTAAATCGATAAGTTTGGTCTGAAATTGTGCAATATTGGAACTTCATATACAAAGTTTACCATTTGTTAGATAAGTTGATTTTGAAGAAGACTTAGTTTTCTCAGGTATTTAGCTTTAAATTAAAACTACATTTTTCTTTTCCATTCCACGTTTCCCTCCCTCGATTGTACCACTAGAACTCTCCTTGTAGACCCCGAGTTAGGCTGCCCCATCACCGCACACGTAGCTTGTTCTTTAGCTCGGGGCTTCCAAATTGGATCAAACCACACGCCGAAAATGGATTAGATGTGTCATGGCGGCCTGACAGAATATCCCCCGTTATCACATCGGCAAGAAGTTGTTCAAAATGAGGTTTCCACTGCAGATTCTTCTTGGATTACATAGCTACGTGAAATACTGACTTATTGCTATAGCGTCATGGGCCGTTAGCCTTCCTTGTCTGATAAAGCAGCCAATTTGTGCGGTGGATGTAGTCTATGGGATTTTTTGGGTTCGTGTTCGAGTGTGGAGACGAGACGGATAGGATGACAGCACCCACGGGAGACTTCCTGATTACCAAAAACAACCACTGCTATCTCCCATAATGCCCCTAAAAGCCAGCCGAGCGAGGCCAGGTGGATGATGCAGGGTCTTTTACAGTGGCTTGATGTGCGAAAAACATACTAAGTGATTGATTTAAGTTATGTATCCTTATATTTATTCAAGATTACAAGATACATGGCAATTGCTGCAGGTATGAACTTAAAGAACACATAACCTGCATTCTTGTGGCTTTAACTTTCTTTTAAACATGCTTTTGGTCACCTTGGTTTAAATATTTCGCATTTTCTAACTTAAAGTAATGTTGAAAAATACACTTTATAATTGTAATAATTATATACTGTGTACGAGAAGTCTGGAGTTTAATCTGTGATGCAACTAAACAGGCAAAATGCAAACGGAGTCTTTTTGAGAGCTCAGAGAAGACAACTTTGGATTAATGGATGTTAATAATGCAAAATACAACTACAGGTATGTTTATGACGAGGGGTCCACAATATAACAGGGTCAAAAGTTCTAAAAAGTAAATTTTCCATAATGTGTGTTCGTTAAAGGGTATGTTTAAGAGGATGTAATTATTTTCATGTTGTTATGACAAAGTGTAGTCATTCAAGTCAACTCAAGTCTGAATTGCGAAGTTTGTTCAATGCATACAGTGTTAAGTGTCTCCTGAAATCGACTGGTAAAGTACTGACAAAAAGACGAATGGAATGGTGGTTATATGCATGTTACAGATACTAAACTAAAGGAAGAGACTTTTCTTTGTCGAAGCGTATATTATATAGAGATACATATTTCTTTTTCGAAGCTTATACACTATAAAAATACTACTCCTATAGATGAAATGTAATGGTCATATAAGTCACTGTGTAAATTCATAAATATCTATTTTTGCTTTGTTTGCTGTATGCGTTGCTCACAGTGAAATGTGATTGGTGTAAATAGGAACTGTGGCGTATGGCAGCAGCACAGTGCCAAAGGGACTTGTGTCTTCTCATCTGTTGGAAGAGTCTCAACCAAAAAGCCCCTGTACAAAGTCCTCTGCTTGTGACAGATGTACAGTTGTACAGTACTGTTTCCTCTTTGGGTTTTTCAATAAAACTTTGAACTGGGATGCACAGAGAACTCCTGTTTTTATTCATGTTCAAGGTAGGGGGAATCAGACTACCAACCCTCACTAGAAAAATGTAACATTTAGAGTTATCAAATTTAAACTTATTACAGTACTTATTCTGATAAAAAAAAGTTTGTATTCTGTATCATGTAATGTTTTCATATATAAATTAGACATTTTATGTGTAGCAAAGGCCAAAATTCCACATGTTTAGATCATTCTGAAAAATGGTTAGAGCCAGGTTTATATATATATGTTTTGATATCGTATTTAGTATTTGAGTAAAGTAAATGTTATTGAAAATTCAGACCCCACTGTAAAAATTCAGACCCTTCTGTAAAAAATTCAAATTTCAACCATTTTTTAGAGTTAAAATTTAAAATAAATCAGACTTGGCACAGAAGAATTTATTGATATCTACTTCTATCTGTCCAAATCTTGTTAATTATAAGACTGGACAGTTTTGTGTATGTAGGTGCTACTTCTTCTTGTATTAGTTTGTCACTTCATATTGTCATAATGAGATTTATTGATTCTGAAATATGAACTTGGACCGAATCCTATAAACAGAAAATGCAGATTTAATTGCAATCACAATGCTTGTCAGAAAAATTGCAATTTAATATTTTACCAAAATCATTCAGTACTAGCTGAAAATCTACTCCAAGACATCAACTTTTCATTTTTACCCTTCAAGGTTATTACACTTACTTGCTTTTTTCTGACTTCAGTTTGATTTTTTATTTTAATGAACATGCACCAAGGAAATACATGTGGTAAGTTACTTTGAGAGTAAAAGCCAGACAAACCCCGGGGAAGATCGAGGGTCAAAGGTCAGCTCTATTTAACGGATTGAAGTGTGAGCTGTGACACAGGGATACAGACTGGTGACCGATTAGTTTCCAGGACTTAATTCTAACACATTGCATTTGTTTTTTTTCACAAATATTGGCCTGCTAATGAAATAGTGCAGTTTTAGAGCAGTGATTTCAGAAGAAACTATCATATACACAGGCTGGGGAAAAAAAAAATATCAAAAGTGTTCCTGGTTGAAAAAACTTCCTGTATTAAAAAGTTATAATATATTCAAAATGGTGCCTGTATTTGAGATCCACACAATGTATGTGTTGGCCTCACTGTGTCGTTGTAATATCCTCAATGGATACATGGGGGTGTCCATTGTGAAGCCAACACCTCTCTCTTGTGGACTAATATGGTAACTGCAATATGTGAGATGGGATATTTCAATTGACTGAGCATATAAAGAATACAAAGTTAGCATAGCGTGCATAGGAAACATGAATGAAGAAATAAGTTGAAGATTAAGAAATGCTTAAATGTATTCATAGAAAAATTTGCTAACCTGTCAGGAGCAGTGGATGCGTGACCCATCTCTAGCTAGGTTTGACAGGACATTATTGTGCATCTTTTGGGCTGATGGGGGACACCTGAGTTTTTAGGGGAAACCCACCCAGACATGGGGAGATCAAGAATCGAACCCGGGATTTTTTGTACCAACCTTAATGAGTAAAATGAGCTCGCTAGGTGGTTTTGATAGCAAAGTCATTGTAATAGTATTGTCCATTCCAGTCTAGTCAAGTCCAGTCTGGCTATGTCTCCATTGTAGGGAGTATTATACCTATAAAAGTTGAAATGCAAAATAAAAAGGCATTGCCAAGGAGAGAAATGTGTGCCAAAATGATTTTCCTGACATGGCATGATACTAGTAGTGCTAAATTATTTGGGGGAAAAAAATAAATCGAATTGCTTTTTTTGACAAGCATTGCGGTTTTAATAAAAGCAAATAAAAGTTCACATTTTAAAAGTGTGCAGAAGAAATTGTGGCACTTTAAAAATTGTAGTGGTTTTTGCCAGTTGTGCCCATTCAAATTCCGATTTCCTTCGATTTCGATGAATCTTGAATACTCTAGTGTGAGTGTCTCTTAGCTTAGTATGCAGTGCTGGTTATAGGAATTCAACTGCCAACCTTTTCTAATGCTGGTTAAATAACTAGTTTCTCAGACGCAGGAAGGAGCAGTGTATAAGTGTTGCTGTGCTGGAGGAACAAAAAATGCTCATAAAGGTTAATTACTCAAAGGTCAGTGTGTCCGCGCTGTGTTGAGATTCCAGTCACTGTTTTGACATTTGCGACTGACTTCACCAGGGACCGTCACGTGGCTCTGTTTTTATGGTGATAGGTTGGTTTGGACGAATGGGTTTGGGCAGTGGCTACAGTACATCATAAAAACATAAAAAGCCAATAGTTTATAATTGAGGTATAGGACAGTCCCCACAAATCTCTCTTCACCTCTCAAAATGTCCATGTATTTAAGCAAAAACTGTCTTGCCCTAGTACAGATCATTGCATAAGCAGCTTTTGAGATGAAAATAAGTCTGCTGTGTACTGTCTGCAGCTAATTATACAGCAATTTATTATCAAAAAATCCGGAAGTGTGGATTAGCATGCTAGTTGTTGTTGTGTTGTGAAAAGAGCTTAGGATGCTCGGAATGCATAAGGTAAGTGAGGGATAACTTACTTAATAACTAACTGTAAACTGTTTAAAATGAGCTGGTTCTGCTTTTCAGACAGTAAAACACTTGTCTTCTCTGTCAAAGCAAATAAACAGCTGGGTTGAAATGTCTTTATAACCATCACCCACGTATTATAATGGGTTTGTGGTCCCTAGCAAAAAATATATATACCAGGTTTAAAATGTTTGGTCGTTTTTTGGAGGGTATTCCTAACAAAAGAATACCCAGAGTTACATTATGCCCTCATCCTCCATCAAAAATGTAGACATAATCATATTCTACAGTCCGTGGGCCGTGAGGATGGGACATGGGGAAGGTGATGCGCTGACAAAAAAGCATGTTTGAGAGGGGGCTTGTAGTTATAGGTGATCATTAAGCACATTAGGTTTGAACTGTGCTCTGCTGTGACACGGGACAGGAATGAGGATGAGTATTTTATAGTTTTAATAGCTTTTAATGGGTAGGTTTATGGAGGGCAAGTGAAGGTAACACAGATACAATCTCTTAAAACCAGTCCGTGTTGGCTACGGTGTTGTTTTATTGACAATATTAAAAGGTCAATTTTGTGTCAAATGTACATGCAATGATTGTAGTGTATAACCATTTCTAACTATACATATTTTGCAGTAGTGATGGGCAATATCTATGATTTCTGTTACAATCCAATATCATGCAATACTATGGCAAGTATCGCACTATTGATCCAGTACGAATAACGATGAGTTTTGTATTGAAGGTCTTATATTATGAAAACTTTGAACCATGTTAAAATGTTAAAAACATTATTAAAAACATACCTGGAGTTGCGCTTTGTTTCATTTGTGTATATTTGAGTAACCCTTTATTATTGTGGTCCCTAGCAAATTTCCAAACATTTCTAAAGCTCAAAATGCTCTGTTCCACATTATGATGTCATGAAGTGGTAGTTTAAGTTAACAGCTACCTTTTACCTTTTGTTCAGTAGAGATTGGCAATTGCAGAGCTGAAATAAACCAAATGATTCTTGTGCAGATAGATGGAGTTTAAAAACATGATGCTGTCCATTTAAGAGAAGAACACAAGCTAGATTTGCAAGGTTTTGTGTGTTAAAAATCTGAAAGAAATAAAACACAACTCCTGGCATGTTTTTTTGATGATAAATCAGCATTATAACAGATCAGAAAAATAGTGTAATATGGGGTATTTAAACAGGGGTTTAGCTTGACATATTTGTGGTTTTCAGATGCTGGATTGTGATAATGTCATACTTCCAGAGCCAATTTTCCCTTTTGATTACACCGTTTGTACTTTGTCATAAAATATCCAAAAGGCATATTCACAAATGTTAAACCTGATCATTTATATTAGCGACTAGACCCTAGAACACACTGTATTACCACAAATATCTGCATTTAACAAGGTTCATTTTAGCTGCCTCCATCCGTTTTAAATAGTATTGGCCTATAGAATGTTGTGGTGTCATCTGAAACCCAGCAACACAGGTGGCGTGGTGAGTGGCATGCACGCCCGCCTCGAAACAAAAAGGTTCCGGGTTCAACTGTTGGGCCACTCGAGCCTTTTGCTTTTGAGTTTGCATGTTTCACTACTAGCAAAAGACTAAGTTTAAATCTGTCAGCTGAACAAATCGTAAGAGTGTCCAGTTGACAGATTTAAACTTCATCTTTTGCTATGGATCAGCTCTGAGCGACTGTGGGATTACACAGACCTTCACCCCTATTACTCGGATACACTGTTTGATTACGCTACACACCTCTGCCTTACATGTTACCCCCTGATACAGGCTTGCATTCAATGAAGCCACCTTTCAGAATACCCTAAAATGTTTCCCATGTTATGTCTTATCACCTAATAGCGAAAATTTTTCTTCTTTAATTGTCAGGTACGATGTACAAATTCATTTTCATCTTACAAAAGAAAATATGATTTGTACCAGGTAGTAGTAGCAGTAGAAGTAAAAAGTAGTAGGATACAAAAACTACCATTTTAGATCCACAACAGAGAAGGTCTAACTCTTCCTGTCAGCTTTCTATGACCCTGCATGACTCCAGAGCTGGTTTCCAACGTTATATTTCAGAAAAGCACAATTTAGTCCCAGGTGGCAGTCCAAGGCTTCATCCCCATAAAGAGTGTGTTTGTGTGTGCGTGCGTGTGCATGCATGTGTGTGCGTGTGTGCATGTGTGTGCATGCATGTGCGTGTCCGGCTCTGCTCTGGACCAAACCAGGACAAGGTCATGAGATTCATTAAACTGCAGATTTACAGTGACCAAACAGTCAGAGTCTATGTCCTATTGATACTTTGCAGCTGATGTCATCAACAGTCCCTGGGGGTGTGATGATAACTAAAGGCACTGCTCTGTCTGAACATTTCCCCTGTACTTAATTTTAATGGACTGCCTAAGCATTTGATTTTGTCAGAATTTCAGATAGAGAGCAGGGGTCAGCATTCCTAAAGATTCAATCCTGATTTCAAGGATTTTCTGAGGACGTTTCTACATTCAATAGATTCAATATTTTTATTAGAATTTCTCAATTGCTATGGTAACGTGGGACCATTATCAGTTAGTGTTTGGTGTCCTTAGCTAAACCCTATCAACTGTGACTTTTTTATTTGAATTGACTGACAAAATATTGAAAAAAGGCTAAAAAGCATGCTAAAAATGTAGGTTAGAAAATGTTTGACATTCTTTGACAGCTGTGACAAAAGACTCTTGAACCACATTTATGCCAACACTGGATACAAATATTAGCATTGTAGATATCAAATGGCTTGAACACTAGAGGCCATGGTCTCAATCATAAAAAAAAGAAAAAAAAAGAAGAAAAACTGTATTATAGGATACCAATAGTAACTTCTAAAATAGGTTTGGAAATGCATGATTAAAAGGCGCTGTACCAGATTTTTACTGTCTTCAAAATTAACTAGTTATGTTTTTCACTTTAACAAATTGCAGTAGTCCAGAGTGGAGTTTTGGCATGACCAGAGCAAAGTTTGCTATGACGGTAAAGCTAACAACAACTAGCAGGTTAATGTGTGCTTCCCGATTATCGACAAATAAAATGCTTTTTAATTAGATGCACACAGGGGACTTATTTTGACCTCAAGTGTTTCTTACACAATATATCTGTCCTGGGCCACGAGATATGTTCAAATGCATGGGAAAAGTTGGGTAGACAGCCTTTAAGTGTGAGTCCCCCATCACTCTTAAGAGTATTTTTTTTATTTCAGGAAAGTTCATATTTCTATCTTAACATACAGGTAATCTAATGCAATAACCTTAACATGTAGTTGCCAACAGTCAGCTACAAGGTTTCAACATATGTCACCATAAAGAAGTGTACCTTAAGCTCTCATTGAAAAACATACATCAGCTTTTGTATATATTCGAATATGTTTCCATCTCCTTTAAAGTCCATTTACAAGTCTATTCCAGACTTCCTTGCTCTGTTACGTTACAGCATCTATCTTTTCAAACAAAACATGTCAGTCTCACGATTTACATTTTCTTCCTACAGTTGTGAGGGTACTAAGAAAAGAAGGGCAAACAGCATGTATACTCCATGCATAAAAAAATGCATGATAAAATATGTAACAAATTAATTCTTAAAGATGACTTATTGTATTTGCTATATAGTTATAATCTATGACACACATGGCTCATTATGTTGTATTTTGGACATTTAAATTCAGAATATTGAGCTAAAACAACTTCATAAAACAACTAAGTCTGCTTATTTCCAGGCTGGAAAATTGTGGTGCCCAATGAGGTATTTGGAGCCAATTCCTGTCCCCTTTATGGTTTGTCACAGTAAACATTACAATAAATGACTACGCAACACTGTTGAATCCTACATGCATCACAGATTCAGAAAATAAAACTGAAGAAAGAAGTACAGAGCACTGAGTGCGTACCAAGCGGTGAAAACGGGAGTTGATCAGAGCAATGACGTCTTGAATACAGAAGAATAAGAGAGAGGGTTCATGAGAAGGGATCCAATTACAACATGGTTAAAAAGCTCAGAAAAGTTGATTTTGCACAATATGTCTTCTTTAAACTGTTGAAATAAAAAGTGACCACCAATACTATATACAAGACCTGGATTTGACTAGGCTTCACTAAAGTAGACAACAAGTGTATGCCATTCTTTTTTTTTTTTTTTTAGCATATCTTTTATAACTTACACATTATTATTGTTATTATTCAGTGTTTTATGTTGCACTTCATCACCGAAGAAAGTTCCTAGTTTGTGAGTTGTGTTCACTGACAATGGAAATGAAAGTCTTCTGATTCTGTGAAACTAACTATACCATAACAAACTACAGTGCTCTCCGACATGCTGACCAGTTCTAAACATGCTTTCTTCTCTTCAGTACAATGCTTTAAAATTTGTCAACAGTATTGAAAATCAGATACTAATTGATATTACAATTAGTATTGAAACTAGATACTTATTTGAACAAGTACTAAAAAGTTACATTCACGGGACTTAAATGAACCTTTCCTGAATTGTTCATATTTAGCTGTATCAGAACAAGTATAAGACACACAGACGAGTATACACCCATGACCACTATGGAACCTACCTGGATGACGGGGGATTACACAGATATAACTACAAGGTAATGTTGAAAATTACATTTTATTGTCTAAATAATTGTTTTTTTAAATTACAATTGTGGTATTGGAATCAGTATTGTGTCTGTTCCTTAGTATCAAAACTGACTTGGAATTTTAGTTAATTTTAGTCTTGTGACAACACTACAGTGCTTGTAGTGGTGTTATCCAGGCCTCAGTCACCCGCTCCCCGTTGCATTTATTCTTTATGAGAGCAGCCCAGCACTGTGCTCCTGTGGAGGTCTTAATGATTTATGACTATGCAAATGTGTTTACGTCTGCTAGTGTGTGCCTCTCAATATTCTGAGCCCAAATTAGGAGTAAGTGATGTACATCCCCACTTGTGCATTTGAAAGCAATATCAGTCCTAGGTCCAAGTGTAATAGGGCATATAATCGTAATGTATTACTGGTTACTGTATGTTGTTTAAGGACGAGTAAAGAAAGTTGAAAGTGGCTGTATATATTCTTAAGTGGCCAAAGCTAAGGCTGGGACAAACAGGGAGCATAAAAAAACTATTTAAAATGTACACTTGAGATTTTTAAGTCAATGACTGACTCTAGAAGTGGAGGTCAATGGGTCTTGGGTCTTAGCATTATATTTTAAAGGGCTTATACCCCTCTACCTGATTTTTTGTCCATGTATTTGAGCAAAATTTGTCTTGCCCCAGTACAGATATATTGTATAAGCAACTACTGAGGTCAAAATAAGTTCAATGTGTGATGTCTGCATCTAATTATCAAGCATTTCATTTTCAGAGCAGTAGGAAGTGTAAGGTTATTGCTAGCTTTATCATGACGTACAGTACTGTATTGCTCTCTGAAAGTTGTGAAAAGTGCTTATAAAGTAAAGTGAAAGATGATGACGCACAGAATGCATAAGGTATGTGAGGAATAAATGGACCACTCAAAACCGTTTATGAACTATTTTTGTTTTTCACCTTTTAAAGACAGGTACAGCATCTTTAATTATGATTCAACAGTTAACAATTTGTAGAAGATGTATTATGGCATCTAATACTATAATAAGTCCTTTCATTTTAAACGTAATGGTGATGCTATTTAAAAACGTTTCATAGTATCATTTAGTAGCTTGCCTTTAAGACTACCTGCCCACTAAATGTAAATTCCTAGATAGAATATGGGCTGTAAAACTTGTCAGTAAGATTTAGTAAGTTTATGAGTACAATTTGATGTGGTGATGGTGCATTTGTTGAGTGCAGATAGTTTTCTCAAACATGTGACATGTTTAATTAATCCTATGAACCCTGATGGAACTAATATTTCATCCAATAGTGATGATGTCGCACTCTTGCTGCTGCATTGCACCACTCCTTCATCCCTGCTGTCATCGGGCCGTGATCGGTGTGCTGTGGTCAACAACATACTTTGCTCATTTGCATAGAGACGTGAGTGCGCACTTCTCTGCCGGTATGGAGCAGAGGAAAGCAGAGTGGAGAGCTTGCTGGGGAAAGAAGACAGCTTGTGACTAATGCAATGCGGGAACATGCTGCGTCCCATGGGCCGCTCCGTGACGCCACAAACCCACGTATATACCTGCAGCAATCGGCGCGCAGGTGTGCTAAAGAAATGGGTCAGTGATGGTGAGAGGAAGAGGAGAAGGAGGAGGGAGAGGAGGAGGAGTCAGGGGGAGCCGAAACAAACAGACAAATGACCGTGGAGGAGCGCAGGTCTGGAAGTGCACTGAAGCGGAGAGGATGAAGAGGTATGGACTTGGCTTTTGGGTCAGTTCGGAGGGAGTCGTATGGGAGTGAGTACGCCACGCAGCAGTGAGCGAAGGGGTCGTCGCCATGGTGATGCAGGGCCAAAGCTGTCACCTGCGGGTGTCTTCTCTCCGCAAGAGGCTGCCCTTTCACCGGGTCAAGTGAGTGTCCGCTCTGTTAGCTCTGCCTCAGTAACACCTCGCTGGAAGAGCAGTAGCATCATTCTGGTCTTCATGGGTGTTTGGCTTGAATGGTGTTTGCATAGTTGTCCAGCTATGCCAGTTCATGAAAAAAGTCTTAGTTTAATTAAGTTTCTAAGCAAATTACTTGTAAGATGTAAGATGTAAGATTATAATTATATAATTTGTTTAGCATGAGACTTTGAACTAGTTTAGGTTTGTTAGCTGGTTTAGGTCTTCTGCATTGAAAGCTTTTTAAAGTGGTCGATGCTAGTTGCCACAGTTGTAGCTTTGTATATGCCATTGTACTATTTATTTATTAATTATTTTATTTTTTTATTTTTTTTTACCAAGTGTTATACATTAGAGATGAATTTGTACAATATCTCTAAGCTTTAGGGCTGCAACTAATGATTATTTCTGCTGTACACAACATTTTTAAGTACATTTTTAACCTGGTAAAGTTGATATGCAAGAAAAAAATTACAAATAGTGTATTTTTGATAAAAATTCAAAATTGTTTAAACTTTTTTGACATTCTGATATAATAATCCCATTGTCTTTGTTATAAAAAGGTCTTTACATATGTGTTATATAGTCTGTAGAGTTCAGATAACAATTATGAATACCAAAATACGATTAATTTCATTAGTCGACTAGTCACAATTAGTCAATTCATCGTTGCAGCCCTACTAGTGTCACGATGCAAAAATTTCAAACTCGATTTCGATACTAATGAATAGATTTGAAATTCAATACCGATTCCGATACTACAATGATAATAAAAAACTCTTTTTTATTTAGACAATAGAATGTCATTTTCAAAATTAAATAATAGTACTTTCTTTTATGTTTTTGATATGTGTGTAATCCCCCCAGGTAGGTTCCATAGTGGTTCAATGGCCTATACCAGTCTATGTGGTATGTGTACAGCTCAAGATCATTCCAATGCTATTCAGGAAAGGTTCAATTTCTGTCTTGTGAATGTGACTTTTCTCATCTTAATATTTGGTCAAATGGGTACCTATTTTCCATACTAGTTTTAATTTTGATTAGTATCTGAAAGGTTTCGATACTTTTGACAACCCTAAGCCCTACTAAGCTTTATAATATACTTATACTTAACGTCCTTATGTGTTCCAGGTCTGATAGTGGGACTAGGCTGAGGTAAGTGCTGTGCTGACATGACATTTCTAAATAAAGCTCTTTGTGTTTATGAAGGCTCAGAATCAGCTGTTTTCATGCTGTAGAATTGGATGTGGCCATGTTCAGCTCTTTTCACCTTGTTGAATTGAATGCGGTCATGATGTGCTTTTGTGGACTGGGTGTTTTGTGGCGTTTTGTTCTGGCCAGGTGCAGCTTCACCTCTGGAACCTGACTCTCGGCAATAACGTTACTGAGACTGTGGGTCTAGTAGTCAAGAGGATTATTTTTCTTAAAGTGGACATATCAAGCATTATTGTGGCTTTTAAGCATGCTTTTGCTCACCTTCGCATTAGCATGCCATGTTTTAAAGGTTCTACATTATGCAAAATTAATTATTATTATATTATTATTCCTGTGAGCTTTAAAGCAGAACTAAGTAACATTTTTAACACATTTAATGTCTTTCAAAGTCTCTCTGGTGGTTAAAAAGGTGGTTCTGATGGTGTTTGAAGAATCCCCTGGCTCCACCAGGTGTCTCTGAGTGGAAAAAACAGACATGCAACATAGTTGCCACAGACTCACAGTCAACTCTTGGAGTCTGTTCTCACGATAAAAAAATTGCGTTACAGCACTTTAGCATACATACAGGTAAAGGAGCTTGTGACACACCCCTTACTGCCCATAGTTCCCTACAAGAATAAATGTCAGATGTTCATTGTGAGGTGTCAGTCATGGCACAACCAGCTAAAAGACCAAGGACGCAAGAAAAAAGAAAACCAGAATGGGACAGGGCCAGAGCGCACACACGAGTCAATCTAGGGAAGGCGTCTGAGAAATTGAGAGAGCTCAAGGAAAGAGAAGGGAGCAAGAGCCAAGCAGATCTAGCCATGTTGTTATTGATCATGTAAGTGTTGTATGCATTACTCGTGGTATCGTTGTTCTAGTTATGTAATTGGAATAACTATTTGATTTAGTACGCAGTTACATCTGCATGCAAGATATGTACAGCTAGTGTCACTTGTTGTGAACAAGAGCAATGTACAAATTTAGCCCTGATGTGCTATCTGACTATAGCTACCTTCATGCCCAGCATCAAACAGGGGAACGCATTTTCATGTGATCAAACCACTTGTCACGTCCGGGTTACTTCTGTAATGGACAGACTGATGTTTCACCTGTATGCAGAAATGCTGCATGTTGTAGCAGCTACATGTGTTCTTTGTTGGTAAGCAGCATTGTCAGTCAATCTGTAAACGAGTGACTATAGCCCCATGTGTAAATCTGTAAGGCTGTATTTACCAGTGTCAAGCCTTATAGAGCACATACACAATATATTTACAAGAGGCTTATGCATAAGATAAAGTCAAATAACATTATCCACCTGAGACATTTTGTTGAGTACAGTGTTCAGCGGCTTTGTGAAAACAAATGTGAGCGCTCAACTGAGTAGTGGGGAAAGCGGGAGTGTAGAGAATGTTTATGACAGTGAATTTTCACAAGCGACCTGTAGGGGAGGCGCTACCACTAAAGTTACTTATTTCTGCTTTGAGCTGAGCTTTGAATGTGGTTACCTCATCAAAAACATATCTGGAGTTGTGTTTTGTTTGAATAACCCTTTATCATTAGTCTGTCTACTTCTCCAAACCTCAGAAAAGTTCTGTTCTACCTTGTGATTGCATGAAGCAGTACTTTTCAAGTTAGCCGCTACTTTTTGGCTTTTATTCAGTAGAGACTGGCAAGTCCAGGGCTGCAATTATCCAAGCAATTCTAGTGAAGGTGTACAGAGTTTAAAAACACAATTTAGCTCTTCCTGTATTACCACGCGACATCACAAGGTGGGAGTGTTTTTTTGTTTGCAGGGTTGGTGTGTTAAGCATGTGTGAATGAAACAAAACTCCAGGTATGTTTTGATGAGAAAACAACATTATAACATAGATCAGAAAATAGCATAATATGGGGCCTTTAACTTAGTATAACATTAGGAAAATGGACTTTAAAAACTACACTCCATTTCCAGCATGGTGTTTAGGTGTGTAATGGAAAACTAAATAGATAAATGAATGAATATGTGATTTTAATAGCATCATGTGAAATGGTCAAAACAGGTTCAGTGATGGCTTATGGACTGTGCAGGAGAGTTTCGGGTTTGTGATCTGTGATGTAACCATCTGGGAATAATTGAAAGACTAATTTCTGAGCACTTAGAAAACAACCTTGTAACTAGAATTAACAAAAACAAGTGTGAAAGAAGCAAAATCCAACTCCAGGATGAGGTTTTGATGAGGGGAATTCGTTGTAAAATGCTTAAAAATCCATTTTGCATTTGTGTCCTGTTTTTTTTTTTTTTTTTAACCAATAGTGAATACTTTATCTTTTGTATATCAAGTAATATATTGAACATAGTCTATTTGTATGGAAACAGGCGTAGGAGTAGGGTAGTTCAATCAGTACTGATACTAATCGATAATAAAACTAGTATCAAATCTAGACATTCATTTGAACTAGTACCAATACCAAAAAAACACAGAAAAATACTCACATGAACAGGACAAAGTTGAACCTTTTCTGAACTGATGTCAGGTGTTCAGGTGTTTGTGTGCTTGTGTATTTGTGTGATTGAAACTGATATCAAACTGAAGTATTAGCCTTTTCCTTAGCCAAATTGAGTTTGGAATTTGAAACACCACAGTCAAAATGTAAAATGTTATAAAATATTAATGGGACTAATGATGTATTGTTAAGCTGGACAAAACTCTCCGGTGACAGAGCAGAGATGTAAGCAAAAAGGAGAGATAAGAAAATGAGACAAATGCTGTTTTAGATTTAGATACAAAGAGCAGTCAGCTATTGTCAATTTTAATTTTGTTTATTTCCAAGGTGGTTGGACTAAAATATTTATGAACATTTGTTAATTTTGGCGTATTTAGTGTTCACCAAATAAACAAAATAAAAAAAAACAAGCCTACTGTTTAATTTTCTGCTAGAAATGAAACGAAAATTACAGAATGACTGGACCTGAGTTTGAACTGTAAAAATCCTTTACTGCCCTCTGCTGGTGACACTTAATATAACTTTTATATAAACAAAATCTGGTCTGTGATATCTGCCGTTGCATTTGTTTTGATATGGTCTTGATAAGTAGAAACATTTTCCCCTTACATTTTTGTCTTATTTTGTCTAGCTTGCACATTAAATTTCATATATTAGAGTGGTATCCTTATCTACATTCTTCAAGTTGATTCTACCTCACACCAAAACTATGTGAACTTTATGAGATAATGCACATACTTACAGCTTGTGAGTACTTTGAGTTGGCAGTCTTCAAATTCACAGCACGAATCCTGTAAATGTATGAGAAGCTTAAAAGAAATACACAATATAAAGATTGTCACGAGGCATACTAAAATAATAAAATGTTCAAGTTTAAGAAGAGGAGGGAGGATTTTACACAATGCTACATATTTGAATGCCTCCAATGTTTAAAAGGAACTTTATGTAAGATTTGTATTACAAATTTCATCTTCAACTTGAGCCATCACATGTACAAGGTAGACAAGTTCAGTCAAATATAGCTTTTGCTGATGACAATTCTAATGTAATGTTAACTTTTTAAAACTGTAAGAGCGCAGACTACATGCAGTTCCTTTAATGAATATTAATGCATCTGTAGACCTATTGCCAACAACATATTTTTATTACATCTCCAAGTGAATTGGTCTGGCAGGGCAATAAAGGATTACACAAACATGCATGAATCAATCAAATTAAGCTAATAATGAGGAGGAACCATTATAACATGTGTAAAATCTCATTTAATTCCATTTTGTTTCCTTTAATAAACCACTATAATGTTGACTTAAAACTAACCATGTGCTGTCACACATAATAAAGTCACTACCTGAGTTTTGGCACACTCTGCTCCATTGTTTACTTGGCCTAGTGTTGCTGGGCTTTTCTTGTTTAATTTATTGGTGAGCAGAATCGCAAAGTAAGCTCCTCTGGAGTCCTGCGCTCCCCTTTAGTCAGTGTTTGGCTGTCCGCCGGTCGCACTGATCCCAAGCTTACCGTGCGTGACAAATGCTCAGACACACTTTACCTGGCACTGCATCCCTCTGCGCGCTGGGCTCCTCTCAAGAGCTGTGAATCTGCAGGTTCTCCTCAGCTGCTCCTGTTAGATCAGATATAGATGGAGGTAAAGTGTAAATATATATGTATGAAGTGTCAATGTCTGTCACAAATGAGGTTGTAGTCGAATACTGAAGACTATACTAAAGTCTGCATTGTTTTAATAATATTATCTACTGTTCCTAGTCGCTTTTGGCAACTTTAGTGTAAATAGGTAAATTTGAAGCTTTGTGTTAAAAATGTGTCAAGTACTACGTGACACCACACAATTGCCCTGATTACAGCCAGGTGTAAATACCTGGGTGTGGAGCTTGAAGTGTGGATACTTATTAGACCAATCACTGTTCTTATACCTCCAGCCCTGCCCATCATCCCCCCCGGCTCTTTTCTTTTGTCCTCCAGGTACAGCTCAGTTCAGCTCTAATTGTAATTTGACTGTGTGCAGAATTCACTTTAAAGTTACCATCTGTATTTAGGTTGGCCGACCCCACTGTATTCTCACATATCACATATACTGGTGTCTGATAGAACACAAGCTTTGGCCTGACAGAAAAAGAGTACAGCGCTCAGGTGAGCCTGAACAAAGGCCAAGTGAGGGCAGGGGATGTTCTTTGCATCAGTTAATGAACTTAAAGGGGGTAACTGTAGCCACTGTAAATTTACTACTATACTATAACTTAAGATAAATGTTTGGACCTTTCTATGGACTTCTTAATCTCAATATTTGTATCAAAATACATTGAATATTGGTCACAGCAGCAAGACAAATATTGTATATCATATTGGCTTAAATATTCATTGGCTCATCCCTAATTGAAGTACACATTTGTATGATAGACAGTGTACTGTTGTCAAGATAATAAAAACTTGATTTCAATACTAATGAATAGACTCGATACTAAATACCAATTCCATGATGCTGATTAAAAAAACAAAAAAAACAAACACTCTTCATTTAGACAATAGAATGCCATTTTCAGCACGAAATCTTAGTACTTTTTCATGTTAGCATGTGGTCTTATATCTGTGTAATCCCTCGGTCATCCAGTGAGGTTCCGTAGTGGTCCATGGGTGTATACTAGTCTATGTGGCCTTACACTTGTTCTGATACAGCTCAACATCATCATAAAACTATTCAGGAAAGGTTCATTTCTGTCTTGTGAATGTGACTTTTTTAGCGTTGATACTCAAGTTTCAATACTCGTTTTAGTATCAATTAACATCTGATTTTGAATACTTTTGACAACCCTAATAACTAGTATTTCTATTCACTTTAGATGCATAGTAGTAAAATGCAGGATGAAAGTAAATGGGGCACAAAGAAAGGTGGTGATGATTTTAACCTTACCCCTAGTTTTGCTTGGAGGAACACATCTGCAACACTGGCCACACTTTTACTTTAGTGTGGCAGTTTGTTCGCCGATGGGCATCTGACATTCAGCATATTTGTTTAGAGATGATAGAACACTGAGTTATTGTGAATATCTACTATGTCTAGGGATAAGACGATATAAAAACTTTGACTCGACTATTTTGACGTGATTATTTTTGTCAAAATAATTAACAATAATTAACAATATCAAGATAATTATTACAACAAGGAGTACGTTTTTTGGTTAAAGTTATTAAAACATCAATTACCGTAAATTTCGGACTTGAGCGCACCTGAATATAGACTGCACCAGCTAATTTTTAAAAAGAAAATAATTTTTGTACATATATTAGCCGCACGTGAACATAAGCCACAAGTTTTCATGTTGTAACATAAGAAAGGTGGCACAGGGAGGGAGCATAACTTTTATTGTGACATTTTAGGGTGACTACTTCACCATCTGTCCAGAGACAACAGATGAAAAATAGCCTTTCTGGCTAAATCTGGTACATTTACAGAAATATTGATTGATGTGCACTGTCCCTGTCAAATAAACCAAATAAATTAATTAATTAAGTCCGCTATGAATGCGGACCATTTAAAATTTGATAATTTAATATTAAATTATAAGTATTCAGATTAATTCATGGCTGTTGTAAAACCACACGCGCTATTATCAGCTGTGGTATCACCTGTGCAAAATGCTATTTAGCTAGCGCTAACCTAGCGATAGCAAAGTCCACACAAACACGTACCATTATTCAAACAAATACAAACTAACGCTAACTACATTCAACAGTTCACATGGCTTGTTACTTACGATGGGTATTTTCGGCTCAGGTTTGTCACAGTGCAGGATGTCTCATAAATGTGTGCTTAAGTTGCTCGTGTTTGTCCTCAGAGCCGTGACTTTTTTTCGGCAGACTCTGTAGATTGGTGGCTTATAGCCTTGTTGGTCTTGTTTTTCAAAGCCATAATAATTCCACACATCAGACCTTCTTGAGTGGAGGATATAAAAGATCCACTGCCTGCCCACCAGCCATGAGCCATAGACACAGAAGCAAGTTTCATTGGTATGATAGAGGGCCCCCTTGTGGGCAAACACCAGAACTAACATCGAAACATTGTATTGAAACTGGAAACACAAGACAGTCTGGTGCCGTAAATGCGATTATAATCGTGTGCAATGATCACGATTATTAAAATATGACACCTAAAATTAATTGCGGACCTTTTTGATCGCGATTATGCGATATTATCGTATAACGTAACCATCCCTAACTATGTCTGTGTCATGTCCAGGTGTGATACTCACGTGACTTCCACATTTGATGCAGATTTTATGCTCTGAAGGAGGCCTTGTAGGGGAAACACCTTGGCACCTCTTGCTCAGCAATAAAGAGCTTTTAACTTTAGAGTGCCTTGGATTTTATACCTGCTTCATCTACATATTACATTGAGGAGTATTTTTTGTGTCTTTATTAAATGTTTACTTGTACTTGAAATTTTATTTTGGTCCCATATGATATAGTCAAGATCTGGCATAATAATTTTATAGCTGGTTTGTGGCGGCAAATTTGGCTGAATTGAATTGACTGATTTGTGTTCAATTCCCTGCTCTCACTGTTTGGCGAATGTCTCTCCCCATTCGTCACAAAGTCTGGTGAAGTCAGACATACATTCTTGCTGTAATGGATCCTGGCTGCTGTAAATGGGACCTTTAAATGACGTTATTTCCCAGGGCTCCGCCACAGGATACACTTGTTAGCATAGTCTTCTACTATTACCCTGATCAAACTCTGAGTGCTACTGCAATACAGCCGTGTGGTCATATGTCTAATGCATGGGATCAATGAGGCCCGCCATGATGCTACACGAGGCGGGTTCTCTTTTCAAAGCTGGGGCAGGCTGTGGTTCATCTGCTCGATATCTCTGAGGAAATAGAAACGCCTATATTGATCGCAGAGCTGAGGATAATATCACAAGGGAGACATGGTCATGGTCATCCTACACTTTTAGAATTATATATGTGTGCAGGATTTTTCACACTCATGGGTAACTTTATCTGTATATTACACTTCAAGTATATCGAAACTATTCATCTTCCCCCAGGGGAAAAAAACTGAGACACAAAGCCAAAACTGAACAGAGTTAGGTAGAGTAGCCAGTAAGAGTAACGTAGAAGTACAAAGTAGTGTTCCAGTAAATAACTTATGTAAGAGTTTTTAAAAAGCATTTGGGGTAACTACTACTCAAGTAAGAGTAATCGCAAGAGAAACCGTCTGGATGTAACATCAAATGTTAGTGCACCAAAAATCATAACCAAGTATTTGGATCATAACTGAAATCACAATTATTTCAAACTATTTCTTTTATACTGTCAAATGTGCTTATAGGGAAAGTATATTTTGTATTAGTAAGATTGTTTTCAAAGCTACTGTAGATTAGAGTAGCTTTGCTTCAGATTTTACACAATAGAACAAGCACACATTCTGAACAGATAATTGCATTTTCAATTACAACACTTTATGTAAATGAATAGAGTATTAATAGAAATGCTGTTGACATGTTTAGAAATGGGATTAATTGTACATCTCTATCAGATGTTGCATAACCCAGGAAAGAAAATTTATAAGACTACCCTCGCCATGTGCATAGCTTTTACTACGTCTCCATGGTAGCGGATGAGTGGGCATCCCTTCTAGCAGTGCATTGTGGGTAGTGTGACTCGGTGAGGTTTTGGGAGGACAGACAGAAGGTGTGTGCAGACGGCTCAGAGTGTCACATGCACTTTGGCTGTGTCCGCCCCACACTGTTTACCACACAGCACACACATGTATGAGGAGATTAGAGCACAGCTGCTCTGGTACAGCACACAGTAATCCCCCAGAGCCAGGGAATGCCCTCAGACAGACAAACACTGCACTGCACCAACTCATCCAACCCAACAACAGCCAATGTGCAGAGTATATGCCACTGATTCAAATCTCTAATTCTAAAATCACACATCATATTTTAAATACATTTCATAGCACTTTACATTTTTGTAAAGCACTATATTTTATAATATTAATCACTCTCAACTCTTAGTGGAGTACAAATTTGTACAAACATGTCTGCTGACTTCAGGGTAGGAAAATTGCAGAGCCCAGTGGGAGGTGATTCCTGCCAGCCCCTTTAGGATATATCGCCATAAATGTCATCACAACAAAGTGATAAATGCTGTCTTGCCTTTCTATGGATAGCTGCAGATTACACTAGCGAGTAGCAGATTTTTTGACCCATTTAAGCCAAAATGGCTACGTGATGCTGCCAAAACCTACTCATATCACCAATAAAATAATAAAATTGGAGAATGAAGTGCAGAGCATGGGCGTGTAACTTGGCTCTCACCAGATGTGCAGCACTCTAAATTGAGTTGAACACATTTATAAGTCTGGAACAACTCTCGCTGAAAGCGATTGACAAATATTTTAATCTGATTGATCAAAGCATCACAACAGAGGAATAAACTCAAAAAATGTTCTTACTTTTTGTTACTTTGAAAGTTTGTCATATCCAGTTGAGAGAAAAGTTGCAAGAATTCATCTTGCTGTGCAAGATTAGAAAGTGGGTTTTGTGGTAACAAAAACTCGGGCAGATTGTCTTGAATGCAGGAGAATAAAGATTACTCAGACATGCATGAATCACTCAAAATACAACTTTGAGTGGGTAAATGAGAAGGGAAAATTGTACATAATAAGTCTTGTTTAAAATAATAGATGAGATCTATTTTAAAAAGCCTAAGCAACACAAAACATGTGACCTTTAATGCTTTGTATTTGCATGTATGAGGAAAACACATTTAACAGTCTGTCATAGCCTCGCTGCTCACCTACCTCTCCTCTCACACATGCGCACACACCCCCCTCCCTCTCAGCTGGCTCTGGGAACAGCAGCAGCACAGGCAGAGGCAGAGGCAGAGGCAGAGGCAGGAGGCAGGTTGTCCCCCACGCGGCTCCACATCTCCTGCCTGCGCGGCGGCCCTGTATAAATGGAGCTTTCTGCTAGCTCACCAGCCCCAGCTCCACTTTGCATCACTCCCTTTTCGCCGTCACTAGCCACCCACAGCGAGAAGAGCGAGACATGGCAGCGTGTGAGTGAGAGGCAGGCTGGAGGGGCAGACCCGACAATGGCTACCGGACAGCGTAGTTCGTCTTGATGAGGGGATTCAAGATTAGCTGGTAAGGGGAGATTTTAAAGGTCCCATGTTGCATACAATTTACTCTTATAAGATTTTAGCCATGTTAGAATGTTGTTACCTCATCAAAAGCATACCCGGAGTTATTTCAGTATTATTGTGCATTATTCTGCTGTTTGACAACTCCAGTGTTCAAAATGGTCTCTTCTATCTTGTGATGTCATTAAGTGGTGGTTTTGAAAGTTAGCTATTTTTAGGATGAATTGAACAGCTTAATCTGCAACACAATAGATTAATCTTAAATTGTTGTACTTAAAAATGCTTTTATTTGACCTTTTATTCAGCTGAGCTTGCCACAAAAACTCTACATCATCTTCTGGTGCACCAAGAATCGAAGATGTTTAAACAGTAGCTGTGACTTCAAAGTTTGGTTATTCCAGGGCTGCAGATTATCCAATTGATTCAAGTGAAGGTGTATAGAGTTTAAAAAGCACAGTGGAGTGTTTCCTGTATTACCACTTGATGACATCACAAGGTGGAACAGTGTTTTTCTGTTTGAGAGAAAAACACAGGCAAAATATGCAGGATTTATGTGTTAAACATGTGTGAATGAAACAAAACAAAACTCCTGGCATGTTTTTATATGATGGAGTATAAGGGTCACATAAAAAAAAAAAAAAAAAAAAATGCGGCCGCTACGAGAATAAAGTTCTAATTTTACGAGAATAAAGTTGTTATTTTATCAGAATAAAGTCGTAGTCAAAGTAAAGACGTAATTTTATCAAGATTTAGAGGCTGACATAAATGTCAAAACACAGAAGAGCAATTCACCACCACGACCAGAGTGCAAAAGAATGGCCCTTAAAAGCTTAAATAAAAACCTACATACGACAGATGTAGAACTTTTTTACTGGCTTTTTAAACATTAACAACTTCTGAATCATTTCCACGGGAACGCATGTAGTTCAACCGAGCAGGGCACCGACCATGGTCCAATCCAAACCAAATATATTCACCAAATCTATTCCATTGGCTTTGCACTTTCTATGCTTGTTTACACTTGTTTATGGACTTGTGGAGGTGTGGGCAATCAGGCAGTGGCAGCTCATGTTTACACAGTGAACCTGGACCATCCCCGGATGCAGGGTGTACGCAGTGCTCCAGACCCTGACTGGGAAACAGAGAGGACAAAATGCTGTGGTCGATTCCACATAAAGAATTTGGGGTCAGGGACTGAAACCAGTTTGAGCTCTGTGTCTTGGACTAAACTGTGCACATTTGGAGAAAGAAACAGGACAGCGCAGTGACAATAGAGATTAGGTGTGTAAAACCGGGGCTGCCCAGTGCGCACGGCTCCACAAGTTATACGGAAGCTATCCACAGTGAGCATATATTATAGCAGTAATTGTATGCAAAGTCTCCAAATTTAGAATAGTAGAGAAGTGAAGCTAAGCAGACTGGAGTATGGGTAGAGATCATGCTGAGACCACCTGTTTGCGGTTCGGAGCACAGCCTGTGTCCTGATCAATGAGCCCCAGGGAGCACCAAGTTTTGCAGGTTTTTTTCAAGGAGGAGTTTGGTCACTCCACGCAAAGAAAATGTACCCTACTTCATTCAACACTTTGTGATTGATGCGTAAGAGCAGAGAGATGGCATCTATACTGCAGTGGCAATCTGTCTCATAAGTTATAAACATATGGGATGTGTATAATGTCAGCATTTCAAAGTTTGACCTCCTTTATGGGCATTTACTTACTCATCCAAGCACCAGTCTTTGCAGTATGTGTTCGCTTTGATTCGGCGTTAAACCCTAAATCATTAAATGTCAACTTTTGGCTATGACTATGCTGCCTATATTACGACTTTATTCTCGTGAAATTGTGACTTTATTCTCATTCAATTCTGACTTAATGTTGAAATGTTACAACTTTATTCTCATAGTAATTACTTTTACTTAATTATAAATGTGACCCTTATTCTTCGTCATATTTTTATACAACATTATAACAAAGATATTAAAATGAGCGTAATGTAGTCCCTTTAAAGAGGACGTGGTATTATTGAGTTTTTACTATGCAACAGTGTTTCTTCATCATCAGCTAAGCTGCAGTTGCATTATGATTCATTCATACATGTTTTAGTAATTCTGCACTGCCCTTGTATTTGAGGCTTGTGTGCTCAGAAAATTTCAGTTTTCACATACTCCCTATTTACGCCCACTTCTCTGTACTTATAGTAGTGAAAAATGAAGACGCAGAGTATTACATATTCATAGGGTTAAAAATGTTTAGTAGCCATTCTTAATAAAAAACACATAAATAAAAAAAACTGCTGCTTGCTACAGTGAAATCCCACAATACAGAAGTGTTTAAAGATGATGTATCTGATTTTTACAGTCATAAAATGCACACTTCCTAAGTATTGGACAATAAATTATTATTCATTAATTATTAATTTAATACTTCAATCTCATTTTGAGTGTCTTCCATAATATATCTGTATTGGGGCAAGACACACTTTGCTCAAAGACATGGAAAAACATCGGGTACAGGAACTTTAAGTTGTTACAAATGTTACATATTCCGCCAAATGTATCACGTCTCGTTATCATCTCTTCGCCCTCTTGTTCAACTTTGCTAAGAAATTCAGTGCTGTGATCTAAAAATAGTAGGTCATTTTCCATAGATTCACCTTCCTACAATTTTCCAAGATTGTAGGAACTTGAAATATAAAAATATTGGGATGTTTTTACACAGCAGATAATTTTTTGCAGGTAGGCTGCAGTTGTTTTGGTTATGTTTTTGATTACCTTTCACCACTATTAAATTATTCTTCATGTATTTGAGCATGAACATGAGTTTTGCCCAATCAATCCTGAGCAACCAATTTTTAACATAGATGAAATAAATCAAACAGAAGTAGATAAAATAATAGATTCATTAAATACATCCAGAGCTAAAGATGACTTTGACCTTGATGCCAGCTTCTTCAAAGAACACAAGGATGCACTGATAGCCCCAATCACACACATGGTAAACCTATCAATCAGACATGCCATGGTCCCAACTGCATGGAAGGTTGGTGTCGTCAGCCCTATTTTCAAAGCAGGAGATAAAAAGAGACAAAAACAACTATAGGCCAATCAATATCCTGCCAATAGTATCAAAAATAATTGAGAAATGGATCGTCAAACTCCTGACTTCACACCTGAAACATTTGCCATACACCTTTACACCCCATGCAGTTCGGATTTCGTGCCCATCATTCGACAGAGTCTGCGATTAGTGTGTTTATAGAAAAACAAAATCTTTCTTAGACAAAAGCAGTTGTGTTGGCGCAGTATTTATAGATTTAAAAAAGGCATTTGAACCGTGGACCACAAGATTCTTTTAGCCAAACTCACACATTTTAATTTTTCAAATCAGGCACTCAAATGGATAAAATCTTACTTAAACAATAGAAGACAGTGTGTTGTGGTCAACGGTGTCAAATCGCCATACCTGGAGTGCACAGTAGGGGTCCCACAAGGGTCCATATTGGGACCGGTTCTATTCTCTCTTTACATAAATAATCTTCCGGATGCTTGCAGAAACATTCACATACAAATGTACGCCGATGATGCTGTAATATTCACACCTGCAAAAAACACACACAAGAAGCTAGTCGCATCTTAACATCTACAATGACTGAAGTACAAGATTGGCTCACAAAATCATGTTTACTCTTAAATACAAAAAAAACTGTTTGTATGATGTTTTCAAACAAAATTCCTAGGAGATTTTAAGTTCAGGAGTATTTTTGAGAGGAGAGAGAACTTGAGCTGGTACAAGATTTCAAGTATCTCGGTGTAGTTCTCGACTCCTGTCTCACTTTCAAAAAACATGTAAAAAAAATCTCAAAAACAATTAAATTTAATCTTCACAACTTCCGACATATTAGACAGTCATTGACATTAAAGGGCAGCAAGAATGTTTCTGCACGCTCTAATCTTCTCACATATCGAATACTGCTTCACTAACTGGACCCTGACCAGTGCCACCACATTAAAACAGATTGAATCACTGTATAAAAGAGGACTTAAAATCTTTGCTAAGAAACAGATTTCATATCACCACTGTCAAATCCTTCAAACATATATTTATTGAGAGCTTTGACATTTCAAACACTTTAAGTATGGTTGTACAATATACAAAATCCTCCATGGACTCGCACCACCACCACTACAAGAATTTATTAAACAAAAACCTCCCACTGGCAGGACCAGGGCGACTACGAGAGGTGACTGTGAGGTTCCTCACCGACGTACCACCTTCACACAGTCAGTCCTCTCAGTCAGAGGCTGTAACATGTGGAATAACATCCCTCACACAATAAGAGAATCCTCCACATATAACACCTTTAAAACGCACCTTAAAAAATGGCTCAAATCCAATCAACAATGCTCCCATTAGAGCTGTTCAGACCTCATGGTACATGCTACATATACGTATGTGGCATTGCCATGACTGTCTGAAACAGACTCACATCGTACGGTTGTTGTTGTGCAGTGCATGCATACATATACGTATGTAGGCATGCACTGCAGACATGTACCTTGCATTTCATGCTGTCACTCTGTAATCTATGGTCACTGTTTTTTGATGACATTAATTTGTAAATATGTAAATATGTATATAAGGATGAATGTTTTAGGAGTTTGATTTTTGTTTGTCGTTTGTGTCGTCCTGTCTCTTGTCCTGTTTTAGATGTAAGGGACTGAGAATGAAAAGTAGCTGTTCAGCTAACTTCTGCACATTTACACGTGTAGTTTTTACTGGTGTTCATTAATGTGCTTTGTCCCTTTTCAAATAAACAATAATAAATAAATAAAAATGTCTTATCCTGAAACAGATATATTGTGATTCAGCAGCTCTTCAGTCAAAATATATCAGCTGTGTACTGCCTGCACTTGGGCTGGGTATCACCAAGAAGCTGTCGATACGATACGTACCTCGATACACAGTCCATGATACAATACGTATCTCGATACAGTGCCATTTCGATACGATACGATTCGATACGATATATTTCAAATCGATACGATACAATTCAGAAAAAAATAAAGGCCTTCAACCTTAATTAAATGGTCAACCCAATTTTCACAAAAAAAAAAAAAAAAAAAAAAAAACATTAAATGGTGCATTTATCTTCCATTTATTGAAGATTAAAAACACAATGAAGTGCTTTTTGATTAATGCATGTTTCTAACTAGAGGGAGGAAGGCGGTTGAAACATTTTTTTCTGACATTTTTTTTCTGACATTTTCTTTCTTGCTTGCTTCTCGCTTCTCTTCACCCATAAAGAGTAACGTCTGGGGGGAATATCGATATCGATACTAGGAAACAAAGAATCGATGCCGTATCGATTTTAATGATATCGATACATATTGGCGTATCGATATTTTAGCACACCCCTAGCCTGCACGTAAAAAAAAAGTGTTTTATCCAATAATCAAGAAATGTTGAAAGTTCTGAAAGGTGTGAAAAGTGCTAAGAAACTCATGACGGATAATTAGAGCGTTCAAAGTGAGGAATAACTTTGGACCACTGCAAACCCTTTAAAATTAACTAGTTCTGTTTTTCAGAAAAATCAGGTACAGCACCTTTGGGAAGCTATCTTCAAGTGGATGTAGCAATGCAGTTTTTACTATTACCTTTGCTGTAGATTTTCTGTTTGTAGCACTATAATGTGTCTCAGAGTGAAATTGTAACAGTACGTTACCCACAATACAATGCTTGTTACATATGTTTAAATTTGAAAATAAATAAATATATTTTCCTTTCACAAGTAGCTACAAAATACATTGTTTTTGAATGAATTTGACTCTTCCATTTAGGTTTTGTTCATGCGACATCATAACATTTTAAAATACCCCATAGTTTAAAACTGAGGTGGAGGCGACAGGTCAGAATTATGTTGTGGAATTTGCTGCTTAAGTGCCAGAAGTTTAATGGATCCTAAATTTGAATATTTCATTAACAAGTAGTGAATTGCTCATAGAGTTACATAGGCCCTTGCCCTATATCAGAGATTACGACGTCCTCATTCTATGGCCTGTTCTATTGGAGAGCATTACATCAAGAGGTTTTAGAGTTGTCATGATACTAAAATTTCAAACTTGATTTTCATACTAAGGAAAAGGCTTGATACTCAATACCAATTTTGATGCTGCAATGATGGAAAAAAAATAATGTTCATGTAATTTTTTTTTTAATCAATACTTATTAAGTATCCACTGTATTTTCAGTACCGGTTTTAGTATCAATTAGTATCTGATATTTGACACTTTTGACAGACCCAATAGGTTTTACAATTTGATTATGTCATAATTTGAGAGCCTGTGCACCTGTAGGGGAGATTTAATATTTTAGAAAAAAAAATATCCCAAATCCCAAAAAGATATTAATTATAAACTAGGCCAACAAATCTGCAAAATGACAGTTACAGAGCAAATTCCACGACAGAATTCTGACCTGTCCTCCAGCCCAATGTTGTGCCGTAAAGTGAACCCAACCTATTCTGCATGTAGTTTGGCAATGCTACCTTTTACTACCTTTACATTAGGATGTCCATATTTAAAGCAGTGCCAACAACTGCAGTAGTACACGTAACTCTACCCAGTTTGTGCGTATTATAATGGGTGCATTCCTGTCCTGTCTAATTAGGACTGCCTTTAGGGACAGCTGTCATAATCATTGTACCTCTGCCACTTATTAACACTGCACCAAAGTGGGGCTGACTCACCTAAGAATACGAGCGAATTAGGAGCCGTGTCCACTGGGGATAGGACGTTTGATCTGGAGACATGGACAAATTTAAAGTGCATATGACTTGGTGTGGTGGGATAGTGCCTGTGGTAAATATTTACTGTAATTTTACATCAGTTTAGTGGCTGTTAGTAGAAAGAAAAGTTGAGAAGAAAAGTATAAAAACACAGAAAGTAATGTAGTTCTAAAATGGACTACCTCTACCTATGTCACATCTGCTGCCTGTGTCCAACCAGAAAATAAAATGATAAACTTTACCAAAATTACAAAGTCTAACTTGTCACATGCACTTTAAGGAGAAACAAGTTACAGTACAACTAGAGTTGCTTGTGTTGATTCCACTGCTGCCTTATTTGTTTCAGTGCACTAGTGCACTAATTAGATACTAGATTAAACAGATAAAACACACCAGGCAGTGTGCCAGCTTTGTACATGTTAATAATTGATACTATTACAAGTAGCTAGTTGTAACACCTCAAAAGTGGTGTACCTTATTTTTACAGAACTAGTTCCATTTTAGATTGTTTGCAGTGGTCCAAACAGTAACGTATAATGCAAACCGTGGACTTCCTGATAAAATGCTTAAAAATGTGATCTAGACAGTACACAGCAGACTTATTTCGACCTCATGAGCTGCTTATATAATATTGTACTGGGGAAATTTTGCTCAATTACATGGAAAAACAATTTTCTGTACTTTAAACTCTACTCAACAACTTACAAAAATAAGTACTGCAATGATTTAGAATAGTCTTGTTCCAAAGTTCACATACATGCTCCAGGGGTAATAATTTTGTTTTTTTGTAGCGATGTCAAGACTAATTGGTTAATCCATAATTCTCGATAAAAATGGAAAAAATTTTTGTTTTGTGTTTTAATCAGGATGTTTATGTAATGTTCACTTTCCGTTTGATTTGATAAAGCTAGTCACAAAATAAACAATCTGATCTTTTAGACAGTGATCTGATCTTTAAGATCTTTAATCTGATCTTTTAGACAGACTTTTAGACAGTGAAAATAAATAATGGAACTACTATTGTTTGGTCCTAGAGTTAAACAATCATGAATAACTGAAATCATTATGTTTTTTCTCACAATAAGCATAACATTAAAGGCACTGTACCCAATGTATTTGGGCAAAATCTGTCTTGCCCCAATACAGATATATTCTATAAGCAGCTCTTGAGGTCAAAGTAAGTCTGCTGTGTACTGTCTGCATCTAATCATAAAGTATTTTATTGTCCAATAATCAGGAAGTACATGTTAGCATGCTATTTGTTGTTATATTTGCTGTCACGGCAAAACTCTGCTCCGGTCACAGAGCGCTGAGAAAAGTGCTTACAAGCTCACGGCGGTGAATAATTAGGAATTTCCGTAATGTATAAGTTAAGTGACCAGTGCAAAGCAAATTAAAATGGTTCAGTTATTCAGAAAAAAAATTGTATTAATATGTTAAAGTATACGATAGTCTTGGGTTTGGAGACAACATAAGCCACTGAAAAAAAATGACTGTTTCCATATTATGAAACCACATATATAGGCTCCAATTGATTTTCCATACTCTACACTCTGCATGCCTAACTGTATTTACAGCGCCCCTAATAATTAATGCATGTGAGCCTCTGTGTGCATTTTTAGCTCCTGCCTCTGTCCAATAACGCTACCTCACGGTTTCATCACTTCCACTCGCTGCATCCTCATTGGCTGCATCCCTGGCACTTCATCCTCCACTCTGGCTGCGATTGGCCAACACGGAGTCTGGGGGGTCGGGTGGAGCGTCTCAATTGGCTGCTGCGATCTCAGGCCATATTGTAGAGGGATCTGTCCCAAGGGAGAGAGGGGAAATCTGGGTTAGTCGACAGAATGGGATCAGCGGTGGACATGGGACGGGGCAGAGCACAGAAGACAAAATGTGAAAATTGTTAAGATGGGACAAGGCTGGAGGAAGGCTTTCTGTCTCTTTAAATCTATACATAAATATTCAGAGGAATGGTGTGGTATCGACAAGGACATGGCAACTTTAATATATTTTATGAACGCTTGGGGGTTTATGGTTTTTCAGTGATTTAGAGACCTAAAGGTGCACTATGTAACTTTTCTGGTGGCGCCAGCTGCTTGTCTTCATGGAGATGTTGTTGTTTTGCCAGTAAAATTTCATATATTATATATTTCATATTTTCTTTTTTCTACATTAATTCTTACTTTTGCTTGGCTTGCTTCTCCACAGATCTGACCTGGAACTCTATAACTCTAATAAATATGTTGAACATGACGGTGAAAAGCAGGTCTCCGACCCCCCACTGGTGAAGTTATATAGTGCACCTTTAAGACTTAAAAAGACATATTCATTTGAAGTCAAAGGTCAGAAGCAGGTCAGCAGCAGTATCAGACAGACTGTAAATATGTGGTGCTCTTATATACACCCTTATACACTCCCTTTGAAAGTACAACTGTAGTATATATTGTACATATAACATAAACATTTGAGCAAGTCAAAATTAGTTTAAAAGAATAAGTTTGTGACATGATACGGGTTAATGCCCTACAAGGAAACAGTATAACTTTGAATTTTTTAGATAGATAAGTAGCCCTTGAACAACATTTAGTATACATACTGTTAGCTAGTTCAAGGCATTAAGTTCCTGTTTTTCTTATGCTTCTTGTTTACCCATATATTGACCAGCTTCAATGGCTGCTGATATGCACATTACGGATCTAAATATGTCAGCAAATTTCCTCGCATCCCGGGGTAACGTTGAGATGGAAAATCAGATTCAATCCACTTACTCCCATTTTCACCACATTAGACCCCCATTACAGCTAGCAGACACATTACCATAGCTGATTTCCCCATATAAGCCTAGAGAACACACTCTGTGTGTGCGGTCTTTTTAACGGGGAGGGGTCTTACTCATGGTGTGACAGCGAGGGTTAAAGCGCGTCAGCCTGTTTCATTCATGCCGCTCGTGAATTAGCCAAAGCAGGGAGGGGCTTAACGCTAACAATGCCTGGAGTAGTCGCTGGCACTCTCCGTTCTCGTCCAATCAGGCACGGTCGGGCTTCACGCGGGGGGTGGATGCTGAGAAGAGAGGGGGCTATGCAGTTGTAGCAGCGCCGATGGCCTTTGAATGATCCTGCAAAAGAGGAAAAATAACTGCGTACCGTGGATTAGCAAAGCAACAATGTGCTTTTTTAAGCTAGGTGTTTTTGCTAGCTAGAATCGCTGTTCCATCTTCCTCCTCTCCTCTCCAGCTTGCTTGTCCCCACCTCTTCATGCTCTTGAATGAATGGCTGAATGAAGCGGGTTGATGCGATGGGCTGAGGTTGTCTATGGCTGCCAGGTTGGTTAGTGTCTCTTTTAATAATAATAATAAATGCCTTGTTCCATAGCCTACCATACAATTCTTTTAAGTCGCCACGGTCTTGCCGGATCCTATTTTGATTTTAGAAACTAGGATTGGATGTGTCACCTTGCACCATTTTAGATCCCTGCATCTGATAGTTTGCAGGTCCAAATCTAGCATGGTCAAATACATAGAAACAAAACAAACATTTACATATCATGGTGTTTTGGAGGGGTCTTTTTTGCACAAAATGGGGCATCTCCTGTTACAGTCACAGGGTAATGTGGTTAGTGGCAATTGATCACGCCTTTCAGAGAAGAGCTAAGTGTTAAATAAGAGCAAGCAGCTGTCATCTGTCAATACTGGCACCACAATATATCAGGACCATGCAAAGCTATTGACGCTAACTGTACTCACTATTGATGTAGTGATGATGATGCTCTGAGAGGACCTAGGTTGACCTCTGCAGCCAGATTTGTTAGTGTGGTGGTAACTTTTGGCACAAGGCAAGGGCAGTTATTAAACATTACAGAGAACTGGTGATACAAAATGGAAGGTTAAATGTTAATAAAAGTATAGTTAAGTAACAAGGCTTCACAGGACCAGGTGTCTCTGACTCTCAGCAGTGCCCTAATACCTAGTACCAATCAATGTGATGTATGATGTGTTGCTCTTACTCTTATTTAAACTGACATTCGAGACAGCTTTTGTCTTGCAAAGCCAAATACAGGGTGGAGCCTAGTGTGAAAACTGCTAATTGTGCTTGCTATGCTTGTTAGATGTATTTCCATATCTATGTATAATATGTTTATATAATAGAACAGCACGCACTACTCTGGACATAAATAGGCACAGCTGTTGTGTAAAAACAATTACTGTATAGTCTAAAGGTAGATTAAATGGCTCTTCTGGACATAGAGTTACGTAAGCTCCTAACTATAGATTTTATATTAGGAAACTGATCTCATAATGTACGGCACACTTGTTCCATAGGAACCTCTGTCCACATAAAGAGCTTACAGCTCCAATCCTATGCAGATTAATTCTATAGTAGCTACTGTTTGTTTCTAATAATCAGTACAGGGAATTTGTCTTTCTATAAACATCAAAAATGGAACTATATGCCTGGGGTATTTTTAAGGTGTATAAACATTAGGATTGTCAAAACTACATGAATTGATAGAAAAACTGAAAACAAAACTAGTAGTGATTGAGCAAGTATCAGTACTAAAAAAGTGACACTCAAAGGATAGCTTAGCTTTAGAGTGATTCTGAGCTGTATAAGAACAAGTATGAAACCACAAAGAGTAGTATACGACCATGAACCACTATGGAACCTCCCTGGACAACTGAGGGATAACACAGAAGGTCACATGGTAATATAAAAGAAAGTACTACAACTGAATGTTGAAAATGACATTCTAGTCTAAATAAAGACAGTTTTCTATTATCATTCTGGTATTGGAACTGCGGTATCACGTCTATTCCTTACAATATTGATACTGAGTTTGAAATTTTAGCATTATGATAAGACCAATAACCACTACAAAAGATTTTTTTTTCAGATATGATGGGTATTTGATATGGGATGCCACTGCACACTGCAATAATGTAATTTAAGTACAGCTGATAGTAGAGTAGTGTACGCAACATTTATGATCAATGACAAAAACTGACTATAGCCTATGCCAGTTTTTTATAGTATATCGAATTGCCTGAGCCTGACTGTCTTGGATTGGTTTCTTTCTTTAAAGCTTTAAAGCAGCTGTGCTTGTGTACAAGTCTCACCGTGCCCTAGCACAAAAGTACATCTCTGACATGTTAGTGCCATATAGGCCTCCTGCTGGTGCCCAGAGTCAGGACTAAACATGCGGAATCACCATTTCAGTTTTATGCCTAAAACTTGGAACAATCTTCCTGAAGTTGTGAGACAGGTCTCTACTTTGACAATTCTTAAATCCAGACTTAAAACGGTTCTTTGTAGCTGTGCATAGGACTGAAAGGTTTTTATTCTGCACTTTTCTCCTTTAATGTTAATAATGATGATGATTGTTTGTGATTATTTGTGTTTTGATCTGTTGTATTGTTATTTTAATGTCTTTCTTATTCTGTAAAGCACTTTGAATTACCTTGTGTACGAATTGTGCTATACAAATAAACTTGCCTTGCCTTTCTAATCTTGGTCAAGATGCTAGGCCCAGAACAATTTGGCTCATATGGATGCAGCTAGGCTAATTCACAGTAAACAAACTGCGATGTTCTGTAACTGTAAATTGTTTGCTGTTTGCTTTCAGTACTGCCACTAACTCCCACCGGAGCACCCCTGTCTGCTCACCTGTCCTCCGAAAGCGCTCCCGCTCCTCCACGCCTCTGCACATCCCCACGGCCGACCGCAGCACCATGGTGGAGAAGGGCTCGGAGCAGCCTGCCTCGGACCGATCACCCACGTCCCCCGAGCAGCACCAGGGCCCGCAGCCTCACCACCAACGCTCTTACTCCCAGCCCGTCCAGCCCAACCACACGCACCCCAACAGCAGCGGCCGCACCGGGGGCAAGAACTCCAAGGTGAGGCGGGGTAACGGATGACTAGCTGGGCGGCAGTGTAGAGACATACTAACGGTGTTATTAGCTTGCTTCAATTAGCATGTAGTAACAGAAATGGCGTTTGCATCATGTAATAAGCGACATGGCATAGTAATACACGAGAACACGAGAAAGCAAAGAATAAATGAGCAAATGTGTCAAAGAATAAATGAGCAAAAATAAGAAAATATAAATAATAATAGAAAATATAACATAGCAATTAGCAACATCTAATGCTAACCGTTAGCTATAAATACATACATAGCCATCGACCTTTAGCTTAGCCGTTTACGCTAACGTTAAATGCAGCCAATGAATTCACATTAACAGGGATAACGGATGACTAGCTGGGCGGCAGTGGAGACATGCTAACGGTGTTATTAGCTCGCTTTAATTAGAAATGGCTTTGCATCATGTAATAACCGACATGGCATAGTAATACCAGCAAGTGAACACGAGAAAGAAACATTTATTTTAGCAATTTATCGAATACAAGTAGCGAACAAAATTAGCCCTTTACAGGTTTACTGTAGGCTAGTTATCATACAATTTAGCATTAGCCAAAAAGAAATTAATTCACTTACTTGAGACATGTATATTTCAGATGAAGTCATAGAAGAAGTCAAAGAATTATAAAGCAAAACTACGAAAATATAAATAATAATAAAAAATATAACATAGCAATTAGCAATATCTAATGCTAACCGTTAGCTATAAATAAATAGCCACCAACCTTTACTTAGCTGTTTATGCTAACGTTAAAAGCACCGAAGTAACTCCTATTAACAATCACATGTTTGTGATATTTAGCATCAATTCAAATACTTGTTGCATTTATATTCCAGCTGGACACTATTTTAAATGTTCCAATGTAAAAAGTGAAAATATAGAATCATGCAAGTTACCTATTTTGTGACCACCCTCTCCAATAGCAGGGCTCAAATCATTGTCTTAGCTTAGGGTGACCAGATTTTCAAAAATGATTATGCACTCTTCATTCATGGCTCATACAAACCTCTTTCATGACTTACTTGTGAGACAGTAGGCCTATATAAACCCAGAGACTATGAAACTATTTTTTTTGTCATTTGGTCATTTTCAAGCAGTTTTCTGGCTTTCTGGCTTGGCTAAACAAATAACAACAATATAGTAAAAGCTGAAGTTAACGGTCAACTGCACAAACAGTTGTAGGAGTGAAGACTTTTTGCTGCTCATCTAAGCCGCTTCTTCAGTTCTGGTCTGGAGTTAACCACACTGAAACTGAAACTAGCTCCTCCCTTCAGATAGATATAAGGCAGTGTCCACCAGCTATCTTACCAGAACTGAAGAAGTTGCTTGGATGAGCAGCGAAACGCCTTCACTCCTACAACTTTTTGTCCAGTTGACAGATTTAACCTCGGCTTTTACTATGGATCAGACCCGGACGACTGAGGGATTACACAGACAAATGTATTTGACAATGTATTTCCCTCTGTACTGGTCAAAAATAGGGACTCTTAGGCTTGTCCTGATAACATTCTGAAGTTTGATATATTCCCGAAGAAATTATAAACGATAACGTTGCAACAAATGTATGCTGCTGGCACAATAACCCAAGAGCAGGTTTAAACCACAAAATTATTCTAATAAAACAAAAAACATGAGCTGCAATAAATAAATAGCAGAATGAAACAGTTTAGTACTTAGTGTGCATCTGTAACGAGTCAGAGAAGTTAATTATTCAACCTTTTATGCCTTAAATCTTATCATATAGCCAAAAAATAACCAAAAGTTTTCCAGTAGTGCAAAAGAAATATACACACGACATTGTATAATAAACACACAGATGTGAGTAGGCTCCTACTCTGTCATTTTACCATGTTTTTTACATTCATATGCAACCAAAATTATGAATCAACCATTATTTATTAACCATTTAACATGAATGTAACTGCTTTCTATTGTTTACACCGAAACACGTGAATCACCAACATTCATTTCATCCTTCTGTGTAGTGTTTGTTGGTTATTTTCAATCTGTTGTTTTTGTTTTTCTTTCTCATGCATGCTATAGTCTCACAGGCGGCACACTAAAGTAAGCACCATTCTTCTCTGGATCTTTGCTTTTGCCTGGGAACAGCCCCCTTCCCTAACTCTACACAACATTCAACTTACAATACAGCTAGGCCTGTCATGATAATTACTATCTATTACTCTCAACTTATGCTTCAATACAGTGACAGATGAATGATATCATTAATACCATTTATTTGCACTATAGAAAACCTTTGTGAAATAGTAGGTTGTGTTCACATGATACAGCATTTTAGAATCTAGTTTACAAAATAATCTTGAGCCTAGAGCGCAGCTAAATTGCAGATTCTCTATAATTAATTGTCCCATACACATGAAACAAAAACTGGCACAAAGTTCAACGTCTTCTCTATTAGTATAAATAAATAAAAGTGAAATAATTTTTTAGCTTCAGAAAGTGGTGCCTTTATTCAACACAAAAGATGTGGTCGTTATCAGTTGAAACAACGTTAAACCATAAGATTAAAGCTCCTATATTACTCAAAATGTACGCTATTACATATGTTAAAATGTTGTTACCTCATCAAAAACATACATCTCCAAACTCAAAATGTTCCACCTTACCCCTGTCATGAAGCAACAGTTTTCAAGTTAACAGCTATGTTTTACGTTTTGTTCAGCAGAGATTGTCAATTCCAGGGCTGAAATGATCTAAATGATTTCAGTGAAGTTATATGAAGTTTAGGAGCACTTCCTGCATTACCACATGACATCACAAGGTGGAGTTTGAGAGAAAGAGAAGATTTGCAAGATTTGTGTGTTAAAATGTGATTAAAACAAAACACAACTCCATCAAGTCTTTCCCCTCGCTCCTCGAATCAGACTGAACAAAAAAGTTCTGTGTTCTGTATCAAATTATTGTCCATGTGCACTCTGGCTTCTCTCTGGTCAGATCATAAAAAAACTTCACAACTGATGCAACTTTTGATCCCATTTTCACTCCATTGATCTGGCCTTCACAGAGTCACCGGGAGCTCAGCTGAAACTTCAGGCCTGAATTAGCTGTGGTTAGATCCGGGCTTATGTCTTTCATGAGTGAGTTGAGGCTTGGGGATCGGGGCTCAGGATATCAGGATAGCCTCAACCTGTGAAGCCACTTTGATGGAATACCCCCATTATAACATAGATCAGAAAATAGCATAATATTGACCCTCTAATATAGCCAGCTTGAGGATCCAAACAAATAATGACAATGTTCAATTGTCACTGTTAATCAAATATTTTCTGTAGCAATATACCACACTTAAAAATCATGACGGGCCTAAATACAATGAACATGGTAGAATTGATATTTGATTATAATTCATAGGTTGATGATTATACACTGGTTAACTGAAATAATCTTTAGTTTACTTAGTTGAAAATTAGCTTTTATTTAAGATTTTGCCCATGTTTTTAGTATTATTATTATTTTATGTATTTATTTTTTTTAACTGAGTGTAATGTAAATTTTTTTGTTTTTTTCAACCTTCCAAACCCTAGTACATTCACTGCACCACTGCTTAACTTCCATAATTGCATCTAACTGCGTTGATCTCACGTTGACATACGCATGGCCCATGTGTCTCTGTTCATGCATGCTCCCTTCAGTCTGACAAGTTAAACTTGGTTAAAGTAAGCACTGACTGCATTTAATCTCATTTTATCACCGCTGTTATTGATTTGCTGTTACGGTCAGCAGTTTAATCAATCTAGCCCAGGTTAGCTCAAGTGAGTTAGTCTTTCCCGGGCTAAAAGGCTAGTAAAGATGGCCGTAAACCACACTGGAAGCTTTAAGAACGACATATTCTATATCTCTTGTGTTCCAAATCAGAAATAAATGAAAGTTAATTGGGAGCAGCAAGCTCTCGCAACACTAATTATGAACACCATAATTGATCATTCAATATTAGGGGTGGAAAGAGTGCTGAAAAAACGTATTTAAGTGTAGTTACCTGGCTAATAATGTTCTCAATTACACGTATAGGTCCTCCTGCCTTAATTGTAATAAAGTAAAAGTAAAAAGTATGCATACGCAGAAGTATTTCAAATCACTATTTTATATAAAACTTGAAACTTTAAAACAATCTATAAGTAACTATAACTGAGCTTTGGCCAATCAGAGCAGGTGATGGAGCGCTGTTTTGTGCGTTTGTTGGTGTAGAAAGTAACTCAGTAACTAGTGTAAATACAGCTCTCACTAAATTATATGATTTTAAATGTAACTAATTACATTTATATGGCTAGAATTATACTCAAGTAGTACAGGTTTAAAAATCAACTCAAAAAGTACAGTTGCCCCATTTACTCAACTACAGTAAGGAGAGTGTTTGTGATTACCAGTAGTTACTTTCCATCCCTTTTCAATATTGGTTTGGCTAATTCACTATTCACAACAACATTAAATAAATAAAAGGAAAAAGAAGGATGTATCAGTGCTCCCTTTTGACTTCCATTACATATTTTCAGATTTGGTGACATAGGGGTAATCTTGGTGTAAAACATTTAAACCATTTTAGCTGTACTTTTACGACGGCGTATAAGGACCACTTAAAAAAAAAAAACTTCTACGGTGCTATGAGAATAAACTTGTAGCATTTCGACATTAAAGACGGAATTTTACGAGAATAAAGTCATAGTACTACGAGAATAAAGTCGTAAAATTACGAGAATAAAGTAATTTTTTTTTCGTAATTTTATAAGGACAAAGTTGTAATTTTATGAGAATATAGGCTCCTGTGCGTGAATGAGTAGACTAGTGCCTTATGCATTATGGAGAGTTTAGACTTTGTACTTTGAAGTGACACTGCAAACGTTTGAGTTTGTTTCTTGGCGAAACCATACGGATTTGGAAGAAATTGCGACTTTTATGGAAGAGGAACTGGCTTTAAGTGGTCGGCTGAGGGGGATCGGTCGTTACACCATAGAGCTATCCAGAGAGGATTAGTTGTTTGTCAAGAAACTGTTCGAAAATATTGGATCCAAATGGGGTAGAATTGCGAAGAAGACGGTGTCTTTAGCGAAGACAGTACAGCGTAAGAGCCAAACTGCACTGTGGCATTTGGAGTCATGATAAACTGAAGCCGTGTGGAGTTTGCATAAATGGCTGTATTGATGCTTCAGTCTCACATTATGTTGATTGAGGCACGTTACCAACAGCGATCCGACAGTAAATGTGGATTACTGTGTCCACATGGTAATGCATGTTGGAGGGTGCCCGCAAATGCTCCGGGCCGATCCAGGTTGTTACGATCCGGGTGGATCAAACATATTGAAGAGGACAGAGGAGTCAAACTGGATATGAAAAGTTAAATAGTTTATTTTAAATTAATTTTAATTTACTGTAAAATGACCAAAACCCCCTCCTGTGCCCCAAAACAAACTAACAACAGAAAGGTTGAGCCAAACATTACAAAAGAATGCGGCACCGGGCTAACCTCGTACAGGCCAGTGCCAACATCACTGACCTAAAAGTAAAACCATCCCCAAACCAACCTGATCAAACAAAAGGGCGAAAACAGGACAGCAGGACCCACCAGGTCAGATCTAACTGCAGCTAACAGGCCTGGTGCAGCCCACACCGAGCCGAGGAGTGCACGACGACGAGCACACCCCTGGTGTGGCAGGTGAGGCAGTGCGCAGTGAGCACAAGCAAGAGCAAGCACGCACGCAAGTGAGCATATTATGGATAGGCGACCTATTTATACGGCGACCAACATAAATGTAGAATAAACATAAGATTATGGGGCAAAGGGGCGCCAGCAGGTAACACAGGTACAGAAAATTCACATGCCCACGACATGCAACGGAGATCAAAGCTTCATCTATCGATGCAGCACCACCAATCAACGAATAGAGTCTTGTAGGGGAGTCCTGCATAAACAATGGTTTCAATTTTGGATGGACATCTTTCAAACTCTTAAGGAACATGGACATTTCACCCCTGCAGCCGACCACTTCCAGCCAGCTTCTCTGCCACAAAAGTCGCAATTTCTTCCAAATCTGTATGGTTCCTCTGATGAAACAAACTCAAACGTTTGCAGTGTCACTTCAAAGACTGATGATAGTGTGGTGAGGGTGGGCTAAAAGACACAGTATTTCATCGTGGTAAAGCCCAGTTGAAAGTCCAAACTCTATAACGCATAGCGCACTAGTCTACTCATTCACGCACAGGAGCCTTTATCCTCATAAAATTATGACTTTATTCTAATACAATTACGACTTTAGTCTCTTAAAATTACGACTTTAATGTCAAAATGCTACAACTTTTTTGCCGTAGCACCCATAGAATTTTTTTTTTTTTAAGTGGCCCTTATACGCCGTTGTATACTTCAGCTGTAATAATCTATTCTTATTGCGGCAGTGTGTTTGTTAATAATTATTTTCTTTTTTTCCCTATGATTTTTTTTGCCTCGTCTCTGCTGTGCTCCACTTCACTTCACTTGACAACAGAAGAGCCAGAGCTGGTACAATGTAAGTTTCCTTTCATTTTAATAATAATACAATGAATTATTTACATTATGTCATTTTTACTTAGAAAAGGAATGTGCTGCTGCATCTGGTTGTCAGCGTAGGGTACTGGAGTAATCTTTTAAAGTACTTTTCTAGTAGCATACTTTTACTCCTACTTGAGTCATAGTTTTAGTGACAGTACTCTTACTTGAGCAAAAGTGTTGGTTACTTTTCCCACTGTGAGTAAGTCTACAAGGGGCAAAAGGGCTTTATGTTGACAGTATGAAATGATTTGAACATTTGTGTTTCTTGCACTGCTCCTTCAGATATGATTTTCTTTTTCTCATTTTTGAGTTTATCTTTTGAAAATACCAGATTCTATGTTTTGTCCTTCCAATTACATTAACTTCAAAGTATAAAAGAGATGTTACATCCTGACATTTACTCTTTAAGTTGTTTTTACTTGAGAAGTAGTTTTCCCAAATACTTTGTCCCCACTACTATGTACTTCTAATTGAGTAATATTCCTCTTACTTGAATATAATTATGGGATACTACCCACCTCTGTGCTTGTTATCTTCTGTGAAAAGGTGTTTTGTAATACAGTATGCAAAATGTAGTACTGTGAACTACAAGAAGAGGGCACTGTTTCACTGTGGAAATCAGTAAAGGCTTTGGCTACTGTGCAACTTGATTACAACTGGTACCATGCAGCAGTAATATTTTATTTTGTCGTTTTTCTATAGCAATTTGGATTTTTTTTGTTGGTTAGGGTTGTAAGTTTAATTACGATCAAGTCAAAATCACAATTTGAATGGATGCAAATCGCAAACCACAAAGTCTGACATTTATGAAGTACCATCATTTCCACCACATACAACAAAGTGTCCTGTCTTATTTTGCATAAAAACTGCTAACGCTGTGGTTTAGATCTGTGCAAACATGTTCTGAAATACATACTTTGTCAAACTGTTTATAATTCAGTGTTTTTGTCAATTCTTCTGGGCACATTTAAGATGTGAACTTTGAATCCTAGTTTTATATCGCAAATTGCAAATCTAATTGCATTTGCAATGGTTTTCAGAAAAAATAGTTTTAGCATCAGTCCATCATAAGGTGGCGATAACCTATATGTGGGTATATGGTTGCGTATTTGCCTTATTCCAGACGTTGCTGTGGACGCCGCCATCATCATTCATGTTGTATTATTTTGAATGGAGGTGTGGATCTTGACTGTAAATAAGTTCTATAGGGACTATAGAGCCGCTTCGGTGCAGTGTTGACTTGTTGGTGCACATATACATAGAACGTTTTATAGAAATCAACTTACTTTAGATCATATTTTAGAAGCAAAACCTATCTCCATTGAAATGAATGCGATTCCCACTTAACCACAAAGAAAGCGCAGTTTATTAGCATTTAGAGGCAAAATATTTGGGGCAGAATAAGGTCAATTACAGGGGTTCTGAAAATGGTGAAGTTGGGACCCCCAGACGACCTGTGCAACTGGCCTGGCTGGGACTCCCACTGCAGAATAAAATTAATGTCTGTAACGATCTCAAGATGCAAAATGTGTAAAATCTTATTTAGTGTATTATTTTCTCATTAAAACAACAAAACAACAGATTGTTACTGAGTGCATAGTAATTAGACATAATTTGGGGAAAAATACCTAAATCTGCCCCAAAATAATAGGCAGAGCTTATCGGCCATCTGCTGCTCTGGATTCTAAAACGACATAGTCAGCAGAAAGAACTCAGTCTGTTGCCAAACAGGCCCCAAACACCAAATTATCCAAAGTACTAAGTAGGGCTACACAATATATTGTGAAAATATTGATATCGCAATATTAGCTGACATAACAATCATCGCAAGAAAATAAAACACAAATCGCAATAGCACAGAGTTCTCCATTTTACAAAAGTGCACTGCTTTTGGAAAGGAAAATGGACAAGAGGCAGATTTTATTTATGACTTGAATTAATAAAGTGGAACCAAACACTGAATCCACTTTTTTCACGACTAATTTTCCAGCCCTACATTGGTGTCGATTAATATCAGGTACCGGCAGATACTTAAAGTCAAAGTATCGATATTCAAACTGAAAAAGGTGGATCAGTGCATCCCTTCAGACCCCAACCCTCCTTCCCCCTCACTCTCTTCTTTAGTCCTCCATGTACTGCCCAGTTTAGCAGCTCTATTTGAAATGTGGTTGTGGGTGGAGTTTAGATGTTTAGTCCCACTTTAAGTCCTACGTTAGACTGGGGTTGTTCTTGGTTTAGTCTCTTAAGCTTTTATATTGTTACATTTCGACAAGTAGATGTGCATTTTTTGTTTTAAATTAACTGAACTTATTGTGGCAAAAAGTAAGGCAATATTGCCATAACATTGTTATTACAATAGAAAACGTAATTATTGAAAATTGCATGTAGTGACAAATCCAATAAAAAACTTGTTGCAAATGTGACTTTGTTTCGTACCAGTAGTATTTTTCATCAATGTCATATTTTTTCAGAGCAAAGCTAAATAAAAAGTAATCATCATGACTAAAACTATGACTAAAATTGCATACATTTTAGTTAAAACCATGATTAAAAGTAGATATTAAGAAAAAGTACCAATATTTTTGTTACATATTGAAAACTAAACACAAATGAATGAAAAGAGCGAATGGAGACTAGATCCATGTTCCACTTTATCTTGTTTGATTAAAACTATTATGGATTTAGTCAACTAAATTAGCACAAAATTTCCATTAACTGAAACTAGATTAAAACTACTATAATGATTTTTATCGTCTTAACCTTATTAACATTTCTTGTCAAAAATAACACTGATTCACATTAGATAATATTATCAAAATCAGAATCAGAAGAAGTTTTATTGCCATTGTCCGTGAGCAGAGCTCACAGACTAGGAACTTACTTCGGTGATAAAGTGCGACATACAACAACACACACACACAAAACACACTAAATAAATACAAATAAGGGCATGCAGGAGGTAGAAATATATACAATAGTAGAAATATATACAATAGTGGCATCAAAACAACAACAACAGTGCAACATGGGTTATTAAAGTGATCAGTGTTATGAAGTGTCCAGTTTAGTGCAGGTTTATGAAGTGTTCATGAGGGAAACAGCAGAGGGGAAGAAACTGTTCTTATGACGAGAGGTTCTGGTCCTGATGGACCGTAACCTCCTGCCAGAGGGAAGTGGCTCAAATAGTCCATGTCCAGGGTGAGAAGTGTCAGCTGCTATACGACCTGCTATATTAAGAACTTGAGCTCCTACATAATGCATGACCTATAATTGATACAAATTTTATCCTAAACTTATATTTTTTGTTGGTTATGGAGACACAAAACACATTTGTACATTTGTATGACCTCATTTGTTTCATTGTCTCTGCAAAAGCGTAATGTTTGTTTTTCTGTCTGTCTCATTTGTCTCACTAAAAAGAAGAATTCCAGGAAACCGTTTATCTCCAGACAGAGGCAGACTCAGACTGTATGACGCTAGGATAGTTCAGCCCTAAGCGCTGCTGTAGAGCGCGTATGGCAGAGCTTAGGGCTGAATTCTCAGAATTGGAATGGGGAAAAATCTAAATCCAATCTCACAAGCACTGCGATAGTGATTAGATTTGTGATGTTTTAATACAAGGATTCTGTTCAAGGTTTACATTTTAAAAACATCCAGAAGAATTGAAAATTAGCCAATATATCGGTTGGCAGATATTCACACTTTCTAAACTATCTTAGCCTTAAATCTCCAGCAGCGGCCGATCTCTCTTAAAGGTTTGTGGTAAATAGGGCTGTCTATGAATTTGTACTAAATTTAAATTACATTCTTCAGAGAAAATTATCACCATCGGCCTAAAACTATTGGCCATCGGCTGCTCTGGATTGTAAACTGTCAGCATCGGCCATGAAAAAACTCATATCGGCCGATCTCTAGTCTCAAATTTTCAGAACATGTTTTTACAGTACAACTACAGGGTTTGCAGTTTTTATGCAGGATATTTTTTTTGTTGTTTGTGGAGGAAATTATGGTACTTCAAAAATTGCAGCCTTTGCAATTTCTATTCAATTGACCATGCAGCACGCCCCTTGGTCTGCCACTCACCGCTCTGCATCATGTGTTTATATTCAGGAGGCAGAGCTGACACTGTCCAGGGGTCAGACATGTTACAATACAATATAATCAATAGGGATTTTTTAATTACACAATAAATCAGTAAGGGATTTAAAGGTGAAAACCAGAACTAGTTCATTTTAAGTGGTCCAAATTTATTTCTCACTTACCTTATGCATTTCAAGCATGCCAATTATTCACCACAATAAGTGCTTTTTACAACTTACAGAGACCAGAGCGGAGTTTTGCCGTCACGGTAAAGCTAACAACTAGCATGTTAACCACATACTTTCTATTTATGGTACAATAATACTTTATGTAATTAGGTACAGACAACATGCAGCAGATTTATTTTGACCTCGAGAGCTGCTTATACAATATACCTGTACTGGAGTAAGACATATTTTGACATGTTTCTAATCGTGATCGCAATTTGATATTTTTGTGCAGCCTTAATTTAAGCCTAAAAGTACGATCAGAAAGATCTGAGGATGCAATAATAATAATAATAAATAATAATAATAACAAAAATAATGATTTTTATTCATAATTACCTTTGAAAGTACCCAAGGACACAGTACAGAACAAGTTAAAACATTCAATGTTAAAACATGCACATTTGCCTCTTAAGCTGTAGTTTTTGTGTCTTGTGCTTAACACAAATGATAAATTCCATCCACTGTCCTCTGTTCCTGAAAAGCTCGACAAATTACATTTCATGGATAGCTTGGGTTAATAGAACTGAGTGTTCTTTTATTACCAGATATCTAGTTTGTTCATGTGATAATAACCAATAGATGGGATCTGAAGAAATTGCTTTTTTTTTTTTTTTACCAAGATTAATTTGCACAATTGCAGCATGTGTGAATTGCGTGAAAGTTTATCCAGACATAGTTATAGAAGATACCATACTAAGGCAATATGTTTTAGGTTTTCTTTGTTTTTCTTTTTTTTTTTTTTTTTTTTTGGAATGATAGACAATTGAAAATAGTTATAGCCCTACATGCATTGCATTGTAGAAATATAAAGAATATAAAATACACCTTAGCAGTTAGTAGTTACCACTAAGTTATAGTATATAACTTTCTGTAGGTGAAAAGTCAACTGCACATTTGCGTGGAAATAGAAAGTTAAAACCATACTTTGGAATATTCTCCATAAAGATAAATACGTTTTATGCCATACTGTGGAAGCTTATAACTAAAGGATCAACATTTCCATTGAAACAAGCAGGTGGAGGCCCCCTCTAGGCCAGATAAGAGTCAGGTTTGTGAAGATGCAAGCAAGCTCAGAGTAAGGCATGGAGACATGTTTTTTTATGTTTGTCAGTGCAATAAAAACAACCAAAATGAAAAAAAAACAAGTTTTTTATTTGAGCTCATTTTTTTTGGTCAAAAAAGTTACATATGTGACGTTAAGACGCTGTGAAACATATCTGGGATGAATTGTTGGATCACCTGAATATTGTTATCGCGATATTGGTATAAAAAAGAGGTATTCCTTTTTGTCAAAATCGCCCACCCTTATACCACATGTAATTCTTCTTGCAGTACTTCTGGAGAACCTGTAGCGTTGTATTTTCGGGATGACTTAAGACATGTGATTGTAACCCCCTGTGTAGCCTGTTCTTATTTCACCTCTCTGGATGTACGGGTCTGATTCGACCCCCTCCCTGTTAACCTGGGGTTCGAAACAGTGTGTGGGAAAGGAAGACTAACTGAAAAGACAGAGTAAGGCCTGAGAGAAGAGAGGGATCAGAGGGGGGCGTATACAGAGGAGTGGAGTTTGGCACTGAGTGCTTGTTTACACCCCATACACAATACGCACTCATGTAAGGCTCTGTGTATGTCAGAACAGATCCAGTGTGACCACATAGGCCTCTTGGAAAAGCCCCTGATATGATGAAGTGAAGACTGTTCCTAGAAAGTCAAGTCAAAACAACATAAATCTCAGTGTTTCAACTAGTCTTACTTACGCGATACTAAAATGCCCCTTAGCAGCACTGTCAATCAAACCTGTTGCAAATGCTAGCGGGCGTGACCTCAGGGAAAGAAAGCACCTGATTTGTTCATTGTTCATATCTTGACTTATAGACAAAATATCCAAATACCAATAAATCCAAACATCAGAATCATGTAGAACTGGTTAATATGAATATTTTATGACCAAAATGACAAGTTTGACAGCAGCATTTACAGAGAGAGGGGCAACATTTTTTCAATGTATAGTGAATCGGAGTCAGAGTTGATGGAGCCCGGCAGCTAGCAGTTGTCCATTTATATATACAGTTTATGGTTACAAGAGAAACCCAGCTCTCAAATGTATCCACAAATGCTATAGTAAAAAAATAAATTGTTCACCCTTATAGTAAAACATTATGAAAAGATAGAAAAAAATACACCTATTTCATAAGTTTAATTTGATTAGAACAAGTGTAGTAGCTACACTGCTAACATTTGCCAAAAAACTGCTTAGCTTCATTATTAACACTTTATACATGCATTTTACGATGTTATTACTATTCAGTGGAAGTCACTCCATTGGTAGTGTTCCAGTGTTAAATAAATGTGAAAACAAAAAAAACATACAGTAGATTGTTATTTGCACGCTTTTTATTAGTAGCAGTTGTATTAGTCTAGTAGTTGTAGAAATATAGGTAGTGGCACCTACAGTGGTAGTAGTAGGTAGTAAGTTGCAGCAGTAGTAGAAAGTAGGTGTTTAGTTGACTTTGATGCCCTTTGCGATGATTAATTGACTAAAAGGAGGTTATCAAAATTATTATGAACTCACACAAAAACTATAATGTATAGGCCCACAGCAAAGTTCTAGTAAACAGTATCTTCATAAGTGAAAGGGCAGATTAGACTAAAATAACCACTAATCGATTAATTTAGAAATGATGGACCTAATGACTACAGCCGTAGTAGAAAGTTGTCCATAGTGTTGTCATGATACTAATATTTCAAACCAACAAATAGACTACTGCTACTACTAGTACTCAATACCGATTCTGATTTCACGAGAAAACAAAATATAAAACTCTCTTTATTTTAGACAATAGAATGTCAACATTAAATAGTAGTATTTTTTATATTACCATGTGGCTTCATCTGTGTGACCCGTCAGTTGTCCTGGTAGGTTCCATAGGGGTGCATGACCACAGCATGACCACATATTAGCCTATGTGGTACTTGTTCTGATACAGCTCAAGATCATTTTAAAGCTATGCAGGAAAGGTTAATTTCTGTCCTGTCAGTGTTTTTTTTTTGTGTATCAGTACTACTCACCCAAATGAGTATCAAGTTTCAACACTAGTTTTAATAGCAATTAGTATCAAATTTTAATACTTTAGACAACCCCAGTCCATTATCTGAAATAACAAGAGTAACATTTCCAAATAAGCACATTCCCAACACCCCTCTAGTAATCGGACAGAAACTCCTGGAAGCTGTTGGTTTCCCCCTACTTCCTGTTATGCGGGGTTACTCCTGGTCAAACTGTACATTCTAACAACTTCAGTTTTACATTCAAAAACCCAGCTAAAACTTCTCTTCAGAAAACATAAAATGAATTAGATGAGGTTAGGATTTCCATAAAACGTGCGCAAGCTCAACTTTAAGCAAACATTGAAAAACATTCTCAGTGCAGTTTTCCCAAATGAACTCTAGTGAACCCACGCTCTCCTAGGACCTCCCTCTCAGTCAAAAACACACAGAGGCCCCGCCCACTCCTCTCCTCCACAACTAGCTCCAAACAATGTCAGCGAAGGAGGAGGAATCTTCTGAATTGTGTGGCCAAAAGTCCTCACGGATACCTGGAATTCAACTTCTTGGAAAATGCTGGGCACGAACGTATTTGACCAGATCTTTCTTTGAGCGCTGTTGTGGTTGTGAACAAGCAAGAAAGTATATGCAAAAAGTTCTTGCAGATGTATGCATTGGTTTTTCTTCCATGTGGGATCAGAGAAGAATGGTTACTCCCGACGCAGGATAAGTGTTTGAAGAAGCTAACAAAATATTGATATAAATTTTGAGAATTTTTGAAGAGGATTTTTTCGTTCAACAGTGAATTTCTATTGCTTTTGAATCTGGCTTTGCCTCTATGTGTGATCAGTGAAGATGGATATGATGTGATTTTCCAAATAGTTTTTGAATTTTTGACTTGTTTACATTTTTTCATTCAAATAATTATCTCAGTGACTAAGACAGTATTTGAATATGCAAGTTTGTACAACATGTGATCCAGCTCTTTCCGAGTTATGACATATTGGCTTTCTGGAAATACAATTCTTGATAACCAGACCATCATGGGACCAGATAGTTCTATGGATTCTGATAGTGAACTGCACTGGGATTTAGAACGCGGCGGGAAACAGAGGAAGGAATGGAGATCCGAACAAGTCCCTGCTGTAAGTGGCTAAACGGATGTGGTTTACTTTAACGTTTGGGTGGAGAAAATTTAACCTAACTCAGCTTATATCTTGTCAACGCTAAAGCTAATAGTAGTTCTTAAATACCCTACGGCATGTCCTGACATTTAAAGAGCTGTTAAACTTTCGCAGCCACTGATTGTTTGGACAGATTATTAAAGGTACACGGTGTAACTTTTCAGTTGTAAGGTGTGCCACCTGTTTGTTGCCATGGAGATGCTATTGCTTTGCCTAGAATGTTGTACAGTATAGTTCTATACTTACTTATCCTCATCAAAGCAGGCAGGCATTTTTGATCATAAAAACATCTATAACTGAATGAATGCAAGATAGACAAATCTAATGCCATACTGTGGAACATTCTAGGTAAAGCAGTAACGTCACCATGGAGACAAGTGGATGGCAGATCCTCTACCAGAAATGTTACAAAGTGCACCTTTAAAAACAAGTATCAATTAAAGATACACCAGTTGTCAGGCCTGACGATAGATGGCTATAGAATTTTAAAATGTTGTTGGTAATATATCGTGCAAAATAAATTTTCAAATATAGGCTATTAAGATGCATTGTGTAATTTTTGGTAAAGAGTACGCTATATATCCTGGATTTCCTGAAATTTGTTTCATTATTTGTTTTTATGTTTTTATTGCCTCGAAAATACATTGAAGAACCTGCTTTCTTACTGTGAGTGGGATCGCCTTTTCACAGATCTGACCTGTGACTTGGCCTGGTGTCACAACCTGATTGTTTTCATTAAGAAAGATAAGATCAATTCCATATTGTGCAACATTGTAGGCAAAGCTTAAACTACTTAATGGAGAGAGCCAGGGCAGGGTATTCTCCAGAAAACTTAAGCAGTACACCTTAAACATCCTGCACTTTATCTGTGTGACACTTTTACTTCAATCAAGACATTTACAGACATGTATTACATTTCTGCTTGCAAGAAATACCCAATTATTGATTTGTAGAGAAAATCTAAAATTATGTTTTTGTCCAAATTATCCCCTCTAAAAGAATACTAAAATCTTAAATATATTGAGTCATTTTTGCCTTACTGGTTGGAAACTTGGTGTCACTCATCATTAAATTGTAGTAGTTCAGTGTAATATAAATTAACCAAATATTTATGTAATGTCGTTGAATTCTCAGTTTTTAAGAGATTTTTTCAGTGCAAAAGTGACATTTTTTTGTCCGGTGTTAGGTTCAGTTGTGATTCTAGTAACTTTTTTTTAAACGAGTGCAGGCTACGTACTGTTCCTATAAGTGATGTGAAATTAACAAACAACAAGATATTGGTCTAATCCTGTATTCATTTATAATCTGTTTTACTCTACAGACATGTTACCCTTCCTATGTAAACAATGATATGCTACACTGGCTCTGTATTTGAGCAAGTTTTGAACAACCGATGTCCATGTCTTGGCAGGTCCTGAGTCCAACCTACAAACAGCGGAACGAAGACTTTCGGAAGCTTTTCAAACAGCTGCCCGACACTGAACGCCTCATCGTGGGTGAGCAGGAATAATGCATGGCTAACTTAAAATACATAAGAGATTTAATATGTATGTATGAATTTTATTTTGGACAGAGATTTAAAAGAGTTGCTTCCCCACACAGCCAAAAACAAAGTGTGTTGTAATTTAAGATGCCAGAAAAGTCTCATACAGTTCAGTAATTCAGTAATTTTTTGTGCATCACTTTAGTTTAAAGGTACAGTATGTAACTTTCTGGAGGTAGCACATCACCTGCATGATTTCATGGAACGTTTTCCATGGAGATTGATAAGTTTTATGTCCTACTGTGGAATATTATTGCCAAAGGAACATTTCTATGGAAACAAGCAGGAGAAGGCCCTCCTCCAGGTGAGGTTTTTGGAGGCATGTTTTTCTAAATTTTTTAGTCATCACAAACAAACTGAAGGAAAGCATGCCATTATTTTAGTCTATTTTTTGGTTGAAAAGTTAAAAAACTGTGGCTTTAAATGGGATAACATTGTGTAACAATGTCATATTCACAAGGTCTTTGTGTTCTAATGAGAAAGAGGAAAAAATCAATTATACCAAAATAATTGTTTGAGACGGTTTTATTTGGCTGGAACAGTGCATGTTATCACATGCATGTAAACAGAGTGTAGCCTTGGGACACCACTGTCCTATGTTTGCACTCAAAACACATTCTTACTCATACCATAACGTACATAGATATCAGTGGTAAGGCAGATCAGGTGTCTTCCCCAAGGATATAACAACAGTATTACACTGTTAGCCTTATACCATAATTGCCATAAGTAGTAGTACCATAAGTAATTTTGCAGTATTTTGAGAAACTAAAAAAAATCTGCCTGCCTGCCTATGTCAATAGGATGGCTAGGGCAGTTTGTGTGGGTTTTTTGCTGTAAAATGTTTCTTAGATGTTTCTCAGTTGCAGCGGGGTCTGGAGACTATAATGAGACATAAAACTTAATTTGTCCAAACAATTACTTAGTTATGCTATAGTATGCTATTATAGTTAAATAACACATACTATGCAAAATTTATCATGTTTTAACCATGTTATACAGTTGTTCCCTCATGAAAAATATCTGGAGTTTATTTTTTTTCATTCATGCGTGTTTCATTTATCTATCAATTCAAAGTCATCATCTCTGAGCACTCAAAAATGCTTTGTTTGCATTTTGGCTGTTTAGTTGCATCATAGATAAAACTCCAGACTTCTCCTGTGCAGTTTTTAAGCCCATACATCATCATCGGACTCATTCTGTGATCAAATTGTGTTTACAACAAATGTAAGCATAGCATTCATGTAGGAAAAGGTCTTCAGCTGTTTACTTTCTAAATGTTAATTTTGTGTAGACTGCAAAGAAAGCACCAATGCCTAAATGCCTCATTGTGAATGGAGGTGAAGTTTATAAAGTATATTTTCCAAATTCAGACATTATTTTAAATGTGACAGACATTTATCCCAAGGTGACCAAAGGCATGCTTAAAAGAAAATTTAAGTAACAAGAATGCATAATATGTGGTGTTTAACCAATATTTTCTCATATTCTGAAAATTTAATAACAGGGTTATTTAGAATAATAAATGTTTATTGTTGTTTTGCCCTCAGACTACTCCTGTGCCCTTCAGCGGGACATCCTCCTACAGGGACGCCTCTACCTCTCAGAAAACTGGATTTGTTTCTATAGCAACATTTTCCGATGGGAAACATTGGTAAGGGCCCTGGAAAAGTCACCAATGTCTACAGTTTTCTAAGAGTAAGAACTGAACATAACGTGTACATTTGCCTGCAGCTCATGGTCCAGCTGAAGGACATCTGCACCATGACTAAGGAGAAGACAGCCCGCCTCATTCCAAATGCCATCCAGCTGTGCACCAACAATGAGAAGGTTTGTTAACTTTTAAAGAAATTTAAAATCTAATGTTTGATATATTCACTTTGTCCTTTCCTATGCATTTGTGCTAGAAGATTTTAGTTGTCTATTTCTTTTAAGGGTGCATTCACACTTTTTACTATCCTCAATTTTTTTAATTCTAGTTATAGCACAGTTTGAGTCCAAATGTAGACTTGGTTTGGTCCTGTTCTAGTACTGGTTAAGTAGTGGTCTGGTCAAGATTTTGTTCCAGGTTTAGTACATGTTTGGTTAGATTATTAGATTAGATGATACTTTATTGTCAGATTGTAGGTCCAGAATTAGTTTCACAAAGATGAACAAACAGGACAATTTAACAAAAAACATCTTCTACTCTCATTATTACATTACTATCATTTTATGGATTAAGCTCCTCTTTCAGCTTGACTGATGTATGAAGGACTGTTTGAGCCGGATCCTATTAAAGCGTTGCTCACAGTACCAACACCTGAATAGTTTGGTTACAGACGTTTAAATTTGTGCAGTTTGGGTAGCATGCTAGCAATGTTCATGTCGCCTCTACAACCAATCAAAACTCTACTGGTAGAGAGTCTGCATCTTTGACTAAAGTACACACATATAAAAAAATATGGTTAGGGGCTCAGAGTGTCAAAAACAAAACTGAAAAGTTATTAAACATGTTAATACATTGTTTTTGACAAATATAGCATTTTGAGAACAATAAAATGATCCAAATCTTATGTGAGTTTGCAATGAATTCCCCACAGATGTGTAACACTCCATCTACAAAAATACAAATTGAACACTACATCAAGTCCCTAAAAGATATTTTCAAATTGATCATTCTTTTTCCTCTTCACAGCACTTTTTCACCTCATTTGGGGCTCGGGACCGAACGTACATGATGATGTTCAGACTATGGCAAAATGCTCTTATGGAAAAGGTAAGAAAACTCTAAAACTAGAGATCATCAGGCATTAGAAGTAGTTACTCACATTCTCTTGACTATTTTCCCTTCAGCCTTTATGTCCAAAGGAGCTGTGGCACTTTGTCCACCAGTGTTACGGGAACGAGCTGGGCCTCACCAGTGATGATGAAGACTATGTTCCCCCTGATGAAGACTTCAACACTATGGGGTGAGTGCTAAATACGACCACAATTTGTCATGATGTCATTGTCCAACATTTGGCCACGAATCTCCCTGCACTGAATTATTACAGCTATGTTAAAGGTGCTGTACCCGTTTCATATTTTATTAAAACGGGACAAACAGGTTTGAACTACTGCAAATCTGTACAATGAACTAATTCTATTCCTCACTTACCTTATGCGTTTTTACCATCCTAATTATTCACCGCAACAAGACCAGAGTTATGCTCTCATGGCAATGCTAGGTAACAACTAGCATTCCAGAGCACTTCATGAGCAGACTTATTTTGACCTTGAGAACTGCTTATACAATTTATTTGTACTGGAGAAATACACACATTCACAAATGACTCCTTGAAAGCTGTATAATTAATCTTAGTCCTCTCAGCAAATGTACAAACCAAATATTTAAAAAATCACAATCACAAAATTGGACATTGTGACATCCCTTACTAAAAGTAACATATTTTGATGCATCCATCCATTTTCTTCCGCTTATCCGGGGCCGGGTCGCGGGGGCAGCAGTCTAAGCAGGGACTCCCAGACTTCCCCCACCCCAGACACTTCCTCCAGCTCCTCCGGTGGGACTCCAAGGCGTTCCCAGGCCAGCCGAGAGACATAGTCCCTCCAGCGTGTCCTGGGTCTTCCCCGGGGCCTCCTCCCGGTGGGACATGCCCAGAACACCTCCCTAGGGAGGCGTCCAGGAGGCATCCTGAGCAGATGCCCGAGCCACCTCAGCTGGTTCCTCTCGACGTGAAGGAGCAGTGGCTCTACTCCGAGCTCCTCCCGTGTGACTGAGCTCCTCACCCTGTCTCTAAGGGTGCGCCCAGTCACTCTGCGGAGGAAACCCATTTCGGCCGATTGTATCCGCGATCTTGTCCTTTCGGTCATGACACAGAGCTCATGACCATAGGTGAGGGTAGGAACGTAGATTGACCGGTAAATCGAGAGCTTTGCCTTTCGACTCAGCTCCTTCTTTACCACAACGGACCGATACAGCGACCGCATCACTGCAGACGCTACACTGATCCGCCTGTCAATCTCGCGTTCCTTCCTTCCCTCACTCGTGAACAAGACCCCGAGATACTTGAACTCCCCCACTTGAGGCAAGGGCTCACCACCCACCCAGAGAGAGCAAACCACCTTTTTCCGGTCGAGAACCATGGCCTCAGATTTGGAAGAGCTGATTCTCATCCCAGCCGCTTCACACTCGGCTGCAAACCGCCCCAGTGCCTGCTGCAGGTCCTGGCTCGAAGAAGTCATCAGGACAACATCATCTGCAAACAGCAGAGATGAGATCCTGTGGTTCCCGAACCAGACCCCCTCCAGCCCCCGACTGCGCCTAGAAATTCTGTCCATAAATTTAATGAACAGAACCGGTGACAAAGGGCAGCCCTGGCAGAGTCCAACATACACCGGGAACAAGTCTGACTTACTGCCGGCAATGTGAACACAGCTCCTGCTCCGGTCATACAGGGACCAGACAGCCCTTAGCAAAGGGCCCCGGACCCCATACTCCCAGAGCACCCCCCAAAGGACACCACGAGGGACACGGTCGAATGCCTTCTCCAGATCCACAAAACACATGTGGACCGGTTGGGCAAACTCCCATGAACCCTCGAGCACCCGATGGAGAGTATAGAGCTGGTCCATTGTTCCACGACCAGGACGAAAACCACACTGTTCCTCTGGATCCGAGGTTCGACTATCGGTCGGACTCTCTTCTCCAGTACCCTGGAATAGACCTTACCGGGAAGGCTGAGGAGTGTGATTCCCCTGTAATTGTAACACACCCTCCGGTCCCCCTTTTTATACAGAGGGACCACCACCCCGGTCTGCCAGTCCAGAGGTACTGTCCCCGACCGCCACGCAATGTTGTAGAGACGTGTCAGCCAAGACAGCCCCACAACATCCAGAGACTTAAGGTACTCGGGACGGATCTCATCAACGCCCGGAGCCTTGCCACCGGGGAGCTTGCCAACCACCTCAGTGACTTCGGCCAGGGTGATGGATAAGTCCGCCTCCGGGCCCCCAGTCATGCCACTTATTTTGATTAGAGTAAGAAATATTAACACATTATAAAGGCACTGAGATAACATTTCCTCACGCATTTGACACCATTTATATGGGACGCGCAGAACTACAAAAACGTCAATAGTTTATCTCTTGGATTACACAATTTTGTGATCTTGCGAAATCAAGTCTCACGACCCTACAAACTTTATTTTTGACATTATTTTGTTGAAGTGAAATGATACTAAAACATTACCAACATTAACATTTTAGTTTAGCCATTAAATTATTACAATTATTTTTGCACTCATTTGTAGTGAATAGGTAATATTTGCTACATATTTATACTATATTTGTTATTCTAACAGCAAATTGCATCAAATATTATATTGTCTAAACTGTAAATAAACACTTATTTCTTACTGTCTTACAGTCTCAACTAGGGGTGTGCTAAAATATCGATACACCGATATGTATCGATATTATTACAAATCGATACGGTATCGATTCTTTGTTTCCTAGTATCGATATCGATATTCCCCCCAAATGTTACTCTTTACGGGTGAAGAGAAGCGAGAAGCAAGAGAAACGAAAATGTCAGAAAAAATGTTTCAACCGCCTTCCTCCCTCTAGTTAGAAACATGCTTTAATCAAAAAGCACTTCATTGTGTTTTTGGAATCTGTGTAAATGGAATTTTTTTTGTTTTGTTTTTTGTGAAAATTGGGTTGATCATTTAAGTAAGGTTGAAGGCCTTTATTTTTTTCTGAATCGTATCGTATCGATTTGAAATATATCGTATCGAATCGTATCATATCGAAATAGCACTGTATCGAGATACGTATCGTATCGTGGACTGTGTATCGAGGTACGTATCGTATCGGCAGCTTCTTGGTGATACCCAGCCCTAGTCTCAACCCTGTTCCAAAGTCAGTACTCACTTTCCTAATGCATTCCCAGCATCAAAGCAATTCAGCTCTGCAATGACTCTATAAGATAAGACAGGATAAGAGAACTTGTTTTTTTCCCCACAGTGGAGAAATTAAATGTTGCAACGCAAAGTTCAGGAACAAGAGATAAAGTGACATCAATGTATTAGTGATGATTATAACAGTGTTTTCACATTAAGAGCTGAACTCATTGCAGTGGTCTTAAGAATGTTCAGAATGCATTGTTTAAGTCAGGAATAACTTATTATTCACCGTGATGAATTTATAAGCACTTTTCACAACTCTCAGAGACCAGTGCGGAATTTTGCTGTGATGGTGAAGCTAACAACAACTAGCATGCTAACATGCACTTCCTGATTACCAGGCAATAAAATTCTTTCTGATTACCTGAAGACAGCACATGACTAACTTATTTTGACCTCAAGAACTGCTTATACAATATATCTGTACTGAGGAAAGACAAATTTTGCTCAGATACATGGCCCTTTAACTTTTGTAAGCAATTACCATAGTTAGGTCCTCCATGCCATCTCCTTCTTCACCTCACCCCCCACATGAGAGTAGCCCAGTGCCGGCAGCGTGCCACAAACGTGTAACCTTGACCTACAGCTGCTGTCCGTCTCCCTGGTGCAGGTACTGTGAGGAGCTCCCTGTGGAAGAGAGCCCAGAGCAGAACCAGGAGAGCAGCCAGACTCCAGCCAAAAGCCCCATGGACAACCACAAGAGCACAGAAAACAAGGCCGACGTGAGCCCTACCGCCCAGCACACAGGCTTCTGCAGCAGCACCATTCCACCAGACCTGCCCAGCAACGAGTCCCCACTGCCTGTAAGCAACATACTACCAACTGCTTGTGTCATGAGAAATAGAATGACCATCAGTGAATCACATTACAATACGGCATGCATTTTGCCAATGAAACTACCTCATATTGCATTAGGTTTGTGAAGTTGTAGTGTATTGTTTTGTATCATGTTTATTTATGGAAAATTGCAGTAGGCTTGTGGGTTGAGCTTTGGAGAAGAACGTACTGCTAACCTTAAGAAGAGTTGAATAGGGCCCAGGAAAGATTGCTAAAATACTCAAACATGCGTAGGTGCCATCTAAAACCTCTTCAGGCATGTTTTTGATGAGGGAACAACGTTATAACATGGTAGAAAGCTTTATTTTGCAAAATACCCCCACTTCAAGGTTTTCTTCTTTGATTTATTTAGAAATTTTGCATGGAGTTTTATGGGATAATTGGTTAAAATTAGTTTTTTTTTGTTTTTTTTTTTAAATGGCAGTGCTACAAATCTATGAAACATCAAACTAAATAGCTAAAGATTGTTTTTTTTACCTGTATCTTTTCTATTACAGCAGTATGAGGCTCCTCCAGTGGACGATGTCTCCAGTGCTGCTCCAGATGTTGACCCCATGACTCTCTCTGTGCCCGATAACCGCACTAACCAGCGGAGCCCGCTCACCCCACACATCCCTCCTTCCTCTCTGGATCTCAATGACAATGAGGACCTGCCTACCGAGCTCAGCGACTCCTCTGAGACGCACGACGAAGGTGTGAGAACAACACTACAAGCTTAGTCAGTGCTGGGAGTAACGCACTACAAAAGTAACAAATTATAGTATTGCATTTTTCAATATGCAATGCAATGCATTACCAAGTTGAAAATGTCCTATATCAGCGCCTTTCCCCTCTCATCCCAGGCCTTTTGTGGACCACCATGAATTATAGCGTATAGCGTTGAGCGTATTGGCACTAAAATCTTTCAAATCCTATTACGTGTTATGAGCAAGTGAAAAGTGGTTTAGAGTGTGGAAGAGGGTCCAAGGGGATTAAACTATGCTTTTTAAAGCTCATATAAAGCCTAAATTCCCAGATGAAATATGGACTGTTTTATAAAATACATAGGGAAAAGTAAAAAAAAAATTCAGGCCTAGTTTGACTAAATTGCAGGTGCATATGAAAAAAAAGATCTCAGCTAGGGATAGGCGACATATTGGTTCCAGTGTCAGCATCCATATACAGGTACAATGCTTCAGTATTGGTATAGGTCGATACTCTTTTTTTTTTCTTTATTTTTTTTTTTTTATTTGTTCTGCTCTATTCTCTGTGTGCTCTTTTTTTTTAAATGAATTAAGATTAAAATGGAAACAGAAGAGCGTTATATGGCTGTATGTTTACACAAACATGTAAGAAATGATTATATATTCCAGATAAATACAGCTTATTATTAATTTTACAAAAGTGAAAAATCATTTTGTGATGAATGTGCAGGCCTCACTGTGGATTTTGAAATCTAAATTTCGTTATCTTACACAACAGCAGGCCAAATATTAGATATTGTATTGGCTGAAAAAATCCATATTGACCCATCCCTAATCTCAGCCGATTGTTGCCCCACAGTCTAAACAAGTCTTTCAAAGTAAACAGATTAGAAGTTGGGTTATCTGGAATCAGTCTAAGCATTTTTATCTTACCACTGCTTTGTTCCCATGTGCAGGGGAGGTGCAGCCGTTCCATGAGGACCTGAACGGGCGCCAGTACGTAAACTCCGTGTACAGACTGGGAGTAGACAAAATGTACGACCTGCTCTTCTCAGAGTCTGACTTTATGAGGGACTTTCTGGAGCGCAGGAGGTTCTCAGGTATTAATCTGTGATCTGATAATTGCCACTAGTCTTCAATTTTGTATTTTAGGATTTAAAAAGATCAATCACAGAAATGGAAGTAAAGACATACTAATTCATATCTGAAAGAGCGGCGGAAGAAACACAAATGTTCAAATCATTTCATATTGTCAACAACAGGCTTTTGTCACTTGTAGACTTACAGTAAAAAGTAACAAAACTTTTTACTCAAGTAAGAGTACAGTCACTTCAAATAAAATATAATTTGGAGTAAAAGTATGCAGTCAAAAAGCTACTCCAAGAAGTTACATGAGTTACTGTAACTGAGTACAAACCACCGCTGGCCACAATAAAGTAAGGCCATGTCTCAGACACAGCGTTTCAGTTCTTTCATTGTACAATAAGGATAGCATCATGCAGTGCTGTACAAATAAACAATGATTTTCAATTGTAGCTCATCTTACTGCACAACCAAACACACTATTGTATTTTAGTTAGTCAAGTCATTGTTTAGTAGAAATTGTGGATCTGACTTCCATATGTAAATAATTTTATAACCCAGATGTTGTGCACCGACCGTGGAGGAAAGACCCAGATGGAAACCAGACAAGAGAGCTCATGTACAGCGTCGCCCTCAACAACCCTCTGGCCCCCAAGGCAGCCACAGTCACTGAGACACAGGTGGGATGCAGCTTTACTAGTCAGCAGAAGTGGGAATTCTCTGGTCCAATTGGAATTTTTTAAATGTGCCTTTTTGAGATTTTATGTTATACATCTAAAACTTACCTGGAGTTCGTAACAGAACTGAAGAAGCGGCTTGGATGAACATTAACGTCTTCACTCCTTCAACTTTTTGTCCAGTTGACAGATTTGAAATTTTGTTTAACTATGATACCTGGACAACTAAGGGATTACACAGACATCATACCTGGAGTTGTGTTATTGCTTCATTCTTCACACTTACATTAATCCATTAATTCAAAGTTGTCTTCCCTGAGCAGCGCTCAAAATGCTTTGTTTGAATTTGGCCAGTTAGTTGTGTCTGATAAAAATATGAACTTCTAATGTGCAGCTTTTAACCATAAACCATCAGAGGACTCATTCTGTGGTCAAATGCATGGCTCTATTAACATAGCATTCACAGGGGATAAGAACTTCATTTGTTTACATTGCCAATGCTCATTACCTTTGCTGACAGCAGAGGGAGCTCAGCTAAATGCCTCATTTGAAACAGAGGCATAGTTTATAAAGTACATTTTCCAAATGCAGACATTATTTTAAGTGAGAACATGTGAAATGCTTATTCCATGACCAAAGCCATGTTTACAAGGTTATCTTAGTCAGAATGTGTGTGTATATGTGTGTGTGTGTCTCCAAGTCTGGATGTGACTGATATGACTTCTTCTCTGTTCTTGTGTATGCACAGACTTTGTACAAAGCCAGTCAGGAGAACGAGTGCTACGTGATTGATGCAGAGGTGAACGCTCATGACGTCCCATACCACGATTACTTTTACACAGTCAACCGCTACGTCCTCACGCGAGTGGCCAAGAACAAGTGTCGCCTCAGGTCTGTGCTAATAGGACTCTATGGGCTCCTACAGCGATATGATGGGGCTTTTTTTGTACTTTGATCTGAAGGTTTAAATCTTGCGCCCAGCATAAACATTGTTGGTAGAGTGGTCTGACCCACAGGCCCACTGATTGGTGGTTCGATGTCATGTGCCTGTATAGGAGTTTGTGTTGATTTGTGTCACCGCAAGAACAGAGTAAGGAGTGTTTTTCAGTTTATGTAATCATCTGTTATGATATGGATCTTACTGTAGTTCATGTCCACTTCGTAGCTGTATATTATATTGCGTTTAAGAGGAAACTAAAGCAATCTGCCTCTTCTGAACTGTTCAGTTCACCTATCTCTCTCAAAGCATGCCTGAGGTTGATGAATTGAAGTGGGTGAGGATTTTTTTTCATAAAAAATAAATACATGTATTAATTTGTAGATAAGGTTCACTCAGACAGCACCCAGTCCAGCTGTGACTCCTGTGTTGCACCGCTTTAGTTGCGGTATGACACTCACACAAGAACTGGAGGCTCTGCTGTACTGTTGCAGTCATTGCCTTTGAAGCTGCGCCTGCGAGACCATAAGTTCACGCAATAACTATTTTATTTATTAAGGGAAAAGGCTTACGGTCGGCTTCAGCATCTGGCAAAAATAGAATGCAATGGATTTCATCTGGAGCGCCACAGTACCCCTGCATCCCCGGCCTGCATGGTGTGCTGTCTGAGCTCTTCTTGTATTTTTTACTATATGGAATACATGTAGCTTGAGCCTGGGACAGAGGGGGGGCTCATCCAGGATAGGGTAGGAGTCATCCAGCCAGGTGAGAGAAGGAGAGGATCCGGATCCATTGCACAGGATCAGGACATAGGAGGGGTATCTAGGGTCCAGACATCCCGAGGGGGTTAGCGGCAAGACATCTGAAACAGTTTCACTCCACAGAGAGGAATGGGACAGGAAACAACTTGTGAACAGCAATGAACAGACTCCAGTGAACTGAAGAGTGAATGTTGTTGACAGGGAATGTTGGAGGAAATAGAGGAGTGCTCAGGTTACCATACTTTCTCCAGCGTATATGCTCTTAAGGCAGCTTAGCTAAAACTGTGGGTTTTATTTCTGCTCCTAACTGGCCGAGCCATAAGCTAATTCAAAGAGGAACGTCTTAAGTCTTAAATGTAGAGACTGGGGCCTCTTAAACATGGGCAGGGTGCTGATTTTATAACACAGGTAGCTGAATGCTTTCCCTTCTACTTTGCTTATAGACTCTCTTGCAATCAGTAAAGCATTTTGAGAGCGGAGTGCTCTGTTTGGATGTTTTAATACTATAGCATTTTGCAGAACAGGAGAACTTTAAATTTAATTTTAAACTACTCAGGAAGCCAGTGAAGGGACTCCAGCACCGGAGTGATGTGTTCTTTTAGTTCCTGTTAAGAGCATGAATGCTGCATTTTGACCCAGTTGAAAGCTTTTAAAGAGCCTTTAGGGCACATGGCTTGTAGGGAATTACAGTAATCTAGCCTGAATGCATAGATACATTTTTGGCGTCACTTTTAGGTAAGATATTTCTGATTTTAGCGATATTACTCTGGGGAAAAATGCAGTTATATAGGCTAGTTTATATATGCTGTGAATAAGAGCTCTTCAATTACAAAAAATGTGTAGTTGAGAAAACTCTTGTGAATAATATAGGTGTTTTATTATTATTCTGAACAAACCCAGCTCAATCTAGCCATGTCCAAATAATCTTCAGAAATAGATTCCACATTGAGATAAAGCTAATGATGGAAGATATAGCAGAGAGAAAAAGTAAATCAATACTGGACTGGAACATGTGGTCTGTATCTACTGAACAGCTCCTCACATTTAAGGTGTTTTCTGTTGAAGTATACTAACACCCAGTGCACTTGTGTGTCCCAGGGTGTCCACAGAGCTGCGCTACAGGAAACAGCCGTGGGGCCTTGTCAAAACCTTCATCGAGAGAAGCTTCTGGAGCGGCCTGGATGAGTACTTCAGACACTTGGGTCAGCTGACTTATTTAAAGAAATAAGGAAATAAATAATACTGAATCTCAAAACCACAACTGTAGTTTTGTTTGCAAATTTAATGTCCTTAAAGCTGCACTTATTGGGGCTATTTGGGCACCATGTTCTAGGTATTTGCTTTTCTGTTTTATATGTTAGGACATAACCTCTAGACGTAAACGTGATACCATTTGTCTAAACAATACTCCAGCAGATGGCATTATTGCCACTGATATAGGGAAGGATGAAGCAGTTTTTAACTTTTTTGGGGGACTTTTAGTCAATTTAGAAATGTTACACCACATTTCTAAAGGGAATTAAAATACTCCAATCAAACAAAAATAAATTTGTGAATATTACTGCAACTTCACTTCTGCAGGTGTAACCATAGATTTTAAAATATGTATGTGTCGACAAATGTCATATCTATTGCGGGGGAAAAAATTGGACCATACATAGCTTCAAGTGTAAAACACAGAATACCAAAATAAAGGCAACGAAAAAAAGTACTATGTAACACACATTACGTCTCCTTTAAACATTGCATAACCAGCCCTTTGCTCTCCGAGAACAATGCACTGACCCCTGCCTCCCGCTGTGCATAGAACTGGAGCTGAACAAGCTGGAGCTACTCCTCCTGGATGCGCACTCGCCCCAGGGAAAAGGCATGAGGAGTGGGCGCAGAAGGAGGCATACCTTCTCCCATCACTTGAGGCCCTCCAGCAGTGTGGACCGAGCCAAAGGAGCTGTCACCACACCAGAGGAGGAGGAGGATGAAGACATGCACCTCATAAAGCACGTGGCAGGTACGAGCACGTTATGGGTTGAGTTTGCAGGACGTGACAACATTGTAGAATCACTGTAGTTTAAAATTGATAGTTTGCAGCCGTCATCAACATCCACTGAGGGGTGAGGCAAACTGGAGGCACTGCTCTGTTAGAAGCTATGTTACTCAAGACTTTAATCTGAGTTATGGAGTACTCAGCACACCATGCAGGCCGGGGATGCAGAGGTACTGTGGCGCTCCAGATGAAATCCATTGCATTCTAACTCAGTCTGACCAAGAACTGACTTAGCTGGCACAGTGTAGAGTCAAAATCGGTGCCATCAATTTATCAACATGCCTCAAGTAAGCCCTTAGGGCTTGAACATGGTCGCCAGTTTGAGTTAATTGGCCAAGCTCAGTGTCGTGTGTCACTGGCTTAGCTTTTGGCGGCTAGATATTGCACATCCTGACCATGCGCATTAGTGCTCTTCTCCCATGCAAGCATGTGCAAGGAGTGCGGTCTCAAGTACCACATGACCACTCTGGCCAATCATAGCGAGGTAAAGCTAACGATTAAAAAGCTGTTTTTTACTGAGAAAAAATTTAAGATCTGTAAATAAGCGCCACAAAATCCAACTTTTTTGAAAGATTTAGACCCTTGTCAGCGGAACAAGAGCAGCTTGTTTTTACATTGCGCTCTATTGGGAAAAACTTTCTGGGCATGAGAGCATGTTTTTGTTGCAATGCTAATGGACTGACTACTTGTCCAACTCACGACAGGTTTAAGCTAGTAGTACCGTCTCCAGATTTTATAATAGATCCATGGCCTCAAGTGTTGTAATGTTATTGTGAAAGTTAAATTTTAATATTCTTTTGTGACCTTAGTGTTAGCAGGATTGTTATATTGTTACAAATCATTAGTTGAAGTCCTAAGACCCTGCAGGTCCTGTGTCTAACAAGTAAAGTTTGTTTTTCAGGTTCCACACAGACTAGACACCTCTCGGACTCTACAGGAGGCCTGGCACTTTACAGCTTCTCCAAAATATTACTTTTTATAAGCCTTGTGTAAGTAACAGTCCTGTGGTAAGGGTTAACTGACTTATCTGAAGGTTGACTGTTAAATCCTAGATTGCTGACCTGTATGTATTTATGTGAGATTGTAATTAGTATTTTGAGCATTGCAAAATCACCTAGACTTTTGTCTAATTTTAGTTTTAATTTAAAGCTGAGTTACCTAATTTTCCCTCTGCAGAATGAGGAAGTAGATATTTAAATCTGCATTAATTAGAAATCGAAGTGGAGCTAAACACAAAATCAGCATTTTTTTGCTTCTAAACTGTGTATACAGTATTGTAATTGTCTTTTGTTCCTAGTCTTTTTTGTGCAGATTTAGTGCAAGCCTGGTAAATTTGCAGCTCTGTGGTCAAAAATGTATACTAATGAGTGTGTGCTGCCTTCAGTGACTACTGCAGTTTCAAGTACTACATGACATCATGCAGGAAAGAGAAAAAAAAATGTATTATTAGCTACAGACTGTGCACAGTGGTCTCATTTTATCAGAGTCTAGCTTTTACCTTTGTGTGGAAAATTTGGGTACCGCAGCTTTAAGTATGATTTTAATTGTTTTCATTAGACTTTATATTATTTGTATGATTTCTTTCTGTCTAATTTTGCCTGTCCTTATTTTTTACGCATCCAATAGGATCTGTATAAGGTACTTTGCTAAAACCTGGCTCCTGATTCTGTGGGACTTACGATATATTGTACTTCTATGGGACTGTATTGAAGTAAATGTGTCTTTTCTTTTGTTGCAGCTTAATTTTGCTGGTATTTCTCAACTTGATGCTGTTCTATAAACTGTGGATGCTGGAATACACCACCTCGAGTCTAACAGCATCTCATGGACTGAGGCCACAGGAGAGGTAAACATGGCAACATTTTCATTTTGTGGTCACTGGCCACTGGTCACAATTAAAAGGAAACCACAATGCTTTCTGTTTTACCTGAAATGTTCCACAGTATGGCATTAAACATATCTATACCGCATATATTTTTTTATAGGTGCCTTATTTTTCAAGAATGCCTAAGGTCCTTGAAAAACACATTCCATTCCTATTATGAGTGTGGTCACCTGTCCACAGAGCTGACTTTGGCCTGGCTTGGTGACATAATCTCCATGGCAATTAATGCCATAAGATGGAACATTCTGGGTAAAGAAAAAGAATCTCAATAAAGAAAGAAAGCTGCCAACCCTCCATCAGAAATGGAAGTTCACCTTTTAGAAATGTGTATTTTATAACAGATTATCTGGTCTAATCTTAGTTTTATAATTTATGGTATATATGTTGACTGGAAACATTTCCTAACTCCCAGGTCATTAGATGTCTATAGACACCTGTGTAATAGAATATTAGGTGAGCTCAAAGGAAAATACAGACAGTACCACATTTTTCCACTGGCTTTCATGTGTAGAGCTGATATAACTTGACTGTTTGCTTTATAAACAATAGTAACACACATGAAACGTCCTTAAAGGAGATTATTATTAGAGGAGCTTTTAACTATGTTATACTTGTGTCCTTTTTATTTCTCTTCTTGACGATGTTTAGAGTGGTGCATGCATGTTTGAGTAATCTTTGTTCACCTGGATTCAAGATACCAATTCTGTTCTCTTAATTAGTGACACATGTAGGCTTCAAATGAAGAAAAAAATCTGCTTGCTAGTGTGATTTATGGCTATCCGTAGGAGGAGCCGACAGCATGCAGCACTTTGTTGTGTGACTTTACGCCGTTGGACTGCAAAGGGACAGGCAGGATTTGACTCCTGATACCTCACTGGGCACTGCAATTTTCCAACCTAGAAATCAGCAGTTTTGTTTCTTCTTGGTGATTTAAAATGCCCAAAATACAACGTAATGATCCACAGGTGTCATAGATTATAACTATATAACAGACAAAAGCACAGAGTCTAGAGTTGTAGAATGACTGATTACATTGACGTTGCATGTCATATGTTGTGTGTCCTCAGCAAAGCCCCTCAGACTCAGATGGAGTGGGTGCAGCTCCTGGACTCTCAACAGCGTTTCCATGACAATGAGCTGCACAAGTGGAAGGAGATCGTCAAGTCCTCTGTGTTACTGCTGGACCAGGTGAGACTCACAGCACTGAACCAGGGTCAGATATTTATGTCAGATTTACAGGTGCACTATGTAACTGTTCTGGCAGTGTCCAGGACCCACTTGTTTTTAAAGATGTAGACAGTATGACATTAAACATTTATTCAATTACAAAAACATTGAAAAACATGCATTCTCACTGAGTGGAATGGTGTCACTGGCTTGTCTCCATGGAGATAGATAAGTTTAATGCTATACTGTGTAGCATTCCAATGTATCATCTGCTGGGGAAGAAGCAGGTACCCTTCTACCAGAAGTTACATAGTGCACCTTCAAAAATGTTGACCACTTTCTACTTTCTAAAAGTGGTGTCACATAAAAAAAATCATTTTATCTTGCTGTCATCCAAAAAATAATTTGTATACTAAAAAGTGGCTACACATTTTGATACTAATAATGGATACCATAAAATATCAATAAATGCATATAATCCATACATTTAAAACACACAAATGATTGATGAATCAAATCAGGTATAGTCTATAGACATCTAATCTAATCTGGTTTGCACATTATCAGTCTGGGATGACTCTCACTCTCGATCGGGATGTGTTTATTTTATTTTTTTTAAAACAAGGACAGTGCATAGATTTGTTAAATCCAGCTGAGAAAAAAGCACAGGCCAAGATGGATTCTCTTGAGTTTGTGATCTCACAAATATTGCAAGATTAATCATTACCATCTTTAATATGAAAATTCCATATTAATATTAGCTTGTTCTTTAACAGTATCAAAAGTAAAAGTACATCGCTTTGTCACAGTGGAACGGAAAACAGCACTGTCCATGATCCTTTGAGCTGTTTCAGTACAGCCAACAATAATAAGTTAACGTTATAATTCAAACACTTGTACTTAAATTTGGTAATCTTGCAGTAAATATCTGATTTGGATAATGTTTCCTCTCTACTCAAAGCAGTTTATGGCCCATAGCCCTTCTTTTGTACACTATATCCCCACAGCCCCGCACTGGGGTAAACAGTGGAGCCCAAGTTGTACTTTTATGGTAGCTGGAGCTGCTTGGTCTGCTGGCTTAAACAAACATGAGCGGATGGTGGTTTTATCCTTCACTAAGTTTGGAACTGTCACAGCCACGGGGTCACACCAGGATAGTAGCTACAAGCATAACACTTAGGATTAGGGCTGAACGGTTTGTGAAAACATTGCGATTAGATTTGCGATTTGTTTTAATAATAGCATTCTGTTCAAAGTTCATATTTTAAACACATCCAGAAGAATTGACAAAAAGATTGAAATACGAGCTGACAAACTAATGCAAGAATCAAGTTTCAGACCATGTACAGATCTTAACTACATGGTGAGCTGCTTTTATGCAGTACAAGAGGATTTTTTGTTGTCTGTGGAAGAAATTAAGGTATTTAAAAAAACTATAGCCTTTGCAATTTGCTCACTGCATCCATTCAAATTGCGATTAATCTTGCAGCTCATGTTGGGGGCCTGTATCCATTTTCTATGTATTTGAACAAAATATGTCTTGCCCCAGTACGTATATTGTCGAAGTCCCCTGCATGTATCCGTGTCTAAGTATTATTAATTAACTACAAACTTTTAAAAATGTTTCCATACTTTTTGGGGACATTACATTGACTTACATTAATTGTTCAGAGACAGATCATTAAATGCACTGTACCCAATTTTTACTGTCTTAAAACTTGAACACCAGAACTAGTTCATGTTCCAAACATATTCCTTACTTACCTTATGCATTCTGAGCATCCTAATTATTCACTGTGAGGAGTTTATACTAATTTTTCAGAACTTTCAGAGATCAGAGTGGAGTTTTGCCATCACACTAAAGCTAACAACTAGCATGCTGGACTCTCACTTCCTGATTATCAGACAATGAAAGTTATATGCAGACATATTTATATTGTACAAGCAGTCCGAGGTCAAAATATCTCTACTGTGACGCATTTTGCAGGAGTAAATGACAAAAAAAATCAGGTACATGCCCTTTAAGTTCAACTCTTCACTGTATCATGATTTATCTCTCTTTATCTCTCCTTCAGCTCAGAGAGTCTCTGGTGAACCTCCACAAAAACATCGGCTTCAGGGACTCCTCCCAATCCCAGAAGAAGGTGCAGTACCCCCATTGACCCATAGGCGGACAGACTACATGTGCAATATACTACGCTACACCGCCTCTTCTGCTGATCCAGTCCAGGTTTTTCAAACAACCAACAACTCAAGTGACCTCCAACAGTCCGGACATCCACGGCGAAAAACTCTCCTTGCTTTTTTTTTTTTTTTTTTTGTCCGATATTAGCATGCTGCGTAAGCTAATATTCGAACCGTAAGAATCTGTTTTAGTGCTGCAAAAACAACGCATTTTTCCCCTCTTTTGGGAATACCTTAAACTGGAAACCACGCTAAGTAACAGGCTAGCAGTATTTGTAAAAAAAACAAACAAACAAAACAAAAAAAAATACACTTAGCATCAGGGCTAACTCCTAACAGGACATATGCAGTGAATCAGGGCGGGTCTCTGAAAACATGCGCTGTGCTATACATTTTTGTGTGTTCCATGTTTTTGACAGCTGGAAAGTATTCTTAAAGGAGATAAATTACGCAGAGTTGAGTTTTGACTTGACATAAGATTTTTATAAATTGTTCTCATCAAAATATACTTGAAGTTTTTTGGTTCGTTGACTCCATTTGCTTATTTTTTTAACAGACTAAAAGCTGCAATTTGAGTGTTTATGTAAATGACTGAACCCGGGAAAAAGCTCCTCTGTGTTTTAAAGCCAATACCATTTCACTACTAAATTGATAATATTCATAATGTTACTTCAAAAATCAATGTGTTAGGATCATGTTGCTAATTAGCTGTTGGTCTACTCAACACTCACTAATGTTGCTAGCACAGAGCATGAGACCTCTAATGCAAGTGTTCTCTGTGAAAAGCTATGCGCTGATTTTTGTTTTTTGTTTTTTTAATATACCAATTATAAAAAGTGAAATTTCAATGCAGTGATATCGAAAATATTTTAAAGGTCCTATATTGCGCAAAATTGACTCTTGTGAGCTTTAAGGCATGTTATAATGTTGTTGCCTATTCAAAAACATCTGAAGTTGTTTCATTCACACATGTTTGAGTAACCCTATATTATTAGTCTGTCTCCATAGCTCAAAATGCTCTCTCTGTTCAACCTTGTGAAGTCAGAATGTGGTAGTTTAACAGCTACCTTTTTCTTTTATTTAGTAGAGATTAGAAATTCTAGGGCCAAATTATTCTAGTCAAGGTGTATGGTGTTTAAAAGCATGCACTTCCTGTATTTCTACATGGCATCACAAGGTGTAACGGTGTGTTTTCTGTCTGAGAGAAGAACTCTACCCTAAATATGCACGGTTTGTGTGTTAAACATGTGTGAATGAAACAAAACACAACTCCAGTATGTTTTTGATGAAGAAAGAACATAACATAGAAATGTTAAATATTAGAAAATAGCATAACATGGGCCCTTCAAAGAGAAAAATGCATAATATGTCTCCTTTAAATTACATTCCTTGGTTCTATTGTTTTTTTTACCTGTATACATGTTTCAACTTTGCCTCATTCCATTCAACTCACTAACATGGCAGTCTCACTAACACAGTATAAGCTATAGCTCCATGCAATATCAAATGAATTTGTATAAAACCAAAATTGTACCTGATTATTTAAAAGTTGGCTAACAGCTGGCATGTTTCCAACTCTTTTTGACAGTCATGTGAAGTATAGCTGTGACACTGTTCGAGATTGTTCATAATTTTTACACAATATTTGAATTATGTAATTGTGAATTGTGCCACTTACAAAAGTGACACCCACCCCACGCGATCCATTCAACACGAAAACAGTGTACGATATGTCATGTATGTGAAATGTTGATCACTCGTAATGTAATTTCAACACTATTATTATGACACAGTGGGGTGGTTAAATGGCATATGAAAAAGATGAACCAAAAAGTAAAAATTATTTTTAAAAAAAAAAAAAAAAAAAAAAAGAGACAATATTTGAAATTTAGAAATACTCTTCAAAAAACAAAACTCAATTTTTAGATTTTTTTTAAAGGCCCTGTACCTTGTACTTTTACTCTCTTTAACCTGAAAAAACATAACTAGTTCATTTTAAACAGTTTGCAGTGGTCCAAAGTTCTTCCTCACTTACCTTATACATTCCAAGCATCCATATATGTCTGCTCTCTTACCGTCAGAGTGGAGTTTTGTAGAAGAGCAACAACTAAGATTAGAACACGCACTTTCTGATTATTGGTCAGAATGCTTTCTAATTAGATGCAGATAGCATTCAGCGGAGTTATTTTGATCTCAATAGCTGCTTATACAAAATATATGTACTGGGGCAAGACAAATTTTGCTCAAATACATGGAAAAAATGGGGTACAGACCCTTTAAGTCCAAATGTGAATTAGCTTGAATTCTAAGGCTGGCTTTGCACAGGTCACACCTGACCAAGTGAATCAGCTGGATAGACATCTAGCTTATACGTCTAGTAATAGGCCATTGCAATAATTTAATGTAAACACATAAGAACATCAAGCAATTTCATGTTGACACTGAATGAGATCATTTGACGAACAATCCAAATATTTTATACATTTCTAAAAAGAATATAAAATAAATATTAAGCTACACTTCTGTGTTTCGGCATTTCTACATATATTTTATTTAAATATGGTTGCTATTGATTCAGAGAGAAAATATTTAGAGAGGGGGTATTATGCAAATCAACTTTTTGGAGCTTTCTGTCTTGTTGTAACATTGTTCCCTCATCAAAAACACACCTGAAGAGGTTTTAGATGTCATCCGTGCATTTGAGTAATCTAGCAATCAATCCCCGGCACTATTTGAACCTTTTTTACAGTTAGAAGTACAATTCTGTCCAATGCTCAGCCCACAGAGTGAAACATATTAAACACGTTAATATGTTGTTTTTGAGCAAATATAGCATTTTCAAAACAATAAAAGGTAACATGGCAATCTAAATTTGTAATGTGTTAGCAGTTAATACCCCATAAAAGTGTAATACCCTCTCTTTAACCAATTTGTTCCAATTATAAAATATAATCTTTATTTTCATACAGTCTAAGCTATTATTTCAAACGGAACGTCAAACCCAAAAGTCATTTAAACATTGCTTTTTGTTACTTCCATCTTTTTCCTTATGCATCTGACCAAATCACTCTGCTGTATATGAAATGCATGGCTGTCATATGAATGCTATCTTGTACTATTAGAGGACGATATAACGCATGGGTATTTTAAGAAAGTAGACCCTTAATTAACTAGACCAAGTGGTAAATGTCTCTAACCGTGGATTTTAATGCCAGCATAGATGATACAGTATCGGAATTATTAAAGATATATCACATAATATTTCCCCCGTTTCCATGACAATCCAAAAGTGTACTTCCTGTGTCTTGCCTTCATTCAGCTCACCTGTTGTGTAGCCTTGTATGTGCATATACCTATATTTGGAAATGACTTATTTTGACTGCATAAATGATTCCTGGTTATTTATATGATCATATTGTACAGCATATTGATTGATGTGTATACATATAGTTGGTTCCTGGGGACGCGCTGGTAGCAGACCCCGGGCCAAACGCACTCAACTGAAAGTATTGCTCAAAGAGGCCTGTGATGCAGAATGAATAAAAGGAGGAGATGGATGAAATATCTGTGTGGTATTATGTGATTTAATATTTGTCACAATATTTTTGGGATAATGTAAAACAGAGGTGCTCAATCTTTTTACACAAAGAGTGAAACAATTTGGAGATTTCCCAAAAAGTACTTCTGTCTGTTACATGGCCAGAAATGTACTTAACTACAAGTAGAACTCTTTCCACTACTGCAGTTAGGCTCACCATATATAAACCGCTCTGTAACAAGACTAAATCAGGTCTAAAATAGGACCAAACCATTACTGAAGTCTAGTTCTAACTAAGGGCATACATACACATGAAGAAAGGCAACAATACAAATAAAATCGTATTTAAAACTGCAGTATGTAACGTAGACAAAAATATAGAAAAAAAATAAAATAAAAGCATATTTTTTCCATGTTGGTTTCTGTTTATTTCCCTAAAAAACTTAATCTAAAAAACAATAATCTAAGTACACTGGAGACTTATTAGAACAAAGTATATAAAACATGTATTTTTCTTATCTTTTTTTCAAAGTTAGGAATTGATACTTTCCCATGATCCTATAATTTCAGCTGAAGTCCAAATAAAACTGTGCGTAATGCTCTATCCAACCTCCAGATGACGCACTCGGCTTTCTACCGCACAGTGGCGCTGCAGACGAAAAGATAGCCTCACTTTGGTAACTTTTACATCTATACATGTATTTGCCAACCGTAAGATTTTGTCTCATACCACATTGGCAGCTTTTTGGTCGGTTTTCATTGATCCAACTTCGATTATAATTGCCTAAAAGCTGAAACGACTTAAATTCTACAGAACAAATTCGGTTTAATTTTTTAATCTTTAGGCTGCACGTCTGCTCTCTTACCACTCAAACTGATGTTTAGCCGTTTGTGTAAGCTACCCAGGGTGTAAAAACTGCGTGATAAAAACAGATATTACGTTTATAAGCAGTTGGCAAATCAATAATTCGTTAATTCACCATTTAATCTCGGCGTGCCATATTGTTCCAGTGCGTTAACTTTCTTTTCCTTCAGCTTTCCTAATTATGTTATCAGTTCTGAAAGCTTGTGATCGTGTTATCGTGTTTTTTGAGTTATATTTTTTCCTCCCAAGGTGACATAAGTGAGTGAGCCAACACCAGCGCAGCGCCCGCTCCAGACCATTACGCACAGAACCTCCTCCAACAGCAAAGCGCGCAGCTGTCCCAGCGCACTCTGAACTGGAGACGAGCCTTCAGTGCTTCAGACTGGTCCGGGAGAGCTGAGAAAAGGAGTACAGGAGGAGGGGTAATGGGGTCGGAGCAGCACGGTCACGGATCTAACCCAAACCAGTGAGGAGGACAGACTCGGGGATGTCTATCAGTCTGGAACCGCCGGCGTCACTCGGACTCATGTTCCCGTTCAAAGAGGAGCGAAGCCGGAATAAGGAGCGCCTGGAGGCCAGCCTGGCGGCGCTGTGCGAGCTGGAGCTGCTGAAACAGAGGCAGGAAAGCCGGGTCCTCAGTGCGCTATGCCTCGGGGACGAAGCTCCGGGGCGCACGGCTTGGACGGCGCTACGGGCAACAGAGCAAGACGCACCAGACTTCGGCGTGAGGCTGCAGACCGTAAGTTGTGGTGGGGGGGTTTCCGTGCAGTGGGGGTACCAAAGAGGGGCTCGGTGGACTGAAAGGCAGGAGTGGAGATAGCACACAGGAGTTTTGACGTGGGCTGAGAGGGAAAAGGTTACAAAGAACTGCACCGTTTAAATTGATAAGGGGCTTTTAGGAATAACGTGCCAAAGAGGAGACGGTGCGTTAAGTGCGCGTGAGAGTGGAGCAGAAGTGGGTAGAGTAGCCAAAACTGTACTCAAGTAAGAGTAACTTTACTTTAAAATAATATTACTCAAGTACAAGTAAAAGTAGTCCAAGAGATTACTCAAGTTAGAGTACAAAAAAGAAACACAAACAGTAAATAATGCATAAAATCTGTTATTTATGTATTTTATCTATTATATGGACACAAAAAATGAGACAAACGAAATTATATCTGATGAAGCGGTGCAAGAAACACAAATGTTCAAATCATTTCATATTGTCAACATAAAGCTTTTGTCACTTGGACTTACTCACAGTTGGAACCAAAAATTTTACTCAAGTAAGAGTACTGTGACACTGTAAAATATATTACACAAGTAGGAGTAACGGTATGCAGCTAGAAAAGTAGTATGAAAAGTACAATTTCTTAAAAAAAAAAACCTCAAGTAATTTTAACTGAGTACTACCCACCTCGGGATTGGAGTAGCAGGTTTGTCAGTCAGTGGTGGAAAGTAACTCAGTACAAAAGTAAAAGTACTTTACTTCCTCCCGGCTTTGAGCAAACAAACATATACAGGTTATAAAAATGTATAAGGATTTATACATTTATTCACCTTTGCTGACTAAAAATCAACACAATTCTTTATCATGATCACCAGAGTTGATGCTTTAATAGTTATCTAAAAACTTTGTGGAATACCGTTGACTCTTAAAGTACACATTACATTTTGAACATGTACTTCAATACTTTTTGCTCCTATATATGTACTTGAACTTAAAAATTTAGTACGTCTTCCGCCACTTATTATTAGGTATTTAGTAGGTTACATTGCACAATGGATTCTTTTTCTTATACTTCACTACATCTGAGAGCATGTATCTGAGTATTTGTACTTTCTACTCCACTTTTATTTTAGAACTGGACTGATATCCTAACATTTCATACTAATATTTTTTCTTTTTACATAAAGTTGTATTTTTAATAGTCTATTTTAATACTTTTACCTAAGTATATTTTAAATACTTTAACTTTTACTCAAGTATTAAGTAAAAGTATACAGGAGCCAAAAAAAATACTTAAGTAAAAAAAATTTAGTACTTCTTCCACCTCTGGATAAAGTTTCATTTTTTGTGTATCCTATTTTGTGCAAGTGTTTTTGTAGTTGTCCCCTCAATGTAAACAGAACATACATTATAAAAGACAGATTCAGTTTTTTTTTTTTTTTACAGCTCTGGTTTGATTTTGTTAGATGCAAGTTCACTTAAGAACAAAGTCTTTGATACACTTTCTAAATCTTTGCAAATCTATGAAACTAGATAACAAGATGGTGAGACACTTAGTTATGCATATCTTGGAAATTAGCAAGAAGCATGTTCAAAATGGGCTTTGTATGTGTGGGCATAGATATTTTACTCACAATAATTCCATATACAAGATAAGAAAAAAATATTTGTGTTGTAGTTAAGACTAGAGCCAGGAAATCCAAGCTCTTTCTGTTGGTAATTTATGTTGGTACAGTTGGAGCTTGGACAAAAAGAGGAGATAATCCTATTGTCCTTTTGTGTTCCAACTCCAGACCTGGTTTACTCGAGATTTAATCCTGGTTTAAGTGGTACCAAAACTGACATCGGCTGCATTTCTACTATAGAGAGGATACAGGAAGGTATTGTAGCTCAAGACCAAGTCAAAACTATGAGATACATGGAAAGTGAACTGAGGCCAACTCAAACCACAATGCAGCAAAACATATACTGGTCTTTAGCTCTTTTCTCCGTCGACTTTTTTATTGGGTGTAAGTGTGTATAATCTAAGCTCCATGTTCTGACCCCGATACGACCACTCAACAATGGAAGTCCCAACAACACGCTTATTCTCTCAACAACTCATGTGGCATATTAGAAATGGAAATATCTCAACATTTGAATAAAACCATCCGCGAAACCCCAAATTGTGAATCAGTGGTCAGATGTGGCTACTAGTGCTCAATTACGTTTTCTCAAGTACTTTTATCTTTTAACTTTTTCATTTTCATACATCATACTTTTACTTTCTTGGGTAATATATTGACAGCGTAAGAGTACTAAAAGTTTTGGTGACTGTTCCCACTGTGAGTAAATGTGACCAAAAAAAAGGCACAAAAGCTTTATGTTGACAATATTTGCATCGCTCCTACAAATATTTTTTCTAAGTTTTTTGGTCTATTGTTAGAAAATACCAAATGAACGCCATCTAATGTTTTGTCAATCCACTTCCATTCAACTACAAATCTGATGTCAAGACTAGACAGTTACTCTTAAGTAGTACTTTTTTGACTACAACTTTGCACTTCTACTTGAGTAATAATATTTTATAAGTAGACAGTACTCTTACTTAAATGTACTACCTCTACCCACCATTGTCAGCAGTTGAGAACCTGAACTATTCTCTTTCCACACTAATTGTCTTCCTGAATCCTCTCTAATCCTACCATTGACCTCAGCACGTTGCTATGAACCCGCAGAGTCATTACCATTTAAGGACACCAGCTAGCTTCGTTAGTTTCTCCTCTACATTTGCCCTAATGAATTACCCAGACATGTGCGTCCTTCGCGTTCCACATAAACCGTATAAACAGGCGTGTTAAAAGTCCTTGTTTTTTAGAAAGCGTTCCAGATTGGAGTTCAGATTGTATCCGAGGAGCCAAGGAAGCAAGGAGGCTATGAGACTTTGAAGTGGCGTCCAAGAGCAACATGAGTGAAACTGGACGCAGCCGCTTCATGTTTTTTTGGGAAGGGGGAGCTATAGGGGCTAATGCAGTCTGCAGATGATAGCACAAGTATTTATGATATATGAGAAAGTGAAAGACTAGCGCTGTGGCATCAATTAGGCAAATATTTATCCAGAGATGCTGAGATATAAACGATAAGATATCCACGAGGACATTTTTCAGCAGATATGTTGCTATTAATGCACTTAGTGGTTCCATTAGCTGGGTATGATCATTGTAAGAGGCATACATCTTCTGCTATCTACTGGACTGTCAGTTGTGCAATGGTTTATTCAGACCCTGTACCAGATTTTTACTGTCTTAAAAACGTGAAAAGTTAATTCTAAACAGTTTGCAGAGGTCCAAACTTATTTCTTTCTTACCTTATGCATTCTGAGAATCCTGATTATTCACGGTGATGAGTTTGTAAGCACTTTTCACAACCTTCAGAAGGCAGAGAGAAATTTTGCCACCACGATAATGCTAACAGCAACTAGAATGCTAACACGCACTTAATGTTTCTCAGAAAATGCTCTATAATTAGATGCAGACAGGCCACAACCTCAGGAGTTGCTTATACAATATACTGTATATCGGTACTGGGGCAAGCAAACTGTGTTCAAATGTAAATCAGGTACAGGCCCTTTAAACATTTAAATAGACAGATGGTAAATGGTCACAATTTATTTGGAAATTCTCTACTTTTGGGCATTTCAAGTGAACATTCACACAGCCGCACCAGTGAGACAAGGTTGGTTAAGAGTCTTGCCCAAGGACACGACAAAAGTATGCATGGGATGGAGCGAGGATGGAACCAGCAACCACTGAAATACTGATTCATCCAATAAAACGTTTTTAAGTAGGAATAGCATTTCTACCCCCGTTTTATAGACACTGTACTTGCTTCTTATCGTATTAAAAACGTGAAAAACAGAACTAGTTCACTTTAAAGGGTTTGCAGTGGTCCAAAGTTAGTCTTCACTTACCTTATTGCGCTGAATAATTGGATGCTCTGAATGCATGAGTTTGTAAGTGCTTTTCCCAATTTCAGAGACCAGAGTGGAATTTTGCCATCATATAGCATAAAAAGCAATAATCAATAATCATATCTCTACTGGGGCAAGATAATTTTGCTCAAATACATGGAAAAAATTAGATATGGGGCCTCTGTCGAAGAGCATGCTAAACATCTGCTGTATCCTATGTCTTATCTCCAAAGCTGCTGTCACCATTAGCTCTCCTGAAGGACATTTGGTTTACAGAGACAGATCCCGCGGTACATCCTGTCCCTCTGGGTTCTTCCGGGGCTTTGAGTGTTCACACTTTAATATAAACATTACTGAAGACACAACGTTTGACAGGCGCATTATGACGATTTATGTCCCCCAAACCTATGGACCACCCCCGCTCCGTCGACACTGTCCAGAACTGTCCCCCTAAAACGTCTCACAAGTCTTAAATAATGTCTTTTACTATTATTTGGATGTCCTTGTTGGCTTGAGATGAAAGGTTTCCACAACAAGGGAGGAATTAGCAGGAAATATAATGTAACAGTGCAAAAAAAAATTAAAAAGTTGAAAGATTTTTTGTATTTATTCTTATGTATGATATTATGTTCAAATCCAATTCATTTTACTGATAACAACTCTGATGCTGATTTATTCTTATTTACAAAAACGCTAGACATGAAGGTCAAGTTGTTTATGCTATAATTTGAGGTTTTGGTTCTCAAAATTAATTAATCCAATGATTTGTGGCATTTGTGTTGCCAGGTTCAGGGCTGAAATCCAGTTGGTTTAAACATAAAATAACTCTTTCTGATCTGAATCCTTACTAGCTAAACCCCAGCACCCGTAGCCAATCATGAATCAGTGCTAGTGCAACCTCTGCAGCTCAGGCAGTGAATATTGGAGGTTCTCAGCTTTAACATGAGGCACAGCCTGTCCATATACTGAGAATGAGAAAAAACTTGTGTGTCCTCAGTCTGCAGGTTTAGGCTCTGGCAACACAGGTTCAGTTGTGATTGTAATACCTTTGTTACAAGAGTAAGAAGAATAAGAAAACAGGCTATATACAGTTCCTTAAATTGTATCATCCTACTACTATAAAGCTGCATTATAAATACTTTCTTCTCTTCCAGAGGTATTTTTTATTGAACAAAGAAATTTAAAGTCTCTAGTCTCTTTTTTCATTTCAAACTAGTAATTTACTTCCAGCACTTTGAAGTGAGTGGTCACTTATGGGATTAATTTGAAGTGCCAGCGTTTTCTTACCCCCAAAATCTAAAATAAGAAATATCTTTTGAAATATCTCTAAATCAAAAGTTAAATAATATTGTTAAATATTCTTTAAGGAAACCTGCTGTGTAAAACTTTTTAGAGCATTTACCCATGTTATAATACTTTCCCTTTTTCATTTGCCCTCTCAAAGTTGCAGTGTACTTAGTTCTTTCTCCTATTTTATTTTCTTAATCAGTGATGTACATTGAATTTGGCAGCATCATGTAGTCATTTTGGCACAAATGAAAAAATGTGATCTGTTTCTATCCATAGGAGGGGCACTTTGTTGTGATGCGTTACCACCAACACCGAAAGAGGCAGGTGGGAATTGGCTTTTAATACCTCATTGGGCACCACAATTTTCTAATCTGGACATCTGCGGATTTGTTTCTTTTATTAAGTCGGTCTAGATCAATATTGTGATTTAAAACGTCCAAAGTATAGCATAATGATCCACGGATGTCGTAGATTATAACTATATAGCAGACTCAAGCACAATATATCTTCATTTTCAGCTTATTATTACTATATTCCTCTCACTCTGACACAATCCCAGCGCACATGGCTGCTTGTCCTCCCGTACATTTGAAGTGTGATCTCTGGTTGTGTAACAGTGGCATGTGGGCAGACAGGAGCAGACATAGGGAGGGGGCATTGTAAAGATAAGGCAGAGAAAGTTATCAGCAGCAGAGGCCAGTGGAGCGTGGAGTGTGCTGAGCCGTGCTTTGGTTTAGACGTGTTAAAAGTTTATGGGATTTCCTGTGAACAAGGAGGTAAACATAGTAGAGATGGGGTAATCTAAATGCGGAATTACACTTAAATTGTATTGTAACCACGGGTGGAAAGTTACTGATTGCAAATACTCACATTACTGTAATTAAGTTGATTTTTTAATTTTGAACCTGTACTTTAACCGAGTATAATTCTAGGCATGTCATTGTACTTCTTTAGGTTTAAAATCATAGCCGTTACAGCACAAATCTGAATCATCCCAATAAGCTGCTCCTCTGCTAACTAACTAGTATCAAGTGTACACATTTGGCAGCAGGATTTGTACCTGTAACTGAGATTTAATTCAATAATCCTAACAAGTAGAATGATTCAGTAATCCAAGAGAATCAAGGAAAGCAAATTACTTGTGAGTAACGCAGTTTCTAGCATGTTGTATCTTTGATTGGCATAAATGTAGTTAATATATATCATTATATTAGCAATTATGGCTGCAAAGTTTGGATGCTAATGTTAAATTACTAGACGCATCTGAACATGTGCACTGGGACAAGAGTGGTCTGACAGGTTTTGGGGTAAATACAATTTGAATCTCCACACTTGATGTATCAGAATACGTTACAAAATAGTATTCTGTAACTAAATACATTTTCAAAGTTTGCTTCTTCTCTCTCACTGTGCATTTAAAGTTTATTCCATGTTATAGCTCATTCTATTCAGTAGATTCCAGTGGTGCACATTCCAGCTGGCCTGTCCTGTGTCGCCCCCTCTGCTCAGAGCGCTCTTTGTCCCCCAACCCCAAGGTCAGGCTTGAATTCTCAGTTGTTCACGTGTATATTTATCATAGCTCCACTCACTGCCCTGGCCTCATAAATCGAATCCGTCATCCAACAGAAAGCAAATCACAATTCTTCTAATCTGCGTTGATCACTTGACATTTACTACACTGTGTATATGAAAACTAAATGCAGTTGTTCAGAGTGTGGACTGCCTAAGGCCCCTTCAGAGCCCCATGATCCCCAATGTGAAGAAGTGGAAAATGGAAGGTGGACCTCTTACATTGCAAACTTGCATTTATTTACAATGATTATGGTGGCTTAACTTGTCACAGTCGCCTTGGAGCAGACTGGCTGTCATTCTGCACCACTGGCAAGTCCAACCACCACCGGTGACTCAGTTAATGATATAGTGTCCACACGCAGCCGTACATGGAGTTAGTCTAACTGAGCCACCAGATATTTTAAACATGGACTGTAATTCAGGCCATAAAAGTCACCCTATTGTTAATAATATTCAAAAGACTTATTTCTATTACTTAGCATATTTCTTCTTAAATGACAGTTGTGCCTAATTCACCAACATCTAGCTACGAACACCACAACACTCATTTACATTTCATATACAGTGCCCTCTAAACTTCCATATATGGCCAATATGGGCTTGGCATTGTTGCATGTGAAAGCATGAGAGAGTGAACATGGAAGTCAGGTGAAGCGCATCTACCGACTACCGCTGTTATACAGCTTCACTGGTGATTAAAAATGTCCAAACACACATGAGCACACTCAATGGGGGTATATTTAAGTCATCAACTTCTTGAAATACGCAAGGGCTATTTATCACGCTTTCTGAGAGTAGCAAACCCGCAGTAGATAGTGAGGGAGGGGGGCTCATGTCATGGGGGGTGATAGTGGTGTGGAAGTGTTGAGTCCAGCACAGGGAGCACTGGGGCTAGGACAGGCCTTGCAGTCTGTAAAGTCTGATAAAATAAATAGACTACATGCTCTAGAAAACTCTTCCTCCTAAATGTTATTGTATTGCATAGTTTTTTTTTTTTGTTTTATTTAAATACATGTAACTTAATCATGTAGGAATTAGAGCTTTCTGTTGCATTATCAGAGTAATAATATTCCAAAACATGTTAGAAGTGCTCCTGACTGTTTGTAGGATTTGTTCTTCCAGAAAAGCATTTTCAGTTGAGAAATTTTTTTTTGAATGCCAAAAATGTTCGCAGGAAGGCCTGAAGTACAAATGTGTTAGTAAGAACACTTCATGAATGAGGCCCATTGGCCTTTAATCATGCTCTTGAGTACATATGCTTTGGCATCTCATGTTTTAGAGCTTAAAATAATGACCATATATAAAATCAGACATTATATTTCAGTTTGGGCACTCCCCATAATCGAATCTGGTGTAGAGGTCCATCTCCTGGCAGCAGAGGGAATTTCCATGGAAAAAAAACCCAAAAAATAATTAAACCAGCTGATAACTAACATGCCCTGACAGGGTACTATAAGCACAAAGCACTAATGAACGTGATTTCATGGAAGAAATACTTAGTTTGAATTTTTTCTAGGACTGTGATGTCACAGGTAGTAACCCTGACCATAAATCATCGCTAGACTCATTCTGAGTGTCCTTTACACGAAAAAAGACCAGCAAACAAAGTATCCCTCCCGGCATCAATATTTGCTCAAATGAGTATAAAGTTTCAAGTTTGTTATCAAAAGTATTGACACCCCATCCATAAAGCAATTGCACTGTCTAAAAAAGTTGACTTTTTATTTATTTATTTCACTCCCCACTGCTTTCAGATGTGTTGCCAGTGCAAAGGCTTTGAACCAAAATTGACCTAACTACATTATACAGCTTCCATAAGGCAAAGTCTCCTCTTGTGTGCCGGTGTTGCGATGGAATGTGCACCCTGTAGATTCTCTCCATCAGCACAGGATTACACCTCAGGGTAAACACATTCTTCTACAATACTGTTTTGGCACTCACCAGGCACTGCACATCTTTACCGTAATACTGCTCTGATTAATATTAACGTAACACATGTGTTTCCAATGGCACAGACTGATGTGTCATGTGACTGCTAGACAACACCTCACCCACAGCCATCTGTCTAATTTAGCCTGAGATGCACTACTCAGGAAAGTACTTGGGAAACACTGGAATTGTGGTTTAGTCTTTGGTTTACACATGATTTGGACTATATTAAAAAAAAAAGAAAAGAAAAAGAAAACATGAAACACAGAACTAGTTCATTTTAAATAGTTTGCAGTGATCCCGACTTATTTCTCTCTTACCTTCAGGGCCGGCTCTACCCAATAAACGGACGAAGCAGCTGCGTAGGCCCCAAGCTATCAGCGGGCCTAAAATGTGTTGCAAATTATGAAAAAATTCTATTGCACTTTAGCCAACTGGTTTATAATCGCTTTTCACAACTTTCAGAGACTTGAGCAGAAATTTGCCAACAGGCTATCACTAACAACAACTAGCATGCGAACTACACATTTCCTGATTATCTTACAATAAAATTCTTCATAATTAAATGGGGTCAGTACTCAGCTGACTTATTAAGACGCTAAGAGCTGCTTATCCAATATATTTGTGTCTTGCAAGATTAAATGTAAACTTTGAATTGCGTCTAATTATTGGCTGAGCTTTTTAAGTTTAAGGAAGTGCGTGTTAGCATGCTAGTTGTTCTTAGCTTTACTGTCTACTCCAGGGCAGCTGTGGCTACAGAGTGTGCAGAGAGAATGAGAATTTTGTCAAGCATTTAAATTACGCATGCTAACCCTTCTTTCTTCATAAAATTACTAAACACATCTCGCTTTGCTTTTGGCAGACATCTTGTACTGTTTGTCTTTGGTGTGAGCTTATAATATGATAAGGTTAGGGCTTAAGGTTAAGTTTGGGCTTGTAGTAACTATGGTAAAGGTTTAAAAGTTGAGATTATTCTAAAGGAAATGAATGGCAAAGCATGGAAACCCAACATGTGTATATGTGTGGGTGCGCATTCCTTTATTACTAGACTCTGCGCTCTGAGCTGACAGCCATGTGACACGGGGCACCAGCTGGAGTGCCCCCCCCCCTCCCTCACCCCTCTCCACCCCCCTCCCCATGCAGACGTCCTGGGACAGTAAAGAGCACTGCGGTGTGTGATCCCTGCTTAGAAACATCATAACAGATAGGCTAGAATGGAAAGGGTCTGGGTAATTATCACAAAGCAGCTGGTCCATTGTACAACAGGAGCAAGAGTAAAGCAAGCGGAGGCGCATAGGACAAGGGTTAAATTTGGATATGGGTGGTATTTGGGGTATAGGGGTTGTATGAGGTAGGCTACGCAGAAGTGTAGTAGTAGTAGTTTTGTAGTACCAGAGATGTAACGTCACCGGTACTAATAGATATTTATTTAACGGTCCTGTAACCAATTTTGTTCATGTATTTGAGCAAAATTAGTCCGCTGCGTGCTGTCTGCATCTAATAATAAAAAATTTTATTGCCCGATAATTAGAAAGTGCACATTAGCATACTAGTTATGGTTAGCTTTGCTGTTACGGAAATCTCCACACTGGCCTATGAAAGTTGTGAAAGATGAGTTCACAAGAGTTTTTTACAACTTTCAAAGGCCAGAGCGTCATCATGGTAATGCTAATAACTGCAATCATGCTAACTGCGCACTTCCTGATTCTGTGACAAAAAAAAAACAAAAAAAAAAAATGTCAAACTTTTCAACAAACTGTGTAGCAGCTGTCCATTTTCAAGACTTTAGCACTTCTCCGGCAACTGTTGTGTCTCCTTGGCAGACTGCAGTTCCTTTGTATACATTTTTATTTACAGTGTGTGTTTTCCCTGTCACTGTAACCACAAACTCTGCCATCTTGGGCCTACAATCTTGCAAAAACATCCAGGCGCTAACACATCTGTTTTGAAAGCGTTTACATGTTGGTGACGGGGGACATTTCATACACGTTTAACCAGTTTGCGAGCTGTCTCTGCCATCTTACGTCTACGGTCCTGCAGAAACATCTAGGCATTAATGCATCTCTTTCAGAGGCATTAACATGTTAGCCAGCACACTGATTGCAGGTGTATGAAAGGTCTCCCGTCACTATAACTACAAACTCCGCCATCTTGTGTTTACCGCCCTGCAGAAACATCCAGGCACTAACGCATCTGTTTTGAAAGCGTTTACATGTTAGCTAGCGCGCTGATTAAACGTGTATGCAATGGAGGAGGGGTCTTGACTTGTGGGGTCTTAGCAAAGAAAAACAACACGTGGCTACTTTCTGTCACAGCTGTTGTACTAAGAGGTGACATATGTGCTGAGCTTAAGGTGAGGGTGTCAAAAGATAACAGTTTTACAATGACTGCGTAATTATACCTTAGTGGTTCATTAGGATGGGTCTTGGTTGACATCTTATTGATTTACTGCTGATGTTCAAACTGTAGCTATTAATACTACTTTTGACTGCAAGATAGAAAATACTCCATTTACCTCGCCAGCCAAAACCGCACAGAACCCCCAATTTGTGTTGGGAGTGATTGACAGGCAGGTTAACCAATCAGAGAGATGCATGGTCGGTCTGTGTCAAAACAAACATGGCGGCTTACACCAGAGACTATAGAAGAAACTCCAGTCAAATGAAGCTCATCGAGGCTAGAGCAGTTATAGGGGTGAATTTGGGGGTGAGTTCCATATTTGGAATTCAGACCGTGAGTATCATACCAACCAAAGAGCAAATCTGGAACGAGGCTGTCCCATCTGCACCGCTGGTTTAGCACGGAGCGGGCTGTCAATCAAACCCACCGCTAACGCCAGTGGAAAGAAGGCGCCTGATTTGTCTGTTATTAATGTTCATATTTTGAATCATGGACAAAATAGCTAAATAAAAACACCAGGATCATGTAGAGCGGTTAATATGAACATTTTAAGACCAAAATAACAAGGCTGACCGCAGCACTTACAGAGAGGGAGTTTTTCAATGTAAAGTGAATTGGAGCCCTTGGAGTTGATGGAGTCGGAAGCTCGCCTATGATCTCTTACTATTTGGAACGTGGTGGATAGCAGGTTAGCCATGTCCATGTATATATACAGTCTATGGCTTACACATAAAAAAGAATTATGCCGAGGACTAAGAAACAGCACAGATTTCGGCAGAATCAACAAACCAAGTAATACACTCCTATTTATCTCAGGCAAAAGGCGTTATAGTTGTTCTGAATGTTACGAGAAAGGAGACGTCTTTCCCTTTAAGTGACATGGGAAACAAATTAGTGGCTGTAATTGGACCGTTCCAAGTTAGGACGGTGGTTTGAGTATTCCAGACAGTCAAAAAATGTGACACTGACAAAAATGCATATGACAGATTAGACAACTCATTATTATATTAAAGATTTTATAAAAAATCTTGCCTAGTTTTTATTCAAATTTTTATTTTATTTTGACTAAGTTTATATTTCTACTTTCTGGTTGGAGCTCACAGATATGACATGCGTAGAGTAGGCCTGTCACAATCACACATTTTGAAGTACGAGATGTTACTCGTGGAAATATAGACGATAAACGATATTACAAAAACTAAATTATACCACTGACACGAAAAATCACAAACAGATTCTCCCCAAAAACTACTCTTAGGTCAGTGAGCAACATTGTTAAATTGATAAATTTGCTTTAGTCTGCATCGACTTAGTGAGTAATAGACGTAATTTATTCAAACCTCTATATGCCAAATCCCTTCATAGAACAGAAAAAAATACCAAATAGTTCCTCACAAGTTCAAAGAAAAAGTACCACAATAAATACTGACCCCAAAACAATAATAGTTCCATCTTTCATATACTGAACGATGAGTCAATGTAGTAATTATCGTGACCGGACTAGTGTAGAGGTAATATATCATTTTAGCTTAGAGCAACCACAATACTAAGAAGGACCAAAACTTCTACATTGCACAATAGTTATGATTAGACCAGGGGTGCCCAAACTTCTTTTTAATCGAGGGCCACATCTCAACACATATTCGAAGCGGAGGGCCACAGACCGGTGATCAATGCAGTGCAGTGCTTTATACACAGCTTTGACAGAGCCGCTGTGTAGTAATAAGACTTGAAACACATTCATTTTAGGTCTGTATCACACTGCAATGTGATGTTTGAGGATATAGTGGTAGAAATTGTTTGATTTGCTGTTAAAAGTACTGCTTATGATCAGTTGGACCGGTTCAGCAGGAGGGGGCCGCATATGGTCCCCGGGCCATAGTTTGGACACCCCTGGATTAGACCAATAAGAGTAAATCACACTTTTATTTTGTTAAATACATTTTTAATCTACCAGTTGATAAAGGCCGAGGTATGCTGTACTTCCTGTATTTTTGTACTTTTCTGCTCAACTATTTTCCACAAACTGTTACTTATCTGATGTAAAACTATGATAAAAAATGTCCATTTTATCAAACCAAGTAATAATTAGAAAGATATGTAAACATGTCATATGCACTTAAAATGAGCCGTGTCAACAGCGTCAAAAGTAAAATATTTTTAACAGTAACAAGATTTCGTTCGTCATAACATCCAAATGAAACTCAAAGATTTCTCAACCAGAGCTAAAGCAAAACTAATGTTACTGGCTAGACCCATTTTTCCGACCACACTTTAAACCAACGAAGCCCAGCGCAGCCAAACATAATTCACTGCTGGTCGCTTGAGTCTGCTGACAACAAAGGCAACACGAGTGCTTCAAAGACCCTCTGTTCAAATGAAATATTCGTTCTAGGGGCCCCCAGTGCACATGCAAGTCATAGGATCCAACAGTACGGGCCCCTAGGATTCGTTTACTGTCTGTTTTCAATCAGGGAAAAACGAGTTAGGAAGCAGAGAGGAGATTTCCGCTTACAATCAATGGGTTTCCAGGAAGGATCAAGTGTGGTTAGGGAAAGAGAAGGCATCAGCAAGTTCGTTTTATGTAGAGTATTGTCCAATCAGGTTAAAGTAAGAGGTGAACATTGTCCAATCGTATTAGGGTACGCTGTGAGGTTATGAGGGTATGTGAGTTGTGAGGTCCACTAAGATTTAGCTGATGCTGTAAGTGTGCACATTTTATGTTTTGTTTTAGGGGGGGATGGGATAGATCCTTTACTCTGCTAAGAACTTGTCAGTCCAAGGTGTGTTAAATGGTTTATTCATAAGTCATAAGTGCTTTATATTATTTTTTCTATTGTATTTTTAAACTGTAGAAATGCCTTGTACAAAGTAATAGTTATTCTTTTTGAAATCATACTGAACTAACATACAGACAGATTGGTGTATTTCAGAAATGTAGTGTATTTTGATATTTCAGCTGTTTGGAAAATATAACTGGACATTTTCTAAATTAACTAAGCCACTTGTTTTATAAACCACGGAGAACTTATGGGTTAATTGCTGCTACCCAAAATGAACAAACAAAAACAAAAATATCAAATTTCAAATAAAAAAATTCAAAAAGCCCAGAGTGCCACTTCTGGCCCCTGCATAGAGACACCTAGTGGATGAATATTGAACTAAAATGAGCCAGAGTGGTAGTGACAAGATGGCTGACCACATGCTGTTTTGTTGAGCTGAAAAACTACCCAAACAAAATCGTCTTCTCAGCAAACCAGCAGTTGGTAAAATCATATTTTTTTGTTTGTTTTTTTGTTAATCTTTGCCGTAATAGTTTGCAGAATGTCTAGAAGTACGTTTTATATTCTTTTTGGATAAATTAGTGACTCTGATGGGTCAAATTTAGCCCTGATCCTAAATTAGGGAATAAAGGGTTAAAATTGAAAACGTGGATATTTCAGTCTTCAGTGAACTTATAGCAGTAATTTAATGCATAGTTTATAATTTTCTCTGAAGAATAAAGGAAACTCCCGCACACTGTCTCACTCTTAATGCAATTTTATTCTACACAATGTTTCGGTCGCTCTGACTTTCCTTAGGTTTATCATTTTCCAAAGAAGAAAAGGGTTCTTGGGTTCTCCAGGGTTAAAGCTGCCATACCTGACTTTTTTTGTCTTTAAAATTAACAATTGTCCCTGCTAAACCAGCATTACCTTCAACAGCCTCGCTCCAGATTAGCTCTTTGGTTGCTATGATATGCGTAGTTTGAATTTTTAACGTTGTGGGTGACGTCACACTCCCTTAGTCCAACGCATTACTAGAAATTTAATTATTTCACTTTTGTGGTTGTCACAGTAACACTAACAACTAGGATGCTTCCAACACCCCAGTCTTACTTCCTGATCCACTGGCAAAATAAAAATACCTCATAATTACATTACAGCACACCTTTTGACACTACCTTTACAATATATGTGGGGAAAAAATGTGACATGAACAAATGTCAACTTTGGTCAAAATGTGTGACTTCTTTCTCTCTTTTGGATCTTAAAATCTCTCCTTTGGTCACCACTAAACTAGAAGCGTTCCTTAAGCTACTTACATACAAGTCTATAGTTCAAATAGTGATAAGCATTTGATTTCATTTCACAGTGCTATGTCTCATACAGAGAACAACAGCTGCACATGGCCTCTTTCACCCCGCTCTCAAACCAAAGCATACCCTGGTGACCACTGATTTTCTGCCTGTTGGTCACCCACAGTCAACATGAACCTCCGTCTTGTGATGAGACAACCATATTTGGAGAGGCACACATCTGGTTTACACAAAGGGCGGGTGTGCAGCAGGTCATGGTTAATGTGTCAACAAGAACAGGCTAAGAGCGTTGAATTGTTGACAGTTTCAACTATAATAAGCATTGTGATATTTGATTATTGGATTTTAATGAAAATACTGTCATAAATGTTTGATCGTGTTGGAGTAAATGATTTGTTCATAAAAATGCTTAGTTATTAAATTAACTTTTCACCATGTTAAAAGTTATTTCCCTCTCATTTACCCTCTCAAAGGTTGCATTTAGACTGATTTATGCATGTTCTCATCTTTTCAACTGAAAGTCAGCTTTTTTTTATCAAGTCATGAGATTATTTAATAGCTGGCTGATATGTTTGCATCATAAGCCTGGATAATATTTTTTTAGCCAATTGTTTTGAGTAGTTGTAGCTGAATAACCAAATTGCCTTTGGGGTAAAACAACACTAAGAGTGGGCAGCGAGTGAATCACCAGATACAGTAGCTTTTTACACATGTAATGTGAGTTCAGCCTCATAACATTAAATGAAACATAAAAGCAGAGTGGGTAGTTTGAACATTTTTTGAATAATTTATTTTTGTTATATAAGAATAATAACAATATGACTTATTAGCCTTTTGCTGTATGGCATTGTAAGAATAGAACAGAGACAGAGAATTTACCCGTCTCCTAAACATTTGCTTTTTCATGTTTTAGTTTAAGGTCTGGGCACTATGTCTTAAACCAGGGGTGTCCAAACTATGGCCCGGGGGCCAAATGCAGCCCTCAGACCAGTTGGGCCTCCTGCTGAACCAGCCCAATTGATCATAAGCAGTACTTTCAACAGCAAATTAAACTATTTCTACCACCATGTCCTCAAACATTATATTGCAGTGTGATACAGACCTAAAGTGAATGTGTGTCTAGCCTTATTAATACACATATACTGTAAAAGCTGTGTATAAAGCACTGCATGGATCACCGGTTTGTGGCCGTCTGCATTGAATATGTTTTGAGATGTGGCCCTCAATAAAAAAAAAAATGTTTGGGCACCTCTGTCTTACACAGACCTCCGACACGGCCCTAAATTGCAATGTTAAAGTCTTACTGGCGATCCGAACATGACTTTTTACTTACTTTTGTTTTGTATTGAATCCCTGTTGCCAGAGTAAGTCACTTCAAACACGCATTACCATTTAGAAACTCCTCTCTCTTTCTGGACCAGACACTTTCTCCATTAACATGCCTCTCCTGCTAACAGCCCCCATGCCAACATTCAACAGCGAGCCCAACCTTTACAACTACACACAGACTTCCAGATGCTAAACCGTGTTACAACCTGGTTTATAACTACTGCCGTGTTTAAGGAGTCTTTAAGTTATTATGGTCATCAGCTCACCCAGGGGTCAGGCTAACATGAGGGGCCGTCCGGGTGAGAGAGGGGTGGGCTTCACCGACCCAGAGTCACAACGTAACCATAACAACACGAACAGCAGCAGCTACGGATTAGCCCGGGTCATGTGGAAGGTGTTTGGAGAAATAACACTAGCCAGGATTAAAGTGTGGATAAGTATGCAGTTTGTAATCACTCTCAGATGTAAACGTGTGGCGAAGGGAGAGTAGAGAAACTTGGAGTTACGTTAAATGCGCTAAAAAAAACCCTGAAAAACAGTTCCTCACTTATCTTTATGCATTTTGAGCATCCTGGTCAAATATATCTGTCCTGGGGCAAGACAGTTTTGCTCAAATACATTCAGTGGCAGCAATCCGTGCAGAAGCTCATATGACTTGGCATATATTTACACCAGATGCCCTGCTCTCCTCTCTATTTATACTGTGTTAAACCAATTGCATCACTGATTTTTTCCATGTATTTGAGCAAAATGCATCTTGCCCCAATACAGAAATATTCTATAAGCAGCTCTTTAGGTCAAAATAAGTCAGTTGTGTGCTGTCGAGTTGTTGTTAGCTTTACCATGACAATAAAATTCCACAATGGCCTATGAAAGTTGTGAAAAACACTTATAATTGTATTGCGGTGAATAACTGTGATGCTCGGAATGCATAAGATAAGTGATACTAATAACTTTGGACCGCTGCAAACCGTTTAAAATGGACTAGTTCTGCTTTGACAGTAAAACACAGCCTTTAAGCATTCTGAAATTACTTACTTTCCATCTTCGGCTCATCTTGTTTACATAGCCCTAAATGCTCTGTCCCTGCGTCTGTCAAAATACTTAAAAGTGAAATATAATCTGTAGAATTCATTGACGACCATGGAAAATGCAGTCTGGAAAATCTGTGCAATTTTGGACCGGCAAATGACCCAGTTGGTTAACACTTCTCAAGCAGATTTCCTGTCTTATAATGGCAGCTAATGTCTCACAGCATGCAATGGAGAAAATTACCAAACAGTATGCTTACTCCACTTTGAACTTTAAGGGTGCGCTATGTAACTTTTCCTGTTGGAGCTGCCCTACTTGCTTATCTTCGGTAAAATGTTTCTGTATTATTTATCTACTGGTGTTTTGTAGCTTGAGGGTGTACCAACTTTTGTAATGGGGAGCGCACCGCCTGCTTTTCTCCCTGGAGATGTTATTCCTTTGGCTGGAATTTCCAACATATGGCGTTAAACTGCGGTGCATCCACAGAGACAAGTGACGTAACGTGTTCATTGACGTGTCCATTCTACAAGTTACAGGTCAGGTCTTTGAAGAAGCGACCCTGGTCATAGTAAGAACTCATGTTTTTCAGTTTATTTTTGAGCCATAAAAACTGCAGGTAAATAAGCTTAATGCCATAATATGAAACTTTCCAATAAAGTCTCCCCCAGAAAAGTTACATAATGTACCTATAAGTAATACCCTAAACAAAAAAAAGAAAAAAAAGCATTCTTGGCTTTGACCTTTAACTTGGCCACGGAGATAGATCAGTTAAATGCCAAGAGCAAATAATAATATATCCATGGAAACAAGCATATAATGGACCCTACACCCAAAAATTTACCACACCTTTTAACTAATGCAATCTAACTGCTCCTCTAAACCTCTCACATAATGAACAACTTGTGTGACCAACGTCTTTGAACCAATTACCGTTTTGTCATCATGGTAACCTCCTTCTCCCAATTATTATTATTATTTCTGGGTTTATGTGTTCTTATCAGCACAAACACATCTCTATGTGTGGTGTAGTAGACTTTTCACAGTGCATTCCGACCTCCACCCAAACGCCCACCATAGAATGACTGTATCTGTTCATCTGGACAGCTGAAAGGTCATGAATATATTTGAGTAGAACTTTACATACACAGACTTGTAGTAAGCCGAGCAGAGGTGTGTAGAATAGCCAGAAATTCTCAAGTTAAGAGTAACGTTACTGCAAAATATATTACTCAAGTAAAAGTACAAAGTTGCTGTCTAAGAAATTATTCAAGTAAGACCTAAAAAGTATTTGGGAAAACTACTACTCAAGGAAGAGTAACTTAAGCAGTAATGTAACATCTAATTTATAATGTGAAAGTAAATGTAATTTGAAGGACAAATATTAAGTGATTCGCAAAATCTGGTATTTTGAATAGATAAACACAAAATGAGAAAAAAATAGATTATATTTGAAGGAGTAGTGCAAGAAGCGCAAATGTTCAAATTATGTATTATTGTCAACATAAAACTTTTGTCACTTGTAGACTTACTTACAGTTGGAAGAGTAACCAAAACTTTACCTGAGTGATATTTGTGTTGAAGTACTCAGTAAGAGTAAAAGTATGCTACCAGAAAAGTACTCACATCAGTACAGGAACCTGCTCCTAGATACTTGACCTATCACAGTGTGTTGAGGGTTCAACAGAGGATGACATTGCCATTGAACAACACTGTTCTCCTTGTATAGAAATTGGCATGAGTCGAGTGATGGTGGTATTGCAGCGGTATTGATGTGTTTCATGACTATATGGGACCATGCATTTGGCAGAGACAGTGGTGCATGCCACTGGTCTGTAGTCTGTTGTTTGCACATGTGACATTGGATTGTTTAGAGATGGGGCTGTTGTGGCTGTTTTGAAGCTGGCTGGGACGTCCATCAGCTCCACTGCACAGTCTCTTTCAGCAATCGACCCACTACTCAGTTTGGTCCGGCTGCTTTCCTGATGTTGATGCTGCGAGGGGACATCTCACCTCATGTGTGCTCAGGACTAGGGCAGAATCAGAGAAGGGGAGGGCGGGCAGGGTTGGTGTCAAAGCAGGCATAAAAGAGGTGTTGGTCCTCAGCTAAGGTGGGACAGTCAGCTGAGGGAGGTGGTGATTTCCATGTCCGTAATGGCCCTGATGCCCTCTCAGACCTGCCTTGGGTTTGTGGCAGTGTCAAACCTAGCCTCAATACACCTCTTGTGTTTTTTGGCAGTACTGATGCTTGTCCTCAGGGCAGCCCTGGCAGTGCTGTACACCCTACTGTATACTAGTCTATACTAGTCTATACAGTACTTGTTCTGATACAGCAAAGATCATTCTAAAGCTATTAAGGAAAGATTATTTTCTGTCTTGTGAATGTGACTTTTTTAGTATTGAAGCCTCCTCAAATTTGTAGTTTCAGTACTAGTTTTAGTATTGATTACTATCGGCTTTTTAATACTTGACAACCCAATTAGTTTAAATGAGTGAGATATGGTGAAGTGTTCAATTAATGCATAACTTTTGTACTGAGATACAGTTATATTTAGGGTTGTCAAAAGTATAAATACCCAGATGCTAAAACTAGTTTACCTGGAATCCAGAATACTCACTCAGTAGTTTATGAAAATGTGTCTGGTCAAAGGTGAATTTCAGATGGGGGTGATTGAGAGGTGAATTAGGGATGCACATGGTCCATCCATATCAAAAGTTATGGCAGTTTGCTGCAAAACCAATGAGAGCTTAAATAATCAGATCTGATGGGACAACCACGTTTGAGGCAGGATTTAGGCGCAGTGGGGGGACTAGTGACCAGACTGATATGCTTCTTAGATCTTGCTTAGATGTATAGATATAGACCTTTCTAAAAAACTCAGGAAACATCCAACTTTGTCTTATGTGTAAGATTTATGCTTAATACTTTAAATGAGTATCTAGTTCTCATCTTATTACACAAGCTTACCTATAGAAAGAGCCAATATTAACATTACATCAGATATGGTTGGTTGAAAATGTCGGAAAAGAGAACATGAGGTTTGTCGTGTGAGAACAGGGCAGATTAGATGAGGGCAAATGAAGAATAACAAACTTTTTTTCCTGCTTCCTGATTTGGGGTCCAAAGGTCACTGGCCCTTCACCCTGGCTTTATGAAAGATCGAAGCTGGTCTGGTGCTATCCAAACTTCACCTCCAGACTCTTGGCCACACTGCCAGCATGTCCACTTGTGCGTAATCATGTTAAAGCGTAAATCTAATTTGAGACCAAAACAAATCAACAGAGCATTCCAGAGTGGAGAGGAGCTTGTTTAGATGTTTAAAGGCTGTACCTGATTTTTACTGTCTCAAAAACATATACAACAGAACTAGAGTTATTCCTCACTTACACATTATGCATTCTGAGTATTATAATTATTCACCGCACTGAGTTTATAATTGCTTTTCACAACTTTCAGAGGCCAGAGATTTGCTGTGGCAGTTATGCAAACGACACACTTCCTGATAGTGGGACAATAAAAAGGCTTTATAATAAGATGCAGCCAGTACACAGCGGTCTCATTTTGACCTTATATAATATATCTGTACTGAGACAAGACAAATTTGGCTCAAATACATGGAAAAACAATCAGACACAGGCCCTTTAACTTCCAATTATAAATCAGATCTCCAGACATCCAGACCGTTGCTCTTCTAGTAACTCTTACTCGAGTATTAGTTTCCCTAAATACATTTTCAGTCTTCCTTGAGTTATTTCTTGGATGACATCTTTGGACCGAGTAGGGTTGTCAAAACTAGAATCGAAACAGATACGTATTTGATACTTATTTGAGCAGGTATCAATACTAAAAAGGTCATATTCATAGGACAGAAATTAATCTTTCCTGAATAACTTTAGAATAATCTTGAGCTGTATCAGAACAAATATAAGACACAGACTAGTATGCACCCATGGACCACTATGGAACCTACCTGGATGACTGCACAAATAAGGCCACATGGTAATATAAAATAAAGTACTATGATTTAATGTTCAGAAGCCCTTTATGAAGACAATAAATCAAGGGCCAGTTTACGTCGCCCGGACCGGCGTCACCGGGGCCCCACCCTGGAGCCCTGGGCCTGGGGTGGGTGCTCGACAGCGAGCGCCTGGTGGCCGGGCCTTTCCCCACGGGGCCCGGCCGGGCTCAGCCCGAAGGAGCGACGTGGGGCCGTCCTCACGTGGACCCCACCACCCGCGAGAGGATCCATAAGGGGCCGGGTGCAGTGTGATCCGGGCGGCAGGCGACGGCGGGGGCCCCGACGACCGGATCTCCGGACATGGAGACTAGCTCTGGGGACATGGAATGTCACCTCGCTGGGGGGGAAGGAGCCTGAGCTTGTGCGGGAGGTTTGAGCGTTACCGACTAGATATAGTCGGCCTCGCCTCCACGCACAGTTTTGGGCTCTGGAACCCAACTTCTTGAGAGGGGCTGGACTCTCCATTTCTCTGGCGTTGCCCGCGGGGGAGCGGCGGCGAGCTGGTGTGGGCCTGCTCATTGCCCACAGCTCAGCCGTCACGTGTTGGAGTTCTCCCCGGTGAACGAGAGGGTCGCGTCCCTGCGCCTTCGGGTCGGGGACAGGTCTCTCACTGTTGTGGCAGCCTACGGGCCAAACAGCAGTGCAGAGTACCCGGCCTTCTTGGAGTGCCTGGGGGGGGGTACTAGACAGTGCACCCACGGGGACTCCGTTGTTCTCCTGGGGGACTTCAACGCCCATGTGGGTAACGACAGTGACACCTGGAGGGGCGTGGTTGGGAGGAACGGCCTCCCTGATCTGAACCCGAGCGGTGTTTTGTTATTGGACTTCTGTGCTAGTCACAGTTTGTCCATAACGAACACCATGTTCAAACACAAGGGTGTCCATCAGTGCACGTGGCACCAGGACACCCTAGGTCGGAGGTCGATGATCGACTTTGTAGTTGTGTCATCTGACCTCCGGCCGCGTGTTTTTGGACACTCGGGTGAAGAGAGGGGCAGAGCTGTCAACTGATCACCACCTGGTTGTGAGTGGGATCCGCTGGCGGAGGAGGAAGCCGGATAGACCTGGCAGGCCCAAGCGTATCGTGAGGGTCTGTTGGGAACGTCTGGCGGAGCCTTCTGTCAGGGGGGTCTTCAATTCGCACCTCCGGGAGAGCTTCTCTCTGATCCCGGGGGAGGTTGGAGACGTGGACTCCGAGTGGGCCATGTTCTCCACCTCCATTGTTGATGCGGCTGCCCGTAGCTGTGGTCGTAAGGTCTGCGGTGCTTGTCGCGGCGGCAATCCCCGAACCCGGTGGTGGACACCGGAAGTAAGGGATGCCGTCAGGCTGAAGAAGGAGTCCTATCAGGCCTTGTTGGCTTGTGGGACTCCTGAGGCAGCTGACGGGTACCGGCGGGGCCAAGCGTGCTGCGGCTCGTGCTGTCGTGGAGGCAAAAACTCGGGGTTGGGAGGAGTTCGGGGAGGCCATGGAGGAGGACTACTATCGGACGGCCTCAAAGAAATTCTGGCAAACCGTTCGGCGCCTCAGGAGGGGGAAGCAGTGCTTCACCAGCACTGTTTACAGTGCAGGTGGAGAGCTGTTGACCTCAACTGGGGATGTTGTCGACGGTGGAAGGAATACTTTGAGGATCTCCTCAATCCCACTGTCACGTCTTCCGAGGAGGAAGCCGAGGCTGGGGACCCGGAGGCGGACTCGTCCATCACCCCCTGGCCGAAGTCACTGAGGTGGTTAGCAAGCTCCTCGGTGGCAAGGCTCCGGGCGTTGATGAGATCCGTCCCGAGTACCTTAAGTCTCTGGATGTTGTGGGGCTGTCTTGGCTGACACGTCTCTACAACACATCGCGTGGCGGTCGGGGACAAATTCGCGTAACATGGCGGTCGGGGGGACAGTACCGCTGGACTGGCAGACCGGGGTGGTGGTCCCTCTGTATATAAAAAGGGGGACCGGAGGGTGTGTTCCAATTACAGGGGAATCACACTCCTCAGCCTTCCCGGTAAGGTCTATTCCAGGGTACTGGAGAGGAGAGTCCGCCGATAGTCGAACCTCGGATCCAGGAGGAGCAGTGTGGGTTTTCGTCCTGGTCGTGGAACACTGGACCAGCTCTACACTCTCCATCGGGTGCTCGAGGGTTCATGGGAGTTTGCCCAACCGGTCCACATGTGTTTTGTGGATCTGGAGAAGGCATTCGACCGCCGTGTCCCCCGTGGTGTCCTTTGGGGGGTGCTCTGGGAGTATGGGGTCCGGGGCCCTTTGCTAAGGGCTGTCCGGTCCCTGTATGACCGGAGCAGGAGCTGTGTTCGCATTGCCGGCAGTAAGTCAGACTTGTTCCCGGTGCATGTGGACTCTCCGCCAGGGCTGCCCTTTGTCACCGGTTCTGTTCATTATATTTATGGACAGAATTTCTAGGCGCAGCCAGGGGCTGGAGGGGGTCTGGTTCGGGAACCACAGGGATCTCATCTCTGCTGTTTTGCAGATGATGTTGTCCTGATGGCTTCTTCGAGCCAGGACCTGCAGCAGGCACTGGGGCGGTTTGCAGCCGAGTGTGAAGCGGCTGGGATGAGAATCAGCTCTTCTAAATCTGAGGCCATGGTTCTCGACCGGAAAAAAGGTGGTTTTGCCTCTCCGGGTGGGTGGTGGTGAGCCCTTGCCTCAAGTGGAGGAGTTCAAGTATCTCGGGGGTCTTGTTCACGAGTGAGGGAAGGATGAACGCGAGATTGACAGGCGGATCGGTGCAGCGTCTGCAGTGATGCGGTCGCTGTATCGGTCCGTTGTGGTAAAGAAGGAGCTGAGTCGAAAGGCAAAGCTCTCGATTTACCGGTCAATCTACGTTCCTACCCTCACCTATGGTCATGAGCTCTGGGTCATGACCGAAAGGACAAGATCGCGGATACAAGCGGCCGAAATGAGTTTCCTCCGCAGAGTGGCTGGGCGCACCCTTAGAGACAGGGTGAGGAGCTCAGTCACACGGGAGGAGCTCGGAGTAGAGCCGCTGCTCCTTCACGTCGAGAGGAACCAGCTGAGGTGGCTCGGGCATCTGCTCAGGATGCCTCCTGGACGCCTCCCTAGGGAGGTGTTCTGGGCATGTCCCACCGGGAGGAGGCCCCGAGGAAGACCCAGGACACGCTGGAGGGACTATGTCTCTCGGCTGGCCTGGGAACGCCTTGGGGTCCCACCGGAGGAGCTGGAGGACGTGTCTGGGTGAGGGAAGTCTGGGACTCCCTGCTTAGACTGCTGCCCCCGCGACCCGCCCCCGGATAAGCGGAAGAAAAATGGATGGATGATTTAATGTTAAAAATCACATTCTGTTGCATAAAGAAAGAGTGTTTCATTGTGGTATTGAGTATAGAGTCTATTCCTTAGTATTGAAATTGAGTATCGTGACAGTAGTACTGAGCACCATACAGTAGTACTGAGCAACATACTTGCAAACAGTTTTTGGCTATCTCTGCTGAATTCATTTGTCCACAGTGTTAAGTCATTAGTGTTACAAGCTGCACAACACATGTACTTTACACGTATGCACGATGGTCTTCTTTATATGGAAACATACCAGACATGTTTGCCTGGACCTGAGCTTTAGACATGGGGCTATTTTAGGTCAATAGGATAAAAGTGTGACTGTTGCACAATGATATTGTTTTTTTCCATTGGATATTGAGTGAATGGAAAACAAGTAAGAAAAGTGATTCGATTATGTCTTCGGCTAATGCAGTGAGGAATGAAGTAATATAAATAAGTCATTGCATTAAAAGGACTTGTACCCAATTTTTCTTTTCACACATTTGAGAAAAAATTGTCTTGCCTTGGTACAGATATTATATAAACAGCTTTTTAAGTCAAAAGATGTCCACTACGTTCTGTCTGCAGGTAATTATAAAGTGCTTTATTGGCCGAGAATCTGAGGCATGGTTAGCATGCTAGTTGTTATTACCATAAATGAAAGTTGTGAAAAGTAATTATAAACTCATGGTGAATAATTAGGATGTTTGGAATGCATAAGGTAAGTGAGGAATAACTTTGGACCCCTGCAAACCGTCTGAAGTGACTAGTTCTGTTTTTTACATTTATCAGACAGTATAAATCAAGTACAGCATCATTAAAGTTGAAATGTTTGAATGTGTGAAGTTTAAAACACAAAAGGGCACTTTCTGGATTATCACCTCATGATGTCACAAGATGGAACTGAACATTTGAGCACAGAGTGGTGTTACTCAAACATGCCAGAATGGTATGGTATGTTCGTTGAGCTACAGAATCCTTGTGATGGCCAAATGCAATGTGATAAAGGACATTTTCAAATCAGATGCCATTTGGAATTGTTTATATTTAGTTGATAAATTTTGCTTTACTGCTAATTAAGCCTGTAGCTGATTTATTAAGGAATTCCTGGTCGACTAAAGACATGTCCTGCCGATCGATTAGTTGACAAACGGGGGCGTAGCAAAAGCTCTCGAAACTATTACGTATCTCTATGTATCTAACCCAAACTGCACTTAAAAGACTACTGCACAGGAGTTCATGTAAAAAATATATATTTATTCAGAAAAAAATTACTAGGAAACCATGACAGATTAGCCAGATTAAATTTGCGAATCGTGAGTTTAATCTGCCTTCTTATATATAAATATCAAAAAACAGAACATTTTCAGCTAACTCACTCACTCCCTAACTTTTCCTTTCTGCAGAATCACAATCTTCTATCACTGTTGAAATTAAAATATAACTAGGGTTGGGCAATAACCGTTTTTCTTACTAAAAACACATGGCCATTTTTATTAGGGTTCATGAGCATCAGTGGTGGAAGATAAAGGACAAGTAGTAAAGTACTGCACTTAAGTAGAATTTTTAGGTATCTGTACTTTACTTAAGTACATTTTACAGTGGATACTTTTTATTTTTACTTCAATACATCTGAGAGCAGGTACCTGTACTTTCTCCTCCACTACACGTTTTAACTAGACTGAAAAGTAAAATGTACTTTCATATGATTTACGGGATTATTGTTTCCATGTTTGTGGAACCATCCTGACTTTGTTTTCGAGTTCAAGTGTTGAGCAAACAAAAATACATACACAAAATTCATAAGAAAAACTAAGATATTGATTTGTATTAATTGATTCGCTACTGTGCTACCCAAAATATGTATCTTTTTTTAATCAATATCACTACTATTTAACACTTTTACTTTTTACTCTTAAATTTTTAAACAGGTACTTAAATACTCTGACTTAAGTAAAAGTGCAGATACAGAGGCAAAAAGTAACTCAAGTGACAGTATGTGAAAAAAAATCTACTTAAGCAGCAAAATTGGGTAGTTCATTCCCCACTGATGAGCAGTGTTGGGAATAACGGCGTTAAACAATAACGGCGTTAGTAACGTTTTGTTTTTTCACTAACGGAGTAATTTAACTAATTACTTTTCCTAGCGTCCCAACGCCGTTACCGTTACTGACAGTAAAATGTGGCGCGTTACTATTAATTCAGTTCACTCTGCTCTTCATCAGAGTATCTCTCATCTAGGAGCTGCAGCTGTTGTGTTTCTTTGGTGAAAGAGGCTCGGGGTGAGATAATAGGCTTGTTTGAGATGAGCGAGGCGGGCGCAGAATAATCTCGTGAGAGCGAGGCCGACGCAGGCCGTGTCTAAATAAACCAAAGTGCCTTAAATGCGCCGCTTGAACGGGGCATTTAAGTCGGGCGGTGCTTCGACCCGCACTTCGAACAGTTCATGGAACAGTGCATTTGGCGAATTGGGACACAGCCGCAATTTTTGAGCGAGGCGAGCGCAGCAGCTCTACACCAACTGCGGCCGCCTGCATGGACTACAAACGCTCAATGCATGATGGGAAATGGTGTCCTGTCACACGTGCATTGAGAGCTGATTGGGTCTGAGTTGAGTTTTGATCAGAAATGTGACGCCCTGACGCACAGCTGCCTCCCCCTGCAACTTTACACAAACTACTGCCACATATTTGATATGGACATATGTTTTAAATGTGACTGAAAGTGTCCAGGCTGGTGTCAGATATGGATCACTTTTAAACAAATGCAATATAATTGCAATCTGTTAAAGTGAAATAAATCTTAAAGGTTCACATCTGTTGTGTTTTTATTGTTTTAACAAAGTAAGTAACGGCATAGTTACTTTGCCTAGTAACTAGTTACTTCTCCCAAAAAGTAACTGAGATGGTAACTCAGTTACTTTTTGGGAGAAGTAACTTGTAACTATAACTAATTACATTTTTGAAGTAAGATTCCCAACACTGCTGATGAGTATAGATACTACAGTTTGAAACACTGCGCAGGATTGACTGAAAAACTCCCAAACTGAATTGTGATAAAGACATTAAAGTGCACATTGCAGTGATCAAACACATTGTTCCAACTAAGCGATTAATCACACTGTTTTACCGATGACTCAAATATTCCGTTGAAATTTCTTTTCCTGCTAAGTTTGTCATAACTCTTGTCTTGGGTGGACTGGGTGGAGCTTTATAGAGTGCTTTGACCACATGTTTTCTTTAAAGGACTGTATGTAAGATTTTGATTTTAAATTCCATAACCATGACCTAACTGTGTCCCCAGATACAAGGTTAAGCATGTTCAAATCAAATATAGCTTTGGTGCTTTAGTTCTCAACACGATTAGCCAATCAGAAAGCAGAATGTGCCTCACACGAGTCTCATTTGGGTCGCTAGTTTCAGTGCTGAAATCCAGTAGGTTTAAACCTAAAAGGATTCATCTGAATTGCCACTACCTAAACCCCAGCACCAACAGCCAAACATGAATCAGTGCTAGTGCAGCCTCTGCAGCTCAGTGAGTGAATTTTGGAGGTTCTAAGCTTTCAAATGAACCGTGTCATATACTGAGAATGAGGTCCTCTATCAGGTTCAGTTGTGATTGTAATGCATTTCTTAAAACTGTAAGAGCTTTAAACACATCATCTACAGTGTTACAGTATCTATTCTACTTGAGCAGATCCTGGTGAGAGCAAGCTAAAAAAAAAACTATTCACAAAAATGTCTGGCCTATTTTTGTATGCTGTAAGTCTGGGGAGAGGCTATAAATTTTGCCAGTGGCCCACACAAACCCTATGGACAGCCAGTCTAATGGGTCTTTCCTGCTCTGCTCTATATAAAATCTCCATAAAAAGCATACATAGTAAACATAGTGTGGTGGAGTTACCGCTGGGTGCTGAGTGCTGACAATAGTTGGCTTGTCTAGAGTCCAGAAGAAATATCAAGGCCCGTGCCCTACAGTGAATCAATCTGTTTGTGGCTAACCCCCAACCACTTTGCCCTATATTCACAAATGCATATAACATTCAAAGGAATGCTTCTAGACTTTTTTTTTAATTATTAAGTCTAGCCAGGGTATATAATAGGGAAAATACTGTACAAGTAATACGTAGTAATAGTAGTTGATTGCATTGATACAAGGTTTAGTCCGGGTTTGTCCTGGTTAATCCTGATGCAGACTAGTGTTGCCGCAATACACACATGTCAAACTCTATTTTAATACTAAGGAACAGACTCGATAATCAATACAAATTACAATATCATGATGATGATAATAAAAAAAACACTATTTTGTACTTTTTAAAATTTTACCACATAGCCTTATATCTATGTAATCCCTCAGTCATCCAAGTATGTTTTTTTCAATATTTTTGACAACCCTAATGCAGACTTGGTTTAGTTCCATAAGAAAGAGGTAAAATGAGTGGGAGTATTAGTGGTGTTTGTAGTGGTAACATTGTAGGATTACTTCTGCATAGGACTATGTTTTAAAAGGAATTTTAATCAATATAGATTGATTTTGGGTCTTTTTAATCAAGAGCTCTACAGTCAATCCTCAGTCAGTAAGAGCATGTAGTTTAGACCAGTACTACTTCTTCCGTAGTAGTTGTAAAAGCAGCAGAATTAGCAGTAGTGACAACAGTAGTGTCCTTGAGGAAGACCATTCATACACATGACCTGCTGGCTGGTTGTAACTTATAAGTGTGACATCTGGCATAAAAGCTGCCAAATCATCATATAGCTGGTGTGCTGCAATGGGGACAGAGGAATATAATATAGATTGTAGAATTCATAGTGGTAGCGTATGATTTTTTTCCACTAGTAATGATATTGGATTAAACAACATCTAATCAGAATCAGAATCACTTTTATTGATCCCCGAAGGGAAATTCTTAGTTAACATCTAGCATTAAAAAAAAAAAATGCCTGACCTGCCAGTTTCTTGAACATTCTGTTCAAATCCAGAAGAGTGTGGAATTGGACCGCAGAGCATGACAAAACGAACCACAGCCTCTATTTGTATCACATGTTTTTCAAATGCGGAAAATTCTGTTTCAGAACAAAATATTATAATTTTTTTTTACCTCACATAAATAAGAGCTTGGTGCTTTGATTGTTGATTCTGCAGAAACATCCTGTTTTAGTCTTCTGTGTAGTTTTTACTCATAAATCGCCATGTTTATTATGACGTGAATGGACCGTGTGTCTCTCTGATTGGTTAATTCACCTGTCAGTCATACCCTCTGAAATCAGGGGGGCAGGATACAGTTCTAGACCCATCGTCCCCGTCGTCTTAGTAAAGCTTTGTCAAAGAGTGTGGTTCTGGCTGCTTAATCCCCTTAAAAGCATAATATATCTCTTTTCAGATAATTTAGCTCCATTGCGCAATTGCTTCCCATTTGAGCTCAACAACATGGTCCACATTATCCGTCCCTTCTAACAATATCGTACGCAGCCAAAGTAGTTCCTGTAGTATAATCCCTTAACCTCCCTTGGCCTATTTATGTACGGACAGTGGGCACATCAGCTGCCTGCACTGTCCCACCCATAGCACAGCTGTCGCATATTTCACATGCTTTTACATATTAATTTTAAACACCAGACTTATGACCCATCCTCGCTCCCTATCCCGGTCCAATTCAGCCTTGTTAAACTCCAAGCACACACTGTTAATTGTGTGGTGAGGGGAATGCCTGGCAGTTTTGACCCCTGCTTCAAATGCCACTCTTTGGCCTATCGCTACAGGCCTAGTGAGTGTGTGTATGTGTGTATGAATATGAAAAATATGTGCGCGTTTGGGAGGGGGAACAAGCAGCCATTGAAGCAGTGTGGTCCTTGGAAGTAGTTGCCCAAAGTTGCACACTGGGTTTCTTTATGTGAGCTGTGGCAGACATAAAACTAGCTTAAGTTTTGCATATGCACACACACAAACCAGTAAGCCAGTTTGCTATAGATTTCTGATGTGTATAGCTGACATTTTACTGCAGTATTAAAGGATCTGTAGCTGATTTATTTCCATGTGTTCAAGCAAAAATGTGTCTTACCCCAGCACAGATATATTGTATTAGCAGCTCTTGACATCAAAATAAGTAAACTGCGTGGTGTCTGCATCGAATTATACAGCATTTTATTTATCGTCTCATAATCAGAATGTGTACGGTTAGCATGCTAGTTGTTAACATCACTGTGCTGGCAAAATTCTGCTCTGGTCTCTGATATGGTGAAAAACACTTATAAAATAAAAAAAAAAATTAACTATTTCTGTTTTTCCAGATTTTTAAGACCAGGGGAATGACACACCTCAGTGTCAGTAAGGTCTAAGGATACAGGAGAGCAGAATCCAACCGATGGTCAAACCTTAGATTCAGGAGGAGCAGTGTGGTGTTAGACCTGGTCGCAGAACACTGGACCAGCTCTATACTCTCCAATCGGTCCAGGGCTAACGGGCGTTTGCTCATCCGGTCCACATATGCTTTGTGAATGTGGAGCATGCATTCTCCAGATGACATCCTTTGGGGGGGTGCTCCGGGAGTATGGGGTCCAGGGCCCTTTGCTAAGGGCTTCTCCAAATCCAAGGCCATGGTTCTAGACCAGAAAAGGTGTCTTAGCCTCTTTGGGTGGGGAGTCTTTGCCTCAAGTGGAGGAGTTTATAGATTTTGGAGTCTCGTTCACGAGTGAGGGAAGGATGGAACGTGAGATTGACAGGCAGATCTGGTGCAGCGACAGCATCACAGCAGACTCTGCACCGGGCTGTTGTGGTGAAGGAGCAAATTCAAAAGGCAAAGCTCTTGATTTACCAGTCAGTCTACATTCCTACCCTCACCTATGGTCAGGAGCCATTGCTTCTCCATGTTGAGAAGTCAGCTGAGGATGCCTTCTGGACGCCTCCCTAGGGAGGTATTCCGGGCATGTCCCACCGAGAGGAGACCGCTCTGCTGGAGATAATAATGCAGGGTTACTCAAACATGAATGAAACAAAACAGAACTCTTTGAGGAGGTAACAACATTATGACATGGCTTTAAGCTCACAAGAATCCATTTTGTGCAATGCAGGACCTTTAAAATGGTTATTGCTGCTTCCAAAATCCTCAGTCATCATCTTGTGGCATCTCTATTTGTAATTTATTATAGATTTAATGAAACGCGACATCCCATTAGCCGACGGGACATTTAGCTTTGCCTTGCTTCCAGAAAGAACAGCTTTGAATGATTAATAGCGTTTTAATAAGGCTAGATCAATGATTACAATGGTTTACAGATGGAAAAGACTATGAGCACTTCAATTTGATTTTGTTTGTAATCTCAAGTTTTCATCAAGGAGATAAATTATTCCTGAAACTATTCCAACTGCAGCGATTGTGTGTGGCCCGGATTGAAACAGCGTGTCCGACAGCCGTGATGTTTGTACACAACATGAGTAAGTTCTGGCAGCGGAAATGGAACAGACCGCAAAAAAGGGGTTTAATGGGCAACGGGGAAGCTAGCCACCAGAAATAGCTAATTAGGCTATGTATAAACATGAGGGTCTGGGCAAAAATGGCAACTGACTGAGTTTCTTTCTCTGTAAGCTGAGCAAACTATGAGGAGGTTTGATCATGGTCTACCCACTTCATATGTCATCAACTTGTCTTTATGATTGGTGGATGTTATCAGATGTTTGTATAATGTATAAAGGTCTAATAAGGACCTGTATCCCATTTGTTTCATGTATTTAAGCTAAATTTGTCCTACCCTAGTAGATATTTTGCATAAATTCAAGGTCAAAATAGGTCTGCTATATTGCCCACGAATCAGGAAGCAAAACTCTGCTCTGAAAGTTGTGAAAAGTTCCTATAAACTCATTGTGGTGAATAATCAGAATGCTCAGAATGCATAAGGTAATTGAGTAATAACTTTGGACCACTGCAAACCATTTAAAAAGAACTATTACATTTTAGTTTCACATTTTTAGGATAGTAACAACTGGGTACAGAGCCTTTAAATACGAGTATAGATTTGTTTGTAAAAGTAGTTGTTTGAGTGTCTCATGCCCTCTGCTGGAAATAGTGGGGAGTGGTGCATGTTTAAATGGCCAATTAGCAGCATGGCTATTATTTGTTTAGGTCAGAATGAGACAACTTCACTAATCAGGAAGTCTATTTAATTGTGTGAATAAAACAAAATTGTATTCTTTTGGTTTGTATATGGTGGCAAATCATGTTATACAATACCATCACATAATATACTAAAGAGTGGACATATCATACTTTGAAATTGTGAATTTTGGGGCAGAATAACATAGGGTATATTAAAAAGCTTGGAATTGAATGTCAAAATTTTGTCTATGTTTGTGGCCAGATGTAAAAATGTAGAGATACATTAGCAAAAAGAATGGAAAAACTAAACAAAAGAGCCATGGAGCAACCTCATAAGCTCCTGGATCATAGATTGCATATACAGAAGGACATAGCTAGCTCCTTAGCCGCCACGTTTAAAATAGGACGTGAGCATTGGCGTGATTCACTTTCTATTGAAAAATGATGGTCCCTCACTGTAACTGCTGCTGTCAGACTTGTTAATCTGTTGTCTGGTCACCACTCCCCCCATTGCATCTCAAGCCAAACATGTTTGTGCAACTAGATTTTTTTTGGCTTTGTTTTTTGACGAACAAAGAAGCTCATTGGTCACCTACTATTTACAAGCAAAATCACATTTCCCTTATCTCAGATCAACAGTTTAGTGCTTGGCTCATTCACTTTTTTTTTTTGTCTCCTGTGACATCATACTTCATCAGTCCGTTTCTATATACAGTCTATGGTCAGAATACTTTTGAATGAGGGCTATGTTTAGTATATTAAGAAATACTATTAATTTGTGACATGAAACAGTTTGTATTCTAACTTGTGCTGCTGTACTAGAGCTGTATTGTTGTGCGAGGGTGATGCTAGGCTAACAGCTAAAATCATATGCTCTCAATTAGTTGTCTCCTGCTGATTGTTTTACATAACAGCTGCAGCGCGCTACATTCCAGTGTGCATGAGTACTGAGGAAAGCCCATAGGAACAGTGCTGACAAACGACTCTCCACCACTGTCTAATGAACTCTGTAAAGACATTATCATGACGGTGCAAACATATGTATGACATGCTTTATGGGCATCACGGGATAGGGTCAGCAGAACTCTTTGTGGTTTGACAATATTGCAAAAGTAACTAAAAAAACGCAATGCCACTGTCTGAATGTCAACATGATTTATGCTAGTTTTAGAAAGGCCAGTAGTTCATCTATCCATCAGCAGTCTTCTATGAAATAACATATCTTATAGATTTTTTTTCTTTTCAAAACATACCTAGAGATGTATTTTTTGCTTCTTTCACACCTGTTTCATTAATCCAAAGGCGTCTCTTGAGCAGTTGCTGACAGCAGAGGGAGTTAGAATGCGAGATACTTATCCCAAAGTGACCAAAGTCATGTTTAAAAGGGAATTAAAGTCACAAGAATGCATAATATGTGTTCCTTATATTCTCCTATGATATCGTTAGTGACGTATTTGGCCATTGTATCCTTGTGCAAGAAACTTGCAACCCATTTGCTCGTTCATTCAACGTTCATTTTAAAGTAGTATATTACGCAAACTGAGCATCCAAGTTAGGTTAGAGTTTATAAGAGTTTTTCATAGCTGTTACCATGGTAATGTGCACTAGCTGATTATAGGGTACAGAGCTTTTAATTGTTCTAGTCTCATCCTCCAATACAGGAGAGTCTAAACTATGCAGCCCTCAGACCAGTTTTTATTGGCCCTGCTGAACCGGCCCAGTTGATCAAAGCATTTGAAGCAGTACTTTTAACAGCAAATTAAACATTTCTACCACTATATCCTCAAACATCACATTGCATTGTGATACAGACCTAAAATTAATGTGTTTCAAACCTTATTAATACACAGCGGTTCTGTCAAAGGTGTGTATAAAGCACTACACCTACGCTGATCTGTGGCCCTCCGCTTTAAATATGTTTTGAGATGAGGCCCTCGATAAAAAAAAAGTTTGGGCACCTCTGCTCTAACCAAAAGGTTGCTAGTTCATGTCTTACCTGAAGTTGGTACTGGCATAAGAAAAAATACCAAAACACCACAAACACAAGACTTTCAATACATCAGTCGCTGACAGACAAAACTAGAGCAACTGAATGCAAAAAAAAACCAAAACCCAACAACTAATGGACAATGGCTGTGTTATAGCAGGAGCCGCCCGGAGACATCCATGACGAGGTGAATCACATGTGTCTAATGTCTGCTGATGCCTTAGGTGTCTCCCATTGTCACGTTCCTGACAGATGGTAATGCTTTCCCATTTAGTCACAATTTAGAGACAACGCAAGGATTCAACAACAACTTCGTCCTGTAATTTTAATGTTTATTTTATCCTGAGTCAAACTGATTGCAGGCTGTTTTAAAAGGCAATCTATCATCGATTTCTGTCATCACAAATGTGCAGGTCTTGTTTCTTTCAGTTCGCTTTAGACAAGTCAAGACAACAAAGACAAAAGCTGTTTTTAGCTAACTATGATGCTACACGTTGTGCGCTAACCTACCTACATTTTGGGTGATGTAATTAGCCTGCCAAAGTTGATTAATGCTACAAGAACAAGCTACAGCTGCATAGCGTTTATATTTAGTTGGACTACGGATTCTTCTTCTGTCATGATGGCCTAGTTGTTTTGTCAAATATGGGAACTTGTACGTGGCTAGGTCTGGAAACATTTTTGCAGGTACCACTGGTTTGGACAAGAAAAACTTGTTATCAAAAGAATTATACTTTTGTCACCAGTTTTCGGCACCGATATTTTCGGGAGTACCAGTGTTTATTTTTTCAGAACTTGAACAATTCCCCCCCAATGAATAAATACAAAATCCTGAGTCATTACCCTATGTATGCCACCATGCAAATTTGTATAAGACAGGACTCTTAAGACGCGAGTGTTGCTAGCACAAACTGTTCCTAATGGACTAGCATGCGGTCTTCAGCTCATGTATTTCTAATTGCTACAGCATAACTCTATCAAATCTGTGTCATTCATTTCAGGCACTGGCATGTAGCAGCTGGTGGAAATGTGCAAGACGCCACAGTAGCTAGCTTATACAACTCTGAGGCTAATTTGTTAAAAATGCAGCCTATTTTTTTTGCCACTTTTTCTGCAATTCTTTATTAAAGATGCAAAATCTTTGAAATATACTAAAAACAGCTTCACTACATTTGTTTTAATCTTCTGAATGTTGTAATTCTGATGGCTAGGCTATTAATACACTTGATGTGCAGTGAAGCAATGCAACATGTTAGCTTTTAAAGTGAAATCACATCCAATTACCCAAAGTAGGCCTATTCCAAGTCAAAATAAATCAGCTAGCATTTGGCCGCTTTGCTTATCGTACTGTTTATATGAACACGATACTTTATCCAACTCAATTAACTTAAAAGTGAAATCCTTGGATTGGAAAAAACGAATTTCAAACAGTGGTCTCACTTATTTTATGCATTTCGACCATCTTAATTATTCATACAAAGTTTTCCCTAGGCCAGCGCAGAGTTGTGCGGTCACGGTTATACTCTAATTAGCATGCTAACAGTGCACTTCCTGATTCCCCGACAGTCAAATATATTAAAATTACATGCTGACATTACACAGCTGACTTATTTTGACCTCAAGAGCTGCTTATACAGTATATATCTGTATTGGGACGAGACAAATTTTGCTCAAATACATGGGGGGGAAAAAAAGCTTTTACAGGCTCTTTAAACATTCCCATAGCAACCTGCCCAAACCAGAGCAGTGCCGCTTGTGGCTGCGGTCTCTCTTATGAGGAAAGTTTGGAACCAGTGTTTAAGTTTAGCGCGGCTTTCAACTCACCACTGTTTACAATGGTCTTCCAACGGCGACAGCTTTCCATTCTCCGGGCCAGCGCAGGCCTGATTATGTTTGGGAAAAAACACGGAATTTCACGCACTTATCCACTTTTATAACTATAATCTCTTGTTACATGCCGTCCGATGGTTAAAAGGCCTATATTACACAAAATGGATTCTTGTGAGCTTTAAGCCTTGTTATGATGTCGTTACCTCGTCAAAAATACCAAGAGTTGTATTTTGTTTCATTCACACCTGTTTGAGTAATCCAGCAGATTTCAGGTCAGTCTACATCTCCAAAGATCAAAATGCTCTGATCCACCTTGTCATATAGTTGTCATGAAGTGGTAGTTTTCAAGTTAACAGCTACTTTGTCCTTTTGTTCAGTAGAGGTGATTAATTCCGGGGCTGAAATCATCCAAATGATGAATGTGTGTGGAGTTTAAAAACACAGTGGAGCACTTCCTGTATTACCACATGACATCACAAGGTGGAACAGAGTGATTAGCCTAAATATGCAGGATTTGTGTGTTAAACATGTGTGAATGAAATAAAACGTTATTGACGAGGAAACATAGTAACATAGATCAGAGAATAGCGCAATACAGGCCCTTTAAATGACATGACGGACTGAATACCTGCATGGTTGGGTCTGAACAGCTGCGGAGGAGGACTTGTAAAATGGGGCAAGTTTGACGAGCGTGATGCATGTCGGGTCGCTAATGCGTGCGGTTTGTACCAGTCTTGGGTCGTGGTGTGTTTTACTCGATGGGGGTGTTATATGAAGTTTTGTGTTTCATTACAGTGCAAAAAAGCAAGCTTATAAAAACAAATGGCAGGCTCGTGCTTCTCCAGTTGTCTGAAATCCTTTCCAGTGACCTAACAGTGGGTAAACACAAGCTGTCTGGTTCTCACACTTAGCCAGGGACAAAGAAAACAATGAGCATTTGCTATGACTATGTAAAGTTAGCCTAAATAATCGTGTATTTTTTCAATTTTCTTTAATTGAAGGGCCTGTATCCATTTTCTTTCCATGTATTTCAGCAGAATGTGTCTTGCCGCTGTATAGATATATTGTATAAGCAACTGTTGAGGTTAAAATCAGAACTGATCAGATAATCAGGAAGTGCACAGTTAGCATGGTGGTTGTTAGCAATGGCATGACGGTGACAACAGAACTTCACTCTGGATTCTGAAAGTTTTGAAAAGTGCTTATAAATGCATTCGGATAAATAAAAATAAATGTGTCTTGCCGCAGTAGCGATAATATTGTATAAATTTGCATCTAATTATAATGTGTTTTCTCTTCATAATCAGGAAGTGCGCTGTTATGATCACCATGATGGTAAAACTTCACTCTGGTCTCTGAAAGTTGGGAAAACAACTTATAAATTACATAAATTATTTGGCTGCACGGAATCCATAAGGTCAGTGATGAAGAACCAACATGCTACCAGCTGATCCAAAAGGTTGGCAGTTCGAATCCCACTCCTGACATAAAAATCATTGCTAGAGCAGTCGGATCCACTAACCCACAGATTGGCGGTGAATGCTGTTGTGTCCTTGGTCAAAAGACTCGCCCACCAGTGTCTGCGTACATGTGTGTGAATGGGTAGTTGCTTGATGTAAAGAGCTTTGAGTGCCATGAAGGAGGAAAATGTGACCTTGTACTGTTTACTGCAAACCATTTAAAATGAACTAGGGAAAATCAAGTACAGCTCCTTTAAGTAGTTAATCATGTTGGATGTGGGTATATGCATGCATTAGAATAAGACAGCTGTTCAGTTTCAGAAACGTGTCGACTTTGAGGTGATTAACCCTCAAACGGAGCAGGTTACAGTATCCAGTCACTCTTTGCTCCTACACTAAACTATTTATGCCAGGGTTGTATAACAGCTAATCACTACCAGAGCACTGCTGCTGTACAAGTGTGCAGTTGGCTCGCGAAAATCATTACGACACCTTATAATGTTGGGATATTTGAAGTTTTTAATGTTCTTAAAATAAAGCGTTTTGAATGGTGCGTTCTTTAGTGTAGGGCCAAATATTGCGTAAGATGTTCTACCACAGCTGTTAGATGTTTGGGTTCGCTTTTGTTGTGGTGCAGAGAAGACCACAGAGCTGAGACAAAATGCGGAGTGATACTAGAGTGGATACAGGCAAACCAGAACCATATTGACTGTATGTGTGTCCATGGGCAAGACATTAAGAAACCCATGATTGTTAATGCGTGTTAGAAAGTGATCAAGGAGGTTGGCGATTTGATTCTCACTACCGGCATAGTAGGGTTGTCAAAAGTATCGAAAATCAGAAACTTCAGTCAGTATCGAGTATTGAGTTTAATCGTTCGTATCAGAATCAAGTTTGAAATTGTAGTATCGTGACAACACTGTGGTCATTTGCCAACTAAGCATAACGATGTTGTGTGGACATTTTATCCGCCTTCCTTATGTTTATTGAGCAATTATGAGAAGTATAATACCTATAACAGTATTCAAATTTACACATTGTGTCTTTGAGCAAGACATTTAACACCTTTCTGTTGTAGGAATGATTTTAGGTGTGCAATATGTTGATACTAATCTTTTCTTCTTGAAGTCACACATTTTACAATGGTGATCCGTAAATTAAAAAGGACATGAGTGTTAGGTGACGATCAGAAAACATGATGGTTTGATTCCCTTAACCTCATGTCTTTCGGCAAGAAACTTCACCCACAGTGGCATTGTATGAATGATTCTAAGCATGTATTAAGTGGTGATCAAAGGGATTGGTAGTTCAATTCCCATTTGCAGTGTTGCATGTTGAGTGTGGCAGATGATATATTGTAAAAGCTGAAGTTAAATCTGGTTGGTGGTTTTATTAGGTTTGATTTCCACTACTGGTACGGCATAATGACATTATTTCTTTGGGCAAGACACTTCAAACACTTGCTTGACCTTATCAGATTGAGTGTCTTTGTTGAATGATGTAAACCGCTTTGAAGGTGCCTTAAAAGGTACAGTGCCAGTCAAAAGTTTGGACACACCTCCTTATTCATCGTTTCGTTTTCTTTCTTCGTTTCCTACTTTCTGCATTTTATTTACACAAATATATGGTGCAAGATGTATCAAATTATGTAGTAAATAAAAACATAGTTAAAGAACTCGATACAAAAAAATAATACAAATTTATAATATACAGTTTCCCCCTAAGTAGCCACCACTTGCTTTGTCGACAGCTATTCAAACCATTGTCTTTCTCAGTGAGCCTCTTGTGTCAGGGTTAAGAAATGCAAAAAGTGCAAACAAGTTATCACAGCAAAGAGTGGCTATTTAAAAAAAAAAAAAAAAGTAAAGTGTTTATTTTTGTTTACTACTTCCATATATGTTCATTTAAACTATGAAATTTGAAAAAGCATGTGTCCAAACTTACCTGGTAGTGCAGAAACGCGCTTTGTAAATGTGACCATTTAACATTTAGTTGCATGGACTTTCTGAAGTTCAAGTTTACCTCACTGCAAAACCTTCTTCCTCACTTCCTCTCTGTTTCCAATCTCCCATGGCCCTCCAACCCACTCCTCACTACACTCTTTGTCTCCATGTTTGGTCACCTCCTCTCGCTTTATAGCTCTCCTGTAGCACCAATGTTTCCTCTCCAACTCCATTAGACCACTTACAACTGTTTTATGTCCATTGTGTGCTTTCCAACTCAGGATATTACTTTTGACAAATAGTAGCACTTCAAAACCTTTACCGTGTCATTTTTTATTCATTTTTGTCTGTTATCTGGTAACAAAACCATAAATAAGGTGGTATTAAAGTTTCAGATGGAGCATTTGGTACATTTTATGCCAAAGTAGAAACATATGGATTGGGAAGTGGTTCCTGGAGTGATTTTGGGGCCAACCTCACCACACCGAGATCTCTGTGTCTCTGGTGCTGACACAAGATGTTTTCATTAAATGCATTATAAAGCTTTATGGAATCCATGCAGGGAGGAGTATGACTGAGGAGGCAAAAAGCATTGTAGACAAAAGAATGTTGCTTAGTTCTGCACCAGATTTTTTCCATTTATTTGAGCAAAACTCATCTTGCCCCAGTACAGGTATATTGTATAAGCAACTCTTGAGGTCAAAATTCGCTGTCCACATCCAATTATAAAGCGGTTTATTTGTGGAGTATCAGGAAGTGTGTGTATGTTACAGAAAACGGCTCTTTGAGGAGGTAGCAGCATTCTAACATTACCTAAGGCTCACAAAACATACCTGGAGTTGTTGTCTGTCTACATCTCCAAATTTCAAAATGGTCTGTTCCACCTTGTGATGTCATGAAGCTGTAGTTCTCAAGTTAACAGCTACCTTTTACCTTTAGTTCATGGGCAATTCCAAAGCTGAAATTATCCAAGTGATTCTAGTGAACGAGAGGAGCCATCTGAGGTGGCTTGAGCATCTGTTCAAGAAGCCTCCCAGACGTCTCTCTCGGGAGGCGTTCCTGGAATATCCCACTGGGAGGAGACCCCGGGGAAAATCCAGGACACACTGGAGGGTCTATGTCCCTCGGCTGGCCTGGGAACGCCTTGGGGTCCCACCAGAGGAGCTGGAGGACATGTCTGAGGTGAGGGAAGTCTGGGAGCCCCTGCTTAGGCTGCTGGCCCCGCGACCACGGCCCCAGATAAGCGGAAGAAAATGGATATATTCTAGTGAAGGTGTATGGAGTTTAAAAACACAGTTTTCCTTTATTACCTCCATTGTCAGTTTGAGACAAGAACTGAAGCCTAAATCTGCAGCGTTTGTGTGTTAAACATGTGTGAATGAAACAAAACAACTGCAGGTATGCGTGTTTTTTTTTTTTTTTAATATATGAGGAAACATTACAACATACATCAGAAAATGGCGCAATATGGACCCTTTAAATCCCATTTTTGTGTGTCATAACCAAGTAGCCAAATGAAAGGATAATATAATAATCTAATGTCATTTGTATGCTAGAAATCAAAGCTAAACAGATGTTAGACCAAAAAAAACCCCAAAAAAACAGTGTAAACCTCACAACACAAGCGCTTTTGTTGACCCGTAGAGACAGCAGTGAAAAAGAATGGGCTCTCAGTAAAGTTTTAGGGTCCCCCGGAGACGGAGAGGTACTTAGCTGAAGAGGCAGCCTGTTCCACTGCTGCGGGTCTGACCACAGCTCCTCTGTCTGGATCGGCTTCACTCTAGGGGGCCGTCAACTTAAGCAAACAGACCCAAGTTCACAGGTCACAAACCACAAAGCATGGTGGCTAGTCAAGCGGAGGGCAAAAAAGATTGTCATTAGGGCTGCACAATATGAGAAAAAGATGCAATATTCCATAATTTTGTTTTTATTGTGATAGCGATATTATTGTAATATTTTGGCACAATAAGTTCAGTTATATTAAAGCAAATCAGACACACGTGTGAGCGGTGTTTTGTGTTTGTGGTGCATCAAGTAGCCACGGGACACAGCGGGAACTTTTGGAAGGCACACTCTCCGTTTAATCTGGTTAAATAGTAGAAAATAGGATCAACATGTGCCGCTATTAATCGCTCCAGCCCAAACTACAGGGAGAAGATAATGGACAGAGTTAGCATCTCCCCGCACATTTTCACATGAATAAATAAAACAATCAGAACTTCAAATGCAAGTAAAATATAATTAAGGATGTAAGTAAAGACAAAAATAATAAAAGGACACTTAAATCATGGAATTGCAACAGATGATGATACTAGATACTAGATTTACAAAAGGAAAGAGGCAGCTGTCAAATCCTGAATTTATACGAGGGGCAGGGCGAAGGTCACACGAACAAGAAACAAAAATACAGAAGAAGCAGCTGGAGGATAAATCAAGTGCCAAGAATGAACAAAACTAATAAGCAAACGCACCATTTTGTACAATTATTTGATATTGAATATTGCACCAGGCAATACTGCAATATCAATATTTATGATATATTAAGCAGCCCTATCATGTCAGAAATATGGTGCGTTTTCCGGAGGGACTAGCAGTGTATTGTTGCTAAAAGATTTCGGCCAGTTTATCAAAGTAATTCCCATAATGCAGTACCAGATTATCAAAGTAATTCCCATAATGCAGTCCCAATGATTTTCAAAGCTTCCCCCAGTCTCTGCAATGATTAATAGACTAATTGTAGCAAGTCAAGTATAAATACTCATAATTGTTATCTGGACTTGGACTGTACAACAAATGGTTTTTTAAAAAAAAAAAAAAAATAAAAAAAAAAAAAGGGAAACATTATCACAATCTATATTAATCCCTACTTTTAGTATTTTTGCCCATGTGCACTCTTCAAAAATAAACCAAGACTGGAGCAGGAATAAAACAAGTCTACATCAGGGCTGACCTGGGATCAAATTAAAACCAAACCAGGACTGTGAGCCTTATGAAACACTAGGTCAGAACATGTTGAGTCCTTGGGCAAGAGCACTGAAAATAAAGAACGAAAGACAGACAAAATTATTCCCACAGCATTCAGGTGTCAATTTGTATCTTACTTTAGGTTTGTTCTTTTATTTAATAGTGACTTGAGAATAAGCGCTCGAGATTACATGAGAAGTCTTACAGTGGTTAGTAAAATGATACACTGTCTGGAGAAGCAGCCAGACAGCCAAGTAAAGTATGGACTAAGTGAGCCAATAATAAGCTGCAGCACTTAAAAATACAAGAAATTCTAAAAGTAGAACATGAATAAATAGAATATAGTCAGTTTCTCGTCAGTTATCTAAGAAAGGATTTGAGGACATTTTAGTCTGGAGTTTTAAAATATGTATGACACGTATTCCACTAAAAAGGCCCTATAATACACAAAATTGTGAGCTTTAAGCCATGTTATAATGCTGTTACCTACTCATACCTGAACTTGTGTTTTCCTTCATTCACACGTTTGACTAACCCATTATTATTAGTCTGTTGACATCTCCAAAGTACAAAATGCTCCGTTCCACCTTGTGACTTCATGAAGGGGTAGTTTTCATGTTAACTGTCATCTTTAACCTTTCTTAAAATTTGTATAAATTAGTGTAATAAGAAAATTTACTGACTAATGTTAGCCAAAAACATCTCATATTATTAAACTTGTATTTTCACTGTTGTGTAGTTACAAAATACATTTGGAGAGATTATACATTATGATGTTTATGTTTAAAAGGAAACAAATTATATTTTTGTAACAACGCTTAGCAGAGTCTAATGTAATTATTACATTATTGGAACATAGGAGTACTGAAAAAGAAAACCACAGCGGTGGCTTGGCTGACCTGAGTATGGATCAGGGTCCGTGCATGTCGACTCCAGGGGGCACAGAAGCGGTTGTTCCAGGGGCGAAGGCTGTTGCAGAAGGGGCCGGAGACTGGAGAGTGAGCGAGGCAGAAACCTGGTTGGTTAGCCGAGTGACTTGTTGTGTCAGGGCTTGATTGGATTTCAGCAGGGCCCGGATACTCTCTTCGTGTTGTCTGATCATAATTCCGTGTTGCGAAAATGCTCGACGTAGCGTTTGGTCGGGCCCAGAGTCTGCTTGATCCATGTTGGCCAGATCGTTCTGTCGTAACGCCTGGAGTATCAAAGATACCGACTCGGAGTAAAAGGTTTAACAGAGTTTATTACAAACAAGAGAATGTAAATGATGGTTGGAGGAGCTGGTAGTTGGAAGCTGGGTCAGAGGCAGAAGTGCAAAGTGGGTCCAAGAAACGGGATCTGGCAAAAAATGAGAAAAAAACAACTGAGCACTTGGAACATAACCAAAAAACAGACTGAGCCAAGCAAACCTGTACCACAGAGATACACTGAAGATACACTGATAATCTAGCAGCATGTGCAGAAATCCTCAGTCCCTTTGTACTCCACAGGTGAAGGCTTGATTGCTGATCAGCTGCAGGTGTGTAGTGGGTGGTGCCAGAGTCTCCACCCACCTCCAGGCACAGACACAGAAGGGAGGGGGAAAGACAGCACAGAAAACACAGGAACAGACTGGGATCCTGACAGTTTTTTCAGTCTCTATCCTAGTATCAGTTGATATTGGGTATCAGCAATATCAACATCAGTATTAGAACAGAAAAAGCTGGTTTGGTGCATCTCTATTAAAACACAGTGGGTGTCTCAAGGCTGAACAGAGTGTTTTCTGTTTGAGAGAAGAACTCAGCCTAAATATGCATGGTGTGTTTAACATGTGTGGATTAAACAAAACACAACTGCATGTATGTATGTATTTTTGATGAGGAAACGTTATAGCATAGATCAGAACGTAGTGTAATATGGGCCTTTAGAGTAATAACTTCACAATATGGGACATGCCACCTCCATTGAGAGGTGTATGATCTATCTTCATGGAAACAAGCAGGTGACAAGTTATAGGTCTCATCTGTGGAGAGGCGACCCCACTCAATGTAAGAATGCATGTTTTTCAAGGTATGTTTAGCATTCAAAACACCTGAAATTGAATAAATACATATTGATTCATTGAAGTATAATGTCACATTGTAGATCATTACAATACAATACAAAAAGCGAACCGACTTTTTTTGTTGTTGTTTGTTTTGTTTGCTTTTAATGGAGCTGTATCAGATTTTTACTTTCTTAAGACATGAAAACTAATTCAATGTAAACAGTTTGCAGTGGTCCAAAGTTATTCCTCACTTACTATATGCTTTTAGAACATTCTAATTATTCACTGTGATGAGTTTATTAGCACTTTTCACAACTCTAGAGACCAAAGTGGAGTTTTTTGTGCAACAACAACTAGCATGCTAACACACACTTCCTGATCCTATGACAATAAAGCACTAGATAGTACATAGTGGACTTATTTTAACCTCAAGAGCTGCTTATAGTCTTGTACTGAGGCAAGACAAATTCTTCTCAAATACATGGGGAAAAAACTGGATAAATGGCGTTTGATTATATTATTATTTTTAGTCATTTTCAAATACAGCTGATGTTTTGAGTTCCCCCGTTGTCTTGCTGTGCCTCGATCGCCTTCTATGTCTTCCTAGGTTGTTTGGACAGCTTTTGGCTAACTTTCAGGCACGTCCCATCCTTTGGCTCACATATAAGCGGTTGTGTGTGAGAGGGAGAGAAAGGACTGTTTTTGTTCCATTGTTTTGATAGCAGAGCATGTGTTCCTACCCATAGTCAGGGAATGGGATATGTTTTTGTATTGTGCGTGCCTTCCTACCTCTTATCACAATTTATTTGTATCCGCACTGCCAATAAATGTGTTTAATTGTGTTCTTGAGATGAGAGGATACAGATGTGTGAGCCCTCTGGATAGGACTTTCAATGAGCAGATTTTCCCATGTTGTTGTTTATGTGAACCAATAGTTGCAATGTTTGTCAGAGAAAAGTCATTGAAGTTTATGGAGACTAAAGTGACCGCTACATTTCTAAAAATCACAATAGGAGAGAATGCCAAATACAGCCTGGGTAACTACTAGAGTTCCACACCAAAGACAATGTCAAGAGTATGAATGTGGTGGGTGCGTGTGAGTGTTGGTAGTGATCCGAGGGGTCGATGGAGCAGACTGGCAGCCTGTCAGTCTGCAAAATTAGCTTACTACCACCAAGTGTGGAGTGAATGAATAATGCACTGTAAAATACTGTGGGTGTCTTGAATGGCATTTGATGACTATGTACAGTGTTACATTACATAAAACTGTAACATCATGAACTACTAGTATGGTTTTGGCTTAATGTACTTGCTTCAAATTAATGTTTGCCTGGTTTCCATATTATTTTTTATGATTTCATACTAAGATGGTGAGGATTCACATCAGAGATACACCTTTTAGGCTTAAACCAACTGGATTTTAGCATTGAAAATGGCAACCCAAATGAGAGACTCATGTGAGGCTCCTTCTGCTTTCTGATAGGATAATGCAAAACAGAACTAAAACACCAAATTATAACATAAATAAATGGAACATCAGGCCCATTGTTTTTGTTATGAAGAATAGAATTGTTATAAAGAAATGCAATATGTGATTTGAACATGTTTATCTTGTATCTGGGGACACAGATAGAACACTTGAAACTTAAAGGGTCCATATTATTCTTCTCTCAAACAGAAAACAAATGTTCTACCTTGTCATTGATGTCATGTGGTAATACAAGAAGTGTACTATTGTGTTTTTAACAAAAGGTAAATGATAGCTGTTAACCTGAAAACTACCGCTTCATGACATCACAAGCTGGAACAGAGCCTTTTGAGCTTTTGAGATGTAGACAGACTAATAATTAAAAAAAAAATACTCTAACAGAATGCAACGTAATAAAGGCTCAAAAGAATACATTTTGTGTAATATAGGACCTTTTAAAATCTAAAACTTATATACAGTTGTTTTAACCTAGCAAGCAAAAATGACCAAAATCCAGATGAATATTCTGACTTAGTGTAGACGGTTAGAATGCGCTTAGTCCTTGGTGCCGTGGATACCGTGGATACCGTGGGGCTGTACACTGTGATACATGCCTATGTATGAGAGAGAGTGTTGAAAGCAGTCGTCTGGTCGCACTCACAGCAGCTGCAGTGGAAACAGACAGGATCCAGGCCAAAGCTCAGACATGCAAACAACCCCAAACACTGTGTTCCAATTACGCTCTTTTCACTAAACAAAGTATTCAATTTCCTACTGAGTTTTCTAGTATTATTATACATCGGATTTTAATCATACAGCACAGGTGACAATATGAGACTTGTGTGTCTCTAAATGTCAGTATCTTAGACCATTATCAAATCCTACAGAGAGTGAATGTGCGCTGACTTGTTGGCTTATAGAAAGATATAGAAAAAACAAAATGATTGTTCTTACAGCCCCAGGTATAAGGACAAATTTCTGGCACCTTATGACAAATGAATTGGCAAATGAATCGTGATTGGTAATCACGATTCACGAAAAAACGAATGCAAATTTCAATAGCCATATATTTGTTGCAAAAAAAGCTCTACTGTTACACTTTTTAGTCAAAAAATAATAATTGTGGGTGTTTTTATTACAATAAAAAACATAGAAATGTTGTTCCTTTGGCTGTATTACTTTTTCCATGGGGGAATGCTCCTGCAGTAAATTGATAGACAGTCAAAGGCAAATGAATAATAAAAGACCTTGTTGAAGTTCTTGTATAAAATTGTCAGCTCTAGATGAACTTTAAAACATTTTATTTTGGGGCTATTGATTACCTCTAGGTCATCTAGAACATCCCACATTCTACATCATACTTTACTTGAGTTTATGCAACGTTCGGGCCATTGGAGTGCGGCTGTCGCTAGAGCAACCAAATAACCCACATGGAGAGCGAAAATGTCAACGAGATTTCAGACTATAGTGTATTTTGGATCACCTCCACTCTCTGACAGATGAAAAGACAGCTTGGACCTTTAAAATAAAAGCTTTCCTGTCATGTTTGGGATAATGGTAGGGTATTGGAAACTACATTCTTTTGCCAATGTCTAACTTTAGCCTTTTCTGTGTTTTTTTTTTCAGAGCAGCTTGCAGTGCACACCATGGGGTATCATGGCGTCTTTGGAACAGCATGTGGCCCAGCTGAAGGTGAATGCCGAGGTGAAATTAGCAGACTTGCCCACCGTCCTGGATGACAGCCAACCCCCCGCAGGTAAAAATGTCAAGCCTGGCTCCAAAAACCCAAATCAGGACAATTATGTAACTCATTTTGGCCTATTTGTCCAAATTAGATCACTGCTGAAAATCATGTTAAAGGAGCAGTAACTGACTTGTAGGTTTGTCTGAAAAAGTGAAAATTAGAACAAGTTTGTTTTAAATAGCCATAGTGGTCCAAACTTATTCCACACTTGCCTTATGTATTCAGAGCATCCCTGTTATTCATGAGATGAGTTTAAAAACACTTTTCACAACTTTCAAAGACCGGTGCAGAGTTTTGCTGCCATGGTAATGCTAACAACAACTAGTATGGTAATTATGCACTTGCTGCTAATCTGTGGTCTACAAAAATCTAAATTACTCGTATTATTTCCTATTTTGCTGACTCATTAAAATTAAAGCCACTGTATGTAACAACAAAATTAGATTAAAATAAATGCTTTTTTTGGTTTCGGGGTTTTTTTTTTTTTTTGTTTGTTTTGGCAGTAGTTATTGCTTTGAAAAACTTTGGACGGCCTCCTCTTGCTTGTGTCCAGGGAAAGCTTGTTCCTTTGGCTATAATCCTCCACAGTATGGCAAAAAACGTATCTATCTCCATGAAGAAAGTATGGTTTTAGCTTTCTATCTCTATGGCATCATGGAGGTAATGTGCCACCATCAGAAAGGTACATAGTGTACCATTAATAGAGTATATTGTACATTTTGATCTGTATTGCTTAACAGGCTTAAATAAGCTCCAGGGCTCATTAAACATTGATTTACTTCTCTATAAGTGCCAAAGATGAACACTATCTGACTCTATTTCTGTATTACAACATTGATCCTGGTCATACTGCATGCCCTGGGGTAATTACAGAGGCATTTTAGTGTCTGCCAAATGCCCAAATAAGGGACAGGTCAATCTATGATGCATACTGTGTCTCACCGACAAGCCACAGTGAACTAGGGTTGTTTAAAGAATTCAAGGGCTGTTGTCTATTCCTAATGGTTCTGCTATACACCTGGGTCTGGTAAAAGCACAAATGGATTTTTGATTGTTTAAAAATTTAGCAGCTGCTGTCGTGTCTGATAGATTGCTCAAGAATAACCCATTAAACTGTTATTAATTGCTACGTTTCAGATGACATCAGCATTCTATTGGTCGATAATGTTTAATAAAGTTGGGGGGCTGCTAAAATTAATTATTTTAACCTGCAATCTCTTGGTTGAGGGTGACACTTAACCCACTGTGCCACTGTCACCCCCTAGAAATGTTCCTATCTGATCAAAATATTCTTTGTTTTTGTTAGGGCTGCAAGATGAATTTTATCATCCACAATTTGAATGGACTCAGTGAGCAAAGGCTGCAGTTTTTGAAATACCATCATTTCCACCACAAACAATAAAATCTCCTGTCTTATTCTGCATAAAAACTCCCAACCCTGTAGTTTAGTTAGTTCAAATCTGCAAAAACATGTTCTTAAATGTGATTCTTTTCTAATATTCATATTTCAGTCATTTTGACATTTTTCTGGATGCCTTTAAAATGTGAACTTGGAACAGAATCTTATTATTAAAACACAAAATGCAATCGCAATGCTTGTCAGAAAAAACGTAATTCGATATTTTCCCCAAATTATGTAGCCCAACTTTAATGTAATGTTTGTTTCTTTTTAATTGAAACACAAGTCAAAAACTTCTACCAGACATATTTTAATCAGCTTCAAATTATAATTAAAAAAATAATAATAATAATAACAACAAAAAACTCTCTTGGGTTGTCAAAACTATCAAAAATCTGATACTAATCATACCAAAGCTAATTGAAATTAGATATACAAGAGCACTCGAGCAAGTATTGATATGGCAAAAATCGTATTAATAGGACAAAATTTGAGTTTCCTTGAACCGTTTTTTTTATGATTTTGAGTTTTATCAGAATAAATATAAGACCTCATGCTAAGATAAAGAAAGTAGTATTCTTTTTGTATCTGAAAGTTATATTCTATTAAAAAATGTAGCATTTTTCATCTTTATTGTGGTAACATAATCAGTATTATCCTTGACATCGAAATCGAGTTTGAGATTTTTGTATCATGTCAACACTACTACTCTCATTATTGTTGCACTAATACTGTATTTTTTGTGTTTTGCAGAAGTCTCTCCATCTAAAGAAGACAGCCTACCTGTTGAACCATTCATGTTCCATCAGAGGTTTCCCCGCTCTTTATCAGCCCCAAATGGGACTGTGGACACTGAGCCCCGGGACACCTGGCTCTCCGACTTAGCCAGAAGTACACTGTTTGCAGATGCTTTGGCTGAGCTCAAGAGCCTCGAACAGGGTCAAGAGGGTAACCAGCAAGCTCAAAAGGCAGAGACCTATATTTTTGGACTGATCCATCGCAAAGCCCTACCACCAAGGCCTTCAAAACCTCGTACTAGTTTAGCGGCAGATGCCCGTGCGACTGGCGTGGTGAGGCAGAGTAGTTTATGTCGCAAAGAAGACCAGCATTCCTCAAAGCAAGTGCCCGTGCAAGTGATTCCTGAGACTCCTTCTACAGTTCTTATTCAATCGCAAGTTCCAGAAAGAATGCCACAACTGGCTGCCCACAACTTGGACCATGAACGGTTTCAAGGAACTACTTATATTGATGAACCACCACCTCCATATCACCACCTTCCGCAAAACCAACATCAACAACATCAACATCAGCCTGGTCCATACCAGAAACCCAAGCAAGTTCAGATGGTCGCCAATCGGTCAATATCTTTGGAATATCCGTCTTGCAGGGTGATTCCACCCCACGTGGACTCAAGCAATAGTGAACCCGATTCACCCCAGAACTTCCAAGGAGGCTACTCAACAGCGGTACCCAAACCTCAGCAACTTCCCCCACCCGAAGAACACCTAGTCAACGCTGAGTACATCCCTGCCCAGCCTTGTCGAGCTTCAACCAGGGCATATGCACACCATCACCACCATCACCATAAAACGTCCGGAGCTTCCAAACTTAACCGAAGCACGTATTCGCCAGAAAGAACCCACCATCATCAAGAACCACAACCGACCCAAAGCCAACCATCAAGATCTCGAAGCAGCGCCAAGAAGTGCGACAAAAATGGCGCAGCTCGGAAGCAAGGCAAAAAGGCAAGCAGGTCGCAATCGGAAAATAGTCTGCAGAGAGCACCTGAACGAAAATACAACACAGTAGAGCGCGACGGAGCGGGCAGTGGGAGCGGAAGCAGGGGTAGTCGGGGTAGCCAGTCTAAAAGTAAGAAGCAGCATCACCATGGCAACGGAAACTACCGACGATGGCAGTCATCCTTGGAGCTCAGCCAGGACGAGGCTGAACAACCACACGGTCCGACGCACGTGCAGGTCCACCCAACTTCCAACCAAAGAGACCACTGTTCGAAGCGCACCCGCAAATCCCGTCCGACGCACCCCTCCTATGCCTACCCCGCACCCAACCACCACAACCATCCCCACCATAACCATTCCCACCACCATTCCCATCACCAGCATATGGAGTACCAGCTAGACAGTCGGCCGGTTGAGGACTACCACCACGGGGCTCAAGGGGAGTCTGAGTCCAGTACAAGTGAAGCGGAGTCTCCGGATTCCAGCTCTTTGTCCAGTGATTCGGATGAAAGTGGGGGGCTTGTATGGCCGCAACAGCTACCGCCCCAGCTGGCCCATCCACCCCCATCGGCAGCAGCAGCACCCGGGGGACCTATGCAGCAGAAGGCATTCGTCAAGATTAAGGCCTCACACGCGCTCAAGAAGAAGATTTTACGCTTCCGCACTGGTTCGCTCAAAGTGATGACTACTGTGTAAGGAGGAAGGCTGGACAGGGCTATGTTGAATGTTTGAACGAGTGGCTAAAATGAGTTAGTGAATTGGTTATGGCAAAAGACTCACCAAAGGACCTTTAACCAGAGATGTTGGAATATGTAAAGTGGGATTTACAGTATGTTGTATAAAATGTTTATAAAGGTACTAGAAGATGAATAAATTAATATGGTCTTTAAGATGTTACAAATGAAGGAATTTGCTTCTGCCAGTGTGCTTTTTATTTTAATTTTCTCAACTGTGTATGTATAAAGATTTTGAAGAAGACAGCAAATTCATACTATGGTTTTCAGTAATAGAAATCATCATACTAGCAGCTAATTCATTCACAATACAGTCTGCTGGCTTGTTTACAGGTGCCATTTTAAGGTTGTTGATGCGATACAGATATTTTATGAGACCAGTTCTAATCACTGACTTTATATATAAGTGGACATAGTTTGCCATGTTTCAAACAGGAACTGAGCCTGGGCACGATTCGGCTCCATCGACAAATTCACATTCTAGTGAAAAATAGTTGCCCCTCTCTTTGTAACTGCTGCTTTCAGGCTTGTCAATCACACCTTAAAAAGTTCATATCCGCTCTACATGTCCTGGTGTTTTTATTTTGCCATTTTGTCTGTAGATTAAGATATGAACATTAATAAAAGACCAATCAGGTGCCTCTGGCCAAGGTCCGTTCCCGCGAGAGTTAGCAACAGGTTTGACTGACAATATTGCTGATCGAGGGGGGGCGAGCATCTTCAACAACCTCACTCCTGATTGGCTCTTTAGTTGCTACTTGCTTCTAAATTAGCTGCTATACCTGCTAGCCTCGTTTGGTTTCATTTGGCTGGAGTCGAACGCTATGGGTGACGTCACGCTCCTTCAGTCCACTTCTACTGTCCACTTCTACAGTATATACAGCCTATGGTTTTAACCAAATACATGTCTGCTAGTTTCATTCAATACTCACAGGTACACATAGACCACAATGTGAAAAACTTGTCATCATTTAAACTCTATAAATGAATATATGTAAATAAAAGGTACTATTAAGGTTATCCTAAATATAAAGTGGTACTTTTATTGGCCACATTGGTCACTGAATAGCACCATGACGAAAACTTATTCCCACTAATAAGAGACGACTTATGGAACTACCTGTAGTAAATACTTCCATTACAGGGTTGCATTGAGAGATTCCTTAACTGTGTATAATGGAACTATAGTGAGTGCTGTGCTGGACTTGTATTTCCCTCACATGATGTCTACCTGTTATTATGAAATTCCTGTTGTAATGTAAGTAACAAATAATAACTTAACATGGATAGTCCAGTTAATGCTTTTTACATATTGGTAAGGCCCTGTACCAGATTGTTTTCCATGTATTTGAGTAAAATGTGTCATGTCCCAGTACAGATATATTGTATAAGCAGCATTTGAGGTCCAAATAAGTCTGCTGCATGTTGTCTGCATCTGATTAGAAAGCATTTTATTGTCTGATAATCAGGAAGTGGGAGTTAGCGTGCTAGTTCTCATCTTTGCTGTGACGGCACTCTTACCTCTAAGGTTATCAAAAGTATCGAAATGTATATACTAATTGATGTTAAAACTAGTATCGAAACTAGATTCTAATTTGACCAGGTCTCGATACTAAAAAAGTCACATTCGAGGGACAGAAATTAATCTTTCCTGAATAGCTTTAGAATGATCTTGAACTGCATCAGAACAAGTATAAGACACATATAAGACGTATTTGCCCAGGGACAAATATGGAACCTACCTGGATGATTGAAGGATTACACAGATAAGACAACATGGTAATATAAAAGAAAGTACTATGATTTAATGTTGAAAATGACATTCTATTGTCTAAATAAGGAGCTTTATGCTGGTAATATACTGGAGTCGGTATTGAGTATTGTTTTTAATCCATACTAGAGAAATCAAGTTTGAAAATTTAGTATTGAAAAGAGCTTATAAATTCATCATGATGAATAATTATGATGTTCAAAATGCATAAGGTAAGTGAGGAAGAACTTTGAATGAATTAGTCTTTTTTTCCACATTTTTGCAAAAGGAAAAAATCGGGTACAGTGCCTTTAAGTGTATTGTAATTTATGTCCCATACAGGGGGAATATGGCGGCAGTGCATTAAATGACTAGCTATTGAATGAGCTGATTGTTAAAACAGTCTTCCTGTGGTTGGCTTTCTGACATAATAGAAGGTTTTGGCAACGAGATTCAATTACTCAAGTTTTTAAACGTAATTTGAAGGACAATAGATACTGTAGTACTAAATCTGAAATGAACCTTCAGCTGTTCAAGCTTTTACATGTGCTAATTTACAGAAAGTAAAGTGTGCCAAAATGTAATTCTTGCAATATCTCTTCTAACCTGTAAAAGTACAGCTTCACAGAATGTTTCAAGTTACTTTTAAAGAAGTCATATTATGCCAAATCGATTTGATTGATTCAAAGTTGTATAAACTGATTCATGCATGTTTATCGTTATTCTGCTGCAATCAAGAAAATTGCGTTGTTCCCCTACCCCCCATAAACACCCACTGCTTTATACTTACTTCATTCTATAATATATATTTTTGTTGATGCACAGGATTTTTAGAGTGACCTTTCATAAAGGAACACATAGAAACTGGCACCACATTTTTCAGTTGGAAGTTGGAAGTAATTAACGTTACAGCATGGAAATTTCTGGAAGTGGGACCTCACCTGCATGATTCCATGAAAATACAAAGTTAAAACCATACTTTGGAACATTTGACATGGAGATAGATAAGTTTATGACATACTGTAGGACATTTGATTATAGTCATCAAAAACAAAATTTCCATCAAAACAAGAAGGAAGAGGCCCTACTCCATGCCCGCTCTGAGTAAGAAGGCATGTTTTTCAGTGCAATAAAAACACAAAAATGAAAAAACATGCCTTTACTGTAGTCATTATTTTGGCTAAAAAGTTACATGCTGTGGCTTTAAACTGATTCACATCAATATTGCAGTTCACTATAACTAAAATATGAATCCACATGTGTCATAGACTATATTTCAGCCAAAAACATAATATGTCTTCTTTAAGTTCCCATAAAGGGTGTGTTCACACTTGTCTTGGTTTCAGTCCAGTTTAATCCTGATGTAGACTTGGTTTGGCCCTGTTCTAGTCCTGGTTTAGTATTATTAGTAGTTAGTAGTAGTATTAGTAGTATTTAGTCCCATTTTCGATGTTGCATGTACAAGTGTGAACTCTAAATGACCTTTGAACATCTCACCCAATTTGAATTAACCCTCAACTGTTCAGAACTTGCAAAGTTACCAACCAAAGAATGTTTTATGTCGTCACTTTCATCAGTATTATCATAAGAGTGCACTAGCCAAACTATTACGATGTAACTTTTTTTGTATAAAATTTGTGCAGTGTTTTTATTAAAATGTATATATTAAAAAAAACAAAAACAAAAAAAAAACATAAATGAGTGTTTCTTTTCCAGTTTTAAAAATACAATTGTACGGCTAAGGCTTTGTATGGCATCTGATTTACTGCATTACATGTCACCCAATGGAAGGTTGGACCACCCAAGCACTGTCACCCAGGTACTACACACATGTGGTAGTTGGCGAAGCTGCTGAGCGAATGACCGGCTGCAGGGAGGGGTAGGGGCGAGGAGGGGGAGGGACTAAGTGGTAAATTATGGGCACACTGGGAATGTTGACTGGTTTAAGGGTTAATGATGGCACTGGTGTTTTGTGGCCAGTATTCCACTGTAAAAATTTCATTGGTCAAATTGGACAGACGGAAAATAGATTGAGATGTACGTAAAAGGGGAGATGTTTAAAGGTACAGTATGTGATTTTCTGGAGGTGAAACTGAAAATTTAAACCACACAGTCGTCGTGGAGATATTGTTTTATGCCATTATGAGAAACAAACAGCATTTCCATGGAATCGAGCAGAAGGATGCCCTCTTCTAGACCTCTCAAGAGTCAGGTTTGTGGAGATGCAAGACTGCTCAGAGTAAGGATGCATGTCTTCCAGCGCAATGAACAACCAAAATTTTAAATACTGACCAAAAAGTTACACACTGTGGCTTTATAGATATATATAGGTACATTTATAGATTTGACTGCCAATACTACAATATAGTTTTTTCACACATTTAGTCATTGTTTGGTACGCTTCAGCCCACGTACAATATCCATAAGTGATTTCAAAACTGGTTTGAAAAAAGTGACCCAAAAGTTGTGTTGTGTAAAAGACAATAATATGATGGTAAATCGTAATACTGAACAGCAGCATGTATGAAGTAGTTGCTTATTGACACACCACAAATTGTTAAAATGAAACAATATAGTGAAGGTATTGTATTCTCAGAGGTAATCAAAGTACTTCATTTCATATTGTGAGTAAAAGTACAGATGCATCTGGTCAAATATTATCCCGATACAAATAAAAGCTGGGTAAAATGTAGGTAGGTAAAGTATTATCCTCAAAAAGTGTACTACGTGTAAACTGACCTAGTTATTGAATGGCATTTTATTAAAAAGTCTGATATTTCATTTGCAAATTTTTATTTTATTATTTATGAGGAGCAGGACTCATATTAGTCAATGTTCAGTATTTTTACCACAACATACAAGAAAATATAAACTATCATTTCAATCTTAATGCAGAAGGGTAACAATACTTATTTCCATTTTTTTTCTGTATATTTGAACAAAATGTGTCTTTGCCCAGCACAGATATATTGTATAAGCAGCTCTTGGGGTCAAAATAAGTCTGCCGTGTACTCTCTGCATGCAATTATGAAACTTTTTATTGTTCAATCATCAGAAAGTGCACTATTAGCATGCTAGTTGTTAGTATTACTGTGACATGAAAACTCCACTCTGGCTTCTGAGAACTGTGAAAGTGCTTATAAACTCACCACAGTGACATAGTTAAGATGCTGTGATAGTGTCTGGTGGGGCGGGCCAACACGCACGACTCAGAAGGCAGTTTAACAGTGTTTATTCACAAAGTGGCAAGTATATATATACAAGGTGCAATGCAATTGAGTCTCTTTCTCTGTGGTGAGTATATATACAGTGCAGGAGGGCAGAGTCTCTCTCTCTTGGGTCGGGGAACGAGACGACGAGCAGGGAGTGGTGAGTAGAACAGGATCCAGTGCACGTAGACAGACAAGTGAAGCACAGTACGATACCAGGTGAGGAGCAGGGTCGGGATGAGGCGAAGACAGGCTGACAGGCGAAACCGGAGGCAGGAGTCTGGAGACAAAGATATCCAGCGTGAGTGTGGTACAAAAAAACACCAGGGAGCATAAGTAACAGGAGCTAGGTAGTCACGTTTGGTACACGGACGTTCTGGCACCGGGTAGCACTCTCCAGCCCTCTTTATCCCCCCACGGCAGGTGATGGTAATTAGCCTGATGAGAGGCAGGTGCGCATGGGAGTGGCTGGAGGCTCCGCCCAGCTCCGGAGTCAGCAGGTGCAGGAGGGGGGAGGAGACACAGGAACAGGCAGGAATGACAGATCATGACAGATGCTCAGAATGCGTAAGGTAAGTGAGGAATAACCACTGCAAACCATTTAAAATGAACCAGTTCTGTTGTTCACATTTTTAAGAGAGTGAAAATCTGGTACAACGCCATTAACTTTTATAACTTTATGTTTTTCTATCCTATTATTAAAAAAGGAAGGCTGAGTTAATATCCAACTACTTTCCTTGGAACCTTTCAGCTGCCCAGACCTGGCTTTTGGTCGTCAGTAACACTCCACGCAAAAGTAGCAACTATGGCGCCATGTTTTATCACCGCTTGTATGCAGCTGTCATTCTTCATATTAACAAAATACTACACGCGCTACCATTTTGACATACAGCGCTATTACATTACTTACCACGTTAACTCCAAAATCACCCCATCTGCTATTAGCATTCATGTGGCTTTTTGGTTTGGCGCTCGCAGCAGCAGCATTCATATTAGTTCATTTTCTTCTTATATATAATCCTTAGTCAGCGTTTGAAGTCCGCAGAGGTTGGTAGAGTAGCCAAAAATTGTATTCAACTAAGAGTACTGTTACTTAAAAACAAATATTAGTAAAGTAGTGGTCCAACAAATAACTCCTGAAGTGTTTGTGGAAACTGCTTAATTAAAAAAGTAACAGTCTGGACATAACATCTGTTTGGTCATTTCGAGTTAATGTAATTGGAAAAACAAAAAGATAAGACGACAAGATAGACCACAAAATAAGAACAACTAAATCATATCTGAAGGAGCAGTGCAAGAAACACAAATATTCAGATCATTTCATATTGTCAACATAAAGTTTGTCACTCAGCTACTCAATCAGGAGGAGCAAGCCAAACTTTTACTCAAGTAAGACGGCTGTTACACCATCAAATATATTACTCAAGTAGAAATATATGTTGTCTGAAAACTACTCAGAGAATTGTAGTTGTATTAATGGAACTGTACGTAGTCTGCACTCTTACAGTTTTTAAAAAGTCACTAGAATCTGAAACTGAACGTGGGTTGCCAGAGCCTAAACCTGTAGATAGAGGACACATACAAGTTTTTCTCATTCTCGGTATATGGACAGGTCATGCCTTATGTGAAAGCTCAGAACCTCCAGAATTCACTATGAAGGTAGATCTGACGACGAGTGAGGAGCGAGGTGTTAGCCAGGGTCCAGGAGCGTGACATGGAGTGCAGAGACGAAGATGAGGCAGACAATACCGGAGCAGGGAGCGGGGTGCGAGCCAGGGTCCAATGACGTGAAGTGCAGAGACGAAGGTGAGGCAGACAATACCAGAGCAGGGAGGCAGGGTCAGGAGCAGAGCCAGAGGCGAGGGAGCTGAGTTGGTTTGAAGGGTAGCAAAAGACCGATGAGCAAGGTAACAACAGGCAAAAACACTTCTTTGTGCTATTAGCCAACACATATTTAGATCACAGTGTTACCTTTTATTGTTTTGAAAATGCAAAATTTGTCAAAAACAACATATTACATGTTTAATTAAGTTTCACTTTTTTGTTGTGATTTAGCGCTCCTTGCGTTAAGTCACTCCCCCTGCAGAGCGCTATCACAACACAGTCAGCATGTATCCCTCTACTGAAACTACTGCACATCGCATCACATTTGTCAAGTTGTAATGTACAGTTTTGTATCATGTTTTTGTACATTTATGGAGCTCTATCGTGTGGAAGCATGGATGACGTAGGTTTGTGGTCTGAGCATTGCACAAAATTGTACTGTTAACTGTAAAGAGGGTTCAAACTGTGCCCAGGGGAGATTGCTAGATTACTCAAACATGCATGGATGACATCTAAAACCTCTTCAGGGATGCTTTTGAAGAGGGAACAACGTTATAACATGGTGGAAAGCTCCAAAAAGTTAACTTAAAATAATACCCCCATTTAAGAGTAAATCAGCATTAGAATTGTCATTAGTAAAAGCTATATTTAATGTAAACATGTTTACCTCATATTTGGGAACACAGTTAGGTCATGTTTATGGAAAAATCTGAATCTTACTTTCAGTTCCTTTAAATAAAATAGGAAATGTATTTTGGTAATGTTCCATTCATCACTATGGCTCTAAATCTAGCTCCTGAACTGTGCACAAAGCAGGAGCAAGAGAGTTGGAGGGGATTTCTAAGGGCTTGGCTGTTTTTATGACAGAAGTACCAGTTCCTACAGTGTGACTTCATCATGAGGGAAATGGGACTGGAACAGAGAGGGATCAGTGAAAGACCAGTGCAGAGCCAGTTTCACTCACAGCTTTGGACTGGCATGCTGCAAATCTGCCCTGGACTGTGATTGCGAGTGTGCGGCCAGGTGACATAATACTAATGTGAGTGATTAGATGCCAATGGTGTAAAAATAACATAGCATTACAGGCCTTTAAAGTGGGACTAAACTCTGCTCACAGCCACATTTCAAATAGTGCTGCTGAACTGGGCTGTACCTGGGGAACTGAAGAAGCGAGTGTGGGAGAGGAGGGGCCAGATCTGAACATATAAATCATGGTGTGATTGGTCTATCGGGTATCCACACTTCAATCTTCGCCCCTGCAATGAGGCGTTTGCAATCCGAAACACCAGGCTGTAATTAGGGCAGTTTTGTGTGATGTCACGTAGTACTTGAAATGGCAGTGGCCACTGGAGGTAGCAGTTTTTGAACACAAAACTGCAAATATTCATTCACTATTAAAACACCATGTACACAGTTTAGTCACAAAAAGGATGACTTAGTGTTCAGTATTAACCTTCTTGTCTCTATGGAGATATTATTGCTTTGCATGTAATCTTTCGCAGTATAGCATTATTTACGTTATTTACTCCAACGGAGACGAGCCGGTGTCAACATCAGGCCAAGATCTGTGGAAAGGCGCTTTGCTGCCAGTGATCCTAGTTTTAAAACAGCTTTTTTTTTTTTTTTTTTTCAAGGCAATAAAAATACCTTTAATTAAATAAATGCAAGATATGTTTAATGCCATACTGTGAGACTTTCCAGGCAAAACAATGACATTTTCCTGGAGACGAGCGAGGGGTAGACTTCGACCAGAAATTTACATAGTGCATTTTTAAAGGACACATAATATGCCAAACTGACATTAGCATCATGGTCTTGTTGCTTAAAGAAACTATTACTGTTTTTTTTGTCTTAAAAGCCTGAAAACAGAACTGGTTCATTTTAAACAGTTTGCAGCAGTCTAAACTTGTGCATTCCGAGCATCGTAATTATTCACCACAATGAGTTTTTGAGCAAGTTTCGCACCTCTTAGAGAGTTTTGCTGTCACGGTAATGTTAACAACAACTAGACCTGCTTGCAATAAATCTGTACTGGATTGTGACATCTTTTGCTCAAATACATGGAAAAAATGTGACCTTTAACAAGCTTGCAGTGTGGGCAATGTGATCCTTACTCATCTAAACTGCACTTTACCTAAAGCATTTTAAAGAATTCAGACTAAACTTGTTTCATAACATTAACTCGTTCACAATAGCTAGACAGAAATAGAGCAAAGGATTATGGTCTATGCAGTCTCCCTTGCATATTTCCACACCCGAGGGCTCGCAGTATGTTATAATTCATTATATCACTACACTTTTCAAAACAGCTCATGCGTACAATTCAAGTGTGCTTAATTTTATTCAGGAGAGAAAGTCACTCTCTGGGCAGTCGACCCATCATGCTTTGCACCAGAGGAAGCGGGCGATCAGCAGGCTATTGTGAGAAAACAGTATACTGCCTCAAGCATAAATCCTATAGTTTGTGTTTAAATGCTTCTAATAATATACAGTCCATGGAAAAGACTAGAGTAGACCGTGGTATCAGAGCTGGTTGTGTAAAGTAGTTGGTTGATACTAAGACTTAAAAAGAACTGTGTGTACGTTTTTGGTTTTAAATTTCATTAACTTCATTAACACATTAACATAATTAATTTATGTTGTAATTTGGTGTTTTGGTTCTCTGAGCTGAATGAATCTCTCATTTGGGTTGCCAGTTTCATTGCTGAAATCCAATTGGCTTAAACCTAAAAGGACTCTCTCTGATCTGAATTGTCACTACTTAAACCCCAGCACCTGCAGCTAACCATGAATCAGTGCTAGTGCAGCCTCTGCAGTTCAGTGACTGAATTCTGAAGGTCTTGTCCATATAGGGAGAAAAATGTGTGCTCTATCTGCAGGTTAAATCACTGGTAACCCAAGTTCTGTTGAGACTTGATCGGAAGTAAATGAAGAGTTCTGAGTTTTCAAAGTAGAAAAAAATATTTATCTATGTGTATTTTATGACCATTTAAAAATACAGTGATAAACATGACTTCATTTTCAAGGTGACCAGAGGGTTAAAAAAAACGTTGCTGGTTAAAGTTTCTGGCATTAGCCACTTACCTTCACTTGTGTTAAAAAAGCCATAATTTCCATACCTCAAACAAAAACTGATTAATCCAGCCCGTTTACTTGAGCTTCATCTTGACAAAACCTTATCCACAAATCAACTTTTATCAGAGATCAGCAGACTTGTTTCACCTAGTAGTGAGCTGAGTATCTGAATTGCTCTGTGAATTAGGGCTCTGTAGAGTGCAGGGCTGGTCATGGGTTTCAGGCAAAGAATTCCTTCCTGATTTGAAGGACTTTGATATAATAATTTGATTTGATTTGCTCAATTGCTATGACCACAGAGGACAGTTGCCATTACTTAAAACCCGTGAAAATAGTGAATTAGGGGTTAGGGACACAGCCTACGTCATTAACAATGAAAAGTCTATCCAAAATCCTGGGACCAATAAACATTAATGTTGCTAGGTAACAATTATGGGATTACCTCTACTTATGTCATATCTGCTGCCCATGTCCAATCGGGAACTAAAATGATAAACTTTAACAAAATTAAATGAAAAAAAGAGAGAGAAAGCAAGATTTTTAACCCTTTAACCATAATGTTAACCATGCTTTAGTGAAAAACATAGTCTAAACTTTTCCACAAACTGACACTGATGTAAAACTATGATAAATATTTACCACAGGCATTATCCCACTAAATCAAGTCATAATGAGAAAAACATGAAAACCTGTCATATTCACTTTAATACCCTAAATACAATGACTACATTTAGTGAATTGTGTAGCCTAATCTGTCATACTTTAAGCAATTTACCCTCCATCCTTATCCTCTTCTCTCTCCTCTCTCCCTCATCCCCTCATCTGTAAGCGGTTAGCCCAGACATGCTGCCTTCAGGGCCTGGAACCTGGACTATTTCCGGCCGCGTTGCGTTCGAGGGCGGGGGGAGAACAGAGCTCCAGTGAGCCCCCCGTGCATCGGAGAGTCCATCTGGTTTTGATTAGCGTAGACAAGAGACAGAGGAGAGGAAGAGGAGGAGGAAGAGGAGACACAGAACCTTTATTTCTGGCACGTTCGGGGACATGCCCAGAGTGATTGACCTATTTTATTTTGTTCTTGATTTTAGTCAAACTTTGCCGACTTTGTGTAAAAATCTTGGCGGACTTTTTGAAATAGCTCCCCAGCTCCAGTCAGATCAGATTTCTCCTCCCTCCTCCGATTTCTTCTGCTGTCTTTATTCAGTCAAGAGGAGAGGAGTTACTTTAAAGGGACTGTACCCATTACCCCCCTTTTTTTTTTCCATGTATTTGATCAAGTACAGATATATTATATAAGCATAGGTTCAAAATGAGACCGCTGTGTGATGTCTGCATCTAATTAGAAAGGATTTTTATCATCTGAGAATCAGGAAGTGCACTATTAGGGGCGACAGTGGCTCAGTGGTTAGAGCGTTGGGCCATCAACCCGAAGGTTGGAGGATCAAGTCCCGCTCAGACCAAGTTCTGTCGCTGTGTCCTAAGACACTTCACCCACATTGCCTAGTGTGAAAGTGGTGTGTGCATGAATGATTGGTGGTGGGGCCGATGGCGCAGATTGTCAGCCTCGCTTCCGTCAGTCTGCCCCAGCTGTGGCTACAATAGTAGCTTACCATCACCAAGTATGAAGGAATAATGACTACAGTGTAGCGCTTTGACAATCCTGTAAAGTGCATTATTAGTATTAGAGAAATTCCTAAAAAGCAGCTTTTCAATCACAGTGCTCCACAGATTCATTACTGTCATATCTACCCTGGTATTTCTCTAGTTTCTCATGCTCCTTTTTCCTGATGTTCCCATCGCTTGGTACTGCAATGTCCACCACAACGGCTTTGCTCTGTTGTTTATCCACCACCACTATGTCCGGTTGGTTCGCCATCACCATTCTGTCAGTCTGTATCTGGAAGTCCCACAGGATCTTGGCTCGATCATTCTCCACTACCTTTGGAGGTATTTCCCACCTTGACCTTGGGGTTTCCAGTCCGTACTCTGCACAGATGTTTCTGTACACTATGCCCGCCACTTGGTTATGCCGCTCCATGTATGCTTTCCCTGCCAGCATCTTACACCCTGCAGTTATGTGCTGGATTGTCTCAGGGGCCTCTTTGCACAGCCTACACCGTGGGTCTTGTCTGGTGTGGTAGATCTGGGCCTCTATTGCTCTTGTGCTCAAGGCCTGCTCCTGTGCAGCCAGGATGAGTGCCTCTGTGCTGTCCTTCAGTCCAGCTTTCTCAAGCCATTGATAGGATTTCTTGATATCAGCCACTTCAGTTATGTTCCGGTGGTACATCCCATGCAGGGGCTTGTCCTTCCATGATGGTTCCTCCAGCTCCTCTTCTCTCTGCACTCCACTGTCTGAGACATTCGCTGAGCACGTCATCTGTTGGGGCCTTGTCCTGGATGTACTTGTGGATCTTGGATGTTTCATCCTGGACTGTGGCTCTCACACTCACTAGTCCTCGGCCTCCTTCCTTACGGCTATATATATATATATATATATATATATATATATATATATATATATATATATATATATATATATATATATATATATATATATATATATATATATATATATATATATATATATATACCACCAAGACTTGATTTGATCCGGTGATGTGATTTACATGTTGAACATGTTAGTACCCCGGTGTAATGCATCTAGCATGAGCCAAATCCTGCATTACATAAAGAAATGCTAAAACGCTCTGTAGAGCTATTTTGAGTTTGCGTTCGATTTTTGGCTGAGATCTGCCTTATAATTATGAGTATAATTTAGATGCAATTTAGATTTGATTTAATAAGAAAACACAACTTATATTTGGGTTGCTCACGTACCAGAGCTCTGCCCCTGGACGCGGAGCCATGTCCGGAGCATTAAAACGCAACTTGGCTAGAGGGAGCTGCACTAAACCGACCCACTCCAGTGCGACCCCAAGCGAGCCGTGCCAATGGAAAGAAAGGCTATAGGTACAGGTTTTCCATCTCTACTTCCTATATTTTTGTACTTTTCTTAACTTTTTTTTTTCCACAAACTGGTGCTTAACTGATATAATACTATGATAAATATTGATCACAGGCACAATCCCACCAAACCAAGTAAGAATTAGAAAAACATGAAAACCTGCCATATGCAAGTTAGTATTATTAGTAAAGATGGCATACAACCCTTTAAGCAGCGATAACCTAAAGCGTTGGCTGTTTCTTAGTCCTGTTTCAGCCCACAGTTCAATAATATAAACATAACAGAAGACAGCTGAATCTTCACCTTCATGCAGTCTGGCTCTGGACATGTTTAGACTGTAACTCGGCAACCACATCTCATTAACCAATCAGTTTGTATCTAATCAAATAATAGTTCTTCATTATTCTACAAGAGGCCAGGGTTTAAAAATACCCTGTGAATGACCTTGGCAGACGCTCTCCATTCCAACAGACCATTCTGATAATTCAGTACTGTTTGTATTTTATCAGGATGAATTACATTAATGGAAAATTGAGCTATTGAGTGGTAATTGTTTATGAACTCACTGCCATAATAGAGATGTTAAAGGGTCAAATTAATGGAGACGTATCATGAAAAGCGCACTTTGTACCAGTCCCACTTTTGCATCCCACACCTAAAATGCAAAGGGTTATTACAATATTGTTCTAGCCATATTATTTATAGAGCTATTACAATAACTTTGCAACAGTTAACCTGCTTAAAGTAACAATAATAGTCTTTCATAGCGTTTCATCAGATGATAAAAGTTGATTTACTATTTTGTGCATCATCCATTCTCTATTGTAGCCACAGCTGCCCTGGGATAGACTGAGGGAAGCAAGGCTGCCAATCACCACCACTCACACTCTACAAGGCCTCTAAATTAAATGTATCATATTTCTTTTTTTGAGCCTCTTCTTCTTAGGCTACATGAAGTTTCTTATATTTTTATTTGCATGTAAAATTGATTTTTGTAAAACTGTCCTCTGCAGGCTTAATTTCCTCACATACTATTCTTAAATATATGCATTATTTGTATTTTTATCCTCTTTTCCAGCCAAGTTGTTTAAAGTGAGCGGTGAGGTGTGCTTCAGGAGAGCTCTGGGGCTGGACCTGCACTGGCACCTCTGATTTCAAATGGACCAGATGTGCGTTTGTTTGGTGTGAATCTGGTTTGGCACTCACATCTCCACAAAAACTTAAAAAAAGCGTAAAAAATAAAGCGTACTTAAAATGCACAAGAGTTTGCTTTAATCTGAAGTGCCAACACACCCTTACTGTCCTAAAAATGTGAAAAACAGAACTACAGTGGTCCTTCGTTTATCACGGGGGTTACGTTCTAAAAATAACCCGCAATAGGCGAAATCCGCGAAGTAGTCAGCTTTACTTTTTACAATTATTATATTTGTTTTAAGGCTGTAAAACCCCCACCACACACTTTATACACTTTTCTCACACAGGCATTAACATTTTGTCACATTTCTTTTGTTCAAACACTCTCAAAGTTCAAACCTTTGTGGGTGTCTTTGTTGGTGCAAAAAGTTTCATCGACATTGTCTGTTTTGTCATGGAGAAATCTTGCAAACATACAGCACTTCAGAGTCACACTGTGATTGAACATTTATGTAAATTTGGCTGAACACATTCTGTACTGTACAAGAGACACGGCACAGAGGAGACTGATGGACAGTGGTCTACAGTTCCTCAGCCAATCAGGACGCAGAACACAATGCACATTCATACGCTGTAAAAAAAAAAAAGAAAAAAAAAAAAGCATGCAATATCCGCGAAACAGTGATATCGCGAAAGGTGAACCGTGTTATGGTGAGAGACAACTGTAGTTCATTTTAAATGGTTTGCAGTGGTCTAAAGTTATTTCTCACTTACCTTATGCATTCTGGGCATCCTAATTACTCACAGAAATGATTTTATAAGAGCTTTTCGCAATTCACAGGCCAGAGCAGAGTATTGCCGTGACGGTAATGCTAACAACAACTAGCATGCTAACACACACTTCCTAATTCTGAGATGATAAAACGCTTTATAATTAGATGCAAAGAGAGCACGCAGTGGATGTCTTTTGACCTCAAGAGCTGCTTATACAATATTTCAACCTGGAAAGACTTGAAGACAGACACGAAAGAACAGTATTAGTAAGCTTTATTGAATGAGTTATCTTTGGCAGAAGACGATGATGAAGTGCGTGGCCAGTTATATGACGTTTAGGAGATGTCTTTCCCCCAAGGCCTGGATGCTGGACGCGGTGGAGGTGAGGCTGAGGCAAGTGAAGGGGACGATGAGATGATGGAAAGCCGAGGGGGTCTGCTGAGGAGGAGGTGGGGCTCAGCACAAACTGAAGCTGCTGTGTGTCTGCGATGGAGGTTTAAATTGGGCTAATTTTGCTCACGAAAAAAAAAAAAATAAAAAATTGGTAGAGGCCCCTTAATTTTATGATTCTAAAAATAACTAACCACCTTGATCAGCTGCTACAATGAACAAAATGGTTCTAACCCCATCCTATGAGCTCACTATATGATATCATTGTTATAAAAGTAGCTAAATGAAACACATAGCACCTGGCATGCACTCTGTATTACTTTATTGGGTAATCCGTTTTAACTGGGATGCAATAATGTTTGTTTGGATTGAGAAAATGGACTGTTAGGCCAACATTTCCTTAAATCAACTCCTCTCAGTTCTGAACTGCCAAATTCTACTCACTTTTGGTTCACATAAGGCCCTGCGTATTCAGTCTATGAGGGAGAGAGGAAGAGAGGGAGGGAGAGGAGGTATTCGGGACAGAGAGAGAGTATAAAAGAGCGAGAGGATAAGGTGAGAGAAGGGGTGCGAAGGAGAGAAAGAGGGAGGGAAGAGAGGGAGAGGGAAGAGTAGGAGGGAAAGAGAGAGAGGGGGGGTATTCGGTTGAAAGATAGAGGAGGGAAAGGTTGGAAGGAAAGGCATGGTAGGAGGGGGAGAGTGTGAAAGGGTAAGAGAGAGGTGGTATGAGGGAGAGAGTGATGGAGGAAAGGATAGAAGGGAGAGAGAGGATAAGAAAGGGTGAGGGTATGAAGAAAAGAGAGCAAAAGAGAGGAAAAAAGAGAGATGTAGGGTGGTGTAGGAGGGAGGGAGAGAGGGGGCGTTGAGGGAGCGGGAGAGACAAAAGGAGGGAGGGAAGGGTAAGAGAGAGAGAGAGCGAAGGGTAGGAAGGATGGAGAAAGAGAGAGGATAAGAGAAAGGGGGAGTAAGAGAAAGGGGGGACAGAAGGAGTGAGAGAGAGGAAAAGAGGTTGTGGGAGAGAAGGAGGGAAGGGTAGGAGGGAGAGTGAGGATAAGAGCGAGAAGGGATAAGAGAGACAGGGGTGAGGGGAGATACAGGGAAAGGTAGGAAGGACAAAGAAAGGATAAGGGAGAGGGAAAGAAAGAGAGGGAGGCAAGGGTAGGAGGGACAGAGGATGAGAGAAAGGGGGACTGAGGGAGAGAGAGGATGGGGGGTGAGGCAGAAAACTCATAAGAGACAGAAGCTTTATGTTGACCATATGAAATAATGCAGCGCCCTTTAAAAGGAAAAAAAAAAAAAAAAAAAAGATATGCTGTAGTTTCCTCATTGTTGTATCTGCCTTTTAAAAATACCAGATTTCATGCATTATTTCATGTTTTATGAGTAATATTATTTTGAAGCAACGTTACTCTTACTTGAGTGCAATTTTTGGCTACTCTTTCACCTCTGCTCACACTTTATACAGAATGTGTATATTTGTGTCTGTAAGTGATTTCCCAAAGAGTTTGGACTTCTGAAATATTTAGTTGTCATTGTTTGGTCTTATTCATGTTTAGTCTGGACCTAATCTGAAAACAGTGAAGTACCCCCTTCCTACGCATCACTCCCTCTCTTTCTCATACTTCCTATCTTTTGCGTTATCTCTCTCTGTCGCTCTCTCTTTCTCACCCTCTTTCTGTTTCTCTGTCTCTCTCTCCTCTCTCACCCTCTCTCTTTCTCTGTTGCTCTCTCTCTGCTTATATGTCGCTCTCTCCTTCCCTTTCTAACTCCCTCTCTTTCTCTGTCACTCTCCATTTCTTATTCCCTCTCTCTCCTTCCCTTTCTTCCTCTCTCCCTTCTCTCGCTCCCCTCTCTGTTTCTCTGTTGCTCTCTCTCTTTCTCTCTCTCTCTGTTTATCTGTCACTCTCTCCCTCCCTTTCTAAAGCTCTCTTTCTCTTTTGCTCTCACTCTTGCCCTTATACATCCCGCTCTCTCCCTTCATTCTTTCCGTCCCTGTTTCTCTGTTGCTCTCTGCCTCTTTCTCTCTCTCTCTCTGTTGCTCTCTCCTTCCCTTTCTAATTCTCTCTCTCTTTCTCTGTCACTCTCACACTCTCCATTTCTCATTCCCTCCCTTTCTCCCTCTTTCATCTCTCTCTTTGTTTTTGTTGCTCACTCTCACTTTCTCTGTCCCTTTCTCCCTCTTTTTGTCCCCCTCTCTCTGTATTTCTCTCTCCCAAATCTGTCTCTTTCTCTGACTCACTCCCTCTCCCTCCCTCCCTCCCTCCATCCCCCTCTCTCTCTCTCTTTGGTTTAGGTTGAAGGATGGGTTAACTCGCAGAAAACCACGACTCATCCAGGATAAATGCGTGTGGGAGAGTGGGGTCGGGTGGGGTCAGGTGGGGCGCAGAAGCCTGGTTTGGTTTAGACAGGGATTAACACAGTGATGACCTGTTGTATTGGAGTTACAGAGTTATAGGTCACAAAGTATGAAGTGACTTTAAAGGGCATGTCTGGGTTAGATAAATGTATATGTTATGTAGTGCACTGTATCAGAAATGCAGATGAATGACTGAGAAAAACAATTAAAGCAACTGTCTGTAAGATTTTAACTTTTTTTTTTTCTGTGTTGCCAGATACAAAGTAAACACGCTCAAATCAAATATTGCTTTTAACAATTTTAACGCTGGTCTACTCTCAATCACAAATTACGCCAGGTTCAGTGCTGAAATCCACTTGATTTAAACCTAAAAGGACTCTGTCTCTGATCTGAATCGTCACTACCTAAACCCACAGCACATGCAGCCGATCATTAAACAATGTTAGTGCAGCCTCAGCAGCTCTGTGAGTGAATTCTGAAAGTTCTGAGCTTTCACATGAGGCATGGCCTTTCCATATACTGAGAATAAAAAAAAAACTTGTATGTGTTCTCTGTCTGCAGGTTTAGGCACTGCCAACACAGGTTCAGTTGTGACTGTAATAACTGGAAGAGCACAGACTACATACAGTATCTTTATGATAGAAACTTAACCTGAATTGCAATCCTAACCATGGCCGTTATTTAAAGCATTTTTGTTGGGTAACCACCATTTTTCATTCAATCGGGCACATTGTTCACTAAGAATGAGGAAAACAACTAACCCAGACACAGGACTACACATGACCATCCCACACAATTGTCTCTGTGTCATGATGCAATATCACAGTGGGAGAAAGAACTAAGTGGGCGGGGCATGTTTCTAACTCATGGCTCAAAATTAAATACAGGTCCTTTAACAGTTTCAAAGGATCACTATTTCATTCACCCTTTCATTTAACTTCATACCTCTGCCTCCATGAATCAAAGAAATCATGAACTCCTGCACCTCAAAGGTGACGTCTACAGGCCAAGTTACTGGTTAGATCTGTGAAAAGGCGACCTCGCTCATAGTAAGTATGTATGTGTAGAAAGGGTTTTTTGGCTACAAAACAACTGCAACTGAAAAATAAATGCAAGATAGATAAGTAATTCCATACTCTGGAAGGCAAAGCAATAACAGAAACAACCTTACCTTATTCAGAGCATCCAAATTATTCACTGTGAGGAGTTTATAAGAGCTTTTGACAACAACTAACATGCTAATGAGAACTTCCTGATTATCTGAAAATAAATCTTTGTTTAAAATTTTTTTTTTTTTTTAACAATGCAGACTTATTTTGACCTCAAATGCTGCTTATACAATATATCTGTACTGGGACAAGACACATTTTGCTCAAATACAAAAAATTGGGTAGAGGACGTTTAACTTCACTTGTTCTTGGTATATTTAAAACTTACTGGACATTGAAATTTTAGACTTTTGACTATGCAAATGTTGTCCATTAAAATCATATTGTAAACACTGCTATCTATGTGTAATGGTCAATCTAATGTCAATCCATGGACCACTATGAACCTACCTGGACGACTGAGGGATTAAACAGATGTAATGCCACATGGTAATTTAAAAGAAAGTACTATGATTTAATGTTAAAAATCACATTCTATTGTCTAAAGAGGTTTTTTTTTAAATTATCATCATGGTATCAGAATTGATATTGAGTCTATTCCTTAGTATCAAAATCCAATTTGAAACAAAACACGAATCTAAATAAGAGTGATTATAAACCAAAAGTTGATGACTCCTTGATAAAACTTGATGAGATATATTTCAGATGTGTTTCAGATTTTCCCAGGATGTAGGGTGGATGTTGATACAGTGTGGGGTGCAGATACAGGGCCGGGATGTTTTCTCTGATGCAGTGTCAACAGAAATGTACGTAGTCAGCATGATGGAGGAGTGCTTTGTGGCTATGTAGGATTTCAAAGGATTTAAACAGTGTTAGCTGAGTTTATTTTGATTCAGATTACATTTTGTTTTTGGTTTTGTCAAGGTAATCTTTCTGCTTTTACAAAAATGAAATAAAAAGTAAGTATGGACAAATAAAACTTGAAGTAAACATTTAAAAAAACAAAAAACTTTTTAAAGCTTTAAACCATGTTATAATTGTTTTCGTTCTCATTTGTCCTCTTGAAGTTGTATTTAGAGTGATTCATGCACGTCTGAGTAATCTTTATACAGTACTCCCCATTCCAGACATCATTGCTCTGATCAACCCCCCTTTTTACCAATCCCCTGTTCACATCCACTTTTAAAAATTATTATTAAAGGCACTATACCTGATTTTGACCGTGTTAAAAACCTTAAAAACAGAACTAGTTCATTTTAAATGGTTTGCAGTGGCCCAAAGTTATTCCTCACTTACTTCATGCATTCTGAACATCCTAATTATTCACCATGATGAGTTTAAAAGTGCTTATCACAACTCTCAGAAACCAGTGCAGTTTTGCTGTGATGCTAAAGCTAACACACTTCCTGATTCTGATTATCTGACAATAAAAAGCTTTTTAATTAGATGCAGACAGTACACAGTAGACTTATTTCGACTTCAAAAACTGCTTCTATAATATATCTGTGCTGGAGAAATTTTGCTCAAATTTATGGGAAAAAAATCAGGTATGGGACCTTTAATTAGTTTATTCAAATCCATTGATCTTTATTCTGGACTTTTTTTTTAAAACAGGAGAGTGACAATAAAAATAATAAACATTTATGTTTTAAAAAGAGAACCATACCTGTGTCCCCACATCTTGAACTTGAACAGCTTGCAAAATGTTCACTTTTGCAGTGACAAACATTTCGGTCTGACTAGTCCACCACAGCCTCCTCAAGACCACCCGTAAATCGTCCTTAAAAGCCAAACTGGCTTTTTTGTAATGACTCCAGAGGTGGGCAGTGTACAACTGTGTACAATATGATTTAAATATGATTTACTGATTTACATCAGCTTTATATCATCAGCACAATAATAATAATAATAATAATAATAATAATAATAATAATAATACATTTTATTTATATAGCGCTTTTCACGATACTCAAAGACGCTTCACAATACATACAAGAATAAAATATCACAAAATTTACAACTAAAATCAAACATTAAAAGCAATTTTGAACAGGTGAGTTTTGAGTTCTTTTTTGAAGGCGGGAAGGTCAGAGCAGTCACGGAGGGGTTTGGGCAGTGAGTTCCAGAGGGTGGGGGCAGCGATGGAGAAGGCTCTGTCCCCCCAGGTTCGGAGCTTGGTCCTACAGGGCAGGGACAGAAGGTTGGAGCTGGAGGAGCGGAGGGAGCGAGATGGAGTGTGGTGGTGGAGCAAGTCCGTGAGGTAAGGAGGGGCCAGGTTGTGGAGTGCTTTGAATGTGATCAGAAGAACCACATTTTACACCATCTGTACAAGAACCAAACTTTACATCATTAGAACAAGAATCAAACTTTACATCATTAGAACAAGAACCAAACTTTACATCTTTAGAACAAGAACCAAACTTTACATCATTAGAACAAGAACCAAACTTTACACCATTAGCACAAAATACAAACTTTACATCATCAGTACAAGAAACAAACTTTACATCTTTAGAACAAGAACAACACTTTGCACCATCAGTACAAGAACCGAACTTGCACATAAGAGTATTTGCCTGAGCAACAACTTCCTGCACTGCTGTAAATATCATGATCATCTGCCATGTCCGCAGTGATGACATGCCCAAGATATTTCATTTCTGTCATTCCTGTTGTAACACTCTACACAACATTAGACAGGCAAAAATCAGGATGCATGCACTTGTCCTCTTTGGTCCTGCAGATCATTATCATACTCTTAGTTGCATTATATATCATGTTCCGCACCATAAGCTGAACAGATGTGGAGTAACAGCTGTAGACCAACATCTGCATACATTAAATGATTCAGAACAAGATTCCCAGCCACTTCCAGCCACAGAACCCTTTTACATGTTTTGAGCTTTGTTGACAGTTCAGTTATTCACACATGCCCTTCTTATAAAATCTAATGTCTCTGTTTTACCCAGAAATGTTGACTAATTAAACCGATTTAATTCACAGGCTTAATTACACTTGACACCTCATAAAAGTTCATTGTGTTTTTTTATAAGCCACATTGTGCACTGTAACTTTGAAGGATACAGCCCTAACAAATCCTACCAATAAAACTAAGACTACTATTAGTACTTCTACTGCAACTACTACCACTACTACCACCACTTCTACTACTAAACCTTCTTAAACAGTTGGCAATGTACACCCCAATACCAAATTAATCAAATGCTATAAATTTACTATAAAAAAAACAATATTGGGTTAAAATACTAATTCTATTAACTATGTTACTATCTTACTACTTATCTTATCTGATCTTACTATGTTTAAATGTACGCCTAGTAGATTAATGGAGGATTTTAAAGTGTAAATTTGGTAGGAAGTACCTGTGGTAAGTATGTATCATAGTTTTATATCAGTTAAGTGGCAGTATGTGGGGAAAAAGTACAAAAATACAGGAAGTAGCAGTGAGTTCTAAAACAGAATACATCTACCAATGTCATCAGCACTAAAAACTTCATCCAAAATGTATGGCAATTTATGTAAAAGTAAGGTATTTTTCTGGCAGTTTAAACATTCACTTAAAAATAAAGGTGTCAACATTTATTTTATTAATCTAATCATAACTATTGTGCAATTTAGTCGAGTTTTGTTGTTAACATAATGATTACAGTTATGGAATTGCCTCTGCTGCCCATATCTAACCAGGAAGTCAAATGATAAACTTCATCAAACCAAAATTAAAGAACTGGACAAAAACTAGGCAAGATTTTCTGTACAATTTTAAACATAATCATGTTAAGATTTTTTAGTGAAATGAATTGTCCAAACTGTAATGCGCACAGTGTTGCTCTGCTGCCCTCTAGTGGTGGTCAGCTGTCATTACATCACTGACCCAGGGCAGTAGCAGTTGAGAGGCACTTGATAAAGCATTACCACGATAAGGTCTGCTCCACGTGGGAGGCGTGAGACACTTTACTGCTGTGTGAGTGAGGGGGAGGATTCTGTGGAAAGCATATAACGTCTGTGAATGTTACAAAATGAACAAAAATTATTTTAAAAAGTGCTCATTTGAATATTTAAATAAACAAAATTAATAGCAGAAGGCATTCAATACGCCTACATGCATAGAGTCTACATGCAGGTAGAAGAAATAACCAAATAGGTGCGAACCAGGGGGTACAAGGTGTTCAGGTGCTTCTGGTAATTTAATATTAGCACTAAGTCTTTGCAATAACTAAGCTACTAATAGAAACAGCTATCATACATGTAACAAACAACATCTCTCTGCAGCTAGTCCATGGTCCATGTATGAACAGTATTTTGTCACATCTGGCTCTTTTTTTACCCCATGCAGTTGAAAGCCTCTCCTAGTCTGCTCCTAAAGTATATACTACTGCACGGTTACATGCAGCACGTATCTAAGTAAGTACTTACCTGCTTCACCAGATGTGTCACTGGGATATTTGGAGAAGTCAAAGTGTCTTGCTCTTACATGCATTATATAAAACTGTTTAAATTGGTCTAGGCCAGTTATACATTTTTCTAGTTGTACGTGTAAATGTAGTGACATAGATGGAAAAGCAGCAGGGAGAGAGCTGATCCTAGTGGTACCTTGACTTTGAATGAAAGATAACTGGAGATAACATACAACATAATGCATTCATATTTAAGTGCTAATGTTGTATGTTGTACCTACTGCACCTAATACTATATTAATAGTATTAGGTGCAGTAGGTACCCAATGCCAAAAATGTTTAGTTTAGCTGTTTGGTATGAAGGGCTGAAAAAAAAAAAAAAAAAAAGAAAATAGTTTATTTCTTTGTGTTTAACCGCCATTTAAAAAAAAATAATGATAACAACATTTTGTACCAGTGGGTATGGAAAAAAATGTTTCAAAACCATTTGTACTGTTATTTCTTTATTAATAATTTGAATAAAAATAACAATAAGACGAAGACAGATAATATATTACAATTTACAAATTCACACATAAAAATGCAAATCATGTATGGTTAAATGTTTGTTATAATTATTACATTTCCTTAAAGGCAGAGGTGGGTAGAATAGCCAAAACTTGTACTCAAGTGAGAGTAAAACAGTATTTGGGAAAACTACTACTTAAGTAAAAGTAACTGTCTGGACATAACATCTGATTAATAATTTAAAGTGAATGTAAGTGGAACAAAAATATTAAATAATGCACAAAATCTGGTATGTTCAAAGGATTGACAAAAAAATTTGAAAAACTACTTTATATCTGAAAGAGCCAGAAAAGCAGATGTTTAAATCATTTCATATTGACAACATAAAACTTTTCCCACTGTGAGTAAGTCTACAAGTAAATGTAGTACATAAGTGTAGCTGAGTACTACCCACCTCTGTTTAAAGGTGCAAAAAGAATTTCTGTTAGAGGGTCTTGGATCATTCTCCCTGGATTTGCATCTTTTTGTGGACTGTTTAATATGATCATAGGATTAAACTCATCTATTTCCAATGAGACAAGCAATAGAATAAATGCAATATGACAGTTTAAAACCATATCGTGGAACATTCCCAAAATAATATCTCCATGGAAATGAGCAAGTCGTAGACCTCCAGCAGAAAATGTACATATTGTTCCTTTAATCAAATAACATTTTGGAATCTTAGTCACAGAAATGTCACTGATGCCAAACTGCAACATCACATTGAGAAGTAATATTGCAGGTTTTACAAGATTAGCCTTTATTATGTCTTAGAAAAAATCATGTTGGACAAGTAAAGTGCATGAAAACATTGGGTAATTCAAAAGGAAGTGTCTAAACCAGTTGATAAAAACATACAACAGTTTTCTTACACTGATTGTAACTGCTGTGGTTGTGTAAAGTGCAGGGGAAGTACAAAGCAGAACTAACTAACTGGCTTAGGACAGTCACTCAACATGTGCCATGACTTAAGGTCCTGTAATATGCATTATATAGGCCTTTTTAACTAGTTTTGACCCCTTAACCTTAAATATAAATATAGCTGTATAATAATAATAATAATAATAATAATAATAATAATAATAATAATACATGTATTAACTGCTGGTTTTCATATGATATCACAACATTGAATAGTCCAATCATATTTAATACAGAGTTCAACATCTGTGCATTTACCATTTGGATATTTCGTGGCAAAGTACAATGTAATCAATAGGAAAATCTGGCTCTTGGCCCATCATCACATTCTACCACAGATAAAATACCTTTAGGCCTTATTAGATGTGAAATAGGTGTATGAAAGATGCCAGCAGAGGGTGCTATAACTAGTCTGGTAACATGTACTTCAAAAACTAATGCAAAGCAATGAGGACAAAGAAAGACAGACATACAAAATACGCAGGATTATTGAAACCATCACTACGTATGAGAAAGTAGCATCAAAACATGGTTCAAAGTTTAAAACTGTGTCGTGTGTGGGCTTTTGTACTACCTTTAATGCTTCAAATACTAACTACTGAAGGAGATTGTCTAAACAGCAGTACTGTCATGCCAGGGTTTGTGGGGGTGAGCGCCCCCTGTATTGTAGTACAGGCAGTGGAGGAGGTTAGCATAATTAGCAGTGTAAATGCTAATGCTCCATTGACAGTGTCAGTGGCCACAGCAGCGACAGGAGAACACCACTACAGACATGTGAACCCAAACTCCAGAGTAACAAACAAGCTCCGTGCAGCAAAGGGTTAACTGATGCCGTCGTCATGGTGACTCAGCTCCGCAGACAGGGCGGGGCCGACTCTGGGGGTGTGGGGGAGGCCGGGGGAGTGAGCCTGGACAGGGACATCTGACTCTGGGACGGCCCGATGGACGACTTCCTGGAGCTGGAGCTGCAATGAGAAAGTCAGGACCGTTGGACACATGTTTCACACAGTGCTGAGGTGGCAGTGGCTCAGAGGAAACGCCCTCACCATAACCTGTGAGACTTACTGTAAGGTCATGTGTACTGGATTAATCCCCATGGAGAAACATCCTCTGCATGTGACCTATCCTACAAAGGTATAAGGTTGGCCTGCACCTTAAGTCGTATATTACTGAAGTAAATATAGACAATAAACGATAATACTAAAAGCAAACATGAAAAAAGAATTATCCCCAAAAAGGCAGTCTACAATTCCACACTTTTGTTAAAAAACATGCAATAAATAAATAGAAGAATGCAGCACTTAAGTTTGTCATTTTTGTTAATTCAATTAAACTTTCTACAGTTGAAAACTTATCATATTGTCGAAAGAATGACCTAAAATGTTCCACTGGTGCAAAGAAAAAGTCCCAACGATAAATATTGACCCACTGGTGCAAAGAAAAAGTCCCAACGATAAATATTGACCACAAAAAATCTGTCATGTATTGAACGATAAGTAATATATTGTTTATCGTGTCAGGCCTAGTACGAGCTTCAGCTAGGCTCGGTGAGGACTACCTCATTTATGGGGAAAACCAGAGTGCCCAAAGGAAATCCAGACATGCTGAGCAGAAGCACCATGTCACCCTTGTTTATTTGTTTGTGTGTGTGATCAGTGGAGTTGGTGTAGCCTAAGTGTTTAAAGTGCTTATATTATGCACAATTTACTCCTTTTAGCTACGTGAGAATGCCGTTACCTCATTGAAAACATGCCTGAAGTTGTTTTTTGTTCCTTTCAAACATGTTTGAGTAATTCTCCATTATTAATCTGTCTACATTTCCAAAGCTCAAAATGCTCTGTTCCTTGTGACGTCATGAAGTGGTAGTTTTAAAGTTAATTGCTATTTGCCGCAATTAAATACTTTACTCTACAATACGCAAAAATTACCATAAGTTGCCTTAAGAAAGTGATTGTTTTACCTTTTGTTCTGCTGAGCCATCAAAACCCACAGGTATGAAAACAAACTAAACTATTGAAATAAATTATCAAAAGACCAAAGGAACTTCATTGGACTTGTTCTGTTGAGATTGAGACAATATCATCTGGTGCACTGAGGAGTGAAGTCATCTAAAACAATAGATGTGGCTTAAAAGTTTAGCAATTCCAGATTATCCAAATTATTCAGATTATTCAAATGAAGGTATATAGAATGTTTTCATTTTGAGAGAAAAACACAGCCTAAATATGGGGATTTGTGTATTAAATAGTAAAACAACTCCTGGTATATTTTAATATTACATAATATAGGCCCTTTAAAGCTGTCCAGTTTGGTCAGTGGTCTTATATCCTGTGGTAAGATACTATAGGGTTCTCTGAAGTGGTGGGAGGATATGCCGTTTGTTGGAGGAGTGGCAGATGTACAATGCACAGGAAGTGACTAAGGGATTATTGTGCAGGAAATACATATGTAACTACAAACATACTTACAAGATAATCTAACCAAGGATGTGTTGTCATTGGTTACATAACATATGGACATATGGACCTATATCTTTGTGTATGATAGCCTTATTAGATTTGCCTGTGCTGGTAACTCATGACTGTGTGTGCTCCCATATTATAACTGTATTATTATCGTGTATTGTGTGACTGTTCCAACCCCTGTATTAAAGCTATACTATTTTATGACTGTTCCTATCCCTGTAGTATAGCTGTATGATTATGATGTTGTAAATTCCTACCCCTGGTCCATGTCCTCCGTGTCCCCCTCCACAGTGCCCTGGGACACCTGGCTGTCTTCTTCCTCCCCCTCTGTGCTGCTGGTGCGTGGGGGCCAGCGCAGCTCCCCGCTCTCCGCCTCGCTCTGCTCTGTGGGCTCCACCACGATGGAGGGCAGACGCTCCCTACGATACAGAAAGTCCTCCGGGTATGAGTCTGAGTCCGAGTCATTGGTCTCCGGAAAGATCTGTGAAAGATGTTTGAAAATGACTTAAAATCTATTCTGAAACAATATTGTTTGGAATGTATACTCATATATATATATATTTGTTTGTTTTTTAATCTCATTTTCAACACTATGGCTGAGGTAAATAAGGCAAGTTCTAAGCAGCCAACTCAATGGCAAGAACAAGACCCAGGCAATAAACAGCTAACACCCAGCACCCTGAGACTGTACATGATCCATAAAGAAGGAGGCTGAGGACTAGTGAGAGTAAGAGCCACTGTCCAGGATGAAACATCTAAGATCCATAAGTACATCAAGGACAAGGCCCCAATAGAGGACATACTCAGACAGTGGGGATGTACCACCAGAACATAACTGAAGTGGCTGATATCAAGAATTCCTACCAATGGCTTGAGAAAGCTGGTCTGACCAGGACCAGGCCTTGAGGACCAGAGCAATAAAGGCCCAAATCTACCACACCAGACAAGACCCAAAGTGAAGGTTGTCAAAGATGCCCCTGGGACAATCCAGCGCATAGCTGCAGGGTGTAAGATACTGGCAAGGAAAGCATACATGGAGCGGCATACTCAAGTGGTGGGTGTAGTGTACAGAAACATCTGTGCAGAGTCCAGACTGGAAACCCCAAGGTGAAGGTGGGAAACACCTCTAAACTATATAAAATATAAAATTTAAAAAAATAAATCTCAACTGGACTATTGCCAGAGCTTATGAGCAAATGCTAAAAAGAAAGATCTCAATAAATTCCAGTTGATGCAGAACAAAGCTGTCCATGCAGCATTAAACTTTAGAGTATAAACACTATGCTCTCAAATCTGGGCTGGCTAAAAAGTTCAAGACCTAGCTGTAGCCTCTTTATTTTCAACTTGGAAAATGTAATACTGAGAAAAGAAAAAAAAAAACAACACAATTTTAATCCAGTCAGTTTAAAAATAATATACATTCTCACAGGTGTGCCACCAGATTGACCTCTGAAGGCCGTTTTTTTAATTCCCAGAGCAAACGCAAACTTTCTCGAATGCACTTTTACTAACAGAGCAATGAGATAATAGAATGTATCACCATTATCTCTAACTAAAACTAAAAAAAAAAAACATGTTTTTTTTTTAAATAATTAAAGAGTTTTTTTTGTTGTTTTTTGTTTTTTAGAGATAAGTTATCTGCAAATGAAATGTAGCCTTTTTATCTGTGTACATTTTAAATGTTTATAAGCCATTCATACTATGAATTATAACCATGTATTTATATATTGTAATTGAATCGAATGTTTTGTTATGTCTGTTTTTCCTGTTACTAAAATATTTGTAATACTTTGTGTTTTTGTATTCTTTATTATTATTCTGAAGAACGACCTCAGGAAGAGTAGCTGGCTGTTAAACTCAGGTAATGGGGACCATAATAATAAACTAAACTCTGTGATAATAGCGTCTATTAGTCTAAAGACAGTATCCGCCCAAAATCTTCTACACAACAACGTGCGTGTTTTTAAGATATTTTTTGTATGCCATTCCATTCCCCACCAGAAATGTTACAGTGTCAGTCCCAGTGTCAATAATGTGCAATATTCACATTAAATAAGCCTAATATTTTATATGCACTCATTTACATGTCACCTTAGCTACCTGGCTGAGGACAAAATACATGTTTTCAGCATATTATAGTCAAGATTAAAGGCATTGTACCTGATTTTTACTGTCTTAAAACATGAAAAACTTTCTGCAGTGCTCTTTAGTTATTCCTCACTTACCTTATGCTTTCTGAGCTTTCTAATTAGAAGCACTTTTTAGAACTTCCAAAAAATGCTGCTGTCAGGTTTGTCAATGTTCGTATGTTAGCAACAGGTTTGACTGACAGCGTTACTAATAGCCCGCACCCAACCAAACCAGCGGTGTGGGTGGGAAGGGGTGTTGCCTTCAACAGCCTCGCTCTGGATTGGCTCTTTGGTTGCTATGGTATTCATGATCAGAATTCCAAATATGCAACTCGGCTTCAAATTGGCCCCTATAACTGCTCCAGCCTCGATGAGCTTCATTTGACTGGAGCCAAACGCTGTGGGTGACGTCACACTCACTTAGTCAGCTTCTTTATACAGTCTATGGTCAGAGACGATTATATGGTTGTCAGTATGACTGCAGTTGACAGAATAGAATGACCACACACCTGATAGGCTCTGCTCCCTCTCCTCTGCCCACCCGCATCCTCCAGCGGCGGCTCCACCTGCCCCATAAGGGTCATACTGAAAAACACATAGAAATACATGTAAACAATGCTATACTAAATAAAGGTTAAATATTACACCCAGACAATTACTTTAAAGAATATTTAAAAGATGTACTATGTAACTTGTTGCAAGGTCCGCTACTTTATCTGGAATGTTCCCCAGTGTGTTGTTAAACTTCTCTATTTCAATGGAGAAAAGCAAATGATTCTACCAGACCAAGACACACCTTGCCACTCCACAGATCAGATGAGTGAAGAGGCAAGCCCGTTCACTGTATAAACGCTATTTTTCAAGGTGTTTTAGAGCAGTCACTCCAAACCTAGCTGTTAAGACCCAGATTTTGGTCCATAAAGATTCTCAGGCCGTCCTCAGAGAATAGGTCTGAACTAGGTTGGAAGGTATTGCGTGTTATTTACTGCTGTATTTCAAAATGATCACTCAATAACATCTTTATTAAGAAAATAATCATATTTTTCTTATAAGACTGTAGGTCTTCTCAGGTAGGAGAAAGATGTGAGGGTCGCCAACATATCCACCAGTCAAAAAGATGTCGCTGGGAGAAAAGGATTCACAGTCATTGTTTCAGAGCGATACAGTCTGATCAGTTAAAAGCCATATTGTGAAACACTCAATATCTCCATGGAGACCAACAGGTGGCAGACCCTACACCAGAAAAATTGTCGGTCTTGTCTTGTCTGCTAACATCTGGACATCTGCAAGGCTTCCTTTGCTCTAGTTACTTTGATAAACTGAAAAACTGAGTGCTAATTAGAACCGGACAGAAGCTTGCCGAGGAATAATGGCCACCAAGGAATCTCTATGATGGCTTGTTTCTGAACATCCGGATTACTGTAAGTGAATGTTGGTGTTGTGCACCCACCTGGAATATGGAGGGAATGTCTAATTAATTTTAAAGTGCCTTATGTGTCTTGAAAGATACTATATATATAAATCCACTGCATTAATGTTATACAGTAAACACAGTAGTTTTGTGGAAAGTAATCAAGTTCTACTTTTCTTCCATGTTTGTAATCAGTAATTTTGTATTTCAGTTTGTTCAAATAACTTCATCAACAGTTGTCAAGTTGATTAGACATAAACTCTGGGTCTTAAAAATGCTTTTGTCACATGTTATTAAACGATTTAGATCACTGTGTTATCGTTTATTGTTTTGAAAATGCTATATTCCCCCATAACAAACTATTAACATCTTTTATAAGTTTCACTCTCATTTCTAACATTCAGAGTCTCTCCTCCCTTTGCTCCTTGCGCTTAGTCACTCCCCCTTCAGAGTGCCATTACAATGCAATCAGTGTGCATCCCGCTAATAAAACTACTGCACATCGCATCGGGTTTATGAAGTTTTTGTATCCTGCCTTTTTTATATTGATGAAAAAAGCCTACATCACAAAAGTGTGATGTAGGCTTGTGGGCTGAGCCTTATACAAGAGGCATGTGCTCGTACTGCTAACTGTGAGGAGGGTTTGAATTGTGCCTGGGAGTGATCAGGAGCAACATTTGAAGAGGGAGCGACATTTTAACGTAGAAATCTCCAAAAACTCCATTTTGCATAGCACTCCCTCTTTAAATCTTTAAATATGTGTATACAGACGGAACAACTGAATGTTTACCTGTGTGTGCTAATATGCTAATCCGCAGGTAAGCATGTAACGATTTAAGGAGCAGCAGAGGAGCAAGTGAGCGCGTGCCGAGGACTTACACGAGACAAGGAGAGGGCAGAGGAAAACAGGCCAAACCGATTAGACCAATGCTGTGCCAAAGAGTTCAGCCCTTCATTAAAGACTCACTAATGACAAACTTTAAGCTACAAAGTGCTCCCTGTCCTCTCAGTAACTTTTTTAATTTAATGCTATAAATAAAATGTGTGCAGCAGTTTCATGATGTCCTTAAAAATTCCATTTCAATATGTCAGGGATTAGTGTTGATGTTTACATTCACCACTTAAAGGGGACATATTACATGAAATAGACTTTTACAAGCTTTTCACAGTGTTATAACAGTGTTCCCTCACTATAAGCCTACTATGGACCTATAAACACACTCATGGAGAGTAAAATGGAGACTCTTAAAGAAGGGGTATTACACATCCATATTTAGATCACCATGTTACCTTTGGCTGTTTTGAAAATACTATATTCACAGAAAACAAGGCATTAATATGTTTAATCTCCCTCTCCCTGCTCTCTGCACTAAGTTACTCCCTCTTCAGAGCACTATTACAACGCAATTAGTGTGTATCCTGCTAATGGGGTTTGTGAAGTTGTAGTGTATTGTTTTGTGTCCTGTTTTTGTATATCTATGAAAGATTGCTGAGGGGAAGAATGGTTTGTCGTTGGTTTGTGAGCTGAGCACTGGACAGAATTATACTGCTAAGCATGAGTAGAGCTCCGACAGTGTCCAGGAGAGATCCTGGTCATCCATGCTTGTCGATTACTCAGACAAGCATGGATGACATAAAACCTCTTCAGGTTTTAAACTGGTAGAAAAGGTAGAAAACACCAAAAAAGGCCGTTTTTCATAATGCTCCCACTTTAAAGAATACAGTCTTGTGGCTTTCATTCCTTTTTAAATATGCTTTTTGTCACCTTTCGTAAGTATTTCACATTGTCTAACTTAAACTACTACTGCTGTCTACATTTGGAAAATATACTTTATAAACTTCAACTTTGTTTCCAGTGAGGCATTTATGCATTGGTGCTCCCTCTGCTGTCAGCGACAAGAATGAACAAATTTTTTAAAAGTACATTTTAAATATTATATGTTCTTTAAAAGTAAGAACTAAAGACTGATACAAAAATGAGCATGCTAACAGTGCACTTCCTGATTATCAGATAGTACACTTTATAATTACTGATTTAATTACACATTATATTGTGTTTGTGTGTATGTACTGGGGCAAGAAAAAAAATGCTCAAATACATAAAAAAATAAAATCCGGTACAGAGCTATTTTGGCCTACACATTATGTACAATTAAAGTTTTGGAAACTGGGCAGCCTAGAAAGCAACAAGGTTGACCTAAGGAAGCGAAGTGTAATCTCATTTACAATTCCAGGTTGGATAAAATTACTCTCAGGATTTGGAATGCTCTTGAACAATCCACAGTTTGATCCTTATTCACTATAATATGCCTCATGTTTTATTTATTTTAAAGCATTTGCCACTATCAATGTTTGAAAAAATTCATGTAGATTACTTACCACATCTTTGGTATATTCTTATCAGTTGTAGGTACAGAATGTATTACTGTGGCATGATGAACTGAGACGAACTGAATGTAAGATTTTAATTTGAAAGTTCATAAACTTGATTATCCAATTTGGGTTGCCAGTTTCAATACTAAAATCCAGTTAGTTTAAACCTAAAAGGACTCTCTCTGATCTGAATCCTTATTATCTAAACCCTAGCACGTGCAGCCAATCATTAGTCAGGGCCAGTGCACATTCTGAAGCTCCGTGAGTAAATTCTGGAAATTCTGAGGTTTACGGTGAAACTTGTCCTCTCTCTATTTCTATTTTGTTTTATCTGTTTATCTATGTGCTCTTTCCTGAGTTTAAGGAACAGACCGCAGCTCCCATCTTCAACTGCTTGTTTCCATGGGAACAGTGAGTTAAACCACACTTTGGAACATTCTCTAAAGAAGTAGAAGTAGGAGTAATTTTATGCCATACTGTGGAATATTATAGCCAAAGGAAAAACATTTCCATGGAAATAAGCAGGAGGAGCACCTTCTCCTAGCGTGTAAGAAACAGGTTTGTGGAGATGCAAGCCCGCTCACAGAAAGGACGCATGTTTATGTAAGTTTTTTCCAATGCAATAAAAACAATGAAGAACCAAGAACATGTTTAGGGGTTTTTAGCTAAAAAGTGACATATTGTGGCTTGAATTACATTTGAATTTATAGAAATAGTGTAAAATAATATCCTACTAGACCTGCGTTAAAGAGGCAACTGAAAACTCTTGTGTACATATTGTACATAGCTGTTGTGGTGCTAGTAGTAAATTAAAAATTAAAAGATTGTGTTCCTGAAAATGCTACAGTTTTTCTAACAATTTAGTCAGCATATTATTATATTGAAATATGTTTGTAATATGAATGGTAAATATAAATTGCAACCTTAGCAGTGTATTGGAAAATCTATTTGAAAAAATTTGAATATGACAAAAAAAATACTCACTTTGCACAAAATTACAAAGATGTAACACAAGAGAAGAGTAAGTACAATATATATAAATATATTTCACCAAATCACAAAGGACTAATATATGAGTTATACTGAAGTAACAATCCTCTCCAAGTTGAGGTAAAGAAGTTTACAAATTAACTCTCTAAATCACATTCGGTTAAACTCTGCCCTAATCCCTAACTACACAATATTATACATTCCATAACTTACAAAAAGTACATAAAATAAAAATAAATCATTTCAAATAAAATTAACAAAACAACAAAATATTTACCTGTGCGATGCCGGAATACAGCTCATCTCCACACTGAATATCCACTTGGTAAATCCAACTGTCTCGTCTCTGACAATGCAACTTCTGCTATTGCCAGGCTCCTCCCCCCTCGCCCCCACCCCCTCCCTTTCGTTTTCCCACAGTAACGCACACACACACACACACACACACACACACGGCCACGCACACGCATACACACAAACGTCAGTCTGATTTCCAAGCTCCGAGCTGGACGGGCTTAGCGTCACATTGAATTAACCATCCCGGGCCCTGATGTAACATGTGAGAGACAGAGGAGGGTTAGACAGAGAGAGAGGCATACTGCAGAAAACAAACAAAAGCAAAACATTTTCTTGACTCTTTGTTCAGTTCAGAAAGTTAATGATTTAGGGTTGACTGTGTTATGAGATTATTTAAATTTATGAATGAAATATAAACTTTAAAGGGACACTATGAAAGTTTTTTTTTTTTTTTTTTGATGGGGGCCCGCCACCTGCTTGATTGGAATGTTCTTCAGTATCATCTGACCCATAATTTGGCTTAGTAGACGGATTAGTCTAAGACCAATCTTCTGTGCAATGCAATACAATAACATCTCCTTGGAAACAAGCACAACTAGAAAAGTATATCTAAATGTTTTATATTTTACTACTTAAATATTTAATGTTAATTCAGAGTATATTTTAATTTATGGTAGATTACCTTACAAAAATCCCAAAGTTGCTTCAGAGTACACGAAAAAAAAAAAAAGGGGGGGGGGGGGGGGGGGGGGGGGGGGGGGGGGGGGGGGGCGGGGGGGGGGATGCACATATATTTAGACGCAACATTTTTTCTCAATAAATTATAATTGCATTTATTTTCTTTTTCTTCCTTTTTTTTTTTTTTTTTTTTTTTTTTTTGCAGTGTAGCGGAGATAAAAGGCGAAGTTGCTTCACACCCTTGCCAATTGCATATTTTCATCACATTTGGGCAGATTACTTCAGCACGTACAGGTTTCCCCTTTAAATAGTGCTGCACTGTTTGCTATTGGACATTGGATTTGCCCATGCCAGGGTAGATTACGAAACAGCAGCCGCAGCTCCAAAGCCGATTGGACGGCTGAGGGACTCTAATCAACAAGATTTGACAGTAATAATCTGAACCAGATTATTTTGTGTTTGGCTTGGTTGTAGCTGCAATACAACTGTTTTTTTTTTTTTTTTAATAATTTAAGTGGAACCAAACACTAAATCCACTTCTTTACTAAACTGTGTATATTCCAAATCTCAGCGGGACAATCCTGGTTAAACAAAGGTCAATACTAATAATAATATGGTGTTTTATTAGGATATTCTACTATTCCTTGTCATTTTTGGAAACTTTAATGCAAAGTAGGTCAATACGCCAAATCTAAGTTTGCGCTGCCTTCAGTGGCCTCTGCAATCTCAAGTAGATGGTGACATTACAAAAGACTGCCCTGATTACAGCCAGGTATTTGCGTGGATACCTGTTAGTCCAGGCACACCGGTCCTTTTACCTTCAGACCCCCTCACCCCACTCTCTTCTTTAGTCCTTCAGATACTGCCCAGTTTAGCAGCTCTATTTGAAATGTGTTGTGGGTGGAGTTTAAGTATTTAATCCTACTTTAAAATAAATACAGCTACATTAATATGAATATGGGCTTCTTAGTGTGGCCAAGACCAACCCTAAACCCTGCCCTGATCCTAGCATACTGCTGTCAACATTTGGCATTGGTGGACACTGGAATAAAACAAACTTTTTTTCTAATATAGTACTAGTCTGGTAAAGTGGGACTAAGCACCTAAACCAAACTTGAAATAGAGCTGCTAAACTGGACAGTATATGGAGGATTAAAGCAGAGCGAGAGGGGAGAGGAGGGGTAGGGTCTGGACATATGAGGACCATTGTGCTGGTCTAACAGGTATTCACACTTCAGATGTTTATAATCAGACGCACCTGGATGTAATCAGGGCAGTCATGTGTGATCTCACATAGTACTTGGAATTGCAGTTGCCACTGGAGGCAGCACAATCTCAGTTTCAGATGTTTTTAACCAGGAAGCTGCAAATATACCTACTTTGCACAAAAACTGTCAAAAAAGGACTTGGAACAGTAAACAATGCTATGAAAACACCGTATACACAGTTTAAAAGCTGGTTTAGTGTTTAGTTCCACTTAAAAGGTGTAATATGTTATTGTTTTGTCTGCTATGTTATGGTATTAAACTTGACACAAGCAGGTGACATAATCAGCACACGTTACAGGTCAGATCTGTGGAGAGGCAAGCCCACTCAAAGTAAGTATGCATGTTTTCCAAGATATTAAAAAAAATGAAAGAAAACACAAACAAGATAGACAATTTAATGGTATACACTGCAACATCCCACAAAAAGGAATGAAGGTGACGGACCCTTGAAAAGTTACATTATCTGATGGAGATGTGACTAAACTCACAGGTTTTTCAAAATAAATAAAATCCAATAATTGAAAAAAAGTAAGATAGATCAGTTTAAAGGTGACATGTTATGCAAAATCCACTTGCTTTTTACCATTGTTGTAAATGTTTTACCCACTCAAAGTTACTCATTCATGCACGTTTGTGTAATCTTCATTCTCCTGCAAGCAAGACTCCACTTCTCACTCTTTTACATGATCTGTATCCATAGGTGGCGCTCCAGCAGAACGCCACTTTGTTGTTATGGTGTTATGGTGACGTATTGTAAAGTTAAATCAGCAGACTTGTTGCTTTTATTAGATTGTGGTCAGAAGTAGGTAGAGTATCCAGAAATTGCGCTCAAGTAAAAGTACTATTACTTCAAAATAATATTACGCAAGTAGAGGTACAAAGTAGTAATCTGAGACATTATTCAGGTAAGAGTAAAAAAAAAAAAATTGCCAAAACTATTGCTCAAGTAAAAGTAACTGTTAAGACATAACATCTGATTTAAAATTTGAAGTTCATGTTATTGCAAGAACAAAACATTAAATATTTTTTTCTTTTTTCAAATGATAGTCACAAAAATTTGAAAAGACAACATTATTTCTGAAGGAACGGTGCACGAAACATAAATGTTCAAAGCATTTATTGTCAGCATAAAGATTTTGTCACTTGTAGACTTACTCGCAGTTGGAAGAGTCACCAAAACCTTTACTAAAAGTATGCTGCTAGAAAAGTACTCTGAAAACTACAATTTCTTTAATGTCATTCGGAACAAGTAACTGAGTAAATGCAACAGTTCTGCTGACCGCTGCTTGTTTTTGGTTCAATATTGTATTTACAGTGTCAGTATGTATATATATATATATATATATAAATATATATAAATAATAGTAATGCTGTGTCACGATTACAGCAGACAAAAGCATAAGACGTCTTCAATAATACGGAAACGCAGGGGGAGGACAAGAAAGGACATAGTGCACCTTTAATTATGCTAATGTTTAAACCCAGGCTCAAAACAGTTCTGTTTAGCTGTGCATATGAGGTTTTTATTCTGCACTCTTCTGTTTTAAGGTTAATTTTATGATGATTTTTTATGTTTAGATTTGTTTGTGTTGTGATTTGAATATCTGTCTTATTCTGTAAAGTGTTTGAATTACTTTGTGTACGGATTGTGCTATACAAATAAACTCGCCTTGCCTTCCCTAATTTTTGTCACAAATACCCTGTCTGATGTTACGAATGCTTTGAACAAAAGATAGAGGTCAAGTCATTGTGGAATACTACATGGCTGGATTTTGGCCTGGAGTGTGTATATTTGATGTGCAGTGTGCATAGTGTGACGTGGACCTTGCATAAGTGGTCAGGAGCAGTGAAGTGTGGAACAGATGTGCTCTATACAAAGTCTGATGGATAATTAGGTCATACCACATTTGGCACTTTTCGGTTAGCAGGAAAAACGGTTTAGGAAGCAACGGCCTGCAGAGTCAAATGATATCACATGTTCTAGGTGGTGCAGATGCCATGTGATTAGAAAACAAGAGTAGTACTAGAAAGAAGAGAGTAAGATTAAAAGTACTATAGTTGATTTTTACTGCCCTAACATATAAATATAATAAATAGTTTTAAATGGATTGCTGTGGTCCAGTTATCCTCATTTAACTTATGTTTTCTGAGCATCCAAATTTTTTCTCGTGATGGGTTTCTAAGTGTTTTTCACAGTTTTCAGGCCAGAACGGTAAAGACAGCAACAACTACATGGTTAACTGTGCATTTCCTGACTATCTGACAATAAAATGCTTTATTATTAAGGTAAGGTAAACTTAATTGATTCCTCGTGATGGAAATTAATTCTCTGCATTTGTCCCATCCTTCAACCAGGGCGAGAATAAACTGAAGTAGCCTGAGAGTTTTCAGAGACATGAGGCTAAAGCAGTTTATTTTCCATCAGTGCAGGACCCAAAACCCAGAGACATGAACCCTCAAGATATTGTGATAGTGTTAACCTGTCACACAGGTGGACTGGACTCAAATGCAACACAAAGAGTGCAGTCAAACATTTTAGAAACTACAACAGAAAGTGTCCTTTTAACAGGTAATTCAGCATTTGGTAAAAGCTCTTCCAACACTGGGAATTCAATAAGGGAAACAGGCTGGCGAAATAAACTCAGGAACAGGTAACTTAAACGGGGATAAATGCAGGTTCAGAATTTCAGAATTTCAGAGCATTTCAGATATAAGGCTTGAGTGTTACTTTTGACTGTTCAACAATCTAGCAAGGACTGACAGAACAGAAGCAGTAGTAGTAGTAGCAGTATATATAGACTACTCTGGGCTGATTAACAAAATGAGAGGCAGCTGCAGGGAAAACAGGGAGGTAACAAAAGAAGGACCAGAACATGGAGCTGGATTGGGGATGAACATATAAACAGGCAGAACTGTGACATGTTCATTCTAGTGTAGTGCAGTCCAATGTGGCTATGCTTTTGTTGTAGGGATTATTATATTTCTGATGACGTAAGACAACATAACAAGGACCGAACAGTCCTGAACAGCGCAGAACTGCAATTTCTCTAACAGGGTCACTAGGACAACTTGTCAGGAGCTGTGTGGCACTACTGCGTGGGATTTTTACCTGTTGTGCATGTTTTGGGTTGATGGTCAAAACCTGAGTGCCTGGAGATAAAACACCCAGACACAAACAGAAACATGTAAATTCAGCACAAAATGTCACGGATGATCCAGAAATCAAACCTGGAAACTTCTTGCTGTGAGTGCCAAAAATGCTGGCTGGGGAGAGTTCTTGCGTGGCTAATCAGATTTGTTCTGCCAGATAAACCATGGTGTTGACAGAACTTTTTAAACTTGTGAAATTAACCTTTCTGTGTATTTGCCCAGTGCCTATTTACCACACATGAGCCGTATACTCTGAGGCAGCCTTCATAAACATGCTTTATTTTGGCAACCTGCATTTCCTGCACACTCCCGCCCTGAGCCCAGTGGACCACACAAAATGCACATATCCAGTGTACCAGCTTGTACTGTATTATACTTATGCTATATTATGTTATGTTAAGTTGCAGTATTATGGAAAAGACAGCAAGTTTTAAAAAAATAAAAACCTAAAATACATGAAATTTTTTATTGATAATATTGTAAAAGCCAAAAGTAAAATCTGTCAACTGGTCACAAACTTGTAGGAGTGAATAATATGTAATATTATTCTTGATAATACGTAAATGAAACAATGTTTTTGTAACATTTGTAACTCAAGGTCACTACTTTTATACTGTTTGACACTAAATGGCTTCTGATAACTTCATTTTTATGGGTTATGAGATTATTAGTAAATTATTCAAATCAGCTGTAATTTTGAGATTCCATTTTTCTAATAACTGAGAAATTGAAAAACTGAGCAATATTGATACTCAAATGTGTATCTGTAGGAGTGGTGCTATAGTAGCAGTGTTGAGAGAAATTATACTAAAATTCAATTTTGATACTGAGGAATAGACTCAATACTCAATGCCGATTTCAACACCACAATGATATTTAGACAATAGAATGTCATTTTCAACATTAAATAATAGTACTTTATACGTACGTTATATTCCCATGTGGCCTTATATCTGTGTAATCCGTCAATCGTCCAGGTAGGTTTCATAGTGGTCCATGGGTTTATACTAGTTCTATGTGTCTTATACCTGTTCTGATACAACTCAAGATCATTCTAAAGCTATTCAGGAAAAGTTCATTTCTGTGACTTTTTTTGTCACAGAAATGACTTTTTTTGTGTGACTTTTTTAGTTTTGATACTTGCTTAAATGAGTATCTAGTTTCAGTAGTAGTTTTAGTATTGATTAGTGTCTGATTTACGATACAATGCTAAGTAGAAGTTCTGATAACAATACTATTCCTAAGCTCTGTTATTTTGAGGTAACTCATTTAACAGTACGCTATTGTTAACTTATAACTTTGCAATTAATTATGCATGGGATTTTGCAGCATGAAACATAAGAGTCAGGTTTGCAGAGACACAAGTCTACTCATAGTTTGCTGTTTTGCAAAATGTATCCAAAGCAATAAACCCTACCAAAGTGAAAAACATTTAGTTTTGTCTGAAAAGTTACATACTGTGGCTTTAAATACTAAATTCAAAAGTTACAAAGGGAGTACAAACAGTTACAGGGCAGTGAAGTATCAAATCTGCTTTATTTATAACACCAGTTCAAATGAAAAAAAAAAAAAAAAAAAGAAAAAAAAACTTTGGGGAGGAGTGAAAGAGAAGAGGCAGAAACAGCAGTAGACACACACCAGCTGACCCTGCAGGCGTACAGACAGAGGAACCAGCCAACTGAACTGAACACACGAATGGACTAGCAGTGAGGAGACACCACCGGCGGAAAACATGACACGGGGAAGAGCAGGTTGACAAAACAAGAGATTTGGTCCCCTTGGAAGTACTTTCAGCTGTACAGGTCATTGGTTCCTGTTCTGAAGAGGAAGTTATTTAAACAGTTAGCAACAGGTACAGAGACTTTGTGGCATTTGTAAAACAGAATTATTTTGAATGTTTGTTAATTGCTGAATTAACTGGCCTGTCACGATAATTACTATACTGACTATGACTGACTCACTATAGATACACACTAAAAGATAATTACATTCCGCTGTGTTTTTATTGCAGTTACATCTTGCTAAACTATTTTCTACATATTAAAAGCATGTTTTTTGGGGGATAACCCTGCTTTGGAGTTTATTTATTTGACAGGGAGTTATTGTGTCAGTGGCTTGAATTAGTTTCAATATTCTATTTTATTGTCGATATTTCTTTTAGCAAACTATTACCCTTCAAAATTTGTTATCGTGACAGGTCTAGGAATTAAAAGTTTGGAGAGGAGTTGAGAGAGCCAAGGAGACAAATAAAGATGGAGACTATGAACTTGCTTGCGGTGTCCTAAAACTGAAGACAGACCAGCTCGTTTGCATGAATGTTTTGGTGGACTTAGCAAGTGAAAGAAAGCAAGAGTAAAATAGGATGTGTCTGGTGAAGGAGTAAGGGAAGTTGGGATGTTCAGCTTGCCAAGGGCGGGGTCCGAAAAGAGGCAGCGAGAGAGCTGGGATGTTGCTGACAAAGACGGTGGATGGTGTAAACTATTTTTGATGATTTGAATCGTATTTTTTGAGTAGTTCAGAAGATACAGCGAGCCGGTGAGACAAACAATAGTGGAGACAATGGACACCCTTACCATATGCTATTACAGAAGACTTGACCGAAGACTAACTAGCGTAAACGTTTTGGCGGAATTAGCAACAGGAAGAAAGTGATCACATAGGAAGAGTAAAACAGGATGTGTCTGTTGAAGGAGTGAGGGAAGTCGGGACGTACATACAGCTTGCCAGGGGTGGGGTTCGAAAACAGGCAGAGAGAGAGCTGGGATGGTGCTGATGAAGAAGGTGGACGCTGTAAAGGCATTAAAGGATGTCTAAGGGCCAAGGACAGCTGGAGTCAGTGGAGGGGCCCCAGAACACGGGGCCGGTGGGACTGCAGACGCTGCTGGATCTGCTCGTGGGGGTCTACCAAGAGTTCTGCACATCGCCGTTCGCCAGGGAGAAGTACGTGTGCAGGTTTCTGCAATGGGGTGAGTGTCATTCGATTCATCTAAAAAACTGTAAAATCATTATGTTATATAAGTTGCATTCATGTTCTAGGAAGTGATGATGCCATGATTTTAAAATGTAGGGCAAGGCCAAACTTATGATCCACAAATGCAGAACCTTATCAGTATTGTTAGAGACTTGCCATATTAATCCTATGGCTTGAAGTCCTTTCAGCTGACAACAGGCACATTTTCGGGGCCACTTTCTATCAATAATTTCACTTTTGTTCATTTGGGCTGACAGAGAACATGTTGAACTTTGAGCCAGCTTTTACTTCATGTGGATAGGCAGAGTAATTACAGCAATATTAACCATAAACCAGGTCAACGAGTCTACAGTCTGACCAAGAGCAAATTCTACAGTAGAATTCTGAACTGTCCTCCTGATTAGTTTAAACTACAGGTCAGATTTCTATAGTAGTACCTTTTTAATTGTCATTTTGGACAAGTTTTGACCTGTTTTATTCTTCATATCTCTGTACTGGGCCTGTCCACATGAAACCAAACCTGGCACAACATTTAATATCTTCTCTACAAAAGATATACACTTGTGAATTTTAGTGGATTTATTTATTTCAAACATGTTCTCCCACAACTCTCTCTGTACATTTTTTGCCCTTCTTCAGACCTATAGCAGTTGCATACTTAATGTTTGAATAGTGCTTTAAAATAACAAATTACTTATACTTAAATGTTCAAATACTCAAACAAAAGGTTAGGTCATGAGTAACTAAGTATGAAATCAGTATGAGTAACTTTCTCCAGCACAGGCCAATTTATTGCAAGTTAAGTGCTAATTACAGTATTAGTTAAATTGTTACTAAGCTTGACTCATTCAAAATAAACTATTTGTTCAATGTGATTTTGTGTTAAGGCTGTTTATAAAGTGTTACTTAGTTCTCCTTCTAATCATTGTGTCAACTCATTGTTCCTGATATGTAGCAGTGCTTCTGATAACATGGGTTACTAAGCAACCTCGGTGTTTTGCCTTTTAGACTTGACGCTTTACTTGATTGGATATTCATTAACCCGACCGTCATGTGCCCAGTTAAAGATGAACATATAAAGTGGAAGGTTAACTTTCTATGATCAGTACAGTTACAGTTCACTACACACTATTAAACTGTTTTCTGCTCTATGTTATAGTGTTCTTTCCTCATCACAAACATACCTGGAGTTTTGTCTTATTTCTTTCACACCTGTTTAACACACATATCCTGGATATTTAGGCTGCGTTCTTCTCTCAAACAGAAAACATTCTATTCCACCTTGTAATGTCATATGGTAATACAGGAAGTGCTTCACTGTGTTTGTAAACTCCATACACTAGAATCATATGCATACTTTCAGCCTTTGAAATGCCAATCTCTACTAATAGCTGTTAATTTTAAAACTACCACTTCATGTCATCACAAGGTGGAACAGAACCTTTTGAGCTTTGGAAATGTAGGCTAATAATCCAGAATTACTCAAACATGTGTAAATTAAACAAAACACAACTCCAGGATTGTTTTTTGATGAGGTAACAACATTCTAACACAGATAAAAGTCAATTGTGTGTAATATAGGAGCTTTAAGTTCATAGCACACAGCAGAGCAAGTTAGAAAAGTTACATAATGCACCTTTAAATACAGTAGTGACTTATAAACCATCTCTCATATGGCATTCATCATTCAGGTCAACCTCATGAGCCATTTTTGACCTATGATGCTAATGTGTGCTGTGGAGGTGTTTAACGCCATTGTGGGTGGTGTACAACAGCTGCAATGAGAAACAGCCTCAACCTAAATACAGTAGCAGAGTGGTTAGCTCTCTCACCTCACAGTCGCAGTTTCAATTCCCAGACTGTCATTTTCAACAGAAATCATGTCAACATAATTTCAAATAGCAACAATTTTCAGCAAAGTTATGAGACAGGACAGTGGTGGACATTAAGTTGAGTGCGAAGCTCAGTATGGGTTGGTGGTTTGAGCACTACTTTCATGACTATATATTGCAAATATGGCTTTCCATAGTTTGCATTAGGGAGGGCATCTGGCCTAATTAATTAATTAATTTAATTAATTAACACAGACTCTAAAAATTTGGAATAACATCAGAAAACTTTTATATAACGTATTACCTTTATACTCTAAATACCACAAGTTAAAGGTGCATTATGTAACTGATGGAGTCTACAGTCTGCTTGTCACCATGGAGATGTTATCGCTTTGCCTGGATGCTCCACCCAATGGCATTGAAAGTATATATCTTGCATTTTTCATTGCAAAAAAGTCCCACACTGAAAAACATGCTATCAAGACAAGCCCCTCTCCACAGATCTGACTTGTAACATAGCCTCTCATCAGCTGTTATGTTTAATGCCAAACGGTGGAACATCCAGGCAAAGCAATAACTTCTCTATGGAGACAAGCAGACATCAGAAGTCACTTAATGCACCTTTTAAGTAAGCATTAATCACATCTATTAACTAACTGAGTATATTTTAGCATTGTGCACGAACTGAACAGAGCAAGTGCATATCTTTATTTTGAATCAGCGTAGTTATAAATATTCGTGGTGCTCTATTGGAATGCTTCTATTTTGGGCCAGTGAAGCGTTCCATTCCTTACTGCATATGCATGTTTAAATGAGCTCTGACGCGGGCTGTGTTTGTATTAAAGATGAGGCTGGCGGTATTAACGGAGCACAGGGAGGTTAAAACAATGTGTCACAGGCCAAACATGTCCATTTGAGTGTCTTACATTAGAGCAGTGTTTCCCAATCAGGAGTACAAGGACCCCTGGGAGTATACGAGCACTTGCCAGCGGGATGTTTTTCATTGTGTTTTTGAGCTATAAAACCACCTATCATTGGATTAAGACACACTGTGGAACATTCAGCCAAAGCAATAACATCTCCATCATGACAGAATACATGTTTTCCAAGGCGTTTTACTAACAACAGCTGCACAGTGGCTGAGTGGAAGAAGGTTTTTGGGTTTGATCTCCCAGTTGCCCAGGCCTTTCTGTGTGGAGTTTGCATGTTCTGCCTGTGTCTGTGCACCCCATCAACCCAAAATATGCACAATAGATGAAATCCCGCAGCTAAGGTAGTCCCAACCAAAACTAGCTCAAGATCTGGAGATGGGTCCCTGGACAATAAACTGTTCCTTAACCGTAACAAGAAAAACGCCTGGATGTAGACTGACAGGGAGACATATTTAATGTCATTCATACATGTTTGTAATTTTCCTGTACTCAAGACATTATTGCCCCCATCTACCCCCCTTTTCACCACCACCAGTACACACCCACTACTCCGTACTTACTTTGCATTTTAATTTACTATGATACACATAAAATTCACCATTGCCACATAACCATTTTGAAACAAATTTTAAAAGTCTGCTCCTCGCTACTGTGATGTGGAGCTAGCCATGCAGTGCTTTGTTGGGATGACTTTTACGACGATGTATTGCAAAAGGGAAGGCGGCAATCAGCTCCTAGTACCTCATTGGAAATCAATTCAGAAATCAACTGACTTATTTCTCTTATTAAGTCGTTTTAGATGAATATTTGGATTTAAAATGTCCAAAATACAATATAATGACTCACGATTGTCATGAATTATAACCATATAGCAGACAAAAGCATATTTTCTTCTTGTCTTCTTTAAAAATGATCTCATTCAGAATACTTCAAATTGCATCAATAAACATGACAAAATGAGTAATCACAAATGTTTTTTATGGTCGTATATCTTGCTCACTGTTGACTGTATGCATTATAGGTACGGGCCATTGGTCTTAGCAGTAGGATGCAGTAGGGGTACATTTACAGCCAGGGGACAGGTGACAGTGGTGGGATTACTGGGCCTTTAACACTGCTTTAAATGGAGTTCTATGCTGTCAGTGTGAAATAGCATTCAGACTGATCACCAGCAAGGTCCCTGTGTTCTGTGACCCCAGTGACTCTGAACAGCAGCAAGAACATGTAAGCTAACACTGCACCGCTGACCGCACAGGGCGAGCCACCACGACTGTCAGGGTAATGTTTACACTCTACATTGTGCATTGTCAGCACTTATTCGCTACAAGTTTGGTTTTAAACAACCTCAGTGTAATTCTAGTAAGGGGAATTACCTCTACAAATGTCATATCTGCTGCCTGAGTCCAACCAGAAAGTAAAATTATAAAAAATAAATAACTAAATGCTACCGTGAAGAGCCTGCCTCTCATCCCCGCCTAAATCACTACTCTCTCCATTCTTGCAGTATATACTATACTTATCAGACTTAATAAGAACATTTTTTGACCATTATTTTTCTCATACAACAACTAAAGCTAGACTGACATTGACTTCAAGTGACACTTCAACACCAAATTTCAAGTGTTTTTGATGAAAATTGTTGGAGGAGATGTCAAAAGTACAATGGTTTATGCTTTTGTCAGTCTCCACTATGGCTGAATTCCTATAGGGTTTTGTCTTTCTATGTTGATTTTTTGGGGAGTTGGGCCATTTTTTATTTTTAATTTTTGAGGTGACACTACTGAGCCATATTTGAATTTTTTTCTTGGTCTTCACTCATCAAATTTTCCCTGCTGGTTTATAACTTGATTTTTGAGATTTTTGGGCTCTTAACGCAGTTTTACTTAGTCCCTTACCAGTTCAATTCTCATCTCTTGGCTCGGGCTTAATTATATTACCTGCATTTTAATGAAATGAGTAGTCTAACCTTTCAAACTGACTAATCGCTGAGTAGACAGTTTTAGCTTGTTTGCTGTCTTCATATGGCCTAAATATAACGTCTGCATTTGTTCTGGTGTGCACAGATTCTGGCTGTGCTCCATGACACCTGCCCCTGCTGTTGCATCGCTCTAGGATGAGATATGACTTGGAATAATTAGTCCAATGCACTCTATTTATTCATGCTGACTTACAAGAATGCTATTTTAAGAGAAAGACGACCCACTGTAGTGCCCTTTTTTTGAACAATCAAAACGTTCAATAACAATTTTGGGAATGTATATGCTGTTAAATTAACAATAAAATTGTAAAAATGTAAATATGTTGTTTAAAAGGACCTGTATGTGTTTTTTTACCCTTATTTTTAGGAAATCTGTCTTAGCCCCAGTACAGATATATTGTATAAGCAGCTCTTGAGGTCAAAATAAGTCATATTTCTGAAGGTGGCACGTCATCTGGATGATTCCATGGAAACAGAATGTTAAAACCATACTTTGGGATATTCTCCATGGAGATATGCTTTTTGCCATACTGAAAAAAATCACAGCTAAAGGAATATTTTCATGGAAACAAGCAGGAAAAGGCCCTCTTCCAGCTCAAATAAGAGTCAGGTTTGTGGAGATGCAAGCCCGCTCATAGTAAAAAGCTTTTTTTTTTTTTTTTTTTTTACATTTTTCAGTGCAATGAACACAACCAACATTTTTTTTTAAAAGCTTTTATTTTAGTACATACTGTGGCTTTAAATTCTTTAATTCCCTCTTCAAAAATCAGTCATCAAGTTTTTTTTTGGACCACTGCTTAGCACAATGATAATGACTGAACTGTTGAATGGGGATTTTTTTTTTCTTACATCAGAGACAACACAGACGCAGACACAACAATACTATGTCCCAAGGCATTTTTTGGATTCACAAACATAGTTCCACTGGTGTCCCATTTGATTTGTTTTTTATATATATATGTTAAAATGAAATGCAGTACATGCGACCGTTACACATTTTACATTACAAATATTACAATCTGACATTCTAAATCTCTCTATGTAATTTCACCGAACATTGATTGATGAGTTGTACCGAACAGATTACACTGTACCAGAGAGAGCAATGATTTGAATTGGGTTTCATATTAACCTCTGTAAAACCAAAGTCAGTCCAATCAGTGTTCATACCATTCTATTGTTCCCATGTAGGGCCGTTTCCAGCCTTTAGTGGGCCCTTGGTAAGATACTGTGGGGGGCCACTATGACAAATTTCGATGCAGATTCTGATGACCCAAAACATGCCACTATGAGCCTGTAAAATGCTCAGCCCACAACCCTATGTCACCTGTGATCCCACATGACAATTTTCCATAGCTACAGAAAAGCAGAATGCAAAACAATACACTACAACTTCACAAACCTGATGTGATGTGCATTAGTTTTTTTTTTTTAGCAAAATGCATGGTGATTTTGTTGTGATAGTTGTTACAGACCTTTCCTTGGGAGCTTTTTTTAATGTCTTGGTAAATGAGGGTACAATAACCATAAAACTTAAAATTACACTACAACCAAAATGAAAGGAGGCTCTGTGAGTACCAAACTAGGGTATAAGTTAAACACAAAAGATCAAGTTTCTCAGTCTCAGATTGAAGTCAAATTTACAAAGTTTCAGGGTTCAGAGTCATACAAGCAGCATGCCGTCCAGACACAGAATCCAGCAGCCAGGAGTGGCAGGGGGCGGGTCCTTTAAAGGGGTGCTGCCACAGGTGGAAGGTCACGATTGGCCAGGCTCTTGATTGTAGCTCCAATTGTAGCTCCAGCAGACCTGGAGAGGACCGTGGAGAGACAGCAGGGACAATACATAGGCCTGTAGGAGGAGCTGGAAGCCTAGGACTGTAACAACAGTGCTCTGAAGGGGTATTGACTTAGCATTGAGAGCAAAAGGAAGGGGAACTCAGAGCATTAAAGTGAAATAGTTTTTTGGCATATAGCATTTTCAAAACAAAAGGTAAAATGGTGATCTAAATATGTGTTAGCAATTAAAATCCCATAGAAGTGTTATACCCCCTCTTTAAAGTCTTTATATTATAAATCTCTTTATTAGATTGCCTGATCAGCCAATTCCTTGTACATTCTGTTTGAATGTAGAAAGTTCTGATCACAGTTTAATTATAAAGTCCTACCCAAATCTCATTCAGTAGATTTTTCTGAACTTAAAGGGCTTGTGACTGTAGCAGATTTTTTTTTTTATATATTTGAGCAAAATTTGTCTTGCACCACTACAGATATATTGTATAAGCACCTCTTTTCAAAGCATTTTATTGCCCGGTAATCGGGAAGCGCACCCCTTCCAAACTCCACTCTGGTCTCTGAAAGTTGTGAAAAGTGCTTATAAACAGTATCCTACCTCGGATACCCCTATATTTTGTGTGTGATAAGTATCTTTGTACACAGTCTGTATATAGCTGTGTTTGTGTTCTGTACAGCTGCATGGCCTGTTGACTCCCTACATGGGCGTCCTATCTGGGCAGGGCATGGGAGCCAGAGTCAACACACAGAGGAACCAGCCCTGCCAGCCCCACTGTTTTCACTGTAGGTTCACTGGACCATTAGGCCGCCACAAACACAGCCTGTCCCTCCTGCTTCACTTCAGATACGCAGCAAGATATGTGAATAGAATATTGGTCTAATTCTAGTTCATTTTAAACGGTCTGCGGCAGTCCAAAGTTATTCCTCACTTACCTTATTCATTCCGAGTTCAATGAGTTTATAAGTGCCGTTTATAAGTGCCGTTTGCAACTTTCAGAGACAAGAGCAGAGATTGCTGTCACGATAATGCTGACTACATCTAGCATGTTAAGCACACACTTCCTGACTCTTGGGCAATATAATGCTTTATAATTACATTTATTTATTTATCTTTATTTATACAGGGGAATCCAACAAGAGCACTTGGGGTCTCTTTTTCATGGGTGCCCTGTTTAAAATACAATAGAAGCAGAAAAAAACAAATAAGTATACAAGTCCATATAAAACATTAAAAACAGGTGCACGTGTGTGTATAAAAGTTTGTGACCAGACTATTAAATTGTGGTTGTGTCACTAACATATTCACTTTTACATGCAGACAGCAGAATTATTTTTGACCTCAAGAGTTGCTTATATATTTGTGCTTGAGAAAGACAAATTTTGCTCAAACATATGGAAAAAAATTGGTATAGAGCTTGTAAATGTATTCTTGAATAGCACAGAGTCAGCGAGTTTCAGGCATAGGCTGCACGATAATCGCAATAGCATGGGATTCTTGCATTAGTTTAGCCTTGCATATTTCTTGTCTTTAATAATAATTCTTCTTAATATGTGCACTTTGAATAGAACCCAAAAACAAACAAACAAAATTGCAAACCTAATCAAAATTGCAATGGAAAAAACCCAATCTGACATTTTGCCAAAATGGTCCAGCTCTAGTGTGAGGATACAGCAGTAATGCAGTCTACTAAAACAGAACAGCTACAATATGTTTTCTGCAGAATAAGATCCTGTCACGGTTTGTGTGGTGCGGACTCAAGTGCGGCACAAAAGAGTGTCCAAAAACAGGTTTATTATCAAAAAACAGAAAACAGAACCTGCATGGTCCATAACCAAAAAACAGGAACACAGATGAACAAACTGAAGACGAACCAAAGACAGGGCTAACAAAAGACAAGGATCCAGCAACTAAACAGAATATAAAGGCTGCCCCCCTGATTGGCAACAAGGAACAGGTGTGGAGCCAACCAGGGAGGCAGCAACTAAAAACAGGGAGGAACAAAGCTGGATCTGGAGTGGGGACGGGACAGGAATGGGAACAAGGGACAGGAACCAGGGACCACCGGCGGGGCAGACCAGGAGGGAAGGGGACAGAACCCCCCGTGGGGGCAAACAGGAAGAACAGGAACAGAACCCCCCCGGCGGGGCAGACCAGAAGGGAAGGGGACAGAACCCCCCCGGTGGTCGAAGGCAGGCAGGGTCAGGGTCCAGGCAGGGACAGGGTCCAGGCAGGGACAGGGTCCAGGCAGGGACAGGGTCCAGGCAGGGACAGGGTCCAGAGCCCCCGGTGGGGCAACCGGGCAGAACCATCACAGATCCTGTGTTGACTTTAACCAAAATATGTGCCATGTCTGCCAAATAAATGTTCTGTACAATTCTCTATGGAAATTTGATATCCCAAAAATGAACCGTTTTCAAAGTAAAATATGTCACTGAGCTTTCAAGTTATCTTGAGGGGACACTTCTTCTTCTTACTTTTTAATTATTTATTAGGCCCGAGCCGGAGACAACGTCCCGGCGAGGGACTCATTAAAACCGCGTCCGAAACGGGGGAAATGGCAAAAATCAAGTGGTTAACACGCCCCGACATGCCAGTGAGTGGTGTCAAAAATTAGAACTCGCCAAGCTCTAATTGTCACGAAAGACCGCGAAAAAAAATAACGAAAGGCGACTCGGTAGCGCCACCTCAAACTTTGATTTTCATTGGGCCTATGGGAGCCCGACTCGGAAAAAAGTGAACCTAAAAATCTGAAACTCACATCAAAAAATAGAACATGTCGGGGCATGACAAAAATGATATTATGGCCCCGCCCTAAAATGTACAGGAAGTCGGCCATATTGGATCAAACCCGGTGATGACAAAAGCGCACACCCTCACATTCAGGACATCTCCTCGCACAGTTTTCATCACAAACACTTCAAATTTGGCCAAAACCCACTAAACCCATGTGAGATTAAAGATCATCAATTATATTTGAATATGACTTTGGGTGTGGTCATGGTGAATTTTCTACAAAATCGCAATTTTTTGATATATTTCAATAAAATATTTCTCTTTCACACAATGTTTTGTTGGGAAAACGCTAATACAGCGTTTATGCACATTTGTGAGCTGAACACACAATGATATGCAAATCATGACTATATCTCACAAAATGACTCTCTAGCGCCCTCTTCAAATTTCATTTTCAAAAATTCATAGAAGACAATTGATTTGTCGTGGACTTGTGAAAAAATTCACAGGGGCCTTATTTGTGATCGGGCACAATGTAAGAAGTCACATGACTGTAGCTTTTATGGTTTAGGAGAGAAATAATGGGTGGAAAATGCGTTTCCATTATTATTATTATTCTTTTCCTCGCGACTTCAAAACCATTTTTGACCCCCTGAACGTTAACGAAAACTCATTTTATTGGACCCAAAATTCAAGTCTGGTGAAAAATTAATTATTTTGATGGGCAAAAAAATTAATGTTTTAAAATGACTCAATAGCGCCACCTCAAAAATAAAAAAACATTACGGCAATGACAGGCCTTTTTCATCGTAGACAAATGAAATTTGGTAGAACCATAGAACATGTCAAGACAAGTAAAAAATTATGTTATGACCCCACCCTAAACCCTACAGGGAGTCGGCCATTGTGCCCGGAAATCAATTTTTTTGAAATTTTAACTCTCACATTTGGATTTTTTACGCTGTGGATTTTCATTCAAGAAACTTCCAAATTGGCAAAAGGAACTAGACCCATGTGGGATTCCAGTCTCCTACCTTGGATTTTTCTAAGTCATAAATTGTGGGTGTGGCCAGCCTACCAAAAAAAAAGCTCTTTTTTAAAGTATTACATCGCACGTAACTCAAACATGCAGTGTCCCATTTCCCGGCATTAATATACGTTTTGTTCAAAATCTTGCTCTGAGTGCATACATATACAATTTATAGGGGTTAGACATTACATTGCTCCCACAGCGCCCCCTTGAACTTTTGAATGGGACCAAAAAAATTACTTTGTCATAAACATTTGAAATTTGGCATGAAGATGTGGCTTGACATACTGAACAAAAAAGCCAATGAGAACATACCTCTATTTGTAACTATGTTACCGTGGTAACCGTGGAAATGGTCAGAAATGTGTCATTGAAATGAATGGGGTTCAGAGTACTGGACTTTGTTGTCGACTAAATAGATGCTCTGAACTAATCCAACTATGACCCTAAATTCAAGGTTGATGAAAATATCTGTATTTTCTTGTGCAAAAAAATTAATGCTTCAAAATGACTCGGTAGCGCCACCTCAAAGTTCAAAGTACATTACGGCAATGACAGACCTTTTCCATCGTAGACAAATGAAATTTGGTAGAACCATAGAACATGTCAAGACAAGTAAAAAATTATATTATGACCCCACCCTAAACCCTACAGGAAGTCGGCCATTGTGGGCGGAAACCCATTTTTTTGAAATTTTAACTCTCACGTTTGGATTTTTACGCCATGGATTTTCATTGAAAAAACTTGAAAATTGGGTCAAAATGTACTAGGCCCATGTGGGATTAAAGCCGACTCACTCACTTGGATTTTTCTAAGTCATAAAAAATGTGGGTGTGGCCAACATGCAAAGAAAAATTGTGTTTTTTTAAGTATTAAATTGCATCTAACTCAAATATGCAGTGTCCTGTTAACCGGCATTAATATACATTTTGGTCACATTGTTCATCTGAATGTAATGATATACAGTTTACACACAGCTGAGACAATCCATTGCTCCACAGCGCCCCCTTGAAATTTTGAATTGGACCCAAAAAATTTTACTTTTTCAAAAATATTTGAAATTTGGCATGGACATTCCTATCCCCATACTGAACAAAAAAAGCCCAAGGGAACATACCTCTATTTCCAAGTGTGTTGCCATGGCAACAACCAACATCTCTCATTGAAATACATGGGTTTTGGTTAACTGGGATGAAACTATTTACTTTGTCATAAACCATTGAAATTTGCTACACATATTCCACTCATCATACTGAAGAAAAAAGTCAATGAAGACATACCTCTATTTCCAACCGTGCAGGTGTGAAAATGTCATAAATGCTCTCATTGGAATGAATGGAGTAGTATTACTCAGTCGCTGATTTTGGTGGGAGGGGCGATGTAAGTGGGAACGACAAGCGCGAACTCCGCGGTTGCGTGAACCCCGCGGTCGCAAGGGGTGGCGAGGGCCTTTATCACTGCTTGCAGTTTTAATTATTATTATTATCATTATAATTTTTGGAAATGTGGGTTGTTTCATTCGGTTTAGTTCTGTGATGCGTTGATAGAACCAGTAGCTGAATGTATTTACTTGTTTACTTATTTATTTATTTGACAAAGCACGTCAATGAACATCTTTAAAAAGTTCACTGTAACTAATATATGCCAGATTATAGCAAAGAAGCAAATTTCCATTTGTTGTCCATAGGCAGGTAACACAATAGGCCAGACTGCTTGCTGTTGAAGTTTTGTTAAAGTTGTTTTAGTTTAAACAACTAGTCCCGCCCTCGTAGCCCTTTCTGCTGCTGTGATAATGACACAGAAACAACTCCATGTGATAGTGTCTGGCGGTTGTTTCATATAGTTCTCCAATCTTTGCCCTTGAACATGCAGTGAGACAAGAGTCAAGTATCTAGAATAGTGATGGGACTTATGGCTCTTCTATGGGATCTGTCATTTTTAGATTCATTTATATAAAAGAGCCATATAAAAAGTGTGTAAAAAGTTCTCACTTGTCTGGTCTGCTCTGCTTCTGTGATGATTATTGTGTTGGTTCAGTGTTAATCAGCATAAAAAATGCATACAAATTTGAAACAAAAAGATTCACTTTTTAAAATTGAGATCCGGTTCCAACTACTCCCATTGTGGAACCGTTCAAAAGAGCCGACTCATTTATGAATGTCACATCACTAGCTAAATCACTTATTTCCCTCTGTAAATCTGGCCCTGAAAGCTTAAAGGTCCTATATTATGCAAATTTGAGTCTTTTGTGCTTTAAGCTGTGTTATAATGTTGTTATCTTCTCAAAAACATAGCTGGAGTTGTGTTTTGTTTCATTTGCAAATGTCTGAGTAATCCTTTCTCCAAAACTCAAAAAGCTCTGTTTCACCTTGTGATGTCGTGAAGTGGTAGTTTTCAAGTTAACACCTTTAGTGTAGTTTTACCTTTCATTAAATTCCAGGGCTGAAGTGATCCTAAAGATTCTAGTAAAGGTGAATGGAGTTAAAAACCACAGTGGAGCACGTCTTGTATTACCACATGACATCACAAGGTGGAACAAAGTGTTTTCTGTTTGACAGAAGAACTCAGCCCTAAATATGCAGGGTTTGTGTGTTAAACATGTGAATGAAAAAACACAACTCCCGGTATGTTTTTGATGAGGAAACAACATTATAACAGAGACAGAAAATTGCGTAATATGGGAACTTTAACATCTTCTTGGTTATATCTCAGTCATGCTGAAGGTCTAGATATCCTCTTGTCTTTTGTTTACATTATATTACAGATAAATTATTATTATTAGCATGAGTCTTTATTTTTTATTTTTTTTGCAGTTGAGAGGACTGTTTTTCCCCGTACAATGATTTTTTATGGTCCATATGGTGCTTGTTGGCTGTCTCATGGTGGTGTGTATCATCACTGGCATCACATAGACCTGTCCTGACATGTCCTATGTGCTTGTCGTTGTCAGGCCGTCTGCTAGCGCTAACACGACTTAACTTGTTTATTTGCACAGCTCTGTTTAAGTCATCTGCCGGCTTGCCCCCTATCAGAATGTCAACAATGCAACAGTTTTTTGCTTGTTTTTGTTTTTCCAGTAGCCTAGCATATTATTCTTTTGTTGGTGTGTTTAATGCCATTTGAAATATAATATGAGTTTACTGTGTAAAATAAACTTGAGTTGTCTATGTAGGGGAGACAAAGTATGGCTAAACTAAATTACTCTGAGTAATTATCAGGGAGAGTCATTGAAAGACCTGTATGTAGCCTGTGCTCTCAGTTTAAAAAATGTTAATACAGTCACAGCTGAACTTGTTGCCAGACTCTGCAGATAACCTGCAGACAGGACACAAATACGTTTTTCTCATTTTCTGTATATGGACAGCATATACTGCAGTAGAGGCATTACTAGCACTGATAAATAATTGGCTGCAGGTGCATATTTATTTATTTCAGGGACATATTAATTAACATTTCTGTAAATATACCAGAATTGGCCAAGAGGGGCAGTTTTCATCTGTATTCCCATGACAGATGTTAACGTCAGCCTAGAGGTAGCAATCCAAATGAGAGTCTCATGTGAGGATCATTCTGCTTTCTGATTGGATAATCATCTTGAAAATCAAAACACCGAACACCAAAAGCAACATGCGTAGACATCATGTCTACTGTTTTTATAGTCAAGACTAAATCAGCGTTCATGCATTGTTATCAGTAAAACTGATAATAACATTATCAGTAATATTAGTTTGAACATGTTTACCTCATATCTTGGGACAAAGAAAGGTCAAGTTTATAGAATTTAATTGGGTGAAACAAAACATAACTCACGGTATGTTTTTGATGAAGAAAAAACATTATAACATAGATCAGAAAACAGTGATCAGATTGGCCCTTTAATTTAACAAATCAATAGGTTTTATCGAAAGATGAGCATGACTTTCTCACAGTGTTTAATTAGAGTGTTGGCTGCTGTATTATCGTGGCATGTGTAGAGCCCACACAAATCTCCTCCTTGTTCTAGTATTTTCCAGTGAAGATGACTTGCTTGCCATAAAGGGAGTTCCTCTTGGACAATAACTGTCTGTGTCTGCGGGGGCGCCTAAAAATAGCAGCCATTATTCACAAATCCTGGCATATTTTCCAGACCTATATTTTTATTATCATTCCGCCGCCTCTGCTCCGTGAGACGAAAGTGTGTCAAAGGTGCACCAGTGTAAACAGGGGAAGAGAGGGACTGCTTTCCGACAGTACGTGTTTAGAGTTGTTTCTAACTAAATTAGGTCTGGATAAGTGCCAAGTTCCACTGAATAAATTACATTATAACAACTGACAAAAACTGACACTAAAGTGTTGGCATTTTAGAGCCTTACCTGATTATTACTGTCTTGAAAACATCAAAAACCAAAACTAGTGCAGTAGTCAGGAGTTATTCCTCACTTACCTTGTACATTCCAAGCATCCTAATTATTCTCCAAGATGAGATTTTCGCAAATTACAGAGGCCAGAACGGGGTTTGTCGACACATAATGTTAACTACCAAGTTAACAGCACACTTCCTGATTCTGGGACAATAAAATGCTTTATAATGACATGCTGACAGTAGGCCACACGTCAGACATAATTTGACCTCAAGAACTGCTTATACAATGTGTCTGTACTGAGGCAAGACACATTTTTGCTTTAATACATGGAAAAAAATCTTTAACATTTAGTAAAGTAGAGCACAATCTTGTCATAAAAATGACTGTGCAATCAGCACAGCATCAGGGCCCCCTGGAGAGTCCTGGAGCCATGTGCTTGTATGGACCGCTTTCAGCAAAAAAAACGACGTTGACAGAACGGAGAGTTTTCCATCCAAAAATAGGTTGACAACAATAGCCGAAAATAGAACACTGTGGCATATGTGAAGAATCCAGCTGCAATATGAAGTTTGTTTATGTGGTGTTTGTGGAAAGTCTCTCTTCTGAATGTCAAGGCTAAAAACAGGGTTGTAAAATATAACTATTAATGTTTTTGTAATCTCCCACAGCTGAGCCTCTGGTCCGACAAGTGAAGAGGACCAGGATCAAGAGGGAGGACTTCCACATTCTCAAGGTGATTGGACGAGGGACCTTCAGTGAGGTGAGACTTAAAGGACCCGCACCCACTTTTTCTGTTAGCATGCTAGTTGTTGTAAGTGTTACTGTGAATGCAAAACTCTGGCTGCAGAAAGCTGTGGAAAAAAACGCTCAAAAACTCATTGCGGTGAAAAATTAGGAAGCAAGGAATGTGTTGAGAAATAAATTCAGACTACTGCAAACAATTGTAAAGATGGTAAAAGACAGTAAAAAAAAAAAAAAAAAAAAAAAGTACAGTGCCTTTGATATGAAAGTGCATTTAACTATTTATTTCACAAAACCACAGTTATATTATATATATGTAAAATTTTAATCCAATTCTTGCCTAGTTTTTCCAGTTATTTTAAGTTAAAGTTTAAAGTTTAAACAGCCAGAGAAAGGCCTTCCTTGAGTGTATTCCCTGCACTTTGGATGGAGATTTCAGTGCTGATGACATAAGAAGAGCTATTTTATATGAGCACTCAACCAAAATGCCCTTTCCCACAAATTGCCGCTTAACTGAAGTATAACTAAGATTAAAAAGAAAAGAAAAAAAACCTTCCATATGCACTTGATCCATTAGATTAGGAGTGACCTCTGGCTGTGGTTACATGTGCACTCAAAAATCCAATTATGATCAGACTTTCTTATGTTATTAAAATGACATGTAAACAGCTAAATCACCAGTTTTCTCTCTGATCATGGACTCTCTGATTACTCATGCCATTTAAATAACCTTACAGGTCAAGAAATCAGGTAATAATCAGATTTTGGTGTTCATGTAAACATAGCCATTATTAACAAATCATACAGTTTATAAAGCTACCTGCAGTGAATTTCAGATGACCCAAAATATGATCTAATAATATGACTAATTCTATACAATATCAGTCTCATTAGCCACACCAGTTGTATTCAAGACATGGCATATTGATACTGCTGCTTTATAGGAATGAACTCCATAAGCAGTAAATACGTTTTTCCTCCCCCCTTTAGGTGGCTGTGGCCCGGATGCGCAGCACTCAGCAGGTCTACGCTCTGAAGATCATGAACAAGTGGGACATGCTTCAGAGAGGAGAGGTAATCAAAAATAGAGTTGAAATAAAAAAAATATTAAAGCAACTGTATTATTATGTTTAAATCAAATATAGCTTTTACTGATATCAACTGTAATGTTTATTTATTTTTTATCACATTGAACATGATGGCCAAGATGTCTGTGTTATGATTTTGGTTCTCAAGACGATAATCCAATCAGACAGCAGAATCAGCCTCACATGAGTCTTTCAATTACTTGGCCAGCTTCAATGCCAAAATCCAGGTTTAAACCTAAAAAGACTTTCTCTGAGCTGAATCCACACTACTTAAACCCCAGCACCTGCAGCCAAACATGAATCAGTGCTAGTGCACCCTCTGCAGCTCAGTGAGTGAATTCTGGAGGTTCTGAGCTTTCATGTGAGGCCTGTCCATATCCTGAGAATGAGTTGCAAACTTGTATTTGTCCTCTATGTGCAGGTTTCCTTTAAAAATATTTGTCTTTGTCTTATATGGTTTTTCCCCAAACACTCAAATTCGCTTTCCAGTTTTGTGCATTACTCGTTCATTTGCCATACTTTGTAGTGAACTACTTCTTTACCTTCCCAAGGCAGCTGTGGCTATAGACTGATAGAAGCAGGGCTGCCAATCTGTACCATCTGCCCGTTAAACCACCATTAAAACCTTTTGCTAATGTCTTTAATTTGCAGACAGCATGTTACCAGGAGGAGAGGGAGGTGCTGCTCAAGGGAGACCGGCGCTGGATCACAGAGCTGCACTATGCCTTTCAGGACGACAACTATCTGGTATGGACCTCCTTTAGTATGGTACTGTGCAACCATTTCAACAGTTGATTGTGATAGCCAAAGATTTTCATTAAATATATAAATCATACTGTTGTTTTTATTTTAAAAAGGTTTTACACACTAATAAATCTGTCATAAATGGGATTCAGCTCACCTATGGTTATGGAAGAAAACAAGTAAGGAACGCTACATCAGGCCCAATTTTAGGCTTTGCTTTTGTTGCAGTAATAAACTCTATACCTGAATGAACGAATGGATGAATGAAGTTTATTTGAGCAGGTACAAGAGAGAAAGTAAGCGATAACAAGCAATAACATTTATCATATGTAAGATTTGCACGGAGCTCAAAAGGAGTAAGCAGAAGTAGATACTTAGCTTACCCCCCTACTTTATCCACTACAATAGCAACACAGCACTTGATTGATACCTATTTGAAAAGTTATTATTTTACATACAAACATTAGTGTAAAGGGTCAGAATCAAAAATTCTTGAATAATCATCAGGAGTCCCACAAGGCTCAGTCTCAGTTCTCAATTATTTTTAATCCTGGTCAATTGACGTGACATTTGTGAGTGGGTGTGTGTCTGCAGTACCTGGTCATGGATTACTATGTGGGCGGGGACCTCCTGACGCTGCTCAGTAAGTTTGGAGACCGTCTGCCTGAGGACATGGCTCAGTTTTACCTGGCTGAGATGGTATTGGCCATTGACTCTGTTCACAGACTGGGATATGTGCACAGGTGAGTAAAATTATGTGAGACCAATGAGCTCCCTCCTTTTACATAATAAACAAATCTGATTGGACGGGCACGTTTGAGCCTGGCTTGAAACACAGTGGAGGGAATGGTGACCAGAAAGATGTCCCTCTTTTTAGAAAATAAAGAGATAACTTTCTGGAGTTACCGGGAAACCAGTTTATGGCCTTGTGCATGTAAACACAACTCTTAAAAGACCTGATCAATCTTTAAAGAGTATCACATTTTTATCTCGTCTTATCTATCTCAATTTGACCACAGGGACATCAAGCCAGACAACATCCTCCTGACTGCAGACGGACACATCAGACTGGGGGACTTTGGTTCATGTCTGCGGCTTTCTGAGGACGGCCTGGTGAGTGCAAACAGTACATATAGTCATAGAATTTGGTTGTGTTTTTGGATGTCACAATCTTGATTTATAATAATGATATTACAGTGCTAACTCTTTTCAGCAGGATTGTAACAATTGTGCATAATGTAATGATAAATAAATCCAGGACTAAACCAGAACAAAACCCAAATTAACCAGACCTGTGAACTTCGAACAGAATTGTATTATTCAATCTTTTGTCCGTGTATTTGAGCAAAATTTGTCTTACCCTTGTACAAATATATTATATAAGTAGCTCTTGGCTTATTTAGCTCTTTACTTACTTATTTGCTTACTTACTTAGCTCTTTGCTAAACAGGAAGTGTGCAGTTAGTATGCTAGTTGTTGTTTTTAACAGGAACCAAAAAACATGATCATATCACACCAATTCTTGCGTCTTTGCACTGGCTTCCTGTTAATTTTAGAGTTAATTTTAAGATTTTATTGTTTGTTTTTAAAGCTTTGAATGGACTGGCCCCGGATTACATCTCGGACCTCATCCAGATTTACACCCCGGTGCGCGCTCTGAGGTCTGAGGGCCAGCTCCAGCTCGTGGTGCCTAAGACCAGACTTAAAACCAGAGGGGACAGGGCCTTTTCTGTGGTTGGACCTAAACTGTGGAACGCCCTGCCCCCTCACGTTCGAACAGCTCCCACTGTCGAGTGTTTTAAGTCTCGTCTTAAGGCCCACTTTTATTCTCTGGCTTTTAACACCGCGTGAGTTGTGTGGTCCTCTGTGTTTTTTTTTTTTATTTATTTTTGAATTTTATTGTATTATATTGATTTTATGTACAGTTATTTATTTTTTATTTTTTTGTACTTTTTATAGAGTTGCGCTTATTTAATTTTACTGGTTTTACTTTTGTAAGATTAGTGAAATTAAATGAGTATCTATGTATTTTCATTGTTGTTCTTTTTATTTTTATTTTTAGTCACTGTGTCTCTGTGCAGCACTTTGGAAACAATTTGTTTATGAAATGTGCTATATAAATAAAGTGGATTGGATTGGATTGGATTATCTATACTGATGGCAAAAGTTTTGTGAAAAGTGCTTATAAATTCAGTGCAATAAATACGTAAGATGCTCAGAATGCATAAGGTAAGTCAGGAATACCTTTAGACCACTGCAAACCATTGAAAATGAACCAGTTCTGTTTTTCACATTTTTAAGACAGTAAAAATCATACACAGCGCCCTTATGGTCTTGTAATACCCTGCTAGCTCCTTAGCTGTATTATTTACATAGGTGAATACTTGTTTCCCTCAGATCCATTCGACGGTGGCGGTTGGGACCCCAGATTACCTGTCCCCTGAGATCCTGAGGGCCATAGATGGAGGAGGGGGCTATGGCTTTGAGTGTGACTGGTGGGCCCTGGGCATCTGTGCCTACGAGATGCTACTCGGGTGCACTCCATTTTACGCCGAATCCATCACAGAGACCTATGCCAAGATCATACACTTTCAGGTCAGGACCACAGATGTGTATATTTAAAGGGCCTCTACTCAATTTTTTTCCATGTATTTGAGCTAAATTTGTGTTGCAACAGTATATTGTATAAGCAGCTCTTGAGTTCAAAATAAGTTAGCAAAATTTATATTGGTTGATAATCAGGAGGTTAGCATGCTAGGAATAACTTTGGACTCATGGAAATTGGTAGGATTAACTAGCCATGTTTTCTAAATTTTAACAATAATAAAATAAAAAAAATACACAATTTTAACAACAATAAAAATCAGGTACAGCACCATTAAAAAGGACCTTGAAACAGCAAGTTTTAAGCTTTAAAATACCATAATGCAATAGCTGCATTGCTAATCACACATTTAATTATGGCAAAGCAAGAGTTAAAGTAATAGTAAGAGTGATGGATGGATGGACGAACAAGAGGATGGAGGATTGTCCATGGACAATTATTTTAATCCATGTTGTGTGTGAAATAATGCAAAGGTTAATTAAATTTATTCAAAAATATAGTAAGTATAGTATAAGACACTTGATATTTCAACATCTATCTGTATATCAGACACATAGCTTACCATCATTCTCAATCCAAAATGTATTAGTAATAATACAGATTCCATAATAGTTCACAGTCAAAAACAACAAGGCTTCTTGTATCTTAACTTACCTTATAAGCTTAATGCCAAAGGAGCAGTTTAGCACACATATGGAAGAGTCCATTGTGACCAGCGGTCAGTAGAGTGGCCAAAAACTGTACTCAAGTGAGAATAGCATTACTTCAAAAAATGTTACTCAAGTAGAAGTACAAAGTAGCGGTCGAAGAAATTACTCAATAAAACTGAGAAAAAAAACACATTATATCAGAAGGACGCAAACATAAAAAAAAAAAAAAAATCATCTTATATTGTCAACATAAAGCTTTTATCACTGCTAGACTTACTCACGATGGGAAGAGCAACAAAAACTTTACTCAAGTAAGAATACTGCATAAAAGTATGCTGCAAGAAAAGAACTCTGAAAAGTACAATTTCTTTAAAAAGTTACTCAAGTAAATGTAACTGAATAGATGTAACTGAGCATTACCCACCATAATGACCTGATACTGTTTCAGGTCATTTCCATCCTAAACCAAGGACATACATACCACTACATTATGTACCATCAAAAAACCTACAAAACATTTCTTGTCGCCAGTGGTAACCGAATGCCACTAACAGTTTATCTTGTGGCATTTCTGTTATAAAACAAACAGTGGGTGGTACATGCTTGAAGTTGGGATGACTAAACACATTTAAAGAGGAGATTACAAGAGCTGTGCTGTTGTTTTAATTCACAGGAGTACTTTGAGTTCCCCCCATCTGGCCCGGAGCTTTCGGACAGCGCACACTTGTTCATCACGGGTCTAATCTGCGAACGGGACGTCAGGCTGGGTGGGAGGGGCCTAAGCGACTTTAGGACACACCCCTTTTTCAGTGGCGTGGACTGGAGCTCCCTGCACAAAGCCCCAGCACCCTACGAACCAGAAGTGACCAACCCGACAGATACGTCCAACTTTGATGTAGTGGACGACTGCCTGAGTGAAATGGTACTGAAATGTATACAGATATATTTTGCTAAATTTGTTTTTATCATGCAATAGTTTTTAAAGGTCCTGTACCAATTTTTTTCACCAAAATGCAAAATGTATCTTGCTCCAGTACAGATATATTGTATAAGCAGTTGAGGTCAAAATAAGTCAGCTGTGACAATGACAATAAGCAAGGGTGCATTAGCATGCTAGTTATTGTTAGTAAAAGCACAGCAAAATTCCACACTGGTTTCTGACAGTTTACACATCAGTCCCAGCATTAATTTGCCAAATTAGATAACCTGTGTATTTGTGTTATTATTTCAGGTAACATCAGTGAGTGGCCTTGACCAAAAGTAGAGCTATCCTAAAAGTACATTACAAACATCAACTCATTGGACCTCTTCTTTTTCACATCTGTTTGTTTCAGGAGACCCTTTCAGACTTGATGGAGCCAGCTCCTGTGGGGGTGCACCTGGCTTTTGTTGGATACTCCTACACCGCCACCAGGTGATTTTACTGAGCCCATCCTAATGTCCACACTACAGCCTCACCACAGCCCCTCCGCTCTGCTTTATATGTGTTTATATTTGTTTAACTGAGACTTGTTTTACAGCCAGACGGGGGCCTTGGACCGCAGCGAGGACATCATGCTACAGATTGACCACACACGGCTCAGGGAGTGTGAGAGGCTGTATACCCCGGAAAAACTGGTGAGGAGACAAGCCTTTGACAGGTTTGATAGGTAGTAACAGTGGGTGTCAGTTCTTGTTTAATAAAAACTGTGTCACTTTGATCTTCACGCTATTTCATGAGCACTGTAGCTGTGCTGCACAGTCCAGAGCACCTATTCTTTTTACTGTTGGTCTGGATCCAGACACTGAGCAGAAGTGCCCTACTTTATCTCGCTCACATCATAACTGCCTTTGTAAAGTGGGACAGGCATTAGTTGTGCACAATCTGCTCTCTGAGTAGCAGTAGCTTAGTACAGACATTTGCCTTTGGGCAAGAGACTTTACTTGCAATGGTCCAGAAAGGCACATCTGTGTTAGTCTGCCCCATGGCAGTTGTGGCAGTAGCAGTAGCTTGCCATCTCAAGTGTTGATTGAATGAACAATGCTCCACAATATGCTTGGAGTATTTAGAAATGCTATATATAAAGTCATTGTATCATGTTTTTAAAATGTATCAAAGTAACTTATAAAAAAAGGTTTTCTTTAAACAAACTATACATTTGCAAGTCATGTGATATTACAGGGACGCGTCTTGATGGTTTATTTACACAGAGTAGTCAAATTAGCTGGTGTAACACGTTATGGTAATGGCAACATCACATGACTTTTTTGAGAAAGACTGCAGAAAGCATCAGCAACATGTCAAGGTTTGAGCAAACAGGTTTATTTGAAAGAATGCCTTTTTGAAAAACCAAAAGAGTGCCAATGAAGTATGTGTTAAGAAAAAGCACTTACTAAGCCTCTGTTGTTCTCAGAGGCAGCTTTGGCAGCTCCGGGGTTCTCTGCCTGATAACCTGAACGTCCTGCTGCAGCTGCCTGTATCTCTGGGACATGGGCCAACTGTCTCCTCTATGTCCACTACTGTGTCCACAATCTCCACCATGTCCACAACTGTGTCCACAACTGTGTCCACTGTCCCGTCTGTGTCCAACATGTCCACTCAAACCCCGGAGGATGAGGAGGACACCCACATATCTACTGTTCAAGAAGACCTGCATAGGTATCTCACCCAACGCACCTGACTCAAGGACTAAAAATGACCTTAATATATGAATACAGCATTGCAACATTACTTTATAATGACTGCTGTGTGCTGTCTGCATCTAATCATAAAGCGTTTTTATCCTGAGTGAGCCAGCAAGTAATGCTGGTGCGCTATTAGCCTGATAGTTGTTGTTAACATTAATGTGATGGCCAAACTTTGCTCTGGTCTTGTGAAAAGCTCTTATAAACTCATTGCTGTGATCAGTGCATCTAGTTAAATCTGGTCACTAGAGCAGTATGGTCAGTGGTCATAATGGTAATGCTAGCTTCGAGCTTAATAAATATTACACAAATATAATGCCAAACTGACCAAACTGAAATAATCCACATGTAAAAACAACTGTTTTTTCTTTAGCCAGTGACATCCACCCGCAGCTTATTTTGATCCCCATCTGGCAAGTTTATTTGTATTTGCCCAATTCTTACACAAAGCAATTTGAAGTGCTTTACAGAATAAGAAAGACATTAAAATTATCATCATCTGCAGTGTGCTGAGCCTGCTGCTCTTCCTGAGGTCATATCTGAGACTAGATATTGATTTTAGTGCGACAGCCAAAAAAAAGCAAAGAAAAAACCCCATAGAGATACAATTGGGGTGGAAAAAGCTATTAGGCTGCTAAGAATGCAATAGGAAAATAAGAATTTACTGTCAAACAATTTAAAATACATTTTTAAGACAAAAAATACATATTTTTATATACAATGTTTTTATACTCATATCAGATCTATTAATAACTGAAATCTGAGCTCATTGGCATAGTCTGCTTCCAATTCTGAATACCCATTGCTGACAAACTACATCATCATGGTTGGCCTAAGTTAGTCCTGAAGTCATGGCATAAAATTGCAAGTGCACTGCCCATATAAATGTGTTTTTATTTTCTCTCCAGACGTCTGCAGGAGGCGGAGAGGAGGTGTGGTGAGCTGGAGCAAGAGATGGACAAGCTCAGAGGAGAACTGACGGACTGCAGAGCCACCAAGGCCTTAAACGAGAGTCAGATACACCTACAAGAAGGTAGCACTAGTTTCACTTTGTTTAATATCACGAGTGGTGGCATAGTGTTTGGAGTACTTTTTTTACTTTTTTAGCTTTCACTCATCAAAAACATACCTGAAATTTTCTTTGTCTTAATTTGTTCATGCACATTTGGGAAAGCCATACCCGCATGCTACAGCCATCTCCTCAAGAGCTAAAATTGTCATTTGATTCTCCGCTAACTTTAGTGATACTACTTCACTTGGCCTTGTTGCAGGCATTGCTGAGGGCAAAGAAACTATTCAAATAATTTTCTATGTTTTGAATCAGGGATGTTTTTTCCAAACAATCTATTAAACAACATTAAGCTACATTTGCAGCATGGCTATTGTCAAGGTGATGCTAACAGATAGTAGGAAAGCAAATCTAATATCTAATATCTAGCAGATCATTACTTTCATTGTTAAGATTGCGACAGGGACAACCTACCCACTCATTGTGACAACCGGCTCACGTTGTTGCAATTGATTTTGTTGTCATTAGTTTTCCATAACATTTAATCACAATAAGAAATGAAAAGGCAGTGTACCTCAAAACAAGACTGTGGATTCAAAAAAAAAAAAAATGCCTGAAAATTCAGATTCTTTAGATTTGAAAAGGAAATTGGAAAAGTGAATGGGTCAAAAACCAAGAAATGCTCAGACTACTGCCTATCAGTAAGCTGGCCCACAAGATAAACTCTCACAGTATTTGTGATAAATTTGGTTCACAAATTCCCGAGAATCCATCTGGTCCGGCTCAGGGCAGCATTGCGGTTTGGGAGAAATCCAAAGGTAAAGCACTTAAACAAACCAAAACAAACATGAATGATGCCGATAGACGTACTTCAGCCTACTTTAAATACAAACTATTCTGTTTTTGAAAAGCATTCAGAGGTAAGCGCTTTGTGCATTTGTGATGGAAAAGGTGTTTGTGCTTTTCTCTCAGCTGGATGCAACAAAAGTCTTTTTAGTAAAACTTCTTTTTAAGTTTTTAAGCTAAGGTATCAATGACTTTTGGGATGTTTTGATGATGTACATCCCCTCTATCTTTCATCTCAGAAAATTCTCCCTTATCAGAAAGAGGATAGTCCCTTTGGCCTGGCCCTGTTTTCAGTTGAACAGATATCTGAAGTAGACCACCACACAGCAGGCACTTTACGGTCAGCCCTTCTTCAGGAGTTTGGAATGGATTCCAGACAATATGAGACGCTTTGAGTAAACAAAGTGCTCCGGCTCACAGCGTGTGCTTACACTGAGCCCGAGTCAGAGTAAATAGTCCCAGAATAGCCCCCATCTGATGGAGCGTGGAGAGACGTGGGCTGTAAATCTGTGCGGAGGTAAGGCGCTTCCTGCTGGACAAACTGCTGCATGGAGCTGTTAGTATTTGCGGATTTTGTTGTCAAAAGTATCGAAAATCAGCTACAAATTGATCCTAAAATGAATATCAAAACTAGATACTTATTTGAACAAGTATTGAGAACTAAAAAAGTCACATCAACAGGACAGAATTGAATCTTCCCTGAACAGCTTTAGAATGATCTTGAGCTGCATCAGAACAAATCATAGACTACTATACACTCATGGACCACTATGGAGCCTACCTGGATGACTGAGGGATTACACAGATATAAGACCAAAGTGGTATCATTGTGATACTGGAATCAGTATGAAATCTATTCCTTGTATCAAAATTAAGTTTGAAATTTTAATATTGCGCCAACACTAACTGGGTATATTTGCAAAATATTGGGGGATATTGTGTTACTCATTTGCCTGGGATTCAGAATACATACTTCCCCAATACTTTACAAAATTGTGAGCGTGGTCACTGGTGAATCTCACTGAGTCCAGATAGCCATGATTAACTGATGGATTAGCCAATCAGGGAAATGCATGATCCATACGCATCATAACTAATATGGCTGCTTATGAGGAAAAAATAACAGGGAAAAATATCACATGGGACTGAAGAACTTTGTGCACATATGCCAAATCAATGAGCGGAGCACTCATTCACCAAACTAATCTGAGATGAGATAAGTTTGATTTTATTCAAAATGATGACCAATGATGACCAGTGAGCTCCTTTGTTTCACATGAGTCACTGAAATAAACAGATCTAATTAATCTGGCTTGAGACATGACGGAGGCCCTGGGAACCAGACTGACATCCATCTGTATAAAAATATAGAAAGATATCAAGTAGAACAGTACTTTTACTTGAGTAAAAGTTTTGGCTACTCTTCCCACTGTGAGTAAATCTACAAGTGACAAAAGCTTTATGTTGACAATATGAAATGATTTGAACATTTTTTTATTTGAATAGTTTCTTTCTTTTTTAAAGAAACTGTACTTGAGAGTAGTTTTCAAACACCATACTTTTAATCCTACTCTAGTAATACTTTGTTTAAAGTAAAAGTATCTTACTTGAGTAAAACTTACTGTGCACACAGTGAGAAAGTGTACAAGTGATCTAACCTTTGAAAATATTCATCTAATGAGAATTATTTAATATTTGTCCTTCCAATTATATTAACTTTAAATTATAAATCAGATGTTATGTCCAGATGGTTACTCTTACAATTACTTATAGGCCTAGTAGTTTCCCAAAGTACTTTTTTATTCTTACCCACATAACTTCATGGACCACTACATTGTACTTCTCTTTGAGTAATATTATTATTATTTTTGAAGTAATACTCTTACTCTTACTTGAACGCAGTTTTTGTCTACCCACCTCTACTTCTTCTTGAGTAATATTGTTTTGAAGTGACACTAATCTTATTTCACTATTTATATTTTGTAGAACCACATAATATCACAGATACACGCCTGTATTTTCAATTGCAAGAGCATGCACATTTCTTTGCCAACGTTTGTTACTTTTCTTCTCCATATTATGCATGTGCTCATGATGCTGCTGCTAACATGCTAACACTCCAAACAGATGCTTTATCACTATGGCGTCTGACAATGCTTTCTCTCGTCCAAACACAGAGCTGCCTGCACACTGTATGGACGCACCTGCAGATGTAAGCGCATTATTTACACCTTTACTATTTTACTATACCTATTTTACTATACCTATACTAGGATTTTACTATTTATTTATTTATGATCATTTATATTACAATACAACAAATAGCAAGTATAGCAGAAGAGGGCCAACTGTATCCTATTGACTGATCTGTCGTGTGTTTCAGAGGGAGAGATCGCCCCCTGTCTGCCACTACCCATTGGTGATCCCTCTCCACAGGCACATGCTTCTCTTTCACAGGGTAAGTTATCAGGAATTGGATCTTTTTTTGTCAAGTATTTAATTGGATAAATATGGTTACTCAATGGTCATTGAAAGTGGAACTGAATGATAAATTCTTCCTTTTTTTGCTACTAAACTGTGTATATTGTGTTTGAATAGATTTGTTCACTGTCCCTAGTCATCTTTTGATTATTTCAGTTCAAACTAGGTACATTTGTGGCCTTCTGTCTGCAAGTTAAGGCACTGGCAACTGTCTAATAAAATTAATATGTGTAGATTTATATGAATTTTAAAATATGTACTTGTTTGAGTATCCGCAACCATGTGCTTTTAGGTACGCCGACCACAGGTGAGGACTGAGTGCTACCTACTGGTGTGTTGCAGAGGGCAGATGCTGACCTAAAGAGGGCGCTGTGACACTGAGTTCTTCTGTAGTGCGTAGCTGAGACTGACCACAGCGGATAACATGAACAAGAGGCAAAGACTTTCAGAGCTTCAGATGTCATGTTAAAGTGTGTGTGGACAAGCTCATATCCAAAGATAATTTAACCCAGGCAATAAGGAGGACATGAAGAGAAGAGCTCTGAACTGCCTTATGTCAATTTATACATACTGAACTGCCTTATCTCAACTTCTGCACTGCAAAAAACATAACATGACTTGAACTCAGAGTATTTGTCTTGATTTGAGGAGTTTAACTAGTTTTGATTTATCTACTGTAGCGTTTTGGTGTAAGGAATCACGCCAAATTTCTTCTGAGCACAAGGGCTTCTGAAGTCTGTAACTTAGGCCAAAACAAGAGCAAAACAACAGCAGTCTCAACTCACCAAAGCCAGTTTCCTAAACAGACCAGGAACTGATGAATCAAATCTTCACATCGTCGACATAGCAACCAAGTGTCACATACAAGAGAAGTTACATGAACAACAACACATAAACAGTTACAAAAATGACAAAAAGGTGTCAATTCTGAACTAAATACAACATATCGGATCATTACAGTAGATTTCTAACTGTGAGGAATAAAATATCGTGTTTCAGTACAGTTTTTCTCAGTCACTCTGGCACATTTTCTGAAACTTTTCATAAATCTGGCAAATCTTTAGCGTACTTTGCAAAACTATTCACACAAGACACAAAACAAATCAGAACATTTGAGAAAGTAAACTTTGTGAACAAAACATATAACACTCTTGTAAAAATGACACTTTGTGGATCAAATATAAACACAGTCATGAGATATATAAACTTATCTAATCATCATCCAGACGCTGGACGGAGAATGCTACAACACTTTTAGACGTGTAGTGTGATGGAGTAGGACCAGTATTGCACTGTTTCTGCAGAGCATATGCTATAAATATGTGTCAAATCAGGTTCTGCAAAAAGGGTTTTGTAGTTTTGATATGAGAGATACGGCTTGGAGATGGATAAGGTTGTGCCAACATGAGTATTTGCTCCCTGAGAGATAAGTTGTTGAAATTTGTGCCAAAATTTTGCCTTTACTGCCACAGCAATTGAAAAAAACATAAAACTGTAAGCAAAGTAAGCTGTCAATGATGGTCTTCAAAAAATATAAATCTGTCTCTCTTTCTCTCTCTCTCTCTTTCTATCGCACACACACACTCTCAAAATGAATATTGTCAACTCAAGTCGTGTCAACTCTGTTTTGCAGTGCAGTCCAGCAGTGGCTATAAACTTACTTGAATAATGTCTGAGGTAAAGGCATATTATGAGTGCTCTAACCACAACTGTGCATGGAGTTGGGTGTTTTGACAGAATCTGCACCTTAGACTGGTTTGTACTGTGTAAAAAATATGTTATAGTGTGTCGAAAAAAGGCACTTATAAAAATGCATGCAATGGTTTAAAGATCCTATATTATGCAAATACACTGTTTTACATATATTTTGTTAATCCAAAATGAAACATGTGTGGATGCTGTTCTTTATTCATCCTGCAAACATCTCCTGCTCAAAGGCTAAAGACCTCGTTTCTCTTCCTTTTTATGAACACCCTAGTCTGTTTAGCCCGCACATTGATCTGACACTTTCAGATCATTTCTGAGCTCCAGCGGCTTTCATCATGAACCATATCTAGCTTTCTACCTCCTTTATCTGCACTGAGGACTAAGTTGAATTTCTTGACTTTATGACCATATTATTCATTATTTTAAGTACTCAAATACATGATAACAATGCTAAAAATATCACAGTAATAGCCTACATAATGCATAATATTGGATCTTTAATATTTGTTGTAAATGACACTACTGGGGGAATGTGTCAGGATTTAAAGGTGCGCTATGCTACTTTTCGGATGGGGGATGCTTTGCCTGAGATGTTCCACAGTATAGCATTTATTTGAATACAGAGGTGTGTATTGCTAAAGAGAAACTGTTTGTGGTGTTTCATACTATCTTAATGCAGAACATTTCAGAAAAAGCAACAAAAGCAGGTGGAAAAGCACTAGAAAAATGACACAGTGCACCTTTAATGAAACAATGAGGCACTTTTGTGAAACATGTTGCACTTTGATCAATGTATAAACAATATGCTGTTATATTTTTATACTTAGCTCACGTCATATTGACATTTGCACTCTAGAGTCTGGTATGAGATGTACTGAACCTTAAGGCAGTCACTGGTTTTACTGATACATACTACCAGGAAAAAGTTCTGGACGCACTTCATTCATTCACTCATTCATTTCATTTATGGTTCTTCTTTATTTCCATGATTATTTCCATTGTAGATTCTCACTGAATGCATCAGAATGCTGAATGGGCACATATGGAAATATGAAATAGACTCAAAATAACTCAAAACTTGCTTTAAATAAATAAAATAGCCACCCTATGCTTTGAACCCTGGTTTGTGCTTTCATCAATTCTTGACCCTGAAAGACCCGGCAAAATGAAAACCATTTCAGGACACATTAAGAAGCTCACCGAGAGAAGGCCAAGGTATTGCAGCACTGTCAACAAAGTAAAGGGTGGGCATTTTGAGAATTTAAATATAAAAAATATTTTTAAAAATATCCCTGCTTAGACTTCTGCCCCACTACCAGGCACCAGATAAGTGGAAGAAAATGGATGGATGGATATATTTAGTTGAGTTGTTTAACTTTTGTTCTTTACTACATAATTCCATATGTCTTGCTTCATATATTTGATGTCTTCTTTGTGTATATAGAATGTAGAAAGTGATAAACATGAAGAAACAAAAATTGAATGAGATGTTGTGTCCAGACTTTTGACTGGTAGTGTACCTGATATACATGCTGTACATGAATATTATGTATGAACATATAAATATGAAGTGTTAAGACGTGTGGATTTTGAAAAAGCGTGCGCTCAAATTCATATTCAGTAGTATTTTAATAGTGTGTACAACAAAATTTGAAATACTGTGTCTTAATTAATTTATGCTATTTGCTGAGCTTTAATAAAATGCAATGTGCAAAATAGTTCTGTGATTTATGTGACTGACTCCTGGGTTTGTTCTGTAGTTCAAAATTACCTTTTTTTAAATACTACTACTACTACTACTACTACTACTACTACTACTACTACTACTACTACTACTACTACTACTACTACTACTCATACTACTTCTACTACTACTACTCATACTACTTCTACTACTACTACTACTACTACTACTACTACTACTACTACTAATAATAATAATAATAATAATAATAATAATACAAATTTGAATCTCTCATTGTATCCATGGAACTTGTCTCAAAACCTGTGCATAACTATATCAGACCTGAACAATTTGGGGAAAATATTGAATTTACATTTTTCTGGTAAGCATTGTGATTTTGATTAGATTTGCAGTTTATGTTTTAATAGGATTCTGTTCAAAGTTCACATTTTAAAGACTAGTTTTGCAGTGGTACTGATGGCTCAATAGCAGGTGGAAAAATCAGCGTCTGATTCTAAGCAAATTGCCCAGGAATTGGATGCACCCATATGCAAATAAAGACGCAAATCTACCGTTGGAAACCACCAAAGGTCTCCTAGTGACAAGGAAACTACCCAACAAGTCACTACAACTCTGATTTTAAATCATGCTCTTTAAGGACATTTATCTGCAAAGTGACATTTAAAATAACCAGTAGATCATTAAGTCTATGAACAGCACGCATGGACTTAATTTCAACAAGTCTTATTTGTGCAGTAAAAATATGAAAGCATTCTTTCTTTAAAAAAATCACTCAACATTACTCCTGACTGATGACCTGCTGAAAGCAGTGATAAAATGGAGTTACATGATTTTTACTTAAACACATTCCTGTTTTAACACATGATACTTTGATTAATTAATAGTCTCAATTGTTTTGAAAATGAGGCCGAGTGGGGCATGAAAAGTAAAAAAAACGTTGTACATGTCTCACGGTCTTTGCGCAGCACAGCCACAAAATTTGCCTAAAATGATAAAATTTCCAATTCACAGAATTTGCTCCCGTTTGCACATACAAAGTCAGTTAAACTCCCTAAAAGAGTTAGCACATAGCTGGTTAGCCTCCGCAATGCCTCTGAACTTTTAATAGGCTATTAGAAATTTATACCAGAGCAGACTCCGAAGTGGAGGGGACTGTTAAGCTGCATAAGGACTAGTGCAGCCCATCTGCATAAGCCCAGTAAACTGTAGAGGGATCACGACAATGTTACACAATTTTGTAAGAACTTTTTATTAGTTATTTATTTCTTAACTTTTTATTGTAACAACTTAAAATAATTTATATAACACACTGACTTATAAACACTTTCAAACATTTAGATGAGAAAATAAGGAATAATTTACATAACTTAAAAAACAAAACAAAAAAATATACAAACTTGCTGAAGAGTATAGCTGCACAGTCAGCCAAATACAGCCTTTTGCCTCTTAACCAATCACCTACAGACATTCAGCTTCATCTCACCGCAGCAGTAGAACCACCGGCCTCCTCAGCTTCTTGCCCTCCATTATCCACACCCTTCCTCACATTGCTCTTGGGTCTACCAGCTGCGGTCTAAGCGCCAGTCTACCCATTCACTCAAAGTAAAGTCCAAGTTTAAAGTTTATGTCACTTATTTGGCAGAAGGTCTGTAAACTACTTGTCTCCTTGGAGATTTTTTCCATTTCTTATCTCTATTATCTCTGTGGAGACAAGCAAATTATGCCACAAGGCCAATTTACAGGTGAGATCTGTGGAGTATGCATGTTTTTCAAGCCAAATACGTAGCTATAAAAACACCTTTAATTGAATAATGTAATGAAGATATAATAATCCAAAATAAATATGTCTAATCATACACATATAATTAGTAGACATGGTGTTCGATGCTCATGCTATCAGCCACTTAGCCACTCAGCGAATCTGGAGCCAGTCCCTTGTATTTTTTCCTATAGCCGTTAGCATTAGCCCCAAAACTCACAAATTATAAATAATCAAGAAGGTGTCAGATGTTACCAACCCATTTACTACATTTGAGTGACGCTAAAACCTTGTTAAAAGTTACTGATGAGTGTGTAAAACTTTTGGTGTTTTATTTTAGATCATAATTAGCATGTAAAAGTGCCTTTGGGGATTGGCTTCACCATTCATTTGTATGTAATGGAACACACATCACATATTGCTTTGGACTGGCCAAGTGATCAAGTTGTAACAGATGTAACAGCAATAACATCTCCATGGAGACAAGTGCGCCCCAGAAACGTTACATAGTACACTTTTAAGTCCCCCCTGGTTGAATATCATATTGTTACATGTAGTAGGGATTGGAGTAGAGTAAGTAGGGGTTGATCTTGCGTTCCTGAGGGTTGAAGCTGCTGTTGTCCTGTGCGTGGCGGCGGTAGTAGCGTCTCAGGGCGGGGCTCCCTGGGTGACACTGTCTGACGTGAAGGAAGTACTCGTCGGGTCTGCTGGACGTGTAGCCACAGTCCTCGCACACAAAGATCTTGGAGCGGCGTTGGCGGTAGGCGTACTGCTGGTGCACCCCATGGATCTTCCTCATGTGAGACTCCAGGGAGCAGCGCTGAGTGAAGGCCTTATCACACAGCTCGCACTTGTATGGTCGGATGCCTGCAGAATGAGAAAAGGGAGGTTGTTTCTTAGTTAAAGAGGTTGTGGCAATGCATGCTTGTCAATGTTTGATTTTGCCAGATTTCGGAAGCAAAGCATGGATGTGCCTGGTTAGTATTTGGATGGTAGACTGCTGGGAAAACCAGATGCCACAATGGGGCGGTTGTTGGTTTCTTGCAGTTGTTGTATCCTTAAGACACTTTTTTTCAGATTGTCTAGTATGAATCTAGTGTGTGAGCAACTGGTGGTGGTCAGAGAGGCTTCACCGACCACCATGAAGAATGAAAACAGTGTAAAGGCCTTTGAGTGTCATAAAAGACTGTATAAATTCAATGCATTATGAAAAACAATAGCTTATGATTGTTCTGTTTTCTTTACTATCAAAGTTATCAGCACCACTGCATTTCAATCAATACTCAGCCATGTTGGATTTTTGACCTCGGATCAAACTCGAGGTTTGGAAACGTTACCTTCCGAGTAGGAGATGAATTCCAAGATGTTGCCTGTTTGCTCTGTCTGCCACTGAGTAAAATGTGGTAGTGGAATTTCCAGTGCAGTACCTGTGTGAGTCCGCATGTGTCTCTTGAGGTCGAAGGTGTCATTAAAGCCCTTGCCACAGTAGCGACAGGGATGCCTCTTCACCAGGCTGTGGCACTTAAGATGGCGGGTCAACATGCGCTGCAGAGGGAACACTTTGTGGCACACCTGGCACACAAAGTCTCCAGAGCTGGGGGAGCTGCGAGGACGCGACTGCAACAAACAAATAAAAAAGAAAAATCCATCTGAAATGTAGTCACAATGTATACAAGGAAGGCATTTTTCTGTCAGTTTAAACTTTCATTTAACAAAATAAAGATATTGTTTTATTTTATTAGGATAATCATAACCTTATTATTGCTAGGTAACAGTTGAACAGTTGAATGAAATGACCTCTACGTCACATCTGCTGCTCGTGTCCAACTGGGAGATAAAACTATAAACTTCACCAAAATAAAAATAAAAAAACAACTAGATGTTATTTTTTGTAAAATAGTTAATGTAATAATGTTAACAATGTAAAATGATTAGTGTGACTGTAATCATACGCATAAATAATAAGAGGAAATGACAATGATAATAAGTCTGTTCACCTTGGCTCTGCTGATGAGGGCCATAGCAGTGGGGTGGTAGTATGTGTTCCGTAGCATGAGAGTTGGCCATTCCTGCGCTGAGTCAGACCCTGAACACACCACGGGGACAGGGACTCGGATGTCAGCCGCTGCTCCACAGCCTGGAGGAGGCACCGGGGGAGGGGCTGACTGCTGGCTGTCTGCACCTGACGACTGATCTGTTGAAGAGTCCGGACCTGAAATAACAATATCGTTAAACAGGTTGTGTTTATGTTCGAGAATTTGAGGCATCTGCTCTCAAATGTGTCCAACTAGAATCGTTTGATGCAATTTTGATACAATCAACAAACAAATTCTACCAGTCCTCTAGTCTTTTTCTAAGCCGGGTGTTCACAACACAGTTTTGGCCATCTGCAATAAACAGTTTCTGATTGTGGGGAAAACCTTGAACTGTATCTAAAAATTGTGCGTTGTAGGTCTCAGAGTGAGACCGGGACAAAGTTCAAACTTAGAATCACCGTTTGACCAAAGATGAGCTGAGACTGACATCAAGCCTGTCTGATATTTTGGAGTCTTGGTCTCAGAGTGAGTTCTCCTCTCACTCTGTCTGTGATCAGTCTTTGTGGTCAACAGTAAAAACAATGGCTCCTCAGAACGGGAGCATCTCTCCCTGATTCCCTTTCATTTACTAACTTTTACAAACACCCCTTACATGCTGTGCTAGCCATTAAACACACAGAACCTGATATTCGCTCTGACAGACTTTCGTCATAGCCACAACTGATAGTGTGCATCATTGCAGTGTGTGCTGTTGTACCATTTAAAGACCTCACATCCTGTAATGTGAAATCCAATAATCTTATACCATATGAAAATTTTTTAGATGTTTATCACGTGTTGTTGTTATGCAGTATTGTACATGTTTCATTGCTTGTCTAATCAAATTCAATAATTTTACTATTATTTTGAAAAAAAAAAAAAATGTAATGTAAATAAATATGTAATGTTTTTTCCTTAGATTTATTTGTTAAATTTTCTTTATTGCTTGTTGCGTGGACAACATTTGGGGCCCCCCTGTAATGCTTCCAAGGCCTTCCAGGGGTTCCCGGGCCGCACGTCGGGAACCATTGCTCTATTTGATACAGCTGTCTTCGCTAACTGGTCAACCTTTACAAGGCTCTGAGTGAGCGACAGCTGGATTTAACCAATCACAGTGTAGTCAACTTTCAAAAGAAGCAGATGATTTTATTTATCTCTTAAAGGCAAAAGAAAAGTACAAGTGTAGGCCTACATGAAACAAGGTCAAACCAAAATCATGTTCTGGCTCCTAGAAAATTATGACAGGATTTTTTTTTTTTTTTTTTTAATTCCAATCTAACCAAATGACACCCAGATGTGGTGTATATATACGTATTTTATTTATTCATTCCATTATCGTTTTAATTAAGAATGTGCCAAACTGACCCACTGTGATGGAGCAGGATTTTATTTTATTCATTTTTAAAAATTTTGATTTCAGTTTCAACCAGTCTTGAACCCAACAATACACTTAGGTGTAATGGTAAACTCTATGAAAACAAGCAACATCAAGCCTAATTAGCCTGCAGGTCAAATCTGACTCTGCTCACAGTAAGAATGCATTTTTCAATGTTTTTTTTTTTGTTTTTTTTTTACAATAAAAACACTGGTAATCAAACAAATAAAATAAAAGTTTCATGCAACACAGTGGAACATTTCAGGCAAAGTGATAACATCTCCATAAAAACAAGCAGGTAGCTGACCCCCTACCAGAAGTTAAAGAGCACACTTATTAAAATGTATCATAAACTTGACATTTTTGTAATAATAAATATATTCTTACCAGATAAATCATCATCTTTAAACTCAACATTTTCGGGTTCCTTCCACTGCCAGGCACCACACGCTCCCCGCTTCTTCTTCACCAGAAACGCTCTTGGCATCTTCCAAATCTTCAGCCAATTTCAACTTTCCTGCAACCGTCTTGTCTCAACCTGCTGCCTACCTAAAGTGATCTGCCTAAGCTATCTCCTGGGCAAAAATCACTGCTCATTTTCATAACACTCTCTGGGAAGAAAACTGAGAAAGGCGGGGGCAGTTTTTTTTTTTTTTACTGTAAATCCACCTGTCCTGAGTTAGTATACGCGTGCGCCACTTTAACTGGTCCCCCGCTGGTTTTGCATGTCAGGCAGTGAAAATCCAGAGAGCTTCGCATTCAAGTGGCCCTTAGCATGCAAATATAGGCCCCGGACCAAGCCCTCGGCCCCAGACAAAAGGCACGTTTGAGTAACAGGAGCAGCACTGGAGAGCCACAGCCTTAACTGCTAGGTAAATTAGCCTATTCTACTTTAATAGGCTCTGTTCTATTGCAGTTGTTCTCTGGGATTAGCCGCTTTCTAAAACATATTCAAAGTTAATAAAAAGATTGTAGTATTTGTGAACCGTTGATAAATCCCTCAGACAATATGTGATGGCACTTTGGGCTGTCCTGAACCTCCCCCTCGCATGCATGTTTGGATAAGATACTAACCCTGTGACCCACACCTAGGTAAACGGACTATTTTTACAAGTGGAGTACATTTTAAAAACTCTAGAAGCATCCCATGATTTTCAAAGCATGTTTGCAGAGGTCTAAATTACAGTTATGACACTCATATCTATAACAAGAGAGGATATTTTGTCCTTCGCAGACTCTCTTTTATCTAAATAACTGAAGACTTTTTGACAAATGTTTAAGGGCCCATATTACACTATTTTCTGATCTATGTTATAATGTTGTTTCCACATCACAAACACACCTGAAGTTGTGTTTTGTTTCATTCACACATGTTTAACACACAAACCCTGCAAGCTGAGTTCTTCTCTTAAACAGAAAACACTCTGTTCCACCTTGTGATGTCATTTGGTAATACAGGAAGTGCTCCACTGTCTTTTAATGAATGATTTGGATCGTTTTAGCCCTGGATCGTTTTTAGCCCTGGAATTGCCAATATTTGTTGAACTGAAAGTAAAAGGAAGCTGTTAACTTGAAAACTACCACTTCATGACATCACAAGGTGGAACAGAGCATTTTGAGCTTTCGAGATGTAGACAGACTGATAATGCAAGCATGTGTAAATGAAACAAAACATTCAGAACTAATCCAAGACCACGCCAACCAGGACTAAATGACAACGACCAAACCTGTGTGAACATCCCGTAAGTCAAGTGATAAGTCAGTAAGCAAATCTAAATTAGTCAGACTCACTTCAACAAATTTGTATTAGGACTAACATTTTATTTAGCCTAAATATGCAGTGAACATGTCAAATTACCCATACAACATGCAAGCTCTGCACACCTGAAAGCACGATTATGATTGTTGAATTCTAACTTTTCTTTTACTGAACTGACACTACATGAGGTTGAGTTCTTTTTATGTGGAAAATGCAAGAGGAAAATAAACTGCGCGTACCTGATTTCACTCTGCAAGGCAAATGGCAGCGCAGGCAGAGGCTAAGCATCATCAATGCAAATAGCGATAGAGGTCACTCCAAGAACGCCAGGCGGATGGCGTGCTGCAAACTGTACCGTAGCCAGCTAAGAACACAATCGGACACACCTTTTTCTGTGTCAGGTTACACCATTGCAATGGAAATGGAAGTTAGCATTGCTTTGCAGAGGAGTTAATTAAGTGTTAGTGGTTAAAGATGAGAGAGTAGGCTAAATGTTACCTCTTTATTTGGTCGACATTGTGTATATTTCATTGTATTAAATGAGTGTCAGTTGTGTGTCATTAGTTTTTTTGTTTTATCAATCTTATATTTCTGATATTTAAATTGTTGTGCCTTGAATCTCCTTTAATAATAAATTAGGACAAACAAATTTAACCTATAGTAGTCTACTCAATAATACAAACCTGTGTGCCTACAGGGCTTATGTCTCCGGGTTAAACTGGAGTCGTATTTTAAGTTAAGTTATTTTAATAGTAAAGCTAAAACGTTATAGTAACCCTCACCTTGCCTCCTAGTTATAACCTATGACAACTGTGGTTTATTATCTTAGACATTTTAAATTGCAATATTGATTTGAAACAATTTAAAACTTCTGATTTGGAAAATTGAGGTATTAGGAGCCATTACTTGCCTGCCCCTTTACAGTAGGGTACAGTACGCTATGTCACCACTGCTGCAAAATGGCTCTGCGATGCTGCTAAAACAACATGTATCACTGATTAAGAAAATCTGACAACAAAGGAAGTACAGAGCAGTGGAGCATGTACTAGTGCAATGATTTATATGGTGTAATAACATGCAATATAGTATAAAGATTACTCCAACATGCATCAATCACTCCAAATACAACTTTGAGAAGGAATGTAAATGAGAAAGAAAATGATTAATACATGGTTAAAAGCTCTGAAAAGTCTATTTTGTATAAGAGGTCTCATCTCACTTTTTCATAGCTTAGAACATCTCTTCTCTTGTCTGATGTTGTATTGTTAGCGTCTGCAGGACTGTTGGCTGTACCGTGTGCTGTGCTGGCCGGAGCTGCGCTCTAACTGTATGCAAAGTACTGGTCTGTGTATCCTGCAGCATGGAAATCACAGGACGAGAGCTGCTGCTTCCTAGAAGGATAATGTCTGACTTTAACAAGGATACAACAGGCAACAACCAGATCAAGCAAACAGAATAGTTTGCCTTCACGTTCTAAAATTCGATTATGTTATGATATATAACTCTACGGGAGATTTGGTTTTTAGTTTTCAAAATTTATGATTCACAAATCACGAATTGTTAGGGACTGGCTCCACAAACTTGACATATTAATCTAATGTCTTAAAGTCATTTCAACAAACACAGCATGGGGTTGAATAATTTAGATTTTTTACAGATAGAGAAGACATGTGTGAGTATTTGTTTCATGAGTAATACCACAGAATTCTGACCTGTTCTCCAGCTCACTTTTAGATGATGGAGTACTAGAATGTTGAGATGTCACGCAACATATATAGGGTCAAGGTTACATAACATTTAACGGCGAATATAGACTGTATGGATAGCAATCACATGGTCAAAAAAAAAAATAAATAAAATAAAAAAATAAAAAGATGCTACTAGGTGTTAGCTTAACCATGACAACAAAGCTTTCCTGTGGTTTCTGAGAGTTGTGAGAAGTGCTTATAAATTCATCACTGTGAATAATAGGATGCTCAAAATGCACAAGGTAAGTGCGGAATAACTTCATACCACTACAAACCGTTTCAAATAAACTAGTTCTGGTTTTCACATTTTTAAGAAACTAAAAATAAGTTTACTTAATTTTGATAATTACAGAATTTCGTTCATAGCTGGGGTACCCAAATTTAACCCTGATGCCCTCCCTACCCCCAGCATGCAAAGATGAACTCAGATCTGTTTGTGTGAGACATTTTCCCACAGAGCCCTGGATGGTGGTTACAGTGTGTTGACAGAATCCTTTGTTGACTTGTTGTAACAAATAGGACTGCTCCAAAGCACAAAGCAGGTGTCTCTGTCACCGTGGCACTACATTGAATAAGACCCTGTGTTTGCTTAGCCCCAGGTAAATGAGCAGTCTGAACACGCACTCTCACCAGGCCCTGTTTAGCCGCTGTCTGTTAATGGAGAGCCACACCCTGTAGTTCACTGTCAGTTATACTCGAGAGACGTCAGCATTTAGGGGCTACTGTTCCAATACATGAAACAAAACAATAGTATTCAAATGGACTCTGAGAAGTAATAAATATATAATTTGTTGCACTGATAAAAAACATTACAATTTGTATACTGGTGTTAGAGTTAAGGAGTTTACCAATTATGTGGCTATTGTAGCAACTTATGCAAAGGAAAGCCTTAAAGAGGGTATTTTAATGCTAACACATAACATACTTACTGTTTTGAAAATGCTATATTTGCCAAAAAACAACATATTAACATGTTTCATAAATTTCTATCTCAAAGAGTCTTTGCTGTCTATGCTAAGTCACTCCTCCTTCAGAGCGCTATCACAACAGAATCAGAGTGCATCCCACTAATAAAACTACTTCAAACTACATCACACCAGGTTTGTCAAGTTTTGTATCATGGGTTTGTACATTTGGGGAGGATTGCAGTGCAGGAACATGGATGAGCATTGCACAGAATTATAACATGGAAGAAAGCAAAAAAAATAAATAAAGGTTTTGCATAATACCCCTTCTTTAAAGCAACATGAATACATAAACCATGTAAGATTTATTTTGGAGTTTACCAACTATCTGGCAATTGTAGCAACTAATGCAAAGGAAAGAAGCTTAAAGGGAACTCTATGTAAGATTTTGATTTTAAATTTCATAAACTTGACCAAGGCGTGCCCCCAGATTAGAAATAAACAGATGTGGGGGTTTTCATGGCCGATGTCAATGCAATTTTTTTAGAAATCAGAGCAACCGATGGAAAATGAGATGGAATGAGTAGGGCCAAATTATTTTGTCCAAATGATCTTATTTAAATGTACTACAAATTCACCCACAGCCCTTTTTTTTAACTCCAAACCTTTAAAAGAGTTGTGTAGTCACATTTCGTGCAGTTTTCTCTTCAGATTTAAGTGTTGAAATAAAGTTTTTCTCATATTATTTAGGCAGGAGGTTGACCAAAACAATATATCAACCTGTGCTGGAGATTTAAGCCTGATATGTGATGCAAATATCGGCCTATCTCTACCCCACATACAAGGTAAACGTCATATATCAAATCATACATTGCTATTACTGATAACAGTTGTAATGATGATTTATTCTTATATAGAAAAACACTGAACATGATGATTAAATTAAGATAAATGTTTTATGTGGGCCTTTACTTGTTCTTTTAATAAACAAAATGGAACAAATATGAAATTGATTAAAGGTTTTGAACTTTTAAAACACAGCATAAACAGATCTTGATTGATTCATTCGGTAATGTTCAGAGGGCACTGGTTGGACGGCAGCCTATCTCATCAAATCTTATTGTTCCTTAAAGAATGGTCTCTTCTGGTTTTACAGTTCAGTTTATGAATTAACACCTGTCACCTGTCCTTTGTTCTGAGTACTTTTTTACACACACACATGCTACAGTTGAAGCTTCTACTTTTTGTACTCCAGCACTTCAGCCTCTCTACTGAGAACCAGCACTAGCCTGACTTAGGTACGAGTCAGTTCTGTGGACATCTGTGGAGAACTAAGAATTAATGTTTTTAGTTTTTTTTTAGTTTTTGTCATATAAAAACATCCATACATAAATAAATGCTGTAAATAAGTTTAAAGTAGAACTGTTGAACATTCCAGCAAAAGGATAACATCTTCATGGAGACAAGAATGCAATGGGCCTCTTCACCAGAAAGGTTCCATAGCGCACCTTTAAATTATACAAAATTGACTTTTCGGAGATTTTAACCATGTTATAGTTATTTCCTCTCAACATTTACTCACCTGAAGTTGTATTTGGAGTGATTCATACATGTTTGAGCAATCTTTAATCGTTTATTTTCAAGATGCCATATTGCTGATCAATCCCCATCACTGGCATATACCTAGGGCTCTCTACTTACTTCCTTCTCCAATTTTATTTTCTTAATTGGTGATACATGTAGGATTCAGCAGCGTAGTCATTTTGGATACAACTCACTGGCTTGATCTGAGCTGACATCTCTGCAGCTCTTTGTTGTTATTCACTCCAACATCAGCTCCCATTGGGCACCGCAGTTTTCTAACTCAAAAGTCAGCACACTTTTTCCTTTATTAAGACTTTTTAGATGAATATTGTGATTTAAAACATGCAAATTATAACATTATGGTCCACGGGTGTCATAGATTATAACTATAGAGCAGACACAAGCACGTTACGTGAAGAATTTACACCTGGTATAGTCTGGTGTGGAATGTTTGAGAATCACTGCTTTACATTTCACACTTCAGCTACAGCTCTGGGTCCTTACACCAGAAGATGTAAGGGCTAAGGGGGTCTTAAGGTCTCTCATGCAGGGTGCTCACATAACATGCTATTTTGAGCATTTTAACAGTGGAGAGCCCCCCTCCATGTTCGCCATGCTGTTCTTAAATTCATTACACTCATGGATGTCATGTCTATGTGGTATTTTGGACATTTTAAATTGCAATATTGATTTAAAAACAATTTAATAAAAGAAACAAGTCCACTGAAGTACACCAAAATGGCTACGGGACACTGCCAAATGGTATGTGCATCACCGATTAAAAAAATAAAATTGTAGAACAAAGTAAGTACAGAGCAGTGGGCATGTAGATCTGATCAATGATGTCTTGAATCTGCACCTGTTAACTAAGAGAATTTCCCCTCGGGGATCAATAAAAGTGATTCTGATTCAGATTGAATACAGGAAAATAAACATTATGAACTACTCTAAAATAATAGTGGTTAGTATTCTGTGTGATTTACGGTTAAACTCTGTGTAGAACTCTATATTTGTGCGACCAGTGGGGACTATAAAGATTATTTTTGTTTGCAGATCATTCTCACAGGTCTAGTATAAGCAAGGCTGACTGTGACTGGACTGTGTCTCCCTCTGCTGGTGGACGTGTGTGTTACCTCTCTGTTCAGCCTGGAGCACTGTCTGGGTGTTGAGCCCGGACAGACGGCAGGACTAGGGCTATTACTTAAAAGCCATTGTTAAAACGCTTCTATAGAAACAGAATGTAAAGTATGACTCGTGGACAGCATCATTCGGAGATCAGTTTCCATTTTCCAGTTTCAATGGCTCACTTTCCGCCTCTCAGTATGGTGCACCCCCTGTGTCCAGTAGGAGGCAGCGTAGATAAAGATAAAGCTCCTCTGTCCTGGTCAGAGCAGACTCGTGTCTAAATCTCACAGTAGCAGCTCTAAACTCGTCTGTGAGGGATGCTGTGCTTTGTTCCGCTGCAGAGGGACATAAAGAGACAGGGTCCCGCTGTCTTGCTCAGGCTGCACTACAGCGTCTGCTCACAGGCGCGATCCCACTACTGAGCGGCACGGGGGCTTTGGCCTGCTCCGTGTCCGACCTGGGCCGGTGCACCCCGCCTTAGGCGACCTGGTGGTCCCGGGCTCCCCCAGGAGCACCATATCGATACCGAACTTAGTGCGGACACCCGCTCGACACAGTCACTGCAGCTCAGGGCTCCTGAGCTCACGCGCTCCCCGGTCTCAGCCTCCCGGTGGCTTGGATTACAGGCGCGCGCCACAGCGCCCGGCGACTTCACCTGAGCGCACGTGCCACTTTGGCTTTACCTGCGTGACGTCACACGTCATGCCAGATTTGGGCAAAAAAAGCCAAAGGAAAATGTTCTTTTATAGTATTGATGTCTCTATAGCATTCTGCTATAAAATGTACTGTTTACAAAAGAACATTTTTTTTATTCAAATACTAGATTATCAAATACACATTGTAGGACACAGTAAGGGACCGTTGGATTGGGTAAAGTAAGCTTTTCCCCCGTATCCATGGAGACCATACAAGAAGTTAGCTTAGGAGCAAGCAAAGGACCTAGGACCTGTCATACTGCACTCAGACTTTTGACTGAGACACAAAGGCCTGAAGCCCAGTGTGAATGTTGCAGCTGAACTTGAATTTCCCTAAGGATCAGTAAAGTATCTGTCTATCATACAACACAAGGACCTGTGTAAAATATACTCACCATCTGTTTGAACAATCCTGCAGTCTGTGTTTCTCAGATTTGGAATTTGGTGGTGAAAAACCCTAACCCTATTTTAAAAAAGAAAGAATGAGAAAAGAAAGAAAAGAAAACATGTCACACTCAAATGTACTACCCTACTATTTTTAGTGATTTTAGCATCCAAAATGCAAGGACAATTTACAAGTAAAGAAGGCATTTTTTCTGACAGTTTAAGCCTTAATTTAACAAAATAAATCATCTATCGGGCATGCTGACATGGAATCTGGAGTTTTTCCAAATGCAATCGCTTTACATACTGACAAAATTTTAACAAATTTTTTCCATGTATTCCCATACCATGTCTTTGGCATTAGTGTGCTTTTTGAAACAAACCAACAAAAGATTATTGTTGGCGGTGGTGGAAAGAGCTCTGAAAATTTGTAAAAATTACAAGTGCAAAAACTGTTGCCAAAATTGTAAAAGCATGAAAAATACTACGCAGAGTACTAGTTACAATTTTACTTTAGATCAGGCCTTTATAGAAAATATAGATCAATCTTAAAGTGCAAAACTTAACTTAATTGAAATTGCAATCCACTTATTCTGAGCTCTGTCCAGGCAGAGCAGGTGATGCTGTGCTGTGTGAGTGTGAGTTTGTGTTTTTAGAAAGGCAAAGAGACAAACATGGATTGGGTTTTGTACAGTACTTAGTAACTTCTAGGATTTTAAATGTAACTAATTACAATTACATTGCTGGAACTGTACTCAGTTACCAGTACAAGTAGGCTACAGATAAAATGAGTATTTGTCAGTGGTTTAAGCATAAGTTATTCATGCATAAAAGTAAACACCAGTGAATAAATCCAACACCACCCAGAACAATAACCCAATGAATTACAATGTATTGGGTTGGTTTTAAGAAAACCAATTCAAACCCATATCTTGTCGCACACGCCCCCGTTCCTCTCCAGTTTGTGGCCATAAGTGTAAACTCGGGAATAGGGGTGTATTACCCTAGGTTGCATTCAGGTTTTTGATGTCATAATTTCAGATGGAGGGATTTCTGAACAAATGATTTCATTTGCGATCATTTGTACCAGTTCTTGTTTTAGGTAGACAGGTCCAGAACAGAGATATAACAAATAACAGAGATATTAGTCATAATCCAATTCCACAAATCTGCTACCTGAACAGTAAATTCCATAGATTTCTGCTCCTCCTCAATTTTAAACTATAGGGATTCTAAAATGTTGTGATGTTTCACTCTGTTCATGTGATCATTTAGTTTGCATGTTAATTCATCAGTAATATATCTTTAGCTGCCTTGCATATATGCGTCTGGTCATCTGGGGGATAAAAGTTGGCATGGACTTGTGTTGCATTTTTTTAATGTATGAAAGAAGTAGTTTATCAATACCATCAGACATTTCACTTTGGAGTGTTTTATTGGCTACACCCACTGTCGCATTCCCAGAATTAGGAACACTTAAAAAAATCAGTAACATGTTCATTGAGCTACACATAATTTTCAGAAAGCTTTGAAATCCACAGGACTCAACAACGTAAACAAAAACACTTGATTACTGGTGTGAAAACTTGTACATTAGAGGGCGCTGTCTGCATCACACTCCTCTTTAGAAGGTTTTGGACTTGTCCTGGTTGTTCATGTACTTCTGGTAAACCACTCCCAGCGTGGTGAAGAAGTTTCCCATGAAGAGGACCATGTATGAGCAGCCACACATCGCTACCTGGATCACACAACACACATGAAATCACATCAGTCATTTAGGCATGAAGAAATCTATGGGTTATTTACCAATGAGATATTAATAACAGACAGAGAGATTGGTACCATGGTAACCCACAGTAACCAACATCCAGCTCCAGCAGCCATGATGTGAGTGTAACATTTTAATGAAGAACTCATGTAAACTAATTGGTGGGATTTGTAAATTCACAAAATGTTGAATCTGACCATTTCTATCAATGACTAGAGCAAACAAATTACAACAAAATCTGCATTTTAACTAAATAAAAATAAGCTGCCCCCATCTGTATTAAATATTATTGACCTATTAAAAGCTGTGATGTCATCTGAAACAGAGCAATAGAGAGCTAGACTTTTTAATAAAACAATTCTCTTAAATTCTTCTTCTTCTAACTGGTATTTGTACTTCATCTAATGCTCATGTTCCACCAACCTAATGTAAACAAATCTTGAAAGAAATATTTTTCATTTTAGGTAATAAATTATTCATTTATTGTAATAGGTGTGAAGTAAACAGAATTATCAATGATTTTGTCCATATGGTGTATTGACAGAAACATATTTTAATTAAGTGCAGTGTTTTAAGGTGAATATTAATTTTCATAATTCAGAGAATAAAAATGACCTGCATTATTAGGACCATAAATACACCATTATGTGTCAAATTAAACACTTTAGTCAATGAATCTTCTGGCCCTGTTTATTTAATGTTTTTTTCTTTTTATTAGAATTTTGCTCTTCCTCATCTCACAAGATCCGTTCGCTGCATTTGCTAAGGCAACAGAGCCCATGATCTCTCTAGACTTTATTAATACCTCATTGGGTATTACTATCTGTATTACAAGAGGTAATCTCAACATAGGCCTAAAGTATCATAAAATACAAACCTGCCACTCTTTACACTCCGGCAACTGGAACATTTTGAAGAGTGTTATACTGTTGTAAAACTGCCAAAACTGTATTCAAAAGGAAAAAATAAATACATGAATGAAGGATTAGTATAGATCATTTTGTAGTATTAAATACAAATATAATAAGGAATGTGTAGAGTACATTTATTATACACGTTCCTCATTATATTATGCAAAATAGACTTGAGTGAGCTAAAAAAAAAAAAAAACTGTGTTTAAAACACAGTGGAGCACTACCACATGACATCACGAGGTGGAACAGTATTTTCTGTTTGAGAGAAGAGCTCAGTCTAAATATGCAGGATTTGTGTGTTAAACATGTGTGAATGAAACAAAACACAACTCCAGGCATGTTTTTGATGAGGAAACCATCTCTACATGGAACCACTCCTGAAAAAAATGAGGGATTACTGTTTCATCATTTAGCCATTAAAGGTGTACTGTAACTTTTCTGGCACTTGTCTCTGCTGAAAGATTTTTGCTTTGCTAGGAATGTTCCACAATATGGCATTAAACAAAAAAATCTATCTGCATGGAGAAAATCAGCTGACACCACCAGGCCAAGTTCAGGTCAGATCTGTGGAGACCCTGTTCAGGTTTGGAGGCATGTTTCTCAAGGTACTGAATAAATAAATGCAAGATAGATATGTTTAATGCTCTACAGTAAAACAATGAAGGCAACACTATAATAATTAAAATTTTGGAGTGAAAGGATACTCTCCACATTTTGTAAAATTGTGTGTTTTTTTGTGTGTGCATTGAATGTTTGCAACAAACTTACATGACCAAAAAATAAGAATGGCAGAAGAAACGATAGACCTCTCCACATCCAGGACTGGAAGCCCTCTGCAACCAGGAAATGGGTTCAATTAAACACTTTGTACACTTTACACAAGCCTGGGGTATATTCACAAAAATTAAAATAATTTTTCTTTTTTTTTTTTGAGTATCCCAGACAGTGTAAGAGCAGCATAATATATAACAACTGAATCAAGCCTGCAATTTTTATAGGTGCAAAAAAAAAAAAAAAAAAGCAATTCAGCATTTTTACTGAGAAAAATAATTCATAACCAACTAGTTTTCAGACCTCTACAAATATGTTCTGAAATGCACGGATTTCCTGTGTAAGTTTAGCAGCTCATATTTCAGATTTTTTCAAAAATGCTCCAGGATGTGTTTGAATTTAGCAATCCTACTTTTTAAAACATAAAGTACAGATCTAATGTAATACTACAAAAATTGCCCTTTGATTTTTCTTTCCTCAAAAGTTGTGCAGCGGCCTTACCCACTGTGAGATCCATGTTGTGTCTCTCTCCTAGCGCCCGCAGTCTGTACAAACAACCGCTCTGATAGTAATACTGAAGAAACTGAACAAAGCCTAAAATGGATGAAGCAAAAACAGAATATGTAAAAAAAAAAAAAAAACACAAATTATTTTACTTGGAAGAACATCATAGTTGAGGTCTTACTTTGGTACATGCAATATGCGAGGAACTGGCTTCGGAACATTTGGTAGAGATCTCCTTCAGGCCTGTCAACATAAAACACATATAAACTCTATGATTTATAATACTGCATAATACTGCTATACGAGTTACTATTTAAAGTGCAGATGACAGGCTTTCATGTTTTTCTAATTATTACTCGGTTTGATGGGATAAAACCTGTGGAAAATATTTATCATGGTCTTACATCAGTTAAGTGGCAGTTTGTGGAAAAAAGCTGAGAAGAAAAGCAGAAAAATACTGGAAGCAGCAGTGACTTTTAAAACAGAATCCCTGTACCTATGTCGCCAGCACTCAAAATTCTATCCAAAATTCAGGGACAATCTATGTACAAGGAAGGCATTTTTTTTGACAGTTTAATCATCAGTTTAACAAAATAAAGGTGTAATTTCTTCGTCTTTATGTCAAATAGTAACTATTGTGTAAATCTGACAAGTTTTGGACTTTGTTAACATTATGGTTGCTAGGAAACAGTTATGGAATTACCTCTATGTATGTCGTATCTGCTGCTCATGTCCAACCAGGAAGTAAAATTATAAACTTAACCAAAACTAAGCAATACTCTGTATTGTGCCCTGTGAAACTTTTCTAGTGGATGGTCCACCACCTAATTGTCTCCATGGAAATGTTGTTGCTTTAACTCGAATTTCCCAGTGCAGGAGCAAACAGTTATTGAGTAATGATGTAGGTGTTTATTGTTATATGTCCTGAAGTCTAAAGCAAAAAAGTTACGTAGTTCACCTAAAATTTTGTTTTGTTAAGCCGACTTCTGCACAGTCACATTAACAACAGAGAAACTAATTTCTGTTTCCATTTTCCAGTATAAAGCTAATGTGAGATTAAAACAAAAAAAAAAAAGCTCCATGGACAAAAATGAGGCCAAAAAAGCAAAGAAACACATTTAGTCTGTTGTGCTGCCCATAGTTCTGCCACTCAGAATGTTGAGGAGCATTTTTCAAATAAAATGATGCCAGAGTATAGCCTCTATAGAGCAGAGATGGAAAGTGCATTTGCTTGAGTAACTAAAACAATTATATCTTTTGAAAATACCAGATATGGAGTTAATATGATTAACTGAGATTCAGGAGCAGAAGCAGGGCTCAACCTCCTTCTGCCCAAAGACTTGGGCTGGGCTCACTGCTTGAGATAGAGCCCCCATTCCAGCCTCCACATCTATTCATGCCATCAATAAATATCTTTATTGTATACTACTGTTGTGGCGTGGCACTTGCTAGTGAAACAATATTAAAGTTTTTGCCCTTCCAATTATAAATTTGATGTTATGTCCAGTTACTCTTACTTGAGCAGTAGTATCCTCAAATACTGTTTTTTACTCTTACTTGAATAATCTCTTGCTCCACTACCCTGTACGTCTACTGGACTAATATTATAGTGAAGTAAAATACAGCTTAATCCACAACAGCTACAATGTGGAAATAAAATGGAATTGAAATACTAACAAACTAAATTATGATAGGGGGGAATTGAGACTGACTTTTCGGGATTCCTGGTGACTCAACATTCTGATAATCTTACCACGTGAGCATGACCCCAGAGAGGAAGGTAGACACGTAGTGATGGAACACCCACCAGCCTTTGATTCTGGACACAAGGACACAAGACAAATATAACAATTGTATTTCTCTTTCTATTTAAAAATGATGATGGCGACATGTAGAGCTGCAAGATTAATCACATGTGAGTCTTGTATTAGTTTGTCAGTTCCTATTTCTGTGTTTTTGTCTATTCTTCTGGTGTTATTTAAAATGTTCAATGAATTTTTAACTAGTGGATACTAAGGAATAGATGTGATACTCAATACTGAATCTGATAACACAATGACACAACATAACACAATAAAAACGTTCTTTCCTTAGACGATAGAATCATTTTCAACATTACCGTGTATTACCATGTGGTAATGTCTGTGTAATCCCTCAGTCGTACAGGTCGGTTTCATAGTGGTTCTAGTGCTATATGGTTTTATACTTATTCTGATACTGCGCAAGATAATTCAAAAGATCTTCAGGAAACATTAATTTCTGGAATGTGACTTTAGTACTTTTAGTACCAATACTTGCTCAAATGAGTATCTACTTTTGATACTAGTTTCAGTATTCATTAGTATCTGATTAGACATTTTTCCCAAATCGTGCAGTCCTAGTGACATGATTGACTTCCCAACCTAGAGCCGTTGTTGATGAGTATACTCTCCCTGATGGTCAGTGTGCAGTAATACCACACAAGCAGGAAGTTAAACATGGCATCTAAAGCTCTGGAAAAAAAGACATATTGTTATCCATAAAACAACCATGTCCATTTCTACAGGATCTACAGTGTTGGTGGAGCAGGCATTTTACCTGTAGCTGAATAAAAAACGACAGATGAAGGAGAAGAACAGAAGGATGACAGTGAGAATCAACTTGAACTTCTCATACTCGTCTTTGTAGGCAAATCTGAACAAAAAAAGAAAACATTTTACACATATTTACACATGTTATTTGGACAGAGGTGTGTAGAGTAGCCAAAATCTTTACTCAAGAATAATGTTACATCAAAATAATATTACTCAGGTAGAAGTACAAAGTAGTACTTCTACCCTACTCACGTAAGAGTAATTTAAATTTATAATATTAAGTTATTGTAGATGGAAGGACTAAAGATTGAATAATGCACAAAATCTGACAAGGATAGAACTGTTACTTTAATAAAAATATTACTCAAGTACGAGTAAAGGCATTCTGTTAGAAACATACTCTGATTATTTTTTAGAAAACTAAATGTTTTGCATTGTATTATATGTACTGTCAAAACAGGACAATCACTGACGCAAGATAATATTACTGAGTACATTTGTCAATAGTATTGCACTACTACTATAGACTAATACAAAGATTGGGAGAAAATACAATGTTGCATTAAAACCAATAAGTCTGAAAGCTTGTATTCAAATCATGTGGAAGTAGAAACAAAAAAAAGCAAAATCTTACATACAGTTCCTTTAAAGGGCTTTACTCTATTTTCTCTTCTATGTTACAATGTTGTTTCCTCATCAAAAGCATAAGGGGAGTTGTGTTTTGTTTCATTCACATGTTTCACACACAAATCCTGCATTTTCCTCTCAAAGAGAAAACACTCAACCTTGCGATGTTATGTGGTAAATGCTCCACTGTGTTTTTAAACTCCATACACCTTCACTAGAATCATTTACAGAATTTCAGCCCCAGAATTTCCCATCTTTGAATGGGTTGAAAAGAGGCTGTTAACTTGAAAAGTTACTGCTGCATGGCATCACAAGGTGGAACAGATCATTTTGAGCTTTTGAAATGTAGACAGATGTAGATAGTAATGCAGAATTACTCAAACATGTATGAATGAAACAAAAAACTACTCTGGGCGTCATTTTGATAAAGTAACAACATTCTGACATGACTTAAAGCTCACAAGAGTCAATTGTGCTTAATATAGAACCTTTAAAGCCCTTGAGCACATCACTAGTCTTTACACGCCTGCATGGGTCCATGCAGCTTTAGAACAGCCTTTTCACACAAATACATTTGTAAATGTAACTTGTATATATGGATGTAACCCTCATCCTTCAAATTTTCTAATTCAATCTGGATACATTACATTGTGCTTTGCTTGGGAAAAGCAGAGATAGATTCCATTAACTGAAATGCAGGCCGACAAAAATGAAATTAATCAAACGACTTACTTTGCCTGTTTGTTAAGGAGTGTTACGTTGACATTTCCCAAAACAAGGCTTAGGTACAACCTGAAAGATAGGCACATTATTTACCAGCTTTACTACACAACTTTACATGTGATATCTAAATAAACTAACCCGTTTTTCTTTGGCAGGAAAGCTTCCATCTCCAGGAAGGCCCCAGTCCTCTCGCTGATGGAGTCTTGGATCTCTGAGATGGTGAGGACGTCATCAGAGCTGAGCTGAGCAGGCGGGGGGTGACCTTTACATCTATGAAAAAACAATGTGATTTTAAACAACTACAGATAGAGAGTTTTATAAAATATGCTCACATCTATTCACTTTTGAGAAAGAGTTCAACTATAAACAAACACATAATGATACTATGAAATTCATCCACTTTGATATTCTCATTTTCCATGCTACTTTTATTGCTTGAAAGCCATTTAAAATGTTCTCATTAACGAGGGGGTATTACACTTCTACAGAGTATTAATTAATTGATCTAAATATGTTACATGTTAAAATGTTTTAAAAGTTTCAGTTTAGAGTCTTTCCTCTCTTTGCTCACTCCCCTTTCACAACCCTATCTCAACACAATCAAGATGCATGAAACTACTGCACATCGCATCAGGCTAGTGATGTGTAGTGTATTGTTTTCTATCCCGCTTTTGTATATTTATGAAAAATTGCTGTGCTGGAGGATGGCTGACATGGGCTTGTGGGCTGAGCTTTGGAATAAGTTGTACTAAACCATAAAGAGGGTTTGCATAGTGCCCAGGATCGACATCTAAAACCTCTTCAGGTACGTTTTTGATGAGGAAACAACCTTATAACATGGTAGAAAGCTCCAAATAGTCAATTTTATATAATACCTCCTCTCTGAAATGGCCTAATCAGTTGTCATGAATATATTGTGTTGAGTTTTTTGCTCTGTTGAACAATGTGACTTGACAAAAGTGAAAGTCTGCAGACACGTACTCCTCCAATGAGGCCGTGAGCTCTTTGATTTTCTTGCGTTGGCGAGCGATGACAGTGGAGCAGCTGTTCTGTAGTTTGGTCACCTCCTCCAGCTTCTGCTTGTACAGTCGGTGGATCTCCTGCAAGGCAAAAGCAGGGCTCAGAAAATGTCTGTTTTCACCTACCCCCTCTCACCAGATTCCAAATCATACATGCAGAGTTAAAAAATGTCACCTGTTGAAAGAAGGTCAAGGGTTTGCAATGCTGTCAACAAAGTATAATGTGGCTACTTTGCAGAATTTTAAGGTAAAAAATAAAAAAAATATTTTATTTTAGTTATTTTTTTCCTTCTCTACATAATCCCATACATCTTGCACCATATATTTGATGCCTTCCATATGCATCTGGAAAGTAGAAAGCAGTAAACATGGCGATACAAAACACTGAATGAGAATGTGTGTCCAAACTTTTGACTGGTAATATTAAAGAGGGAGTATTTTACTTCTATGGGGTATTAACTGCTAACACATACATAACATATTTAGATCACCGTGTTACCTTTTATTGGTTTGAAAATGCTATATTTGCCAAAAACAATGCATCAACATGTTTTATACATTTCTCTTTCGTTTTTGATGCTCTGAGTCTTCTCTCCCTTTCTTCTCAACACTAAGCCACTCCCCCTTCAGAGCGCTATCACAATACAATCAACATGTATCCCACTAATTAAACTACTGCACATTGCATCAGGTTTGTCAAGTTGTTGTGTACAGTTTTTTATCATGCTTTTGTATATTTATGGAGAATTGTTGTGAAGGAGCATGGATGACGAAGGCTTAAGGGCTGAGCATTGGACAGAATCTTACAGCTAACCGTAAGGAGGGTTTGAATAGGGCATGGGAGAGATTGCTAAAATACTGAAACATGGATGACATCTAAAACCTCTTCAGGCATGTTTTTTTATGAGAGGAACAATGTTGTAACAAGGTAGAAAGCTCAAAAAGAAGATGTTGCATAATACCCCCTGAAGACTACTGCTACACTTTTAACCAGGGTGTTGATTAGTCTATTTCTATTATTAAGCCATCTGAGAAATCAACATTTTGTGTTTACGATGAACAAAATATAAAATAAAATCTATATTTAATACTAAATATCTCCAAAAAGCATAATATGTCTTCCGTGGAAATAAGCTTGAACATGGAAACTCCTAATACCAAAATCTATTTTAGACACGTAGCTATGTGAAAGGTATTTCAGACAAAGGTCAGTCAAGTGATCTAGTGGTATTCCTCAAAGAGTTTTCAAGTCAGAGTTTTTTCGTTTTGTATTAGTTTCATTTTTATCTTTTTCAGCAGTACAATGCATCACAAATATCATTACTGTAATAGTGTAAGTGTAGTACACTTATTATAAAAATAGGGCAGCCTTAGAATATTATAATGCATTGTACAGATTTCATTCATAATTTACAGGCATAATATTACCACAAAATTGAAGAGATTAGCAAACCAAAAAGGATTTAGATAGAAATAATAAGAATGCGCCCTCTAGTAATCCCTTGGTAAAACTGCAGTTCTACAAATAACAATTGGGCTATTGTCAGTGCATGTGCTGCAAAAATGGATAACTAGAATAATACGATAGATCTGATTTTCAGTGTGTGAGAAAACAGATTCAGAACATCTGGTGACAGGGGTCAGTTATATTTTCTTTTAATTTTTCTTTCATTTTTATGTTTATGGCCTTTTTTTTTGGTATACTTTTACTTGTCAAAACCTAAATCAGAAATCAGATTACTCTACTAATAACTCGTGAAATTCAATAAATATTAATAATAATCAAACATTTGGTGTGTATGTAAATGAGACACTGTGTGTAAAAAGCATAAAAATATATAGTTTTCATCAATTATTAGGCTAATGCTAGTCCAATTTCCAGTTTAAACTACTTTGCTCCCATTACTACTACTTCTTTCACACATGATACTCTAAAACAAGTAAAAGTAGTATTATACATTGAATGCTGTAATTGTTAAATGAAACAAAATTGTTGCATTTTGGAGGAAAAATGGTTATTATTGGTGTGATGTAGGACTAGGAGTAATAGACACACAGTCATCCCATCACCAGAACCACATTGGTTTCATACGGTTTGTAAAAGTAGTTTTAAGTGTTCTGTGTAAAAGTTAGAGTGGAAGAGTCTGAAGACAGAGGATCGCTATCTGAAGTTCATGTTTACGCCCAGACAACAGCTGCTGTCCTGCCCTTGTCCGCCCACCGAGCCCTGAGCCCCACAGCTGACCCGACCCCCAGCGCCCCCGTCCCTGCTCGGCCGCTCTCTGACCTGGAGGTGCTGGTAGTCCTTGTCCAGATCGCCCCATTCCTGCAGACATTCAGTAAAACCGCTCGGAGTGGATAACATGTCAGTGCTGGCTCAGTTCCCCTGATAAAACGCTTTTCAAGTTTAGGCACGCGCCACTTCCGCTCTACACACACACTGGACTTCAAAATAAAATCACGGCTGATGTGCAGGATTCAAAGCCAAACCTCTCCAGGAGAGAAAATCAAAATAAACCTAAAACCTGATTTGGCTAAACTGTTGCTCTACTCATCATTTGTGTTGGAATTTAATTGATATCTGCCAATGAATCAGATTGAAGAAACCCAACTACTCTGTAGCTTATGGCTACTATAATAAGTATCTGCGCTACACTGCCCCCTACTGGACACAGGGGGTGCTCCGTTTTCACCTGGTAAATCCCACCTCTAAACTGTTTAGGACTGGGGACCATAAGGTTAAAACCTTTTTAATCGTCTGTATTTACCAAACTGACCAAATGAATGTGAATTATAAGAAATTCAGGCAAAGTTGTTGAAAAAGTACATTTTCTTTATTTAGACATGTCAGTTCCCATGTAAAAAGCACTGCAGCTCAGCAGTTATTCAGACTCTACAGTAGCTTTTTCTGAAATCTTTCTCTGCCACTCCGACAGCTGCTCAATGAAATGTTTATCAAAGTCAACATTGGGTTTGCACCTCTTCACAAAGTTCCAGGCCTCCTAAGAGCACACATTAGTATTAGCATGAACTACATTAGCGTTAGCCTTAGCCGACTCTTCTCTGTCAGAAGGAGGGCTAGCTCACTGTACCTGGAGGCTGAGTTTGTGATGGAGCATTACATAAGCTGTGGCTGCAACACTGCAGTGCAAAGAGCCACGTGTGGACACCACCAGGACCCGGGAGCCGTTACTAATTTGAGAATCTCACCATGTAAAACCAACACTTTATATTAATTTAGGTCTATTTCAATTAAACATTTAATGAAAATACATCAATATAGGCATTATTCAAACCATTCTATACTACTACTACATACTAGCATGTTTGGTATTTAAACTATATTATCACATATATGGTTTTCTTTAACATTCATAAATAAATCAAAAATATCAGCTGGATTTTTCCAAAGATACATGTATGTTCCTCAGTATCTTTGGTGGATAGTATGATTGCTGTACTATACAGGAGTGTCCTGGACTCACCAATAAAATCACAAATCTTCTCAAAGCACAATTCCTCTTTGTCCGCCTCTGTTCCTACTTCCACCCTGAGCACATCAGTGATCCAGACTGGCCTAGAACGATTACACCAAAGAGTCAGTGATCCATAACATCATGCAGAGGTGGGTAATACTACAAGGCTAATATTGGATTTACTAAGTAACATTGGAGTAACTTTTTAAAGGAATTGTACTTTTCAGAGTACTTTTCTGGCAGCATACCTTTATTCCTACTAGAGTATCATATGTATTTAAGTAACAGTACTCTTGCTTTTGTTTTTGCTAACTCTTCCCTCTGTAAGTCTACAAGTGACAAAAGCTTTATGCTGACAATATGAAATGATTTGAACATTTGCATTTTTTGCACTACTCCTTAAGATATTATTTTTTTTGAAAATACCAGATTTTGAGCCTTATTTAATGTTTTGTCCTTCCAGTTACATTAAAATCAAATTATAATATATTATCAGATGTAACGCCCTAACAGTTACTCTTTAATTTAGTTTTCCCAAATATTTTCTACTCTTATTTGAGTAATTTCTTTGACATCTACTTGAGTAATATTATTTTGAGATAACTTTACTCTTACATGAGTACAGTTTTTGGCTACTCTACTCTACCCTCCTCTAGCATTATGACACATGCTATTCCATTTCAAAATCTTACATGGGGTGTGCTGATATACAAACAACTGCTTTGATTTTTAAGTCCTCCATCATGGTGCGGCTGTTGGCTTGTGTCTGGCTGCCCATGAAGAGTTTTTTTGGAATGATCTCCACTGGGTAGATTCTCATGGTTTCTAGCTCCTGTTGAAAATAACACAAACATTTACTCTGCAGGCTAGTGCACACGACAGGTTACTCCAATAATTTCACTAAAACATAGTTATCACGATACACAAATTTCATACTCAATACCGATTCTGATACCATGATGACAATAAACAATCTATTTGGACAATAGAATATGATTTTCAACATTAAATCATAGTACTTTCTTTTATATTACCATGTGGTTATCATTGAAAAGTTATTCTGGAAAGGTTCATTTTGGTCCTGTGAATGTGACTTTTTTAGTATCGATACCTGCTCAAAATAGTATCTAGTTTCGATACTAGTTTTAGTATCAATTAGTTCAGATTTTTGATACTTTTGCCAACCCTAAAACATCGTAAATATTTTTTTAATGGTTAGAAATCGCTTGTCTACTTTTCCCTAGTTTGATGAGTTTGGTGAAAACGTATGTAGAGCTAATTTTAATGTTGCAAACAAACGAAAAGTAAATGACCTTTATGTGTAAAAATAACACTTTTATTTAGTTAAATAAATGTTTATGTCAGAAAAAGTGTTCCTTGGGTATACATTTTCCATACACTTCCAGAATTTTGTGTATTGATCACATAGAGATCGAGACGCAGCATTACCAACATTTTTCCAACTTTTCTTCACAAACTGCCACTTGACTATAAAACTATGATAAATATTTGCCACCACTGGTACTATACCAACAAACCAAGTAGTAATTAGAACAACATGAATACCTGTCAGATGCACTTGTAAATAATGAGAAGCCTTACCCTGATGGTGTACATGATCTTTTCTGTCCTTAAAAACGGATACACAGCAGAGAACCTTTCAAAACCACCTCTTAAAATATGAACCAGGCATAAACTGGATTTGGCCACCATCTTGGCACACTGATATGCTCTGCCTGTACAAATCAAATGTAGTGTGTTGGTTAATTGAAATATCAAATATTAAGGATGGGTTTACATTGATTACATACATACACATACATACATACATACATACATAGACAAAGATGGGTTGTACTTAGTTACATTTACTTCAGCAACTTTTTAAAGAAATTGTTCTTTTGTAGCAGCATGCTTTTACTTTTTTTTTTTTTTTACCTGAGTAGTATTTTAATTGAAGTGACAGTACTCTTACTTGAGTAGTACTTACTTGTGTGGCTTTACACAAGTGACAAAAGCTTTATGTCAACAGTATGAAATTATTTGAACATTTGTGTTTCTTACACCACTCCTTCAGATATAATTTAGTTTGTCACATTTTTGTGCCTATCCTTTGAAAATAGAGGATATTGTGCAGTATTTAATGCTTTGTCCTTCCTACATTAACTTTAAATTATAAATCAGATGTTACGTCCCAACACTTATATTTAAGTTACTACAGTAGTAGTTTTTTTTTTTTAGTAATTTCTTGGACACTACTTTGTACTTCTACTTGAGTAATATTATTTTGCAGGAATGTTATTCTACTTGACCACAATCTTTCGCTACTCTACCCACCTCTGTACAAAGACTGCTAATTTTACTGAAAATGAAAAAAATAATAATAAAAAGGGTACAGTATACGTATTAAAATGTTTAGTAAAAGATAATTAATGAACAAAAATATTTATCTATCAATCTATTATAACTTATGTCATAATTATGTCTTGCTGTCATGGGCCACATTTGTGTCTCAGGTCATCTTGTGGAATTTGTTTTTTGTCCCCCCCCGAGGACAGTGGCTTGCAAACTCTTCACACACAGCACCACCAAAGAAAAGATATGGCTTTCCGAGTACTACCAGATCTTAAATCAGATATATAACAGGATTATTCCAGGTCTAATCTGCAGCTAAACCAAGTCTAAAAGTGGACTACATCATTTTCCCTGTCATTCTAAACAAGAAATGATCCAAAGGAGGACAAAAAAGGATTAAAGAAACTCTAAATTCGGCAAACCCACAAACTGAAGAGTCTAAGTAACATGTATATCATGTATAGGGAGCTTGCATATCACAAATTTGAGAAACACTGCCCTAGAAAGTATACATCCAGACTCTTGTTTGATTATCTACCTGATACATCGAGAAAGATGGTTTTGCTATCATACACAACTATGTTCTGCATGGTATCCATCTCCACATTCTCAAGAGGAAGAAACACCCCTTTGGTATTCTGAAAAAAAAATATAAAAATAATAATAAGCATGATTTTGTCATTATTGTGTGAGTAAAAATAAACCCTTACCGTTTTTACACGTTTGGCTGTTATGATGTGGCTTACATTATAATCTTGAGCTTCACGAGCATCTGCGATTGGACAAGTTTTAATCTGTCTGCTAAATCTATGCTAAATAGATCTAAAATAAACCTACAATCAATTTGTAAAGGCACTTTCTCACCTATCAGACAAAGGTAGTTGATCTCTGCCAGTCTGCACACAGTCGCTTTCTGATTGAGGAGATTATACAGGTCTTGGAGCTCACATAAAACAATGGCAGCCATCACTGGTACCTGCTCAGTCAACTGTTCAAATATATATATATATATATATATATATATATATATATATATATATATATATATATATATATATATATATATATATATATATATATGCTCAGATAATTGTGCCTAATACTAATATTAATTCATAACCTTTTATTTGTCATTATTTGCTGGTGTACAGTCGTAGACTTCAACCAGTGCACAGAAATATTATTTCTACATAACTTTTTCACATAAATGTTAATGATATTTTAACTGCCCAGCAGCTTGTTTCGGACACTATGGTCACACTTGTTTGCTAGCATGCAGTTAGAAGGCTAGCGTTAACTAGTTTCTACGGTTTAACTCGACCTGTGTGAGTTAAAACGATCAGACAAGTCATTGTATAAATAACTATAAATAATATTTTTTATATGTGAGAAAAGTACGTCATTAAGGTCAAAAGTATGTCAATAACCAAAAAATTTCGCTAGTTACCTGTTAAGTCCGCGTGGTTGCTATGGCAACTGAAGGTAACGACGTAACACACGCGTGTCGCACAAGACCACGCCCCCTCAAAAAGTAAACAAACCAAAGTTTTCAAATTAGCATCAAGACATCGCGTCTTTTAGCTATAGTTATAAGATCTCCGTGGGTGTTATCAACAATGCCTTGAAATGAGGATGCAACGTATTTTTTTATATTTTTCTGGTGAGCTATATTAACTGTTTAAAATGCTGAAGATGTATAAATGTGCGTATAATGAAGTCACATCGCATTTTAGCTAATTTATGTTTCACAACATATATGGCGCGATGGTAAATTCACTAGTTAATTGGTAATAGTTGCAGCTCCATGTACTCATTTACATCTTTATATTTTGCACGTATTATTGCATTGTTCCCTACTGTAGGGATGTAGTTTTATTGCACTGAGGTTGAAAAATAGCCTATTTGGTTCGATTTTTGTTGTTGTTTTGTTTTTGTTTTTCAGAGACAAATATTATTTTGTCCATAGCCAAAGTTCTTTAATGAGCACAGAGTCTCAGTGCCCAGGGCTTTGTCAGAGCAGAGGTGTGAAACTCATTTTAGGGTTTGTCAAAGTCATTATTTTCAGACACCTCGAGGCTCTGCTTAAACTTGTATGTTAAATGTCTTAGCAGTGCCTCAGAGGTGGGAATGCAAGAGTCCACAAACAGCTGACTGGCACTATGCCACCTGGCCACCTGCAGCAGAAGCCTAAACACTTCATTATAGGCCACTGTGAACCTGCCATAGTTGCATCACAGAGTGGCCATGTACAATGGAGTGCAATAGACTCTGAACAGAGAGCACCTAACAATGGACACATACTACATATTCACACTAACATGTTTCCCTGGGCATACAGTACAATACTGTCATAATGTTGTAAGCACACATACAAAAATGTAATATTTTCTTTTTTTGCTTGCAGAGATTGGTGGCTTCTTCAGAAGCTGGACATCCATGGGCTTATGGCAAATGGATGAATGCAATGGATGTAAAATAGGAAAACATGCTATTATTGCACAATTTTAGCATAATTTGGTACGTTATTAGCTGGTTCTGATCCTATATTCAAACAGTCTATAAAAATAAATGCAAAATGCAAACATAAAGTATATATTTTTGATTTTTCTAAGGTGGTACTTAGTGTCGAAAATTTGAGAACCACTGTACTAGTCCAAATTATATTATCTACCAGTAAATCAACACTTTTGTTCTGCCAGATGTAAAACCCCTATATAACACAGCTGCATCTCGCCTTGCCAAAACTATTACAACCCTCCCAAAACATACAAGCAGCTATCTTCCATTGGAGCCTGGCCTACATACAAGCCAAAGATGACATTTGTCCAGCTGTTTGACACACACAGATCCACTTTTGTCCTGTTTCTCCTCTGGTGTAAGGGAACAACATGTACCCAGTGTCCAGCGAGCATCTCCTCTCCAGTGAATGAACTGCTGTGTGCTGCGCTCTCTGCCCACTGCCACCACAATCGGTAGCCTCACACCCTACAACATGAAGCCTGCCGGAGCACCCAAACCCAAGATTTTGCCGCATATTGTTTGGATAGTCTTGCTTGGATTGTTTAGTTCAGGTGAGCATTTTTACTTATGCTATGTTATACTTAGTTCTCGGCATTCACTGTAAATTCCAGTGCTTTTGTTTGTTAGTGACGCAGTTTTGTATGATTAACCTGTGCTTTTTTCTACATTTGCATCAGGTGTTAAAAGGCTGCATTGAAATGTATGATATACTGGAGTTAAAATGTGTGCTAACTGCATCATGAAGTAGTACCATAAATAAAGGATATTAAAGTAGCATAGCAAAAGATTTCAGGTGGCAGGCCCGTATGACTCCCTGTTATAGAAAGTTAAAACCGACTTTGCACCATTTTCCATCAGGTCAGTTTTAAACCATGTGGAATATTCCAGGCAAAGTAATAACATCTCCATGGAGACAAGCAGGTGGTGTGCCCTTCACCATAAAAGTTACAAGTCAGATCTGAGCAGAGACAAGCCCCGTTACAGCAAGTGTAGATGTTTTTCAATGTTTCCTATTGCAATGTTAATTAATTAATTAATGTTAATATATAAAATAACATTAACTGGGGTGACAGTGGCTCAGTGATCGCCCCAACCCAAAGGTTGGGCGATTGATTCTTACTCGGACCAACTTCTGTCGTTGTGTCCTTAGGCCAGATGCTTGACACACATTGCTTAGTGTGAATGTGGTGTGTGGGGGAGTGCTTGGTGGTAGTGGTCAAATGGGCTGATGGTGCAGATTGGCAGCCTTGCTTCCATCAGTCTCCCTCAGGGCAGCTGTGGCTACAATAGCTTACCATCACCAAGTATGGTGTGAATGATTAATGACTAAAGTGAGTAAAATTGTAGTGCTAATTTTAATAATAATAATAATAGTAATAATAATAATAATAATAATAATAATAATAATAATATAATAATGATAATAATAATAATGACGATGATGATGATAATAATAATAATTATTATATTGTTATTATTATTATTAGCATCACATAAGCTGCCTTAAAATATTTTTTATACTGGACAAGACAAAAGTCTTCCTCCTTAGATTTGAATAATTGTTATAGTTATTGCAATCATTTTGCTAGTGACAGTCCATTACAACAAAAATGCACATAAGTTGTTGACCCTAATCCATGCTTGCAGCTGTTACCATGGTTATGTCATTCTTACAGTAACAGCTCAGAGCAGAGGAAAGGAATGTGTGTCCCACACACAGCCTTCCTCCTCCTCTAGTAGCAATCTACCCAAGAAGATTACTTTCAATACAGAAGTCTGTGTCAGTGTTTGCTTGTCAGTGGTAGAAAGTACAAAAGTAAAAGTACTGTACTTAATCACATATTTTACGTGTCTGTACTGTACTTAAGAACATTTTACAGTGAATACTTTTTACTTTTACTTCACTACATTATAGAGCAGGTATCTGTACTTTCTACTCCACTACATTTAAGAACTGGACTGGAAAGTAAGAAGTTCTTTTCATATGATTTAAGGGGTTATTTTTAGCACATGTACTGACTGAAGGTTTATAAATATACGCAAAATTCACTAGAAAATTGAGAAATTGCTACAAAAATCAAAATTTTTATTGATATGACTACATATTACAACAGTTTTCAAAATCTGTGTGAAATACTTCAACTTTTTACATTTTCAGTTTTATTATGGGTCACACAAAGAAGTGTGGGTATTTCAAATAGTCAAATTTATCTATAGTTAGATAAATTTAACTATTTGTTTTGTTCTTTGTTGAACGTGCACTATGGAACTTTTCTGGTGGAGAGTCTCCACTATCTGTTTCTCCACGGAGATTTTGTTTTTTTGCCTCAAATATTCCACAGTATGGGATTAAAGTTGCATATCTCCATGAAATAGGGAATGAAACTAAGCCAAGTTAAAACCATGAGCATTTAGATCTGATGTCAGTTATGATTTCAGCATTTTGAATATTAACTTAATATTTTATCGGCTTTTTTAGAAACCAAAAAATATAATTCTGGTTTACATAAAAATGTAAATTACAATATTTATACACTAGGGATGGGACAAGAACTTGTGCTAAAAGCTCTTGTGAGATAAACTTATCGTATGATTGTGCACACGTGTGGAAAATGATCTTGTGCGAGTTTTATTCCATTTGTTTACATTTTTTTTCAATCAAAAATTATGATGTTGGTGAGTTAAATCTCATGAGAAGCCATAGTTCCAAAAAGCACTTATGCAATAACAGAAATATTGTGAACTATTTAATTATAAATTGAAATGAAAAACATTTTGAACATTAAATCATAGTAAATTATTTCATACTACCATATGGCCTTATATCAGTATAATCCCTCAGTCTTCCATGTATTTTCCATAGTCGTCCGTACTAGTCTTTGCGGTCTTTTACTTATTCTGATACAGCTCAAGCTTATTCTAAAGCTATTCGGGAAAGGTTCAATTCTGTCCTGTTAATGTGACTTTTTAGTATTGATACTTCAAATGAATATCTAGTTTTGATTCTTGTTTCAGTATCAATTAGTATCGTATTTTTTATGCTCTTGTCAACCCTATTATGTTGGGTTGTCTCCTCCTCAGGTGGCGTTGTGTCCGTTAACATGACCATCCCCTCCACCCTGATTCGCTCCACAGTGGGGGGAGAGGCCCTGCTGTCCGTGCGTTACGTCAGCTCCAGCTTGGACCTGCCTGTCATCAAATGGACCCTGAAGAAGGAGAAGTCTGTCACTGTGGTGCAGTCTATCGGCACAGACATCATCGGTACGCCCAGGCCAGAGTACAGGGACCGCATCCTGGTCTTTGAGAATGGGACCCTGCTCCTTCATAACCTGCGCCTGTCTGATGATGGGACCTACTACGTGGAGATCTCCATAACTGACGACATCTTCACCGGGGAGGGCAGCATCACGCTCACAGTGGATGGTGAGGAGGGCGATTGGGTCTAAGACGTGGTGGTGGTCAGATAATAGGCCGGAGGGGTAGATTCAAACAAAAACCTTATTATTGCAAACTAGTGGTGTGTTTCTCAAACTGGGATACATAATACTGGTGAGCTCCTTGATGTAGTACTTAGACAGCTCTTGAATATGTGGGTTTACCTAATGTAGTAATGTGTAACTTAATTTCATCCACTTTTTGTCTTCCATTGAATATTTTTTGTTTAGATCTATACTGGAAGTAATACTAGTACATAATAATGGTACACTTTTAGACCTGATTTAGTCATGATTAGACCTGGAATAGTCCTGGAATAGTTCTGTTATATACTTAACTTAGATCTGGGTGAAAGTCAAATTGGTGGTACTTGGTGTACTCTTTTAGGTGGGTCTTGCTGAACGCCCTAATCACCACTGCGTCATTATAAAATAAAGAATATAATATATATAATATAATATAATATAATATAATATAATATAATATATAATATAATATAATATAATATAATATATATAATATAATATATATAATATAATAATATAATATATATATATATAATATATATATATATAATATAATATAATATATATATAATATAATATAATATAATATAATATAATATATATATATATTATATCATATATTATATTATATTATATATATATTATAATATCATATCATATCATATCATATCATGTAATATAATATTATTAACTGTGATAAATAAAGACATTTGTGGTACATAATGTATAGTTGTGGTCATCTCTAAAAAAGAAAATCACTGTTATACCACCATAACATTTACAAAATGCTCACAATTTCAATACTGTTATATTATCATTAGTTGAAGTTATTTTTTGCAATGATAATCATCAATATTGTTTGTATTTTATTTATTTATTTATTTATTATTTTTATTTTATTTAGTTGTTTATTGTGTTATTTGACTTAATTTCACTTAAATTAATCAAGTGTCAAAATTTCAAAGATGTTATTTTGTAACTTCCAGCTCAGTGCCAAGTGACCTGACCCGAGGGTTTCTGACCTGCACTTTGAGAGTCACTGATCTATTTGTATAAAATAAGAGTTTATTTTATACAAACTATTACATTTTCTGGAACTTTATGGTTAGTTTTATAATGTGCCAATTTCTTTCACATAGTGACTGGGCACTCCATGTAGAGTTGAGTCAACTGTAGAGCTTAGTCACTCTGGAGGAGCTCAGAGTAGAGTCGCTACTTCTCAATCGGCGCTGGTCAGCTGATAGAATGGTGACTCATTATGTCTGAGATATGGCCATGACCCAGCAGAAATAAAAGGAATAGAAATGACCAGGGATCGGGGTGTATCTGATTACAAACACCTGAACAAACAAAGTGTGGATACCTGTTAGGTCAATCACACTGTTCCTTTTATGTCCAGACCCCGCCCCTCCTCCCCCCTCACTCTCCTTTAGTCTACCAGGTACTGCCCAGTTTAGCAGCTCTATTTGAAATGTGGTTGTGGGTAGAGTTTAGGTGTTCAGTTCCATTTTAAGGTATATATAATTCTTCTCATCTGTTCAACAGAGGTCATATCCAAACCATTCGTCCACACAGAGTCCACTTCGGTGCTGGAGCTAACCGAAAATGTGATCCTCAATTGTTCCCATAACAATGGAACCAAGGCTAACTACACGTGGCTGAAGGGCGGGAAGCAGTTGACCAATGAGACGAGGTTTATCCTGTCACCTGACCAGAAGTACTTGACCATCAAGCGAGTGCTGATGAGTGATGATGACCTGTACACCTGCGTGGTGCACAACCCAGTGGGCACAGAGACAAGCATGCCTTTCAGACTGTCTGTGTACAGTAAGATACGATCATCCATTGAAACTTTATCAACAGCACAATAGAAGGACATAATCTGGTGTAAATCAATGAACATATGTAATGCAATATTAAAGACACTGCCTGATTTGTCTTAAAAACATTCAAAACAGAACTAATTAATTTGAAACGGTTTACAGTGGTCCAAAGTTACCTTATGCATTCAGAGCATCCCAGTTAGTCACTGCAATGAATTTATAAGTGCTTTTCATAACTTTCCCTCTGCAGAATTTTGCCATCACAGTAAAGCTAACAACCAGCATGCTACCATGCATTTCCTGATGATCAAATAATAAAATGTTTTATAATTTAATAAAGATAGCACACAGCTTATTTTGCTCAACTGGACTCTGCAACATTGTATTAATAAAAGTGAACCAAGAGTGAGACACTGTGCGAGAGTATTCTTAACCTTTCATTCAACAACATGGGAAAAATCATGTACAGGGGCTTTAATGTCCTAAAATGCATATATTTTAAATGACCTTATAATAATAATAATAACGTATAATGAAGGCCACAAGCAAAAAATATTACCTTGTAGGTGAATACTTTAGGATAACACTGCAAAGATGTATAGAAAAATAATAGTTTATGATAATAGTAATAATTTGTATTATTGGGTAATTAGGTATTTTTGCCCTAATTTTAAGTCAAACTTTAATTTAATTTAAAAATGTCTTTGGTAAAACTTTCTTTCACATTATTTTCAACATACCGACCACATCTTATCATTTAGCATTAGAAAATATTACTAAAACCAATTTAGTAATACAGCCTCACCATCTATACATTTATGTGGATATTGTGCATGTCCATGTCAGTTTGACAGCCATTTTGAATTGTCATTTGTTCAATCAGGAAGAAGCTCTCTGTACATTATTCTGTCCACTGGAGGACTGTTTCTGCTCATCACGCTGGTCACAGTGTGTGCCTGCTGGACACCACCACAAAAGAAGTAAGTGTGCTAATCAAAAGTACTATAATTACAATTACACAATAAAGCGTGTATATTATTTTTGTAATAACAATGAATGATCAATCCTATTGTCCCAGGCCTAAGAAGCCCTCCAGAAAGCCTTTGGACAGGTTATATGACTACTCAGACTGTCCGGTCAATCACACAGGTACAAACAGAAATGTTGGTTAAATAAATTTTAGAAAAAAGTCAATCTTTTTTGTTTTTTGTTTGTTGTACACAGGTGAATTATCTCCAAAAACACGAACAGAGAGCACTAGGAAGCCTGCAGTAACGTCTCTTTATGTACTACAACACAAGGTATTTTTGAGTATTGCCTAGCTTAAGTCAAGGAGAAAAAATGCATTTGTAAATTAATTGTTGCACTCATTTTAGAATCTGTATATGAGATTTAATGGCTCCAGGATTGAATGGCACACCAGTGAACAGAATAAGTAGATGAATTAATATTGCATTAATATTTTATTTAAAGTCACAGTATGCAACTTTTTAGCCAAACAAAATTAGCCTGACTCTTATTTGGCCAAGAGGAGGCCCCCTTCTGTTTGTTTCTGTGGAAATGTTGTCCCTTTGGCTATAGACACTTCCAGGAGTGACGTGTTTAGACTTGCTGCGCTGTTGTTGCTACAGCCGGTACTGAGCACAATAATAGGATGGCAAAATAAAAGTATGAATCTTTACCTTTGTAGATAGCACAGACAAATGATTGTAGTTTATATGATGATTTATATGATAGCCCTGTTTTTTAATAGTTTGTGATGTTTGGAGAGTATAGTCTTACTCAGTATCTCATTTTCCATGGAGAATGTTTCAAAGTACTGTTTATAATTTCTATTTCTGTAGAATCAGGCAGGGGACAAGCCACCTCCAGAAAGTTACATACTGTGCCTTTGACCAAATAAACAAAGTTACATTTCGGTCTAACTTTTATGACTTCACCCTATGCCTTCTGTAACAACTTGTAGTAATTTACCAGAAGGTTTACAACAAGTTTAGAATAAGAATATACAGTTTCTTTTCATTACCAAACCAGAAAATGTTATTGACAAATGTATAATTAAACCACACTGCATTCTGGGTGGGTTAGACAGATGAATATGTACTTACACAGCGCTTATCATGTAAATTATACAGCTATTTACCAACAGGGACATAGCAGAAAAAATGTATTTCCAAACTCAAGTCTGCACTTTTTGTCATTCTAGTTGTTTTATGACCATTGTTCTTTGAGCGCTATTGAAATCTTTTTGTTTTTGCTTAGGTTCCCTCTGACGACTCCCACTCTGAAAATGGTGGACCTCCTCACTACAGCCCGTATCCAACACGACCGCAGACCATCGTGAACCTGAGCCCGGTCACCCCCCCAGCACCACGCTCCATCCTCAAGTGTAGCTAACTGCCATTAAATATGAAGGCAGTTATCATTCAACACAGCAAGTTACTATGCATTAAAGGTGTACCGTGTCACTTTTCTGATGGTAGGGCTGCCACCTGTTTGTCTGTTTTGCTTTGTCTGAAATGTTTATTTAAGCACAGGTTTGTATGGCTCAAAAATACCTTAAAATTGTGCATTGTTACTATGAAAGCAGTCACCTTTCCACAGATCTGACTTACGCAGTGCACCTTTAAATACAGACAGTGGTGGGAGGGTAGATAGTATGGTAACTGTTGTTGAAGTAGTTTTTGCACAACTTACTGTAGTATTACTGTATATTTTTTTTATTATTTATTTGGCAATACTTTCCACTATATGAAAAGCTCAATAAGTGATAGAAAACATGGATTTTTACTGTGAAAGAGGTCACATTTCTACTGATATGACCTGTAACTTGGCATAGTGAATAGGAAAGCAGTATCATCTCCATGTAGATGTAGCCTATCCGCCACGAGAAAAGCTACATCATGCATCTTTAATAATATAAAGAGTGGCAGGAGGTTTAGTTAGTAAGGTAAGTGTTGGACTGAGTATTTTTTGCACACCACACTGGGGTTATAGCATCTTTCTTATGATTTATACGGCAGTACTTCCCACTATATGAATAGGTCAGTAACTGACAGAAGCTTTATGTTGGCAGATCTGAAAGCATCTGAGAGTAGTACATTCAAACTCTTTAAAGACTTTGTACAATCACCATCATTATGTGTCGTCCATTTTCAGTTTAACTAATTTATTCAGTTGTACTTTTTACTGTGAATAACTAACAAAGACTGTGTGGCTAACCTTTTAATGTGTCCTTGTATATATTGTACATATCATTTTTGGTATTTTTTTGTTGTCATTTCAGAGGTTATACGTGTTTGCAAAATGTGGGTTATTTTTTGGCAGTGAACTAACTGGGTTTTAATATAAATAGTTGGATGTATTGTTGTGGTATTAGTTAACTTAATAAATATGTGAAACTGAGTTGTAAGTCATAGGTCCCACGTTTATTTGTCAACTGTATAGTGTGTGTAATTGCCACACAGCTTAAAGGTTCTTGCTCCACAATGTGCATTTTTTACAGCTAAGTACTCATGAGCATGAACTAGGGCTGGGCAATTATTTCCCCCTATTGATGGATCACAGATTTTGATTCAAATTTCTCTCATAAAATAAATAAAATATCTTTCAATATACATTTCTGGAATATAAACACAATATAGACTTTAATAACTGCATTTCAACATTAAAAGTCAGGAAAAGCATATGATTTCAGAAACTCGAGGAAAACATTTTACTGTGGATTGGCTGATTGAAAAGACCCAAGACAATCATAAATGAATCTCAGTCTCAATTTCAGTTGAGATGTCACTAACAATGTTGTGACAGGGACATTAAATGTTTAAAATCATAAAAAAAAAAAAACAATAGAATTTAGCTTTAACATGTAAAATAATGTAAACAAAACATACTTTTTGACAAATTTTGATTTTATTAATGCACAGTGACAAGTACAATTTACCACAGGAGTGCAACATTGATATTGTAGAAGACTTCCATCCATACTTTTGGCATTAAAACACTTATTTTGAAGGAGATGACTGCTTTAACAAAAATACTATAGCATTTACATAAGGGTGTTTTCTGATTAGAGACAGAAATGTGAATTAGCATTAAGTATTCACGCAATGTTAGAGGGGGTATTTTACTTCTATGGAGTACAAATAACATTTAGATCTCTGTTTTACCTTTTATTGTTTTGAAAAGGCTATATTTGCCAAAAACAATGTATTAAACATGTTTTAGAAGTTTCACTTTTGATTTGATGCTCCAAGTCTCTCCTGTTTTTGCTCTCAGCACTAAGCCACTCCCCCTTCAGAGCATGAATCCCACTAAGGAAACGACTGCACATCGCATTAGGTTTGTCAAGTTACGTTTGTGGGCTGAGCATTGAACAGAATCTTACAGATATCTGTATAGAGGGTTCAAATATGGCCTGGGAGAGATTGTGAAATTACTGAAACGTGCTATAACATGGTAGAGAGCTTCAAAAAAATATATATACAATTTTGCATAATACCCTCTCTCTAAGTATATGAAACAACATGGAGACCTAATATTTGATCATTTTTAAGCACACTACATCACCAATAGACTACAATAGGTACTGCTAAGGTGTTCTACTCAATCAATAGCACCAATACAACAGTTATTTGAGAATTATATTTTTAAGTGGCAACATTTGAGTGGTTACTTTGTACCTGTGAAATACATAAAACAATATGGCAGCATAAAAAAAGGAAAAACAAAGAGGTAGATGGACAAATAAATAGGAATGATTATGAGGCGGAAGCTAGTGGGGAGTGAAAAGGTTTGACAAGCTAGCCAGCTTCGATTTGCACTAAAAAGAGCTAGCTTAGCCAAAGCCATTGTTAGCCAAGAATATCTATGGATTTAATTAGGAAGCACATCAATATAGATTTGTCTTTAAACAACTGAAGCAAAGCCAAAACCAATCATAAAACATAAAGAGAGTAAACCAACTGTATTATTTTTACAACATTAAGACGATATTTAAGAATGGAATGGAATTTAAGTGAGGAGTGTATAGAGGAATTACTGCTAATATTGACTTAGCTTAAAGGATAGCCTGATATTAAGCTAATGATAAAATACTATATTGGGTGCTTTAGTTCTTGAGAATGGAGTCGTACATTTGGTAGATGTATTGGGACACCTCGGGAGCACGACACTTCAGGGACAGCTGTGGACAAGACAAAACATGGTTAGAATACATATGGCTCTCAAGTGATTTACTATTTAATACTTTTAGGTATATTATGTTCTATGAATAAAAATGCTTGTACAGAAATCAGGGGTGGGTGTTTATTTTATTTGAAAGTAAGAGATTTTTTGGATTGTTTGACGTTTTGTCCTCACAATTGTATTAACTTTACATTAACTGTCGGGACATAATGTCTGAATTTTACTCTTTAAGTTACTCTTACTTCAGAATCAGAATCAGAAGATTTATTGCCATTGTCCGTGAGCAGAGCTCACAGACTAGGAATTTACTTTGGTGATAAAGTGCACATAGAACACACTTGAGTAGTACTTTCCCCAAATACTTTTTGAGTAATTTCTTGGACTACTACATTGTAATTCTTCAGTAATATTATTTTAATGTCACAATTTTTGACTACTCTATCCACTTCAGCGTTTTGGAATATTTACAATAATCACATCATATTTTTGCAATCTGACTAAAATGTGTTTAAATGTGCCAGGAAATGTCTTGGTTAAGGTTAAAGTATTGCACAAAACTGTATGGAGAATTAAATTAAACAGATAATTGAAGAAATATTATGTTATTGAAAGATTACACAAGACTTTTGTTCTTTTTGATATACAAAAGTTTGTGCTCAAACATTTGTATATTGTTTACTACTTTCTACATCAACTATATGGTGCAAGATGTATGGAATTATGTTGCAAATAAAAACATTTTAAATAACTCTAATATACATTTTTTATATATTCAAAATCATCAAATTAGCCGTTCTTTGCTTTGTTGATAATGCTGCAAACCCTTGGCCTTCTCTCTATAAGCTTCATGATGGAGTCTCTTGAAATGGTTTTCACTTCACGGCTGTGCCTTATCAGGGTTAATTATTGCAATGCAGTGAGCAAAGCAGAGATCAAAGAAAAGGGTTCTGTATCCAACACTACTTTATGTTGATTTCTACATTCCACGTGTCTCCATTCATAGTTTTGATGCCTTCAGTGAGAACCTACAATGTGAGAACCTACAGTGATGCAAATAAAGAAAAATCTATTTAAAAAAGTATGTCCAAACTTTGGACTCCTAGCGTATTTCCCAACCTTCCTAATGTACAAAAGGAGGGGAGTGAAGTGAGCATTTTGAATTGTAAAAAGCATTTCCTCATATGAACTGAACAGCTGTAATGGATAATGTACCGTGTAGTTGGGGTTGCCAGGTTGGATGCGCAGTTCAGCCAGAATCCAGATGCCGTTGGTGAGTTTAAGAGACTGGTACAGCATGTCCTGGCCCTCCACATTCCTCTTGGCGATGGTGTAGATGTTGTTGTTCTGAAGCTTGCCCGATACTGTGTCTACAAAAAGACAGAGAGAAATCAGACAAAGAACAGACAGTGGAATGTCCATACTAGTTCTTCTAAGGAATTGACACAATGCCGATTCAGATACCATAATGTCGGTAAAAACACACTTTAGAGCAGAGGTGCCCAAACCTTTTTTTTAATCGAGGAAAACATCTCAAAACATATTCAAATCGAAGGACCGCAGACCGGTGATCAATAAAGTGCAGTGCTAAATACACAGCTTTGACAGAGCCGCTGTATATTAATAAGGCTCACATTTCGTTTCTTTTATATTACCAAACAAACTTATATCTGTGTAATCTCTCAGTCGTCTAAATAACAGTTTTTTTTAAGAAAAAAATTAAAGACACCTTCTAATTTACAGTTAACAAGTAATACAAGCAATGGTACAAGCAATGGTGTCTTCTTGAAATTTAGAATCCAAAGCATTTTTTTTTTTTTTTTTTTTTTTTTTTAAAGAATAGTTAAAATAGCCTGTGCCTAACTGTATTTGCAAAATTTGTCTTGCCCCAGGTCAAAATAAGTAAAGCATTCTTTAGGCAATAACCAGGATGTGCACAGTTAGCATGCCATTTGTTGTTAGCATTACCGTAACTAGCAAGCAAAACTCTGCTCTGGTCTCTGAAAGTTGTGAAAAACACTTTTGTATTATGAGCATCCTAATCATTCTTTAGACCACTGCAAAGCATTTAAAATGACCCATTTTTTCATGTTTTTAAAATCATGCAAAGCACCTTTAATAGCTATGGCAATGATAATGAATAGCTAGTTTAAAAAAAAATCTATCACACTGCTGGATGGGTCTACAAGGGAATAAGTAAGATTATTATATCTCTACACAACATTCATACTATCTCTAGTAGGACCAAGCAACTACTGCCAGCTACCAGTTTGTAGACCTGGGAAGAGTTTTGGAGCAAAATCCAAAAACAGACTCATCCTTGAGACAAAATGAGAAAGCAGAATCCAAAAAAAAAGTATGAATTCATGAGTTTATAAAAGAACATAAATGACTGCATTAGCAATAGCATTCAGTAACTCTGCACTTACCTGCGTTTAGATGGCATTCCTTTATCTGGTACTGGAGTTCGTTCTCATTAGGGATGTCTTTCCAAGTGGCAAGGAACACCTGTCGCTCTGGAAACACACACATACACATTTCAATGACAGAGGTGAATAGAAAGGACAGACCTTACATTTGCTTTGTTAAGTTTTTGAACAAACTGTATTTTAATTAGTAGTTTGTAGTTAATCTACACTTTATTGCCCTGTAGGGGACCTTCAATGCCTTTGGGGCAACTGGTCTGAAGCAGTGGTTGCAGTCCCACACCCAGGGAGCGGTCTCCAGAACTTGAGCTAGGCTCGGGCGGGACTACTTTAACTGGAGGATTTTAACTAGAACCCCAGAAACGTGGAGTGTGATTGGTCTAACAGGCAACCAGACTTTAAACACCTGCAGCCAGGTGTTTGTAATCAGGGCAATCTGTGTGAAGTCACCAAGTACCTGAAACTGCAGAGGCCACTGGAGCCAGGACATACATATTTTTATACATTTTTGGCCACAAAGTTGCAACTTTACCTAGTTTGCACTAGACATGCCAAAAAATTACAAGGAACAGAAAAAATGCTATTCAACCATACACCATATACACAGTTTAGTGCTTAGTTCCACTTCAAATGAAACTGGGGATCAGACTTACCCATTTTGCCATCTTCTACAAAGAATATGTTTAGAGGGATAAGCACGCTGAAGTAGAAAACGTCTATGTTGTTTTTCACAGCCACCTGGAGACAAGCATGACGTGCATGTATAAGGATTAGATAAAACTGGATTAGCCTTAGTTTAGTTGTGTTCTATAGGCTCTGTGTACCTGTAGGTTGTTGAGGGGGTCCATCTTCATGACCGGTCCAATGGTGTTGATGGGCAGAGACACTTCGATGTTCTGGTTTGGCATCAATGGAGTGTGGATGGGCAGAGGGCTGGTCGGAATCATCCCAAAACTGAAAAAAATAAATAAATAAATAAATTACACTCTTTGCCAGGGACACCCAGTCTACTTAAAGAGCCTGTACCCAAATTCTTTCCCGTGTATTTGAGCAAAATTTGTCTTACCCCAGAACAGATATTTTGACCTCTAGAGCTGCTTATACAATACAAGTCCACTGTGCACTGTCTCCATCTAATTATGAAGTGTTTTATTGTCTAGTAACTGGGAGCATGCTAGTTGTTGTTAGCTTTACTGTGATGACAAAACTTTGCTCTGGGCTCTGAAAGTTGTGAAAAGCGCTTATAAACACACCTTACGCATTCTGAGCATCCTAATTATTCAGATAAGTGAGGAATAACTGTGGACCAAGAAAAAAATCTGGTACAGTGCCTTTAACGAAGATGACTGGTCTGGAACTGTATCCTGTCTCCCTGATTTCCAATGGACACATTTTTACAGAGGAGTGATATAGTGCTAATATGGTAAAGTCTGTAAAGCTCCTTATGAAAATGTTATGAAGAGGAGGACTCTCAGCGAAGTTTTAGTTTTAGGACTCTCAGCCAATGAGCTAAATAAAAAAATGCTACAATATTACATTTTTTAATTATTAAAATTATAAATTATATATGCAGAAGCTAAGTAATAGACTTGATATAGATTCCTATACCACAATGTTAATTTAAATAAACAACTTTCTTTAGACAATAAAATGTGAACATTAAATCATAGTATTTTCTTTTATATTACCATGTGGTCTTACAGTATATCTGTGTAATCCCTCAGTCGTCCAGGTAGATTCTATAGTGGTCCATGGGTGTATACTGGTCTATGTGGTCTTATACTTCTGATGTAACTTAAGATCATACTAAAGTTTTTCAGGAAAAGTTCATTGCTGTCCTGTGGATGTGACTTTTTTAGTATTGATACCAGTGCTCAAATAGGTATCTAGTTTCTTGTAGTGTAATGCATTGTGTCGGCAGCAGCCCTCCTCCTGACCTGTTCTTGTTGAACTGGATGGCAAAGTCGGTCATGTGTTGCAGGGCCTTGTTGGTGAAGGTCATGTCCATGTACATGTGTCCTTGTCTGCGTGAGAACGTCCCCGATATTTCCAGCCCTTTGGCCTTAACCGCAGGCAGCCACACCTGGAGCACAGAAAAACATATGAGAGAAAAACTATTAGCACAAACACTAACTCCAAATGGAAAGAAACAGATTTTTTTTCCAACAAAGCAAAAATAAAAATTGACATTATAAATATCTAAATTTAGCTGTGAATTTGACAACCAGTATGAAACAAAGTAAACTAATGTCAATAGTAATTCATTGCTTAAAGCAAGACCTGCTGACTGCACACATTTCAAAACAGCTTGATATATGTAACCTTGGAAATACTATGTTGAACTTAATATCTAAATCCACTCAAGGGATTGCAGTTTTGGGGCTTATGTCAGCAAAAAGGATTATACTGAGAAACTGTAAAGTATGTAAAGCATATTCCCAACTGGATAAAAGACTTGGTCTTGCTATGGATGGAAAGTGTGACCACATTTACTAGTGCCTGTAAATGAACCAGTGATACAACACAGATATAAAGGAAGAACTAAAAAAAAAACCTGACAAATTAACAGAAGGTTTGTATTTTTTCCCTCAAGAAATAATTCAAACAAATTATGTAAAATGTTTTAAATCATTACTGCAATTATGATATATAATGTTATAATGCAAAAAAATAATAAAAATAACCGTTTATAAATTGGTGGCAATAGCAGTAAAGCTAAACAAATAACAATAAGTGTTTAAATGTATTTGTATCATAATGGCAGTAAGAAAGAATAAGCTTTACACTGTGCCCTTATTATTAAACAATAATAATGGTGGTGATGATGATGGTGATAACAATGATACTGTTCCCCTTTCTCCCCAACTCACCATTTTTTTAAAATATTTTATTTTACATGTGTGTTTGTTTCTGTTGTTGCCATATATTTGTATTGTATTATATTTGGTTTTGGTTCTTTTCGGCAAAGAAAACAAAAATATTAAAATTAAATAAAAATAGGAAAGGTTAATTTCTGCCCTGTGATTGTGACTTTAATATTAAGACATACTCAAATGAGGATTTAGTTTTAATACTAGTTTTTATATAGATTAATATCTGACTTCTGATAACCCTACATAGAAGTACTCACTGCTTTGGGAGCCACGTATCCCCCGGTGGTGATCGCCATGCTGGAGGAGAGCTCGAACAGGTCGTTGAGTCCACTGGAAGCAGCCGGAGGAGCGGGGGTGGGGGAGGGGGCGAAGGTACTGGGCACGGACGATGGGATGAAGTTCTGACCAACCTGTGTCACATACAGCAGCAAGGTTAAAGGCAAACAACAGAGGGGTCTAACAAACACTGCAGTATCTGAATGTATTCTGGATTATTTTATTAGATTAATACTTTCTTTGTTTTTTTTGTTGTCAAAGAAGAGACAATTACCTTTCAAAAGTGTATGTTTAACCACAAATTGTATCAAGTATTTAAATAATGTTCCGTAGTACAATCTATCATAACGTAGGATTATCAGTGTGTACATCTCACTAACTGCCAGTCACCATCAACACATCCATGCTCATAACCTTGTTAGCTTTAACTGACTACAAGATGGGTTGTGGCTAAAAAAAAAAAAAAAAAAAAAGACTGAACATGTCCATCGTTTTCAATCTGATTGACACGGAAGTGACATCACACTTAACAGCTCCACATAAATTGCCAAAACCACTCTGAATGAAAATCGTTTTGTTTTTTTTTTTGCTAATGTAGATATTGCTTTTTTGGTCTCATAAAACTAACAGCACACCCATTGCATGCAAAGAAAAGACACAGGCCAAAGAAGATAACTTAAAAAAAATCTGTATACATAGCTAAAGGCCAGACATTTTGGTAATCTTTAACTTTGAAACAGGGCCATTATATTCAATATTCTATTTTGTCAGCAATATAAATTCACCTAAACAGAATATATACATTTTCATTTAAAAAACATTTGTGAGCAGGGCTGTAGTTGGCTAAAAAGGAGGTGTGACAAAAGCTCTCAAAACTATTGCGTATCTCTATGTATCTGACCCAAACTGCACTCACAAGACTACACCTGCATAGAAGTTCAAGCAAAAATAACTATTTATGCAGAAAAAAGTACTAGGAAACAATGTATTCATATAAAGACAGAGTCAACTTTAAAACAACCTTAAATTATCTGACTTTTTACATATAAATACTAAAATACCAAGTCTTCAGCTCACTCATTAACTTCTCCTTTCTGCTGTTGCCCCATATGAACCCTAATTCCTAAATAAAATTATTAGTCGACTAAGACACCATTGACCGATTACAGATTGACTGAATGGGTTGATCAAAAGAATATTATCATGCAGAGACAGATAGATGCAAACAGCGCACAGGAACTTACTGCTGGACTTCCACCAACACCTCCTCCCAGGTCTCCCCCCAGCTACAGACCACATCAGCACCAGGAGAACCAGGAGAACCAGGAGAACCAGGAGAACCAGGAGAACCAGGAGAACCAGGAGAACCAGGAGAAAGAGAGCACAGAGGAGAGAGAGGCTTAGAGAGCAGCCCGACCACACACCATAACCTTCAGTCATAATCAACGTCATAGTCAAACATCTGTCAAATAGACAGTTCAAATAGAACTTATTTTAATGCATAATCCTCAATACTTTATTCCATGGTAGCGTATGGAACAATTAAATTTAGCCCTTTCTATTTATTTTACAGCCTTTATATTTGCAATATACCTTTTATCCAATATTTTGTATCAATTGTAACCATTTGAAATATTGCTCATAAACTTGTGATTGACTGACTCTTACAGCACAACCAAAAGTGGCTGTGCAAAAAACAACATATACACACATAATAGATTATGTGTATTTTATATTTAAGTACAGTTAAAGCCACAGTTACTTTTTAGCTAGAAAATAGGCCAAAATAAAAGCATGTTTTGTTTGTTTGTTTTTAATTAATGCGACCTTACTGTGAGTGGGCTTGCATCTCCACAAACCTGACTCTTATTTGACCTGGAGGAGGATCTTGCTTGTTTCCATGGAAATGTTGTTCCTTTGGCTACAATATTCCACAGTACAGCACAAAACTTATCTATCTCCATGGAGTATATTCAGCATACTTCTGAATATACTCCATGGAGATAGATAAGTTTAAACTGTCTATTTCATGGAATCATGACTTATAACCTCTAGAATGTAAACCAAGATCTTTCAAAACCCACTGTGTCTGATATCTTTAAAGAGAAAGATGGAGATAATGCAACTGAATAAAATGGTATGTTACTATAAACAGATTTAATCGTGACAAAACTATATTGTTACATTCCTGGCAGATATTAGAACTACCCTCAAACTTCACTTCAACTTCAAATTTAAGATCTAACTTGTGGGATGAGAGATGTTAAATTGTAAATAAATGCCATGTTTCTGGTCACAATTTGCCTATCGCCTCCCTCCATCGAATGAAAGAACAGTGTGTACTGTCCCGTGTCCCTCACCAAACTGTCCAGACCTCCCCCCAGCAGATCCACAGCCCCCATCTGCATGGAGGACACCTGGGGCACGTTGACTGGAGGACCCAGGTCCAGGTTGAGCAGGTCCCCCAGGAGGTCTCCCTGACTGGGGATGACATGAGGCTGCTCTATCCCCGCAGCAGGCCCACTGCTCACGGGGCTCTCTCCAGTGTCGATACTGCAGAGTAACAGGAAACAAACAACAAACACAGTCAATCATTTTGTTATGATCCAAATAAAAAATTATACAGTGTTAAACACATTTGTTTTAGCTGCACCTAAAACAAATCAAATCCCATGTCAAGATATGCTTTGAATCGTGACAAAAGTGTATTATTGCACCCCTTATACTCAGAATATAATCAGAAAAAAGTAAAGCTAAAAGAATATATAGTATGCATTCTTTTAATTGTCTTTTCAAAATGCTTTTAGTCACCTTGGGATAAGTATTTCACATTTTCTAACTTAAAATAATGTCTGTATTTGGAAAATGTACTTAAGACATTTCACTTCTGTTTCCAATGAAGGGGGACTACAGTATGTGTTCATTAATCAGATCCAGCACGTGTGACTAACCTGCTGTGCTGGACGGGCAGGTGCTTTCGGTGGATGCCGTGGCTGCCCTCCACAAAGGCGTTGGGAGGTTTGTGGTAGACGGAGGCCAGCGAGCCGATGTGGCAGATGAGCTCGTCCAGCAGCGTGGGCTCGATCAGGTCCGTCTCCTCGGAGATCAGGGGCTTCTCCGACAGCACCACCTCTTTGGCTGTCACCGGGTCTGTAGACAGCAGACGCCAGTAGATGTAGCCACGGTCACGCAGATCTGGGTTATCAGAGTCCTGGGGGGAAGAAAAACAAGGAATTTGTGTTCTAATATGTTCTAACTGTGTTCCCTCTTCATCATCTTACTCAAAGTTATACTTTTATTGATTTATGCATGTTTGAGTAATCCTGTACTGAAGCATGAATGCTAAGAAAATGTGAAAAAAATTATACATGAAGGGTAACAAAATGTCTCATTGCCTTTTTTAAATAATAAGGCTGTACAATGTTGAAGCAACACCACATGCTTTAGATGCTTCTAACTCTTATGTTTAGGCCTTTTCTACTCACACTACACAATCAAAATAAATATTTGAACTAGAAGCTTACCAATTACAGCCCTTAAGCTTAAATAAAAGCGACTTTAGATCTCTTTTTTTATTTTGACAATCATCTGTCGGGGGTTGCAAATGGCAAAATTGCCCAGACATGTAAATGAATGATCTCCTGCTTACTACAGTGAAATGCCACTCAGAAGAGTGATCAGTTCTACCAACAACACCAAGTTGATGGAGCTGTCTTTTAACAGACAATAGGGATTTGTGATATGTAGGGAGTGTATGTGTATGTATCATCAGATTAGAGGCAATGTACATCCCAACACAGAACAGTAGACAATGTTATTTAAACACCATGTACAAAGGGTAGACGCAAAACACATTTTATGTTATACAAAATATATAAAATGACCAGCATTATGCAACATAAAGCGAGTGTGTTTTCCTCACTTGGGTGGCCAGGCTGAGGACCTGCTGCACCAGCTCCTGGGTCTCTGAGGGCTTCTTGAGGAACAGCTTCACAATCGCGGTCAGCAGAGTCAGTTGGACCTGAAGACAAACACATCACACAGAAGAAGTGAGAGTGAAAATCTGTACATTAAAAGCATAATCCAATGCCTTCTGTGGAGTAAAATGCCTAGTTATTCTAGTGCATGTGCTCCTGACCTGCGTGCTCTCATCGTGAAAGCCTTCCAGGAAGCTCTCCAGCAGTTCATCAGCGTTGTCAATCCTCTCGGCGTACTCCCCCACGATCCAGATCATAGCAGCACGTGCGTCCGGCTCGTCCAGGGAGTCCAGGTTCTCACACAGGGTGGCGATGATGCTCTCATACCTCACGAAACAAAATAACATGTCACGTACTGTATATAACAAAGCAGTAATATTCAAAACACAGTTGTGCTGGAGCCGCACTCACTTGTTGGGGTACTTGCGGAAGATATCCCTGATGACCACAATAGCCTCCTGCACCACATAGTTGACCTTGGTCTGGATCAGGTCCAGCAGAGTGCTCACACAACGCTCGGCCGATTGCTGAAGACAACAAGGACATGTTAACAAGACTATAAATGGTATTTTAACCATAACCACAGAATACTAATACTATATTGCATACAAAGTATTATGAATGTATTGTCAATGGCATATTGACACAGCAATACAGTGCACTTTTAGCATGTTTTTACATAATGTGTTCAAATGTTCATGAATTGTCCTGAATGTTCTTCTGTGAGCTACAGCAGTGCTCCTGTCACCAAGACAAAAACAAATATTTAATCCTTTCTTTCCTTCTCACCTCGACTTTAATGGCACATCGGCCGATAGCACGGACAGCTTTACGCACAAAGTCAACATCCACCTCAGTGGCATACTCCTTCAGCTCAGCCAGCACCTATAAGACAACACAGCAAATTTACACTACCAGTCAAAGGTTTGGACACACTTTTTCATTTTGTTTTCTTCGTTATTTCCATGACCCTTTTCCCCCATGGCATATATGGATGTAGTAATTACAATAACTCAAAACTTGTTTTAGATTAAAAATATATAAATAAAAATAGCCACTCTTTGCTTTGAACCCTGACAAGACAACCCCGAGAAGTGAAAACCATTTCAGGAATCTCACTGAGAGAAGGCCAGGGGTTTGCAGCACTGTCCACAAGCAAAGGGTGGATACTTTGAGGATTTTATTATAAAATATAAAAAATATATTTTGAGTTTCCCACATATCTTGCTCCAGCTATTTGATGTCTCCAGTAAGTAAATCAAATGTAGAAAGTAGTACACACACAACACATACACTGAATGAGAAGGTGTGTCCAAACTTTTGACTGGTAGAGTAAATATGACCATTTAAATACGTTTAGCATAAGTATGATTAGTGTTAATTAATAATTTGATAACCCATTCACACATAGATTTCGTTAACTGTATACATTACTTCACCTGAGCGATATTGGCCTGTGAAGCCAAGCGGATCATGATGTCCAGTTTCTCTAGCTTGACATAGATGGGGTCATTGTACTTGACAAAGAACACCTTTATCTCCTGCTTCAGAATCTCAGGCCTGCACACAACACAGACACAAATGATTACAATACTGACATTTTGATTACTTTTTCTATAAAGGGATTGTACCTAGGGTTGAGCAAATAAATGTATATCACAATTTTCTTGGAGCCAGATCAAGTGTCTTAAGAAATTAGCTTAATGTCGCAAGCATGAGATCACAATTGGATTTATATCACCATATTGCCCAGCACTACTTGTACTAAGTAAGTCAGGGGTGTCCAAACTTTTCTCATTAAGGGCTCATTATAAAAAACAGAAAGCTGAGGGCTGATTGAGGGCCATAGACTGGTCACCAATACAGTGCATACTTCAAATCCGTGTTATTATTACAAGTTAGACTGAACCACTATACATTAAATATCATATATAGGGTTGTTAAAGTAGATTTTCAGAAATATACAGTAAAAAGTACTGTTTAAGGTAATATGGGCTAATTCACCTGGAAGCTTGAGGGCCAAGAAAAATTGGTCTGAGGGCCGCATTTGGCCCCCAGGTCACAGTTTGAGCATGCCTGATGTAAGTATAATCAGTTTTGTCCCAGTACAGATATAATGTCAAAGCAGGTATTAGATGGAGACAGCACACAGCAGTCTCATTTTGACACCAATTATAAAGACTGGCTTACCAGTAACTACAACAGGTGAGCTGATTTGTGCTGTCAAGTTTCTCTCAAATCGCATTACAATCACAAGCTAGCTAGCATTAGCCAAAAGTTTTAGTTAGTTCAGTTTTTCAGACCATGAATGCTTGTTTTAATCACAGAATCCCAAAAATGTGTTGTTTAAATCCAATTAGTATTTCAGACAATGTGAAATTGTCCCCCCAGGCATGATGCCACTGCAAAGTATCAATATGACTCTTTAGTGTACCTCTTCTGTACGATGAGGTTGATGTTCCTCAGGGCCACATACTGGACCTCTGGCTCTCCTGACAACAGAGTGACCAGAGGGGGAGAGAGCTTCTTCAGCAGGGTGTTGTAGTAGTCAGAGTCTTTGGGCAGAAGCTCCAGAAACTTCATGAGCACTTTAACCGCAGACAGCACCACAGCCGAGTTAGCATGGGACAGCCTGGGGGTCACGCGCTCACAGATGCTACAAGAGACAGAGGACAACACAGAATGTCATCGATCTCAGTAGTTCAAAAAGGATACCAAGCAGAAATTGAGCAGTACATAAAAATAAAATCAGTGCAGTTTAAAAAAACACACATTATGTAAGTGGTTTCATTTTTATTTTGACCCTGTTTGACTAGTACATGAGGACATGCACATTTTTTTTTTTAATTAAATGAACTTGTTGAATATCGTTTTCTCACATAGTGCAGCCCTAATGGGGAATGATCCTATGTTCATGCCCCGCAGTGGTATTACCTCTGGGCCTCGCGCTCGTCCTTGGGGTTGTAGTTGGAGAGGCAGTCCAGGATGAAGATCTGGCCCCACTCAGTGCACTCGTTCAGGGCTGTGAGGAGCTTGTTGATGTTCTGGGGGTTCAGGTCTAACAGGTTACTGTTGGGGTGAGACTCGCTGATCTCAGACAGAGCTGCCACCGCGTTGGCCACCACCTGGATGAAAAAAACCCCACAACATTTAAGGAAGTTGTTTCATTTTATTTAATGTTTTCATTTCATTCATCCAAATGGCAATTAGGGATGTGCAATTAATGAGATTTTTAAATCGAGGTTCAGTCATTTCTTGTTAATGGGGGGGTCTACAACCAGTCAGTAAAAGCATGTGGTGGTATTCTAAATTAATAGCGAAAGCCATTTTTTACATAAGACAAAATCATCAAATTAAGAATTGTGTTGATTGATCAATGAAAGCAAATACAATTAAGATTTTTTTTGTCAAACTGCCCAGCCCTAATATATTTTACTAAAACAAATACAAATCTATACCCCCAGAAATAAGAAAGTTAACTAAAGCTTAATGACTTGTAGTGGGGCAATATATTGTTAACATGATTATAATTACAGATCTTGAATAATATTGAGAGTAAAATAAAAAAAAAAAAAGGAAAAGAGCAGAAACCTGCACAGTAACCTGTGTCAGTCAGCAGTATTATTTCTGCATACTTGAAAATATGGCATCCTATTTTTTTCCTATCACCTATAAATGGCCCTACTATGCTGCTGTAATATACAGCACCACCTCACCATGGGGTTTGAGTCAGCGATGAGGTCTCTGAGTGAGTCCAGAAAGCCTTGGTCCTCCACCATCTGGGCATTGATGTCGTGGAGCTTGGCCACGCACACGGCCGCAGTCTTCCTCACGTAGGGGTCTTCATCCTTCAGACACTTCCTCAGAGGCTCACACAGGTACTCTGTGATCTTATCCACCCTGATACAGCCCATGGTGCGCACAGCCAGGGCACGGATCAGAGGATTGGGGTCCTCACAGTCCTGGAGCAGAAAGGGGAAACAAATTACAATAAAAGTTTGAATCTCCACTCAGTGCTAGTATAGTAAGCTACCTAGCAAGTAACCACTGCAGCCTGTATCCTAATCAGTAACCGTGACCCAGAGGTACATTTACTTTTTATATGAATGTGTTGTTGATGTCATAAATCATTGTCGAACTGAACTTGTACTGGTTTAACTGAAGGCTTTCTGCATATCAATGTTTAGGGGAATTTCCCTGTAGTCGGAACTGCTCTGAGAGAGGAGCTCTGAGATGAAGCGAACTGGATTCATTTTGTTTTTTAGGGACTTTCTGCTCACGTTCTGAAGCCTTTAAAGGATATTTATGTTGTTGGAAAGTAAACAAATCTCTCGCACACGGAGCGCTTTGGAGACACCATTAGGATATCCTCAAATTATGCACACTGCGCCAGAGTTGATCTGGCGTGATATGAAAAGGTGGCGAGGCAGACTTTGCCTTTAGCTGTCTGCTATATTAATCATAATGCAAAGATAACGAAGGAAACATGTGACAACTGGACATTATTATTAGGGGTGAATGTTAGGACATCAGTCATTCATTTACTGTTGAATGGCAGGTAATTCTCACAAATGGCTGGGATATCCAAAGTGTGGCGGCCAATGTGACCATGTCAGGTGTAACCTTTTATTCCAATATACATTTTAATCACAATTAAAAGAACTGTATTTAGCCTGTGCTCTAATAGATTTTTAAAAAGTATTACAATCATAACTGAACCTAGGTTGCTAGTGCCTTCACCTGCAGATAGAGGACACATACAAGTTTTTCTCATTCTCAGTATATAAACAGGCCATGTCTCATGTGAAAAATCAAAACCTCCAGAATTCACTCACTGAGCTGCTGTGGCTTCACTTGCAATGATTAATGATCGTTATGAGGTCTGCTTAGTCAGGATTCAGATCATAGTTAGAAGTTTAAACCAACAGGATTTCAGCGCTGAAAATGGCAACCCAAATGCTTTTTATAATCAACTTGGCCATCATGTCCAATATTTTTTCTTTATGTAGGAATAAAACCTTATTAGACTTTTTATTAGAAAGAACTATATTTGATTTCAACATGTTAGGTTATTCTTATGGAATTTTATGTATAATTTATTTAATTATGATCTGTAATCAAGAATGCATTTAAGACTTTTAGATGACACTGTACCTTGTATTAAACAGGACAAATAGTAATTGTATTTTTTTTTTTTAAACTAGTTATTATATCAATAATTGATTCGTAGCGGTACTGGCACTTCTATAAATTGGTAATACACGTAACTCTGTACAGGCAATTGAGTTTTTCATCTTGCTTTCATTTAAAATTAAACAGATTTTTCTTAAGAAAGAACCATATAAGTGAATAGAGGGCCTTGCCTTGACAAAGCTATTGACGGCCATGATGGCCATGTCAGGCTGGCTCTTGGCGTAGTTCATCAGGTACAGGTAGACCAGCTTCTTCAGCTCCAGGTTATCAGTTTGCATGCAGTTCACCACATCTGGAAACAATGAACTGGACACAAATAGAGACATGTTAGGAAATATAAAATCTTTACTTTCAGTTCAACAGGTTGCACATTTACATTTTAGTCGTAACTTGGAATAAATATCCAACATCCACTGTTGAACTGTTTCATTATTTGTTTAGAATGGCTCTTCAAACTTGTCATATTAATCACATGTCCTTTCAAGTGACTTTCAATCACATCTTTAAAGTTGAATAATAGCACCACTTAATTAAGTTACTGTTAAAAAAAAGTTATTGTTTATTTACACTAACAAAGAAGACATTGAGTTTTGGGCGAGTTTTTGTTTCATGTAGACCCAGTAATTAAAGAGATATTAACCATAAAGCAGGTCAACAAATCTTGTATGAACAATCTTGCGAGACCAAGATACTATTGTGCCATAGGGCTGGAACAATTAATCAAGTAATTGTGATTAGTTTACTATAAAAATGATCATAGTCGTAATTGTAACTATACAAACTCTAAAATGCATGCGAAAAGACCTTTTGTGACAAAGACAATGGGGTTATTAAATTAAAAGGTCAAAAAGAAGAAACTATTTCTAATTTTCATTAATAATACACTTCATTCTCCATTTAGAAGCCTTCAGTCACATTTCAGCCTTGATTTGGATAGAAATAATAATTTGACTAGCCAACTATTAAAATAATTGTTAGTTGCAGCCCAATTGTGTAACCAAGTATTGTTTTAACATATAAATCTTAGGAGAAAACATTACACATTATTTTAGGTGTAGTGTAAAACATCATTATAGGGACCCCGAGTGATTTTAGATTTATGGAGAATTGGCATGATGAAGTATGAATGGTGTAGGCTTGTGGGCTGAGCATTGCATAGAAACTTACAGCTCAACGGAGGGTTCAAATAGGGCCTGGGAGAGATCGCTAAATTACAGAAACGTGCGTGGATGACACCTAAAACCTCCTCACTTATGTTTTTAATAAAGGAATGTTATAACATGGTAGAATGCTCAAAAAAACTATTTTGCATAATACCCTCTCTTGAAATAGAAATGCATTTTTGTAGTTCATATACACAACAGCTTGCTTATGATGTAATCTACAAACCTGACGTCCTTTCCCACAGTCATTGCAGCAATGACTTTCTTGACGGCCTCTTTTCTCTTTTCCTTCTTTTCATTGTTCAGTTCTGCTTTTAGTTCAAATATCTCTCCTAAAGAAAAAGGGAAGAGGCGTTCAAGTGCAAATCGAAATTTATAGAGAAGAAATAATACAGAAAAGATAAGAAAGAAAGGGGAAGTCACACTTACATGCAACAAACAAATGTAAACTGTGGAGTTTTATTTACATTACTGGATAATGCAAAGCGAAGTTCAAAATGGCAGAATATATATTTTCAACATATATTATTTTTCACAAAACTTATTTATGAAGTAGTATGTAAAATAAGTAATCTGGTGAGTAGTAAGTATAAAAAAAAAATATATATATATATATATATATTTTTTTTTTTTCCAATGAACTGTAATAGAAACTACTTCAGCATCTACACTATGAGTAGATACTGAAACTGAAAAAAATATACATAGATTACTTTTCTTAGATAGTTTAAGGAGGGACCACATGAGTAAAAAAATACAAATATTCTGTGTTGAAATGTGCTTTATTGTGTAAAGTTGATTATACCAAGAAGGTAAAGAAGACCATTACCACCAAACATTTCTCTCTTGAATGGACTTACCTTTCTTGTTAGTTGTAAAATACTTTGAGTCCGTCATGGCAGCAGTTTCTTATCTGCAGACAAAAAGTGTAAAAAAATCTACTTTTGGTACTGAATAACAACCAGTATTATGAGTTTTATTTAAACAGAGACAGATTTGGTATTTTATCAAAGTAATAATAATTAGAATGTGTTCTGCTGCCATGTAATAGTAATGCAAAAACTAAATGACTTAAACTAAATGTGCACTATGTAACTTTTCTGGTGGAGATGCACTGCTTGCTTTTTTCAACAGAGATGAAATTGCTTTTCCTAAAATGTTGCACAGTATGGCATAAAACTTGTCCATCTTGCTTGTATTCACTTACATGTTTTTAAAGCTAGAAAAAGACCAAATTAATAATTTTTTTTCAAATTACTATAAGTATGGCCTTGATTGCTTGAATTTTTACATAATCTCAAAAAGAGGTATTATGTAGCTCTCTTAGTAACCAAACTATGAACCTAAACATGTGGCATAAACACGATCTGTGTAGTTTACAGCTTTGAGGTTGAATCAAGGTAAAATTTATGAAGCAATCTACCAGCCAACTGCAATTGATCCCATATCCATTGACACGTCAGACAATTTACTCAAAAACTATGAGGCAAATCATACTTTAAACGTTACAAAAATCCCACAATAAATCTTTTCTGATACGTTAATTCTTTGCATCTTGCCTCTGCACATCACTTTCCCTCTGCAGATGTTAGCAAGGAGCGGCTAACAGCATCACTAGCATATTATTATGACTCGGTAAGGTACTACACAATCAGTCAACCTTTTTGGCTAAATAAATTCATGATCACACAATAAAACGCGTGGGAAACTAACAGAAACAGCAAATTTGCATAAAAGAAAAGGATTTACTGGTGACACAGCGGCCCAGTGCTATTCTAAACAGCGGTTGTACGAGTAACAGCGCAAAAAGGGAAAAAAGACATAATCGTGACTGTTAGAGAGTGTTGTAAGGTAGAATAAAGGTTTAAATGATCTTCTGACCTGGGAAAAGTTTAAAAGAGTGAATTCCGGGTTCAGATTGTAATAAAAAGTGTCAAAGCGCAGTAGGCTGGGTAGGTTTCGTTGGAGGAAAGATGGAGAATTGGGAACCTGGAGGGGCGTTCGCGTATACCGTAAACTTGAGAATTTACCACATAAATGTTGTCTTAAAGCTACAAAAATAAGGTTTAGGCCGTAAAAGATTGGTTAAATGCCTTTATGAAATGATAATTAACTTAAAATGAACTTTTGTAAATTAATAAATATATTATTAAGAGTAAAAAGGTTTATAATGGGATGTTTATGCGTCTTGACATCGTCACATTAAAATGCAGGTTTGTTGAAAAGTTTCATAACATAAAGGTATTAGTTGTTCAAAGACATTCATTAGTAAATATGAAAAGCTCCCGAATGAAACTTGCTATCACAAGAAATAAAACAAGAACCAATTTATGGATAGTATAAGATGGCGGACTCTCGTGATGTCCTCAAATTAAACGGAAGTTGTCAAGAGGCCCAGCTGTGGCGCGCACTTTCACAATAAAATCAAATAATAATAATAAAGTAAAAGTAAAATTTCATTAGCTGGTGAAACCTCCATGTCAAAGCCTGGTCTCTTCAGATGGGACTATCACGTGCCACAGTGGGGCACCAGAGGCAAAAACTGTCGTTGTGTTCTTAGGCAAGAACCATCACCTATAGAACTAGTCAAAATTAACACAACCTTTTATTAAATACGAGTCAAGCAAATAAACAAATAAACATGTTTTATTAGAGTAATGTATAAAAGTATATAACACTGCAAAATGTAAAATAAAGTTGGTTATTGTCATTTTAAACTAATATTTTTCTCTTCTAAATTATATTTTACAAAACCTAGAACAGTGGCTATAATGCATTTGTCTCTGTACATGTTACTGCTCTCATATACAAGGCCTCAAAGTTAAAGGGGAAGCTGAAGAAAGCTACGTCATCCTGTAAAAATATTCATATGTCATGAATATAACTTGTAGGGTTGTAAAAGTATTGGAAATCAGATACTAATCAATACTAATGGTAAATAATGAACCATTGTTATGCTGTCGATTCAATTTTGAGTTTAGCAGTAGCATTTATTAGATCTTGGGGAAGGCCCTCTCTGGCTTCCTGCATCTTTCTCCTGGCTTTCTGAAATGCTTCTGTGGAGGAAAAATAAGAAATTATTGTTAAATCTGCAAATATATAAAAGAAAAAGTAGACTTAAGTAAATAACTTGTGTAATCCCTCAGTCGTCCAGGTCTGATCCATCGCAAAAGACAAAGTTTAAATCTATCAACTGGACAAATCGTAGGAGTGAAGATGTTTTGGTGCTCATCCAGGCCGCTTCTTCAGTTCTGGTCAGATTGCTGGCGGACACTGCCTTATATCTATCTGAGGCTAACTACACTTAAGTAAATAATTTCAAGTGCGTGTTACCTAGAATGTTGTAGACGGCGCCTTGTTGACTAAAACCTCCGAGCTGGTCCACGACTTTCTGCCTTCTCTTTTTCAGCACAATGGCATCAACGAAGGCACTGGAACAAAGGAACCAAGTCTATATGTATCTTTTTTTTATGCTGATTTAGTACTGGAAAAGGCACTCACTGAGCTTGCTGAATGCAGTGTAGATTAAATGTGACACTTCCGGAAGACTCTGTGCTAAAGCCAAATCGACTCAGTCTTTCTCCCTGCAAACACATTAAAAGTATGAATTCAACAGTATGAAAAGTATGAAAAACAGTAGTGGCATGAAAAAGTATGAATTCAACAGTACTGACATGGAAAAGTATGAATTCAACAGTAGTGGCATGATGGAAAACATGAAAAATAATATAGTTAAGTACTAGTTACTTTTTTTAAATTTTGATTTTAGTATCACATCAGACTTTTAAACAAAACTTAATTTATTTGTTCAAACTGAATTGTTTTGACATAAAATGGCAACAATTAGCTCTACCTATGTCACAAACATCACCAAAAAATAGTCTAACTTCAAAACTAAGTGAGAATGTTTGCGAAATATGTGATATTAGAAGACTTGTTAGCACGTGCTAGTTACATAATTTTTTTGCATTTGTAGATATCATTGCTCCAAGTTAATAAAACCTAGGGACCCCTCTCCAGAACATGAGCAGGTATCTAAGTGTAGGTACCTGTACCTAGTTGGAGCATTAGCCTGTTGTGCATGTCCATGTTGAGATCACTCACCTTAAAGGTGCTTGGTATCCTGACGTAGCTCGGGTCTTCTAGTTCTGGAGACCCCCCAATGAAGAATCGCCTTAGAGCAGAAACTGTGCTTGTCTGAAGAGGCCTCCACGTATGGCATATTACTGTGTGTGCACCTGGACAAACACCCAGTATTTTAACACACAATCTTTCACAGTCTGTCAGTAATTTAAAGTGATAATATTCAACTTTCTGGAGGTAAAAGTCAACTGCATGATTCCATGGAATTAGAAACTTAAAACTTCAGAACATTCTCTGTGAACATGGATACATTTTACACCAGTGGAATATTATAGCCACAGGAACAACATTTTGGAAACAAGCAGGAGGATGCCCTCCTCCAGGTCAGATAAGGTTTGTGGAGATGCAAGCCCGCTCACAGTAAGGACACATGTTTTTATATGTTTCTCAGTGCAATAAAAACATCCACAATGAAAAAAACAAACTTACTTTAATTTTAGTCTGTTTTTTTAAACTTGATAATCAATAACATACCAGGCACAGCTGGAAAGAGCAAATATCCGTATCCTTCCGTTCGATAGCGCTGCCAATAATCCAGAGACAGAACTTTGAAGTATAAGACAGGCCACTGTGGAATACCTTGTGAAAACAATTCAAATATTAGCATCATATTTCAAATAGAATAAAGTTTTTCTGTACGTACCTTCATTCTCCTTTTCACTCATATACAAGGCCTCAAAGTTAAAGGGGAAGCTGAAGAAAGCTACGTCATCCTGTAAAAATATTCATATGTCATGAATATAACTTGTAGGGTTGTAAAAGTATTGGAAATCAGATACTAATCAATACTAAAACTAGTATCAAAACTAAATACTAATTTTACCAGGTATCGATACTAAAAAAAAGTCACATTCACAGGACAGAAATAAACCCTTCCTGAACAGCTTTATAATGATCTTGAGCTGTATCAGAACAAGTATAAGAGACACATAGAATAGTATAAACCCATGGACCACTATGAAACCTACCTGGACAACTGAGGGATTACACAGATATAAGGTCCAATATAAAAGAAAGTATGACCATTTCATTTTGAAAATTATATTCTATTGTCTAAAGAGTGAGAGTGAATTATCATTGTGGTATCAGAATTAGTACAGAGTATCAAGTCTATTAGTAGTATCGAGTCCATTCTTTAGTATCAAAATCGAGTTTTAAATTTTAGTATTCTTTCAACACTAAACTTTGGTTCTAAAATTTTAGTTCTTTTTTGTTTGTAACAAAAATTCTACATACTACTTACTTTCCCCTCTGATTTCGTGCGGCAGGTCTGTGTTACTCCAGAAAGTGGATGGAACTGTAAACTGGACCAATCTGAAAATAGTTTAATAATAACATAAAGTGCAAATAGTAAGTGTAAATAATAATACTTTTTTTTTTTTTTTACAAGGGAGAAAATTCAACAAAACAAGATGAGACGAGAAATTATAATGTCCTTACTGTTTGGTAGTTCCATCAAGAAGTGGATGTATAAGTTATCATATTCAAATCCCTTGGCTGACACTGTTTTGGAGATGAAAAAAGTTACAGACTTAGCCAAAATGGAATGTGGCAAGATTTCATTTATTTTATTTCTTACCAATCTCTCCATTCATCACATATCGCAAAGTCCCAGGAGGAGGCTAAGAAAAACAGAAAAATAAGACTGTCCTCAATTTAAAGAAGATATATTGTGTTTGTGTCTGCTATATGGTCATAATCTATGACAAGAGTGGACAGTTTGGACATTTTAAATTGCATTATTCATCTAAAATTACTTTATAAAAGAGCAAGTCAGCTGTTAGAAAACTGGGGTGTCAAATTGCAAGCTACGGCCAGGGGGCCACACATGGCCCTTTGGTCTTATTATCTATTATCTATTATTATCTTCTTATTTGGTCTTCATTATCCGGCCCGCCGAATGTGACCAAATTATATTAAAATAAGGGTAACCCTTGTTTAGTGGCACTTGATAAAATTGAATGTGAGTTTTTCTGCTGTGTTCATTTAACTGAAATTAAATTAATTAATAATTAAATTAATGCATTTGGAAAACAATTTGTACAATGAGCCTTGCATATCCATGCTTTGCTACATGTTACAGGCCAAATCTCTAATGTAATACATATATGCTGGCCCGGCCCCTCTGTCAAATTTGGCCCTTGTGTCAAAAAGTTTTCCCACCGAAGGCTTAGAAGGTCCGCCATCTGCCTTACTCCATGGAGATGTTATTGCTTTGACTGGAATGTTCCACAGTACGCCTTATCTAGCTTGTATTTATTCAGTTATACTGTAATTTCAAAAAAATACCCTGATAAATATGTCTCTGATCAGATCTGATCTGTAATTTGGCCTGGTTGTGTCAACTCCTGGTCTCCAAATTAATAAACACTGTGGAACATTCCAAGCTAAGTCCATGGAACATCTCCATGGAAACAAACAGGTGGTGGACCATGAGAAAGTCACATATTACACCTTTAACAGACAAAATTTGAATTTGGGCCTAAAAAGATTACACAATATATGATTTTAAAGAGGATGAAAGAAGTTACCATTTCAAAGTCTGATCCAACAAGACTGTTCAGGTATTCCTTATGTTGAACGTAGAGCTGAAAAAATGAAATATGGCAAATAAAAGAGAAGTTAAACTACACATTTAAATAATAAGATTTAGTTTTATTTTATATCTCAGTCAGCATTGTATTGGAATGTAAATATTTATACAGTGTTGTAATGACTTGATTTAAATACATAAATATTTTTTTATTAATCTAAAAAGCTGTTAACTGTGTAGTTTAGGCCTCCACAAAATGCACTGGAATCGTGAATATTTTTTTTCTAAAATGTTACTGCTCCTGGACATGTTTAAAATGTGCATCCTTAAATAAATACAATTGTGCTAAGATTTGAAATGTATGTTTGAAATGTAAGATTTGTTCAGAGCAGTAACATTTGAGAGACTGTGATCTGAACATTTAAATAAAAAATTGTACACATCTAAACTACAGGGTTAGAATAATTAGAATTGATAGTTTGTTGTTTGAATTGCCATTTGGAATAGATTGAAATAGTATGTGACTGTTCTTGCAACCCTATTGTGAACACTCACATCTTTGTACAGGTGCAGCTCCTTGTCCTGGTCCTCTTTCACCATGGCCTCAGACACATTATCCACTCGGAGACACCACACCTCCTTCTTGTCCCCCTCTGTTATGATCCTGCAGCACAGCACACACAAAGCATGTTCACCCAACCACATCTGAATTCATAGGACATACTAACACATATTTTATACACATATTATGCAAAATAGACTTTTATGGGCTTTTACTCATGTTTTTCAGATTTGAACAGGAAATTAATGGGCTCATTTCTATTACTAAGCTGCTTAAGAACAATATTTTTTAAATAGAAATGAGGGCTACATTTTAGTGTATTTCAATTTCAGAATCAGAGTTGATTTGTGTAAGGTGTCTAGTGCCCTCTGCTGGGAAGAAAAGCTATTAACATGACATTAATTCAGAACTAATTCCATACCATATTTGTTGTTTGTTTTAATGACTTCATTGTTACATTGTAATTCATTCTTTTACATATCTACATGGGATTGTTTTCCAATTACAGGTGTTTTTATTAATCAAAACTTCCACAGAGGCATCACCTCATTGTCTCCATGGATATAGATTAGGTTAATGTCATACTGTGGAACATTCCAGGCAAAACAACAACTCCATGTAGAAGAGAAGGTTTCAGACCCTCCTCTGGAAATCTTAGTGCGTGATTTGAGAGTCAAAGTACCTGTACGGCTCTTTCCCTCTGTTGAAGTCTGGTTTTACTATGACTGTTCCACTTCCATCTGTTTTTATGGTCAGCAGCAAACATTCATTCTGTTTTTCACCCAGTCTGAAACAAAACAACACTTTTAATGTTATCAACAAACCCTATGGTCATAACGAACAGATTCATTGGACAAAGTGGTACCTTCCTGGAGGACCCAGGTCTCCCATGATGTGCATAGTCTGCACGGTGTTGTTGACCACGTGGTTGTTCCTGATGAACTCCTCTGAAGGCTCCCAATTTATGATCTTGGATTTGGGAATGCCCATATCTCTGCAAGCACAACATGAATTGAATAAGATGCTTGTAAACAAAGTAAGTAATAATATAACAAATGCAATAGTATCTAAATATCAGGATGTTAAGATGGCATTATCATCAGTGAATAATCATGCAAGATTGTGGAAAGATATATTTTATATAACCAAATGCTCAACCTATCACAAATAAAAATATAGGCGTAAGCAGCAATGACTGGCTTTTGCCTGCAGCCACCCAGAGCACTTGCAGAGGGTGCCAATGTGCCTCGCGTTTTTTTTTTCTTAAGCCAGCTAGACACTATTCTTTTCTTGGGTTGCATAATTACCATATGCAACCAATATGCAATACCATAATTTGTCCCATTGGGGGTACTAACATGTCTTTGTTCAAATTTGCCCACATTTTAAGTTGAGCTTGCTTTAAAAGTTTTATAAATGAAGATGTGGCAGATTTCAATGTCTTCATAGTATTACATTGTCACATATGCCCCATGATTCATCCACGATGGCGAACTTTCGGTTTGTAAGGGGATGTGGTCACAATATATTTTTTTGTAGTACCTTTTTAAAAAGAGTCAAAGTACAGGCTACATACTGTTCCTTTAATTACTATATATTATTAAACATGATTTCACTTACATTGTGTGTCTCTCCTGTCTCCTGTGCCTTACATTAGCCATCCTTTCAGCCAGGAACGTAGGGCCAGATTTACTAGTCGTCAGAGCATCTTCCCTGCATTGCTACAAGTTAAAAGAAAGAAAATAAAATGTATCTTGTTTATTTTGATCAAATTACAAATGTTGGATAATGCAGTACAACACACTAACCAGCAGGCTGGTGTAGCGGTCATGATCTGTGTAGGTAAATATCCGGATGTTGCGTCGACCTTTGCCCCTGATCAAAGCCTTGATTTCAGAGTGATACTGGTGCTCCAGATGGCTCTGGCAGGCGTTTTCGTTTTGAAAGAGCTCATATTCATACTGCACCCATATATAAAAAGACAAGGAAAAGAAATGTTCAGTTACTATTGTTATGACTGCAACAATGACACCAGAATGTAGTAAACTAGGGATGGGTGATATATGGTATAGGTTCCAATGTATAGGTTTTGATGTTGATGCAATAAGTACTTTTGGGGGTAATTTTTCCAATACCTATACTCGGTATTAGTCAACACATTTCAGTTAACATTATGTATAAAACAGGGCTTTAAACAGGCTCTACAGGACAAATAAAACACCTGACACAGATTGTTGCTGCTGGCATTTTGACACAAAACAGTGAGTTAATCACCCTGATATGTCTAAAATGGATGCTTAGCATTAAGATTGGCATCTGTTACTTTGTTTTGATATTTGCAGTATCGATACTCACAATTGTACTGACTCAGAATCAACACTCCCATCCCTAGTCTTAACATCTTAAAAAGGGGGTATTATGCAAAACTGGCTTTATGAACTTTCAACCATGTTATAACATGCTTTTTAATCATCAAAAATATGCCTGAAGTGGTTTTAGATATCATCCATGCATGGTTACATAATCTTGCAATTTCTCCTGGGCCCTATTTGAACCCTCCTTACAGTTAGCAGTGTGATTCAGTCCAATGCTCAGGCCACAAGCCCATGTCACCTATGCTCCTGTACAGTCATTTTCCATAAATATAGAAAAGCATAATACAAAACAATACACTACAACTGTATTGTGATAGAGGAGTGCCTTAGCTTAGAGCAAGGAGAGGGGGAACCCAGAGCCCCAAAAAATCTTGATCTTAATACATTGTTTTAGGTGAATATAGCATTTTCAAAAACAATAAACATGGTGATTAGCAATTAATACCCCAAAGAAGTGCAATACCCCCTTTAATTATATTATTATATATCAGCAAATATTAGTTATTGGCCACAGGAGCCACACTGGATATTATTGGATATCGGTATCAGCTTCAAAAGATCCATACTGGACCATTCCTATAGTAAACCATTTACATTTACCTGACTGAAGAGTTTTTCTTGCCAGCCAATTACCAGTTCTTCCTCGTTGTCACCTAAAGAATGAGACAAAAAAATATATATATCAATAATTATAAATATCAATAATTCTCAAAACAATGAGACACTTCTGGTGGGTTCACTTTAGGTGAACTGCCTTAAAAAGATGAAAAACAGAAATGGTTTATTTTAAATGGTTTACAGTGGTCCAAAGTTATTCCTCACTTACTTTATGCATTTCCTGAGCATTCTAATCATTCACCACAATGAGTTTATAAGCACTTTTCACACGACCAGAGTGGAGTTTTGCAGTGACGGTGAAGATAACAACAACAAGCATGCTAATCACGCACTGCCTGATTATTGGACAATAAAGTGCTTTCTAAATGGATGCAGACAGTACACAGTAGACATATTTTGACCTCAAGATCTGCTTAGATGTCTGTACTGGGGCAAGGCACATTTGCGCAAATAGATGGAAAAAATTGAAGGCCTTTCAGTCATTTTAGATGTTTCCTTTAACCATATGTGAGGGTGAAATTATCCTATTACCTTTTTGTCCTGGAGTGGAGAGGGGCTCCAGCTCGATGTCCCCCCTCTTCTTCTTCTTCTTGTTGGGGTCGTGCTGCTGGGACAGGACCTGCTGTTGGAGGTGCTGTGACAGAGAGGCCGTGGATGTCAGCCTCTCAATGCGCACCCTGAAAGACAAGCCACCAAACCAGGATAAGTAAATATACAAAGCACGTTTCTCACTAAGGGTGATAGTCACAGTTTTAGACAGAAGGACGAACGGACAGATAGGTAGATGGGAAATTCAGGTTATTTAGGATTGCTGAGTTTCAAGCCAATAAAATTGTATGCATATGGGGGAAGCTAAAAATTAATTTGGTTAAAATTAGCATTTTTCTTAACAAGTTTTTTGGGGTCTTGTTACCAATATCAGTTTCGACATTTGTGTATTTAACTGGATTTCACAGGAAAGTACAATATAATCAATAGGAAAAACATGACATGTATGACATCTTCACATTCTAAAATCTGAAAACCGCCAGTAGTTAGTAGTGTTTCTCAAACTGTAGTACAAGCACTACTGTTGGCATGTGGGCTGTCCTCCTTTGGGTTAACCATTATTTACTACTTTATCCATGATTTTGTCTCATTTTAGGGCAGGTTTAGTCTCATTTTAGACCCAGTTTAGCCCTAATCTAGACCTGATATAGTCCATGGTTAGCCAAATAGCCATTAATTTATGTGAAGCACTTTGGTCAGCTGAGGTTGTTTTTAAATGTGCTATATAAATAAAATTGAATTGAATTGAATTGAAAAATATAATTAAGGTGGTAGTGAAGTGAAAAGTTTAAGAATCGCTGAAGAGAGACCTCCACCCAGAGGACCCTATCCCGCAGACCTCCATCAGGATGCACCTTCACCAACATGTCCCTACTTTTTCATTAGTTGTTTATAAGCACTTTAATTACACTTTTTTTTTTTAATCAGTTGTTGCCTTAGTTTGCCATTATTTCTAATGTGTCTTTGAATATTTTATCTATAAACACTGTCACTCTTCCACAAATAGTACTTTTAGCCAGAACATTTTAAATACACTGTTGTCAAAGTAGGGATATTAGATGTTGCAATTTGTATAGTGCAGTAAATAATATGATGCAGACTTTTTTTTTCATCATTTCATTATGTGTGTTCAAACTGACAGCTGGAAAATGAATGTGTCGCTGTTTTGGAGATATACAATCAGCAGGTTTAAAAATAATCTACTAAAAATACTATTTTCTCAAATTCTACTTAATTACAGTAACGTGACTATTTGCAATGAGTTACTTAATTTAGTATTATAATGTGTTTTAGCTGTGTAAACATGTAAAGTTATGAATAAAACGTCAGGTTACGCTAGAGCAGTGTTTTTTATCCGCTTGCTTGCCTGATTCTCATGTTCTTGATAGCATCTCGGGTTCTGTAAATGGCTTCTCCCGTGTCCGTATTCCACGTGTCCGCCATGATTATTTACGACGTGCACTTAAGGACCAAAACGAACAATTCCCCCCTTTCCGTGCAAAGTTATCCGGCTATAAAACCGCAATTTAAGGCAAAGAAAACTACATGAGCTGTCAGTATGCTAGTAGCTGTTGAGGGTTGCGATGGTAACGGGAAAGAGGCTTTTTTCCGCAAAGATGATTTCGCACTCTGCCCCCTACTGCACAGGAGTGGTACAACATAAACATTGACTATTCATCAGTGGTGGAAAGAGTATTGAAAATAAAGCACTGTTACATGGCTAGCAATGTACTCAATTACAAGTACATGTACTGCCTCCAACATTGTACTTAAGTAAAAAATATCACTCAAAGTAATGGTTAGGCTACTAATTTACCACAACTTTAGAAGCATTTTTTAATCACACTTTTATACAGGTACATCTACAGGTTTAAAAATCTCCTAAAAATAGTATTATCCCAAATTCTACTTAATTACAGTAATGAGTTACTTGATTTAAGGGCGACAGTAGCTCAGTAGGTTGAGTGTTTGTCCACTGATCTGAAGGTTGGCGGTTCAAATCCTGCTCTCTACATAAACATCATTGGTTGAGTGGTTAGATCCACTGACTCGAAGGTTGGCGGTGCAATTCCAGCCCTCACAGATGAATGCTGTCGTTGTGTCCTTGGGCAAGACACTTAACCCACCTACCCCAGCCCTTGGGACATCGGGTGGAAATTAGCCTCTGGCTATAATCCGGCGTGTTTACATTCATGTCTGTCATGTCATGTCTGTTCATCAACATGCACTGTCCCAACCAAATAAAATAAATAATAATAATATTATAATGTGTTTTAGCTGCACTTATACATGTATTAAAAAAAAAATACAGTGTAGTGTTATACTTATATCAATAGTGTTCTACGTTTCATTAAGGGTGCATGATGTAACATTTCTGAGGGACTTCCACCTGATTGTCTCCATGGAGATGCCATTTGCTTTCCCTTGAATGTTTCACAGTATGACATCGACATATCTATCCCTACAAGCAAGTGACTCCAACAGGCCTAATTACAGGTCAGATCTGTGGAGAGGCGGGCCCAATCACAGTACAAATGCATGTTTTTCAAAGCAATAAAAACATCCGTAGGCCTACTTCGCTAAGTGCAAGATAGATATGCTGAATGTCATATTGTGGAACATTCTAGTCAAAGCAAAAACAGGATAAAAGTTACATAATGCATCTTTAAACCACTTTCTTTATCTTTATTTATACAGGGAACTCAGTGAGAGCACTTGGGCTCTCTTTTTCATAAGTGAACTGTTTAAAATACGATACAAGCAGAAAAACTAACAAAACAAGTATATAAGGCCATAAAAAACACTAAAAACAGGTGCAGGTGTGTGTGTAAAAGTTTGTTACCAGACATTGTTGTGTTTTTTGATTATGTCAGTCTATTGATCAACTATCTATCTTTTTTTAAAGATTGAGAATAATACAATAACTTGCAAATCTTGGCAAAATATCCAGATATTTTGTGCTTAATCCCTAATTCCATGTATTGACAGATGGATGAGGGGAATCAAACCACAAACCAGAGGTGGGTAGAGTAGCCAAAATTTATACTCAAGTAAGAGCAATGTTACTTCAAAAATAATATCACTCAAGTAGAAGTACACAGTAATGTTCCAAGAAATTACTTAAGTAAGGTTAAAAAAAAGTTTATGTTAAAATTTATACTCAGGAAATAGTAACTGCCAGAACATAACATCTGATTTATAATTTGAAGTTAATGTAACTGGAAGGACTAAACATTAAATAACAAAATCAGTTTTTTTGAAAGGGCAGACACAAACATTAGACAAACTAAATTATGTCTCATGAAGCGGTGCAAGAAACACAAATGTTCCAATCATTTCACATTGTCAACATAAGGCTTTTGTCACTTGTAGACTTACTCACAGAGAGAAAAGTAACCAAACATTTACTTGAGTAAGAGTACTGTTACATTACTCAAGTAGGTGTAAAAGTACGCTGCTAGAAAAAGTACTCTGCGCAAAAGTAACTGAGTACTACCCACCTCTGCCACAAACCCTGACTAAGGATCATAGAGCTGATTAAAAATATTTATTAAACTAAATATTCCTTAATTTATAGCATTACTGTGCCCTTATACACTGTATTCTAGTGATCCCAGCTTTGAATGGGCTATACCATTGCTGTGCTGGGATTTCACATCTCATCGCATCAGTCCCAGCTTTGGTTATAGAAGCAACTTGGCTCTAGCGTTGTCATGATACTAAAATTTCAAACTCTATTTTGATACTCAGGAATAGCCTCGATTGTCAATACCAATGACAATAAAACATGCTTATTTAGTAATAGGATGTTAATGTCATTTTTCGTAGTATCAGTACCTACTCCAGTTTCGATATTAGTTTCAGTATCGATAAGTATCTGATTTTTGATACTTTTGACAACCCTACTGACCACCACCAAGTATGAGGAGAGGATGAATAACGCAATGCAAATGTACTTAGTCTAAAAAGTGCTATATAAGAATAAAATAACTGGTCTTTATTTTGTAAATGCTTTATTCTGTCTGCATCATTTCGCAGTGCAGCTTTGTGTCAGTAACAAAACATCACAGCAATGCTTTGGTCAGTTACAATATTTGGAATGTCATACAAAAGATGGCACATTTTTCATGCTTTATCCCTCACATTTTCCATCTTCACCACAATTACTTTTTTTTGGCACAAAATCCTGTATTTACAAAAGTCATGCTAAGTATCATTTCCTCTTCTTTTGTCAAGATTGTATTCAAGGTACTATATTATGCACAATTGACTCCTTTGAGCTTTTAGCCATGTTACCTGATCAACCACATACCTGGAGGTGTGTTTTGTTTCATTCACACATGTTCAAGTAATCCTTTATTATTGGGTGTCTACATCTCCAAAGTGCAAAATGCTTTGTTACTCCTTGTGATGTCATTCAGTGGTAGTTTAAAGTTAACAACTATTTGTAGCTTAAATTGAACTGGTTACATTATACATTATATAATACAGTACACTACATAGAAAAATATTTTTCTTTCACGACTTGTTCAGTTGAGATTGCCACAGAAAGTCTACAGTATCTTATAGTGTGTACTGAGGAGCGAAGCTGGTTCAAAGCTAAAAAAAACATGGCTTCAATGTTAGGCAAAGTCTGGCAATTCTAAGGATGCAAACTCAAACAAATGAATCTAGTGAAGGTGTAAGGAGTTTAAAAACACAGTCAAGTGCTTCCTGTATTACCACTTAATGACATCACAAGGTGGAACAGAGGGTTTTCAGTCTGAGAGACAAACACAGGCTAAAAATACAAAATAGGATTTGTGTGCCAACCATATGTGAATGAAACAAAACACCACTCCAGATACGTTTTTGATTAGGAAACAACATTGTAACATGATCAAAAATGATGGTAATATAGGCCCTTTAAGTTAACAAAAGCAAACATATTAAAAAGAGCAGTATTTCTGACAGAAACATTCACAGTGAAGCAGCACCAGAAACTTGTGCAGTAGAGGCTTGAAAAATATTCAGTAACAGTATAAAAAAGTATTTGTAAGTAAGACATTTAGAAAGTGGATTGGTTGCACATCTGAATCATCACCGACTCCACTTTAGGCTTACATTACTCTGTGTCATATGAGCCGTGCTGGGAAAAGTGCTTGCGAGTATATAGCCCTCCTCTCACAGTAAAAAGTTTGAAGTTACAGAACAGCTGAGGGGCCTCAAATGCACCACCAGTATAAAGAAGGCAGTAGGGGCCCGTCTGTGTTAAATGTGCTACATGCAATTGCCACAGTGAAAAAGAAAATGTAGGCACACATACGATAGTTACGATAAAGACTAGCGATGTACTGATATGATACTGGTATTGGATGTCAGTGGCAATCCAGAAAAATATGCTGGATTGGGTATCGCTGTAAAAATATCAGTTCAGCCAATGTCCTGGTTGAGCCTATAAATTTATGTAATGAGACTATTTAGTTATCGACATTAGCCCAGAACATCTCATAATGTTTGACGTTTTATTTATAGATTGTTTGAGGTATGAGTAATGCTACAAAACACATTTGGGTCAGTCTTATGTTATTTTTGATTTAAGGAAATAAGTGCTATCATAAGTCCCTGCACTGGTATCGGTTGATATCAGGTGGATCCTTAAAGCCAGAGAATCAAAATTGATATCGGGACTGAAAAAGCTGGATCAGTGCATCCCAAATATCGAGAAAAATGGCTGGTTTTTCAAGCTGTAAACATTGACAATATTTTTTTTTTTCTTTGTGTGCCAAAATATTGTAAAAATTATCCATATTGCATAATTTTACAATATGGTCCTTTTTAGACCAGTTAGAAACTTGAATAATTTGCAGGAATAACATAAGTGTAAGTTTACAAGAGGTGGTAGAAATATAGCCACTTATATCATTTGTTTTGTGTTGTTGATTGACTTACAGCTAATAAACCCATTAATAATACTACAAATTGTGATACTACTTTGCTCCTGGTTGGGTCAGATACTTTTTTTTTTTTTTAATTTTAGCTCCCAGAGTGGAGATTATTGTCCTCTAGTCCAAGCATTTGATTACTTTCCACCTGTCTACATCTTGGAATAGTTAGATTACATAGACAAAAATCAATATTTGCTGGACTAATATTGGGAAAATAAGGTTTACGGGTAAAAACAGCAAAGTCTAAAAAGGAAACAAAGATAAAAATATGTTTGTGTTTGCCTTAAAGGCCAACTTCCAAGTAGAAACATTTTTCACTGACTGCAAATAGAACTAGCTAGTGCTGCCTTGTTCCCGTTTATGGTACTCCCATCTACATTTCAAACTGTTTAAATTTTAGTCCATTTAGTTTAAACAGTGGAATCTTTTAAATGCACATATAAAGTTCTCTGTAAACTTCGGCTGTCTTATAAAAAGCCAGTTAGCAAATTAGCACACTAATAAGAATAAGAGTAAAAATGCTAACAGTTTAAAATAAAAGGTAGATATGAGCCTAGCTAGCTAGCGCATAAAATCACAACATTGATATGAGACTAACAATGTAAATTTGGTTTAAATATTTGTCATGTACTTTATTTGTACTAGTCGGGAACGGCTTCTTATTTTCTGTGGTAGACGAAAGCCCTGAGCTAACTTTTACAAATCGCATGATCGATAAGTGTTCAATATCATGTTTTCTTGCTATATTTTTTCAGGCTTAGCTAGCGACATGCTTTTTTGCATTTAATAAAAACTGGCCTCAGAACTAATTCCAAATCAAACTCTTTAAGAGTAAACCAGCTAGCATGGTTAGAGCTTGGACTGATTTGGCATTTTGATAAGCTAGCCACATCCTTAACCCAACCTAATGACATTTTATCATTGCAACATTTGAGTATTCACAACTTGGCATTTGAAGATGGCGCAATTCTGGTTGATCTTTACAGTTAAGGGTGTGTGCTGTTACATATGTAAACACACAAGGACTGATAATAAATGGTTACATGGCTAGTGGTTTATCTACCTTCAGGCACACAGGCCCTCAAGTAGTTGTCCTTAATGCTAAATAAATACTAGCCACTTGATTTGTGAAGTTGCATTCGGTTTATCACTTGACTGTATTTGTGAAGTTGCATTTGTTTTCACTGACTGTTAAAATCAGTAGGGTCGCTAGTGACTAACCAGCGACGGTATGAAGTGACTAGCTATTTAACATTTACAATTATGCTAATCATTGTTATTTTCTTACTTCCAAATATGGAAATGGATTCACTGAATTAAACATTTAAAAAACACATACAAGTCAGAGGTAGCCAATAGGAATATGAAACAGACCATCTGGCCAATCAAGTTATATTACCTGGAAATGTTGGCAAACCGTTTTTCAACTTTTCAAAATTGTTTCAAACTTTTCAGTGCTCACATGAATGCAGCATTGTATAGAACTTGCAGTGAATTTGAATGGCTATTCAGACTAGATAAATATAGCTTAGAAACTATAATTTGGCTTCCCTTCTCTGCACACCACTCTCTCCTTATGAGGAATCCTGCTTGCATTCCAATTTTAACTGTCCATTTTTTGCTTTGACTAAATTAACAAACATCTGTGGAAATGACTGGCGTCTTCTCATATGGCACGTCCAAATATTTCCCCAACCAAAAATAGTCCAGGCCAGAAAACAGTATCACATAAATAGCCCTTTTATGTAACAATTCCCTCCTGTGTAAATTCCACATAAAGAATAAATAAGCGAGTACTAGCCAAGCAATTTAAAGTCCATGAACATTTTAAACATTTTGTAGCCCTCTTTCATGACCATCTAACTGGATTTTTATCTTGTGCAATTCCTCAATCTCCTGGTGGTGGCGCTCAGTCTTGTGGCGCACCAGTGAACGATAAAAATGAATGGTGAAAAGCACAAAAATCACTCCCACAGGCACCATTATGATCGTGGATGCCAACGCAGCCTGCCACCCGCTGTTCTGCGGATTCAGAGGCTGCTCTTTAACAGGCGGCTCTATTTTGGCATCGACTGGGAGGAATTTTATCCAGCACAAAAGGACAACTTCAGCCAGGAACAAAAGGATGCCCAGTGCAGTTGAGAAGCCCCAGGCCAGCTCGATGTAGTGGTGCATGCGTTCGTGGGGGCTCTCGCTGACGGAGTTGAGGTTGTGGATGTTGCTAACTGCTTCCACGTTGGGCAGGATGCAGGTGCTGATGAGGAGGGCAAAGAGGTGCACAGCGACCAGGACGGTGGTGCACACACTGAAGGCGATCAAGAGCACCCGCGGGTAACTGTACTGCATCTCCAGCTGTACCTCCACCATGGCCACCTGTGACAGAAAGCATTTTCAAAGCATTAGTGGTGTAGAATAAACTGAAGTAGCCCGAGAGTTGAAGAGAAGAAGCATGACGCTCGAGTTGTAAGAAGTTTATTTACCACCATTATAGGAACCAGCACAAGGAGACATGAACCATCAAGAAATTGTGATAGGGTTGTCCACTCCAGTCTGGCTATGCTTCGATTGTAGGGAGTATTATACCTGATGATGTAGGCTAAGATAACAAGAACTGAGCGTAAACTTCTACTGTGTTAGAACTCCTGCATAATGCCTCTTCTCTTCAACTCTTGGCTTACTTCAATGTATTCTACAACAATTATTAATTTAGAAATGCTCTAAAAAAGTTGTCCTTAATGTTGAATAAATACTAGCCACCTGAAATCAATCAAAAGGCCCACTAATTTACACAACTCAAAACACTTAACCTCAAAGAACCACTCACACACAATTGAGGACACACATGGCGCGTCAATATCGAAGAAAAAAAGAAAAGAAAAAAATACCACTAAGGGCTGAAAAACAGGGCAGATTTCTGTAGATTCAATGAGCCAAACACTAATCTCTGTTAATATGAGGTGAGATAAATTTTTATCATTCTGCCAGGCAAGTTCTATGCAACATTTTGACTTTCACATTCAAAAGATACAATATTTAGTTTTAAACAGTTAACCACTATGACAACAGTCCTAATTTTGTCATCATTCTGAAACCCCTAGAATGACGGGTATAGTCCAATAATCAGGAACTTAAAGTTAGAAGTTAATATGCCACTTCGCATTACCTTGATGGCCGCTGAATGTATAAGCTAAGTGAGGAATAACTGCGAAAAAAAAAAAAAAAAACAAAGACATCTAGTATGTCATCAACACACAACATTCCATCTAAATGACAAGTACAGGGACCACATTTTTCTCAAAGTTTAAGCACATATTTAGGACATATATTTAATTTTACTAATAATAACTTGAGTAAATTAAGCAAGCCTTGGTCCTTATGGTTGCTAGGTAATGTTTATGGAATTGCCTCAACACATGTCGAACAGGAAGAGAAATTATAAACTTTGCCTGTGTTTACTATGTTTTAGTGAAATGTGAACATTAGTCTATGTAGCTGCCTCTTTTTTAGTGCGCTGCTAAACAACTGAAAACTCATATTGTTGTTGCTTTTAATATTGTGTTAAAAGCATTGTATTGGTATGAGGAAATTTTTTATCCTAATATTGGAAGCTAATCTAATCTAGACCAGGAAAATGCATTAGAAAAGATAAGAACATTTGGTTTAAGTTTGACAGTCTTGGGCCACGGTCAAATTCAAACACTACACCACGATGCAATGATATTCTTAATGAATGGTAAAAAGTCCATAAAACTTTGGTGTAGTGGTATTGTAAGGACTCCATCTACAAATCAGTAGTAGTGGTCCAAGAAATTACTCAAGAGTAAAAAAGTATTTTGGAAAACTACTACTCAAATCACAGTACGTTAAAGAGTAACTGTTGGGAGGCAACATCTGGTTTATAATTTGCAGTTAAGGTGACTGGAAGGACAAAACATTAACTAATACGCAAAATCTGATATTTTCAAAGGATAGACACAAAAATGAGAAAATCTACATTATATCAGAGGGCACAGTGCAAGAAACACAAATGTTCAAATCATTTCATACTGTCAACATAAACCTTTAGCACTTGTTTAGGTAACTTTTCCTAATGTGAGTAAGTCTTTTACTCGAGTAATATTTTGTTAAATAAACAGTACTCTTACTTAAGTAGGAGTAAAAGTATGCTGCTAGAAAAGTACTCTGAAAAGTACAGTTCCTTCAAAAAGTTACTCAAGTAAATGTAGCTGAGAAAATGTAGCTGAGTACTATGCACCTCTAGAGAACTAACAGTCACTTTTAACTTTGGTATAATATTCATTTTGCCTATCTGGCAAAATGATTTATTTCAAAGTTATCTGATTCAAAACCTAGTTAAAATAAAATACATAATGCAGCATTTGAACTTTAAAACACTCCAACCAGACCCAAAAAAAAAAAAAAAAAAACATCCTGTGACCTTTACTCATGCTTAGCCAATTCTTCAGCTATGCACTGCTCATATGTTGTAAAAACATCCAGCATTTCTGTTCTTGCATTAAGTGAATTTTACTGTTAATATAGTAATATAGCCCTAATGTGGAAGTTTGTTACAATATGCACGTATAAAATACTTCACACTTCCAATTCACAGGTTCAGTTTCCTGTTAAAAGGCGCCATTTTGAGTACTTTTTAATTGTCAAAAGAAATACCATTTTCTTTTAAATTGGTAAACGCTAGGGCCCGGCCCATATTTTGGCTGAGAAATATCAGCTATCGGCCAAAAACTAGCCGATAGGGCTGACAGTTCATGTGGACCTGTTATACCTCATTATAAAGCTTAGGCTACAGAATACATACATATAAAACCTGGCCACTGCAATATATAGTTATAGTTAGTTATATTCTAATATAACTGGATAGGATTTTGCAAGCTTAGAGCTGTCTGGAGTTGGATTAGTGGCCACTTAATGGTATTGCAGTAAAAAAAAAAAATCCAATTAAGTCAGTTTCTGATAAGACTGTGTTAAAACAAAATTTATATTAAAGTCTAACAGTGCAGACAGAGCAGTGTCTCCAGTTAGCTTCGCCCTCCCGACAGGGAATGGTGATGACATCAGCTGCAAAGTATCAAAATGGTGCAGGCCTACTTTACATGTGAGAGACTGACCATAGCAAACCCTGAGAGCAGTGCCGAAGTGCGGCTGGACGCTTTGAGCTTGGCCCGGCTCAGGTAGAGCTTCCTCCAGGACAGAGCCTGCACAGAATGGTGGTTGGAGCTGACTAGTTCCAGGTAACTGCGCCTCACCCAGTCCCTGTAGTCCATGCCCCCGTCGTCAGGAGGCTGCTGTCCCACGGCTGGAGAGGGGGGGCCCATGGGCACGTTCAGTTCACTCATGGTACCTGCCAGACACAAGGCATGATGAGAAAAGTTAGTTCAATATAGGGCTGCAGGTAATTAAAGCCCTATATTGACCCTGTACCTGATTTTTTCCCCTATTTATTTGAGCAAAATTTGTCCGAGTACAGATCTTGAGGTCTTCTGGGTTCAAATGGCAACTTCACAGCTGACTTGTAACTTTGTTTTTTTTTTTATGTTTTTTTTTTTTTTTTTTTTATGCTGGAAGCAACATCATACAACAACTCTATTTTGTCTGTAGCTAATAATTTTATTGTCCAATAATTAGAAAATGCAAGTTAGCAAGCTAGTTATTGTTAAGTTCACTGTGACAGGAAAACCCTGACTCTAAAACTTGTGAAAAGCGCTTATTAACTCATCACGGTGAATAATTAGGAGACTTGGATGAGTTTTTAAGAAAAAAAACAAAAAACAAAACAGGTACAGAGCCTTTAATCACAATCAAATCAAAATCACAGTTTGAGTAGACACAATTCGCAAATTACAAAGGCTGAAGATTTTTTTAATACCATAATACCATACCTCCACAAACAACCCTGAATGCTAACCCTGTAGTTTAGCACATGTGGTAAAATATTTCAGTCTTTTTGTAGGTTCTTCTGGACACATTTAAAAAAAATTAACTCTGAACAGAATCCTTATATTAAAATGAATTGTAAATCTAATCACAATGCCTGTCCCCAAATTCAAAAGTCTTTGTACAAGTGATGCAGTGGGTTGTGTGTTAGGTCAAACAGAGGGTTGTTGATTCAAATACTGTCTGAATGCAAATTATTGTTGTGTCCAATGGGCAAGACAATTTTAGTCACAGTTTGATTATGGTAGTTGCAAGCCATTATGGGCTGAAATGTTAAAAAAATAAAATACAAAATATGAATTGTTATTTTATTGTTTCACAATGTGACATTTAAGAGTCTTCATGAAGAAGATGAGCAGAGTCCTCACCAATATCAAGTCAACTTTTGTTGTTATTATAATTTTTGGAATGAAATGTTGAGTCATCTAAGGACCTACACAGACCTCGTGAGAGAGAGTGTGTTTATGTCAAAATATGAATCTATTATGGTACAATAACAAGCAGTTTAAAGCTTTCCCATAACAGTTTGTTGGCTCAGGTCCAACAAATACATGACTCTGTATTACATTATTAAAAAAAGACATGCATTTGAGATAAATATTTTAGACACATACAACATGCTTTTAACAAAAACACCTGCATTGAAACTTAATGTGTGATTTATTTCCACACAAGTACCATAATATTGATTCTTAGACTCAAATTAATTAACTTGAAGTGAAAGTGAGTGAAAGAGTGAAAGCAGACTTGAGATGCAATAGTGAGATATATATCTCACTATTACTATTTCAATTTAAAAGCAGTAAAGCAGCAAAAGCCGCAAACCTCCAACAAACATCCAGTCCTATTCAGCATAAAAACTACTAATCCTGTAGTTTAGATCTGTACAAAAATGTCCTGAACCATAATTCTTATAATAGTTTGTTTGTTCAGTGTCACTCTTTGTAAACTCTCCAATGTGAACTTTGAAAAGAATCTTTCTTTTTAAAAAATCTAATCACAGAGCTTGTCTGAAAAATCACAATAAGATATTTTTGCCCCATTCATTCAGCCCAAAATGCAAAGTTAGAATGATTCTGCAGTAAAAACACAGTAAATTCAGAATATTAAACCATTTTAGATATATTTACTCCCTAGGCCTACACTGACTATTCACTGATGGATTCAAAAAAGTAATATACATGTAAAACTAAACTTCTCAGATCTAGCAGTATATTCCCAGATTCTCTGGGACATTTCCTGTACATTTTAATTCTGTCAGGGTATTTAAGGGTTCATTCACACTAGGTCCTGGCTTGAGCCCAGTTCTAGTCCTGATTTAGTTCGACATTTAGTCCCAATTTTTAAAGCAGTCTATCTAGGAACTATATGTAGCCTATACCCCTAGTATTAAAAAAGGTACTACAATCATAACTGAACCTGGGTTGCCACAGTCTAATCCTGCATAAAAAAGGAACATACAAGTTTTTCCTCAGTATATGGACAGGCCTCATGTGAAGCTCAGAACCTCCAGAATTCACTCACTGAGCTGCAGAGGCTGCACTAGCACTGATTCATGATTGGCTGCAGGCGCTGGGGTTTAGGTAGTGACCATTCAAATCAGAGAGAGTCCTTTTAGGGTTAAACCAACTGGATTTCAGCATTGAAACTGGCAACCCAAATGAGAGACTCATGTGAGCACCATATTAAATGGTGCCAAGCAGCCATGTCCAATGTTTTTAAAGTTAAGAATAAATCAGCATTAGAACTGTTATCAGTAAAAGCTATCGATGACTGATTTGAACATATGTCATACCTGGGGACACAGACCTGTCATGTTAATGAAATTTAAAAGAAATTTAAAATTGAAAAGAGACATTTTGAGGCCTTTATAAATTTGCGCCATCGGCCACTGTGTGTCACTGTATTTCCCATTTGGTTTTACTAGGTGAGCCCTTGTGTGCCTAAGTGTGCACACCTAGGCACACCACCCTACAGGCTAATTAAGGATGTCTCAGTGCTACAGAGTAGAGAGATACAGTTTTTGACCGTGGTTGTGCTAGTCTAGAAAATGTTAATAAAAGGATTCTTCACTAAACACATGAATATTGGGCTCTTTAAACATGCATTTTAACACCTTTAAACTCTGTCAGTTTAGTAACTGGTGGCACAAGGCTGCTGGCCGCTATACCAAATATATAATTTGTCTGTCCCTTTAAATTTGACAGGTGTTTTATTTTATTTCATTATCATTATCATATTTATTTATTTTTTCATTATTATTATCATATTTATAAATTTTTCCATTGTTATTATCATTATTATTATTATCATATTTATTTATTTTCAATGATTATTATTATTATTATATTTACTGATTTTTTTTAAGATAAGATAAGATAAGATAAGCCTTTATTAGTCCCACAGTGGGGGAATTCCAGATTATTCAATTTCAATTATTATAATCAATTTCTTTATTGTATTTATTTATTTTTATTACAAATCTCATAAAAATATGCCTATAAAAATATGAACAAAACTAAAATCCATGTATACTTTTCGGTTTTGCCATCACCACAGTCAGAACCTGAGGACCAGTCAGTGCAGACGTATATATTTAGAACGTGCTGCACAGGATCCCTTTACAAAGTTCAGCTGACAGAAACGCAACCAACAATTTATTCTGACAACTTTATAATGACAATTCAAAGTTTTAAAGCGGTCACCACTAAACAATGCCCTCGATTCGCTTTAATTTACATTTTTACCATTCCAAAATCGCAGCAAGCGAGTTGATTTGAATGTGGCTAGCAAAGTTAGCACACGCTTCCTGATCTGTGACACTAGTGCATCTTCCATGAAACAAATAGCTAATACAATTCAAAATGTTTCTTACCTAATCTATAAGGTGATTTCTTACAGCCAATCCCGGAAGACAGATGCTGCAAAAATTATGACTGCGATGTCCCACGAGAATTGTTTAGTCGGATAACTTTTACTGAACACGTTTCTATGGTTTCCGCTTCAGATTGGTCCCGAAAACGTCTGTAGCATGTTTAAGTCACTCCAGATTGGTTTGTGTCATTGTATTGGCTTCTGATTGTCTGCTAGATCTTGTTCTGTTGAGGGCATGGCTGTAAATGAGACTAAAATCACACGCTCGCATCGGCTCTGCCCCGGGCTCTCAACCTCAAACCGGAAGTACAAAAGTGGGGGTTTCCGGTTTGAGACTTCAGTACAAAAGCGGTTAGACATGATCGCTGTTTCGAGTTTTAAAATGATTGCCATCTATTTAAATTACAGAACATTTTGAACTGTGATAATGTAATATAATATATATAATATAATGTAATAACTGTAGTAACTTTACTGGAAGAGGGTCCGCCACCTGTTTGTCTGAAATGTTTAATAGTATGGCGTTTATCTGTTTCCATAGAGACAAGAAGGTCATGCCACCAGGCCAAGTTTATGGTACAGAAGCGAGGTGAGAAATAAAAACGCCTTATTATTTTAACAAAGGGACAATACGTAAGGTTTTAACCATACTAGAATGTTGTTACCTTATAAAAACATACATGGAGTTGTGTTTTGTTTCATTCACACATATTTGAGCAATTCTTTCTCAGTCTGTCTACAAATCCAAAGCTCAAAATCTTCTGTTCCACCTTGTTATGTCATGAAGCAGTAGTTTTCACGTTAACAGCTACTTTTTAGCTTTTGTTCAATACAGATTGGTTGACTATTGATAATTGCATTATATTTCCAGCGCATTACTGGGTTACATTATTGGGGATTAAATTAATGCTAAAACATAGCAGCCTATAGCTTATTTATTATCAAGAATATAAAATGCAGGTAAACATTATCAAAAAAAAAAAAAATAAATAAAAAAGTTCAGTATTTTAAGGTTAAGCTGAGGTGGGTAGAGTGTAGCCAAAACTACACTCAAGTAAAGGCAAAGTTACTTCAAACTAATATAACTCAAGAAAAAGTTTCTTTCATATCATATAATCTAATTTCACATCATCAGCATAAAGGTTTTTCACTCGTAGACTTACACATGATGGGAAGAGGAGCCAAAACTTTTTTTCAAATAGAGTTGTGCTACTTCAGTACAAATATTACTGAAGTAGGCATGTTTTAGTTTAGTTTTTTTTTTTTTTAACTGAGTACTACCCACCCCAAAATTCAATTAAAGTTTATTTATATAGCACATTTAACACAACTTTGAACAACAATAGAACATTGTAGGAAAATTGTAAACAAACATCTTCCTGTTGAATGAACCATGACAGAAAGCTCTCCACCCAATACATCCTCAGGAAACTACAGATTATTGTGAAAGCACACTATGTAACTTTTCTGGTGGAGGGTCAGCCATCTTCGTGTCTCCATGGAGTTGGTATTGATTTGCCAAGAATATTAGACACTATTGCATTGAACTGAGAAACTATGAAGGTGTATGGAGTTTAAAAACACAGTGGAGCACTTCCTGTATTACCATATGGCATCACAAGGTGGAACAGTGTTTTTCTGTTTGAGAGAAGAGCTCAGGATAAATATGCAGGGTTTGTGTGTTTAACATGTATGAATGAAACAAAGCCCAAGTCCAGGTATTTTTTGGATGAGGAAACTGCATTATAACATAGATTGGAGAATAACACAGTATGAGTCCTTACCTACAACTTAATACACTTTGATAATTGGGCTTGTTTGTATTAGTAATTTATCTAATGCCCATGTACTATCATACTAATGTTAACAAAACTTGATTATTTTAAATTTTAAATAATAAACTATTCTTTTGTAGTAATGGGCATGAAGTAAATGGAATAATTATCAGTGGTTCTGTCAGTATGGTGTATTGACACACAAATATAATACATAATTGAGAATGCAGATTAAGTCAATATAAAAACAACTGATTCTCCAAGAACACCACAAAATCAACAGGAGGACTTTTATTGGGACAGAGGCACTTAACTACAAAGCAGAGCAACATTTATGTACATCATTTCATATTCATAATACTGATGTAAATTGGGCTGTGTTGACCCACGTGAAACCCACTCAGGACTGCCAGGACAGAGAAGTCTATCCCTGAAGTGACTCAGCGTCATGGTACTTGTACATATTTCAACAACAAATACATGGAGTAAATAGCAGTTGTCCCACAGACAGAAAGCATATTAAAAAGTCATATAAAACATATTCAGAATGTTATTAGACAGTGTGTAGTACATATCTAAAAATAACATTGTTGAAGAATTTTACCAGTCAAGTAATATTCTGCAGAATTAACCACTCCACATGGTTCAGCTATTAAATATTTTTAAATACCAATTTTCAGTGTTTATTTTAGACCATTGAATGATTCAAATTACATTCAGTTGCAAAGAAATAGTCTGTGTTGACTAGGGCTGCAAGATTAATCTTGATCAAATAGAAATCACAATTTGAATGGACACAATAAGCAAATCGCAAGCCTGCAATTTTTAAAAGAGGGGTATTACTGTACACTTCTACATATGTTGCCTTTTATTGTTTTGAAAAGGCTATCTTCGCAGAAAACAACCTTTTAACATGTTTAATCAGTTTCCCATCCATTTGCTCCCAGCGCTAACTCAACTTCCCCTTCAGAGCACTATTACAACACAGTAAGTGTGCATCCCGCTAATGAAACTACTGCACTTCACATCAGGTTTGTCAAGTTGTAGTGTAGTGCATTGTTTTGTGTACTGCTTTTATTTATGACAAATGGCTGTGAGGGAGCATGGAGGACACAGGCTTCTGGGCTGAGCACTGGACACAATCTTACAGCTAACCATGAGAGTTCAAACAGGGCCTGGGAGAGATCACTGGATTACTCAAGCTTGCATTGATGACATCTAAAACATTATAACCCCAAACTGCATTACATAATAATACCCACTCTTTAAGTTTCATAATTTCCTTTTTCTGAATAAAAACTGCTAACCCTGCAGTTTAGATCTGTACAAACATGTTGTGTCTTGTATTAGTTTGTCAGTTCATATTTCAGTCTTTTTGTCAACTCTTCTTCGTTAAATGTGAACTTTGAACAGAATCCTATTATTAAAACACAAACCGCAAATCTAATTACAGTCACACTATTTTCCAGAAGAAAACCCACAATATTTCTCCCCCAAATTGTGCAGCCCTAGTGTTGACCAATAAGAGATGTGGCCTATGATGGCATATGGCGCTGTGAAATAATGACTTTATGTAACCATAGAACAAAACTCTTCAGTGCAAAAATAAAATCTTCATGGTAAGTCTGCTGTGCAAAATAAATGATATATTTAAAAAGGAAATAAAACTTCAAATATAGAAGGTAAGCTGTAGCCAACATGAAAGTTACTGCAAATCAAAGGTTCATTTAGAGAAGTATTGCACTCTCAGTCCATAAGCTGGACTTCAACATTGCACACATCCAGTAGTTGTTTTAGATAAAGTTATAGATTAGCAGTGATAGAAAGAGTACTGAAAATGTAGTACTGCTGCCAAAATTTGTACTGCGGTAAAAAAAACAAAAAAACCCCTCAAAGTTCTAGTTATTTTTTTTTAACAATATCAGTAGAATTGAGCATGTCAGTCTTATACTCAATCCTCATATTTTCTGAGCTCTTATATATATTATTATACTCAATTACTTATTGATACTTTCTAGCTTATATCATCAACATTTCTGGGGATGGGTGAAGCTAACTACAGGCACTGCTCTGTCTGAAGCTCTGTTGCTCAAGTCAGACTTTAAACTGAGCTTTGTTTTTATACAGTCTACCTTACTGACGTAAAGAAATGACTTGACTATGACAGGTGAGCAAGTGTGCTGCTAATCAAATGCTTCTCAAATAACAGTCACAATGTAGCTAGCATTAGCTAATGTGTTTATTGCGCCACCATGGTAACTGCTGCACATTCCCACATAAACATACATGCAGTCCCCCCCAGCATGATGTCACTGCAAAGTATCAATGCATGTTTAAAAATCTACACAAAAAAGTACAACTAGCCCAAAAAATACATTTAATTACAGTGACGTGAGTATTTGTGATTATTTCCTCCCGTGCAGAATAGGCAGGTGAATAATGACAAAGCACGTGCACGTGTTGGTGTGGAAACTACAGTCTCTCAGTCTAGGTTGTGCTCACATGCCATATTATAATCCTTATAGCTTAAACTGTCACTCTTCTATGGTGGAATTTGTTGTTTAACTGTCAGATTGCAGATTTGTTGACATGGTTTATGGTTAATATTTCTGTGCTAATATTTTTTTTTTAATGTGGCAATGTCTTCGTGCAAGTATATATGAACTAAAGTGAAAATATTAAATTATAATGAATTGGGTGAAATTATTTGTATACTATCATGGGAAAAAGTAGTGCTATTATTGCGATGGCAAAGATGTGATTTTTGTCTGTTGAAAGAACCTTTAGTCACAAGATTATTTTGAGAAATTTGTGGAACCAATCCCTAACTAAATAATAGTACATTTTTTAAAAATCTCAATCAAATACTAATTGATACTAAAATAAACTAACACAGATACTCATTTGAGCAGGTACTCATACTAAAAAAGTCACTGAATAGCTTTAGAATGATCTTGAGCTGTATCAGAACAAGTATAAGACCAAGTAGATAAGTATATGCCAATGGACCACTATGGAACCTACCCAGATGACTGAGGGATTACAAATATATAAGGCCACATGGTAATATAAAAGAAAGTAGTATGTTGAAAATGACATTGTGTTGTCTAAAGAAAGAGTGTTTTAATTATCATTGTGGTATTGATATCAGTATTGAGTATTGAGTCTGTTCCTTAGTATTGAAATCGAGTTTGAAATTTTAGTATTGTGACATTATCCCTGACTCATAATGATAAGTAGTCAACAGTAGTAAATGTTGGATATTTCTTGCAATAACAGTAAATCTCCCATAGAGTTATATAGACCTCTGCTCTTTATCTGAAAATATGACATCATCAAATTCAAAAACATGAACACAGCCAATCACAGAGCTGTTACTTGACCCGGACCACAGAGGTGCTGTGGATAGACTCCATGAGCGCGGCCAGCCGGCTGCACAGGTCGTGGGCAGCATGCACCTGGATCTTTGGGGGGTCTTTGAGGACCACTGTCTCTGCTGAACAGTCTAGGACTCTGGGCAGAAACTCGCCCAGCTTCACCTGCAGAGACTCTAGGGATACACACAAGCAGAGAATCCATTATTATTCAAGACAAAATAGCAACAAGCCATATATATACTTTATATATGTTATATTATGTTTTTCGTTTTGATATATTTAAAAATCTGTGTCCAACCAAAGGTAATAAGTTATTCTATTTCTTTCTTTCTATTAATTAATTATTGTCACAAAAATGATGATCAGATGTGGATGATATATCTCCCACCTTCAGTCAGTAATAAATCTAGACTTTGAATGAGAGTTGAATGAGATGCCAACTTAGACAAAAACAAACAAAAAAAAACTCCTTTTCCCGCACAAATAATTGTCTTTAAGTTCATTATATTTAACATTGTACTATTAATCTTGTCTTGTTGCCTATTTGAGCCATTTTGGTGAAGTTTATCATTTTACTTCCTGGTTGGACACAGCAGCAGGCATGACATAAATAGAGGTATTTCAACAACTGTTACTTAGGAACGATAATGTAAACAAGGTCAAAATCTGTCTAAATTGCACAATAGTTATGATTAGACTAATACAAATCAATGATTAACACCTGTAGTGTGTTGAATGAATATTTAAACTGCCAGAAAAATGCCTTCCTAAAAATCCCTGCATTTTGGATGGAATTTTCTGTGTTGATGACATAATGTTATTCTGTCTTAGAACTCACCACTACTTACTGTATTTTAGTACTTTTCTTTTAAGCTTTTTTCTCCACAAACTACCACTTGTAAAATTGTGATAAACATTTATCACAGGCACTACCCCACCAAACCAAGTCATAATTGAAAAAACGTGAAAACCTGTCATATGCACTTTAACAAGAAACACCACATGAATATTATTGATGATTAAAAATGTCGGGCTGAATTGGCCTGCCCTACCGTTCATGTCTTGGCTGAGGCAGCAGCACCAGTGGCTGCGGATGCTCTCCAGCGTGTCCCGGTCCTCCTGAGTCAGAGCGGGGTCGCGGCTCATCAGGTGCAGACAGGGGATCACACACTCGTCCATAAGCGCCAGGGCCTCTGTCACTTTGTCCTCCTCACCGGAACAGAACCACCGGGACGCGCTCTCATTCAGCGTCTGAGACAACAGAGAGATGAGCTCACCGATGGGTAGTATGGTTGTCAAAAGTATAGAAAATCAGATACTAATCGATGCTAAAACTAGTATCAAAACTAGACACTCATATGAGCAGGTATCGATACTAAAAAGTCACATTCACAAGACAGAAGTGAACCTCTTGTGAACAGCTTTAAAATGATCTTGCGCTGTATCAGAACAAGTATAAGACACATAGACTAGTATACACCCATGGACCACTATGGAACCTAACTGGACAACTGAGGGATTACACAGATCTAAGGCCACATGGTAATATAAAAGAGTACTACTGCTAATGTTGAAAATCACCTCTTCTAAAGAAAGAGTATTTTTAATTACAATTTGAGACATGACACTGCCTAATCCTACGTGTATTACTAATTACGAAAATTAAATTAGGAGAACAAAGTAAGTACAGAGCTGTAGGTACCGGTGGTAGTGAAAATGGGGGTAGATCGGAGCAATGACATATTAAACACAGGAAAATAAAGATTACTCAAATATGCATGAATCACTCTACATACAACTTCGAGAGGGTATATGAGAAGAGGAAACAACTGCAGCATAGCTAAAAGCTCTTAAAAGTCAATTTGGCACAATATGTCTCCTTTAAGTAGGATTATTATAATTATTAGGATTAGTCTTAATCCACCCTCTCGTTTACATGCTTTTTCTGACTCACCATGAGACATTTCCTTCTGTAAACAGAAATAAGGGAATCGTCCACTCCACGTTTGGGTCCGTTCTTGAGCAGAGTGCTGTTCGTGTCGTACGCATGAGCCAAGTAGGTCAGAGCTTCTCTCATTCTGACAACAGAAAAGTTTCATTTTACGATGGCCTAAAAAGGTTTACTTAAATAAATCTGATAGAGAGGTGTAGGTCGCTAGTATGTAATTATGTTAAAATTCTAAGCCTTCACCACATTACCTTTAATGGTAAAAGAAAAAAACTCTGGATTAACAACGTAAGAAAAATTTCATCAACAAGATTTAATCAACACATCAAAAAATCCCCAATCCCCCTTTGTCCTTCAAGTCGCAAAGCCATTTATGTTATAATTTGGTGTTATTTTAAATAACAGTAACAGCACAACTAAACACAATTTAGCCGTGCTAAATTGTCTTTACAGCAAATTTCAGAATACAGCTAATGTTTTTGCAATGTATATGATTTTTGCAAACAGGGAGGGATTCATTGCACTTTGTTCCGGTAAAATTAAGCACAGAAAGTGCCTTGAACTATTTAACTATTTGCATATATTTAAACTATAACATTCAAAGATTCTATGTATTTCCTCTGTTAGTATTTCAGTCTTTCAGTTCCACATTAGCTGTACATGTTTGACTTACTTTCCATTCTGGTAGTGCTCCAGGCCAGTGAGCAGGTACACAAACACGGTCTTGAACATCTTGTAGTCTTCATGCCACTGCTGCGATAGACACATGGAAAAAACATATTGATTCAAAGCACTCTTATCAACAGATTAAACATATGCTATCTAAATTCAACACATTTATTTGAGAAGCCTCCATAGGTACAAAAGTATGAAGACCCAAATTACTGATAATCAATTATAGGACTAACATTGTACAGTTGACAAGAATGGAAGTGTCACTTTAGTTCATTCAATGTAAAATGGGAGGAGACATTACCAGGTATTCATCCATATCCATGTCTTCAGGTTTGATCAAACGCAGCTTGGCTCTGGCCTCCCTCATGATACTGATGGCCCTGTGAAGTCATATTATTTATAAGTTAAAATGTCACTATGTCATGTTTTAGTATTATAGTGCAATTGTCCTTATTCCACCCCGCCCACTTCTGCTCCTAAATACTACTAAACTGTACTTACGGTTAACCAGGAATCCCATTCATTTAAATGGAGAATTTGGGAAAGAATCTGATATAAAGTAGGTTGATGCGTGTAACATGTTCAATTTTCAGGTGCAGCAACATGTCACACACAATCCACCAATTCTCTGTCAGGCTTTAAAACAGCACTGTAGTCCATATAGAACTTATTTGCTGTCAGGATCGGCAGCCCCATGCGAAATAATACAACGATAATGGCAACATCCACGGCAACTTCCAGAATAAAGTGGACAAACAATTTACAATTTCATTCACCCACTATTTACACCATGCTAGCATAAATATCATAAAATTAATTCATACTGTTTAGAGAAATGATATGATCAGCTTCATTATATCATTAAGGTTTTTTGTTTTGGTATAATAAATTTAGTTCTATTTCCTGAAATGCATGCATGCCCTTATTTTTTTTTAGTTTATCACAGTTTATTTTTGCTTTTATTATTCGTTGTTTTATGTTGTACCGTAATTCTGAGGCAAGTACCTAGTTTTTGAATTTTGCTCACTGACAATGGGAATAAAATTGATTCTTATTCTGATTTTGAAATAAATGCATGTAGTACTCTAATCCAAACACTAGAGGACAACATTAGCTCATTATTCAAGCATCAATGACAGAGATAAGTTTGATGTAGCCTTTTATCGTTTTTTTAGTATTGCTGCTAGTGCTTCATTATGAAACCTACTCTGTAAAATAGCTGTGTTGCTCTGGTTTGCTCATGTATTAAAATGCCTATATTAAAGGTCCTATATTAACTGACTCTGTAGCATTAATCCATGTAGGAATGTGGTTCCCTCATCAAAAACATACCTGGAGTTGTGTTTAATTTCATTCACACAAGTTTGAGTAATCCTGTATCATTAGGCTATCTACATCTCTAAAGCTCAAAATGCTCTGTTCCACCTTATGATGTCATGGAGTGGTATTTTTTAAGTTAACGGCTGCCATTTATCTTTTGTTCGGTAGAGACTGGAAATTGAAAATGTGTGTTAAACATGAGTGAAAGAAAGAAAAACACAACTACAGGTATGTTTTTGATGAGGACAAAAGATTATAAAATAGATCAGAACATAGAATAACAGCGTGTTACAATGTTTCCTCATCAAAAATATATTTACTTGCTTTGTTTCATTCACACATTTAACGCATAAATCTTGGAGGTTTAGGCTGTGTTCTTTTCTCAAACAGAAAACACCCTGTTCCACCTTGTGATGTCATCAATTCTACTGTGTTTTTAAACTCCATACACCTTCACAAGAATCATTTGAATAATTTGCCCCCCAGAAAAAATTTGAAGCATTAGCTACTCTTTTAAACTTGTTCAAACGTTTAAACTTCTTGGTACACCAGAAGATATTGTAGATTTTCAGAGGCAATAAAAAGTGGCAGTAAACCAAAAATTATTTTTAGACAAGGCAACAAGTTATTGTAGTTTATTGAAATATATAGCAGTTCAATTTAAGGTACAAATAGCTGTAAACTTTACCACTGAATGGCATCACAAAGTGGAAGTGAGCATGTAGAGCTTGGGAGATGTAAACAGTCCAATAATTCAGGATTACTCAAACATGTGTGAATGAAACAAAACAACTCCAGGTATATTTTTGATGAGCTAACAGCATTCTGGCATGGCTAAAGCTCACAGGAGTCCACTTTTATGTAATATAGGTACTTTAAAGTACCTCTCGTCGAAGCTGAGGTTGCGGTCTGTGAACTGTTCGAGCAGTGTCCTCTCAATGACGCGTTTGGGAGCCTTGTTCTGGAAGAAGTAGACCAGACAGTGCTGCAGCCGTGCATCCTCCGCTGGGGTGGCCTCCTCCTGGGACAGGTCATACAGGCGGTTGTACTCCTCATGAAAGGCCTGCAGGGGGCACAGTTACATTAGGGTGTGGTCTAGTGGAGAGGATGTGGAGCTAACAGAGAGAGACCGAGTGCTAACTGGGAGATGGTTGAGTGTTAGTGAAAAATAACTTGTTATATATTAGGGTGGCAAGGTTAATCGTAATCAAATAATTTCCTCCACAAACAATAAAATATCTAACCTTGTGCTGAATAAAATCAGCTAACCCTGTAGTTTAGATTTGTACAAACATGTTCTGAATTGTGTCTTGTATTGGTTGCCAGTTCATATTTCACTGTTTTTGTCAATTCTTGCTTTTAAAATGTGAACTCTGAACTGAATCCCATTAGTAAAACATATTAAAACATAAATCATAAATCTAATCTCAATCCTTGTCAGAAATCTTTTTATCATTGTGCCCTTGGGCAATACAGTTCATCGTCCTTACCTAAGTGTGAATTGTGTGTGTATGTGTGTATGTGTGTGTGTGTGTGTCTGTGATGTGAGAGATTGGTTGATTCCCTGTTGTTTCTCTGCCCTCCAGGGACATTCTTGGACAGTGTTTGGCATACACAGATGTGTGGGTTCAGCCATATCAGTAGGACCACATCCAGAGACAGACAACACACTCACCTTGATGAGGCCTGCCTCAGGACCATCCTGGTCAAAGATTTTTCGGGCTTTGGCGATGGCCAAGATAATTCCCTGCATGGCTGGGGTAAGCATCATCTGAAAGAGACATCATACATGTTGCTTTTAGGACTGCATAATAGCCGCAGTATACTGTTTTCTGTCTCTACAGACCTTAAAATGGTGCGTTGACTTCAAATATTAAGGTGATTAAATTTTTATTCAAATTAAATGGAAAAAATAAATATATCTTACAAGATAACTATAATTAGGAAGGATGAGTTCCACAAGACGAGACAAGAGGTCTTGGTTCCACGAGAAAGAGATAAGATGAGATTTTGACATAATGTATAATAAATACATTATGCAATCCAGTTTATACTTCAGGCTTCACTATTATTTTAATTAATTGTTTTGATGTCATTGTAGAACTGCTTTTTTGGAACTACACCTTTTAAATACGTGTAACTCTCCAATCAAAAAGTAAAGACATCGGGAAAAAAAATTTAAATTATGAGATATTTTTCCTTGTGTGTGCACAATCTTGTGGCAGTTTCATCTCGTGAGAACTTGTCCCAACTCTAATAATTATTGAAAAAGAATAACATGCATTATGTTAGGTACGTTAAACAACATCAGGTGTTCATCAGAGCTAACAATGTATCAATAAAATACATAATGAAAATAATATAATGTTCAAATTTATTCAGATAAGACATAAACAGGCCATCTCAGACTTTTAAATATTAATCTATGTAAAACTGCATGTACCTCTTCATTGTATCCGTCTGCGTCTGCTCGGACCATGATGCGGCCCACGTTAGGGATCTCTACCTCAGACACCTCGTTCTCCAGCTGCTGGCGCTCTGCTGGGGCCTCCTGATGGTGTGTTTCCTGTGACTCGTTTTCTGGCGCGCTGTTGGAGTCCTCTTGGTCCTCTACAGCAGTGGGACCAGAGACAGTCTCCTCCGTGCTCTCCTCCTCCACCTGCACCTCCGATGTCTCCTGTGTATCCTCTGCGGGGTCAGGAACCTAACAAAGACCAACCACACAGATCATGTTTATTGTATGTTGATATAGAGTTCAGCAGTCTAGCTTCAAAGTCCGCTCTGATTCCGGAGGTAAATTTTCCATTTATTTTTCCCATTTTTCACAAAATTCAAACATTAAGAGTTCAAAGCCATCACGGAGGCAACCCAGCTATGTGGTAAATAATGTGCATAATGCAGTAAGTCCAAAAAGCAAGATTCAGCAAAATGTTTTAATAACTAAGCCGTTTATAGTTTCAGAAACCGATTTTAAATACAGCTAGTTGCCTCAGAGCTGAATAGCCCTGATCAAGCTTTCAAATGTTTAAATTATTTTTATTTTTTTTGGTAAAGTCTATGAGAAAAATGAATGGTAAAGGTACCAGGGGGCGGGCGGTCACTATTGAGCTCCATTGTAGCTAATTTATCTGCACAATTAATTGGTTTTGAATCATTTATGAGTGTAGATGACAAATTATAAATGTAAGACTTTTAGAAGAATAATTGTAAGAATACACTGATCCCAAAAACACTGGCTTATATGTTGAATCAAATACTGTCATGCAGCCAAATCTAACATGTACTATGGTCTGTAAATGTGCATGGTAGAATATGAAGTGGAATTCCACTGTGCATTACTTTGTGATTTTATTTTGTAATGAAACTATATGCAGTGTAATGCTTTATAGAAGTTCCATTTTCTCTTTCATTTATTATTAATTCACTCACAACATTGTAAGCTATTCTGGTGCCATCTCTGACTAATGAAAAATTGGCTATTCTGCTGTTGTTCTTGTACTTTATCACTGCAACACTGAAGTTTCTGCATTCTGGGACACAAAGGTGCTTGACTTATCCTATAATATTTGTGTTATGTTAATAAAAGCCATAATTTGTGACCATTGTAAAATAACATTTTCTTCTAACAATAACTGCAACTATTCATTTTTCCTTTTTTTAATTTTTGGCACTATACCTGATTTAATCTTAAAAATGTGAAAAACTGAACCAGTTCTTTTAAAACGGTTTGCAGTGCAATGAGTTTAAAAGCATTTTTGCTGTGCCAACGGCAAAAATGCAGTGCATGCCAACATGCACTTCCTGATTATCCGACAATAAAATGCGTTTTAATTAGAAGCATACAGCACCACGATTTTGACCTCAAGAGCTGTATATACGAGATATATCTGTGTAAGATTGTTTTTTATTGCAACTTTTCATTACCACTAGGACCATTTACAAGCTGGCATAGATTGGGTTGTCACACACATTAGATGATACAGCTTCACTGTGTCTTAACCGCCACCATTACTGTACACCCTATCACTATGTTAAGTGGTAAAAGTAGCTCCATGACCCATATGCACAGTCTGTATTTACATGGCCTGGTATTTCTGACCCACATCTTCCAGAAGGAGAGGGGAGGAGAGGGGAGGAGTGAGGGGAGAGGGGCAAGAGGGGGGAGAGGGGGGACAGGTGGCGCGCTGCTTACCGGGCCGGGAGCCTCCTTCTGGGCTGAGTCGGAGCTCTGGCCCTGTTCCAAACAGTCAGAGGGTTCTGAAGGGTTGTCGTCACTCAGGCTCTCAGGGGCCTCAGGGGGGTCAGGTGCTGCCTCTGAGATGGAAATAGAATATGTTACTTTGCTTAGTGGAAAGTTCCAGTCTGTGGTTATGTTTACATGCAAAAATCAGACTAACATAAATTTTGAGGTTTGGGGTTGCCACAAAATAAACAGTCATTACAGAATAGAGCTGACCTTGACAGTGCCACAACAATAAATGGCTTACAAAAAAGCACTAACTCCCCGAACTTAAAGAAAGCCGAATAGGGCTAAAAATCTGTGCAGCAAGCCTCAATAATAATTTAGCATTCTTAACACAGCATGCTCTTCCCCTCACAACCAGAACTTTATGACTGGCCTTGTGGGTGAAGTGTCCAATCAGGAACACAACAAGGGCAGGAGCACTTGTGCAACAATTTAACTGGTTATATTTATGTATTATTTTGAAAACCTTAAAAAACGAATTTATATTGTTTAACTGACCCAAACAATTTTTTTAGGGATGGGGTGATATGGATTTTCTTGAGCTGGTACCGATAGCCAATATTTGCCGATACAGATATTTTGCTTTTAAAATCCATAGCAAGGCACACAAATTAACTTAAATGTAAAAATCATAACAAAATGTATTTATCTGGGATATAAAATAGTTTGCTACATGTTTATGTAAACACGCAGCCATATAACTCTCTTCTTTCACTTCCCATTATAACTCATGAGTGTGTTCAAAAAGACAAATCTGACGCACAGATGACAAACTGGAAATTACACATGGGCATACCAAATTTTTTTTTTTTCTGAGTACAGCCAGCTTCCTTCATACCTTCCTCCTGCTGTGCTGGAGCCTGCTCCAGTACCTCCTCTTGGGCCTGTGTGTCAGTATCTTGCCCCTCTGTGGACTCTGTAGACTCAGTAGGCCCTGGTTCCTGGCTCTTCTGGTGGAGTTCCTCTGCTCTATTCTCTGGAGGCTCTGCGCTCACCGTGCTCTCCCCCTGTGGAGCAGCAGAAGAGGCCTGACAGAACTGCTCCTCCCACTCGCTCAACTCCTGTTGGAACCAGCGGTTGTCCTCGTGAACGTAGCGTCGCAGCACCGGAGGAAGGGAGTCCATGCCCACCAGCACTTGGCCCGTCTCATCATCTGTGTCTTCTGAGGACGAGAAAAGATAGAAACAATTTGTCTAAGCTGGTCAATTCAAAAGAACAGACTAAATGTCTATGACATTGAAAATCTTTAGAGTTCTTTTTAATGCCTTTATACTGTATGAAAAGTTTTCTTTTCATAAACAATGTTTTTTTTTTTTGACAAAAACATTGTCAACAACATTTAAAGCCTTTACCCAATTTCTTCCAATGTATTTGAGCAAAACTTGTCTTGCCTACAGATGTACAGATATAATGTAAAAGCAGCTCTTGTGCTCAAAATAGGTCCTTTGTATACTGTCTTTGACTAATTACACATCAGGAAGTGCACTGTTAGCATAAAAGTTGTTGTTAGTTTTATTGTGATGGGAAAACTCTTTGTCACTTTTTTAATACAGTATAAAGGTACAACATGTTTGATAGATACAAATGGGGCTTGAGCTGTTAATCACAATAAAGGGCTAACCAGCTATGTAGTAACTAATGTCTCTCCAGAAATATCATATACATTTGTATCAGTCTTATGCTCTTTAGTTACCACATGTTGGATTAACCTTGAATCATTTTCCAACTTTTCTTTTTCTCCCCCAAAAAGTCAATGGGAAAATTAACAGGAATTCCAGGAATTCTGGAATCAGAGAGGTGAGCAGGACTGCTTTTCCATGATTGTCTTCAGATATTAAGGGCACTGTGTATCTGAAATGCCAGTGTTGCTTTTTATGTTTTATTATTAATACTCAGAATAATATAAATACCTGTTTAGAAAAAAGTGCGTCTTAAAGGCACTTACAGCCCTGTTTTTACTGTCTTAAAAACATGGCTTTAAAATGTAAAAAACAGGTAGTTCTTTTTAAACAGTTTGCAGTGGTTCAAAGTTATTACCTTACCTTAAAATTAGATTAAAATTAGACAGTATGCAACAGACTTATATAGACCTCAGGAGCTGTTACATTATATTATTATATTATACAAGATATCTGTACTGGGGCAAAACAAGTTGGTTACCTTTAAGCACAGTATCCCTATCCATATGGTATTGTAAAACTTTTGTCAAAGACCTGGCCAAGAAAGCATTATATATATATTTTGAGATGCTGCTTCTAATGCTACACAACAACATATGCTGGTGATTTTTTGCATAACTTCTCACCAGTTATGAGCTGTGGCATCCTATCATCAATGTACATGAGGCAGTAAGCGCTGGCGTTTGTCATTCCCCCAAATGAGTCCCTCTCAAGCTCCTCCCAGGATGACTCGCTCACAGTGATGTCGTTGTACTTGATCCAGCGCTGGTGGGCATGGTCATAGATGTAGGCCCAGTAGTGACCCGCAGAAGCCTGGCCCTCATGGACAAGTACTGCATGGAGTCTGTACGGCACCTGTTTAAAGATATAACATAGTATACTTTGTATTACTGCAACAAGTCAAGTGTCATCCCACAAAGGAGGTTTTGTAACCACCAATGATAATCTCTCTGTATTTTTGTTAGAGAGTCTGGTCACTACCCCCTTCGTTTCATCTCAAGCTTTCTCAAACACGGCCATGCAATTGTTGTTTTGGTTTTTTTCTCATTAACGCATGTGAAACTCATTAATCACCCATTATTTTGAATAAAATCACATTTCTCTCTCCTCAGATTAACAAAGTTTAGTACTTTGATAATTAATTCTGCAGAATCAATAATCAGTCCCCTGAGATATTATGTTTCTTTCTTTTTTTCTCCTAAGCATTCATATTTGTTTTGGTGACGGACAGACCGTGTCCTTGATTGGTTTATCCACCTGTCAATCACGCCCATCTGCACTCAGAGAGATTCACTGGTGACCAGACCAGCACTGAAGTAGTGTGTATTCTGGATCACAGGCAATACTAAACCAGGACTCAACCAGTACCTGCTGACCACTTGCATACCACTAGTATGGAGCTCAGCAGTGAATGCCTGCCCCCAGTTCCAGAAGTAAATTTCCCATAAATTTTTCCTATAGAAAAAAAAATATCTTAAAACTTTGAAGACTTGCACAGCATTCATCAGCTACATGGTAACTACTCACCACAAGACCTATACTTTTATATAAAATCTGTCAGAAACAGTTATTAAAACATTTCACCAAATTGTTTTACATTAGTTTTTTGGAGTTAAACCAACCGTGTTAGAGATATTAGTTACCATATAGCTGGTTAGTCTCTGTGATGTCTTTGAATATCTGATTTTTCAAAAAGTCTACGGGAAAAATTTATAGAAATTTTACTTCTGGAACCAGAGCAGAAGTGGGCAGGACTGTTGTACTCCATTACCTGTACCACAGTTAGAGATGATTTGTATACAACGATATAAGAGTTTTGGTGTCTTACCTGGCACAGACTATTATCTGAGTACATGCTCTCGAGCTCCTGTGAAACTCTGTCAATGCTGGCTTTGAGCTCTAAAAGAAATATATAAATGAGCAATTAACAATTCTCACAATGTTGTGCATACAGCAGGTTTTCATGTTTTTCTAGTTATGACTTGGTTTGGTGTGGTAAATATTTATCAGAGTTTTACATCAGCTAAGTAGTAGTTTGTGTCCTTAGTGAAATTAGTAGTCTAACTATCATATGCACTTTAAATTATAAAATTAGTTTTAATTTGTTCTGTAAAATTTTAAACAGAAAAATTCAACATGGTATTAATATTATTTTTGTTTAATACCATTGATATCATTCTCGGCCTCGGTCCTCCATCGCTGCAGACAGTTCTTGACGTGGTACAGCTCTTCCTCGGTGATGCTGTGCGGGGCTGGGTGGGGGGGGCACTCCACTGGGGGTCTGCACTGGGTGAACGGCTTGTAAATGGGTGTTCTTTGGCATGTGGACACACCGGCACCCAAACTGTCAGACACATCCTCTGTTTCACTAAAGAAAACATGAGCAGTGTAAAAAAAACTCTGTCATCATCATTATTATTATTATTATTATTATTATTAATAGCTTAAAGGTGCACTGTGTAACTTTTCTGATGTGGGGGCCCAACACCTGCTTGTCTTTATGTCAATGTATTGCTCTGCTTTTTAATGTTAACTTAACTTAACTTTAACTTAAAGTTATTTAAGTGTGTTTTTATTGCTTGAAACATGCATTTTTTCAGTAAGCAGGCCTACCTCTCCACAAATCAGGTTTGTTACTTGAGCTGGTGGGGTCCCATACTTATCTCCATAGAAATAGGTATTTAAATGCTATACAGTGGAAAATTCTAGGCAAAGCAAATAACATGTCCATAGAGAAAAGTGCATACACCAGAAAAGTTACTCAGTGCACCGTTAATTATTAAAAATATAAATGTACATAAATAAGAATATATTATGAGGTTCTTATACAATCTGTTCACTACTCTATACTTCTCCAGGAAATGTTCCTCCATATTTTTAAAGTTTAATAATTTTACAATTGAAGGCTTGAATACAATGCAATGTGATTTCCTGCTATTTAACTTAACTAACTTCAATGTTACAAGCTACTGTTTTGGCCCAATTAAAATTACCCACTGTGGCCAGCAGATGGTGAAGTTCCTTTAGGACTGTAGACTTCTATTGTGTACCTTTTCTCACCTCATCTTGCTGTCATGGTAACGCTAACAACAACTACCATGGTAACAGTGCACTAACTGTACTGTTTCACAGAAGATAAAAGTGCTTTGTAATTAGATGCAGACATAACACAGCAGTCTAATTTTGACCTTAAGAGCTGCTTAAATGTTGTCAAAAGCATCGAAAACCATGATTAATATCATCAAGTATCAATACTAAAAAAAGTCATATTCACAGGACAGAAATGAACCTTTCCTGAATAGCTGTCAGAAGAGACCACATGGACTAGTATACGCCTATGGATCAATATGGAGCATTTCTGGATGTATGAGAGATTACACATAAGGCCACACATGGTAATGTAAAAAAGTGCTATTATTTAATATAGAAAATCACATTCTATTGTCTAAAAAAAGACAGTTTTTATGTCTATTTCTTAGCATTGAAATCAAGTTTGAAATTTTAGTATCATAACAACACACACTGCTTTTACAATATATCTTTACTGGGGCAAATTTTATTTGACATGAAATATCGAGTACTGTAATTTAGCCGCAGAATTGCAATTGAAAGTTGTTGTTACCTGAAAATTAGACAAGACAAGATGTTACCGTAAGTGACTAAAACATCCAAGACAGCAGTTAGAGCCAGCCAAAAGGTTAACACTAGCTAAAGTCAGTTGTTGTTTTGACAGCTTTATCCTTCGGCTTTGGGGGGTGTGGTGCTTGATGTCATGTGTGTAGGGCCCACCTGTCTCTGCTGGGGCTGTCGCTGAGGGGGTGGGAGGACGGGGCAGTGGGGGGAGTGGGGGAGGAGGCAGCTGCTCTTAGGTCCTCCGCGGGGGACACGTTGGAGGGCTTGGTGGTGGCAAACTCCAAAACAAACTGGAGCATGTCTGTCAGCGGGTACTTTGTGGGGCCCGAGCCGTAGTTTTTGTAGCTGTGAAAATAAACATTGCAACATTTTATAATATATAAGTATATAAGTATTTAATTAGTAGATTATATACTCCACATGATATTTAAAGTGCACTATGTAACTTGTCTGTGTGGGGGCTCTGCTGCTTGGTTGTCTCCATGGAGCTAGATACATGTAATGCCATACTGTGGAATATTTCAAAGTGAATTGTATTTCAGAGCAGAATTGAATTACTATTTATATGATTATCTAATTTTCTTTATTGATTGGCACAATAATGGTTATGAAACACAATAAAAATGCGTGTTTGTTAAATAAAATAGCATATTGTCAGCAAGGGGTGCCATAGGGAAATGAAGTAAGGTAGCCATGGGTGGTTGGTAAAGTACCCAAGAAATTGTATTCACGTAAGAATATTGGAATTTCAAAGATTAAAGTAAAGTATTAAATTGGGAAAATACTAGTCAAGTACTGAATAATTACATTGTTACAGACTTACTCACTGTAGAGTATGCAAAATCAGGTAAGAGTGTTATTTAAGTACATAATGTTTTAGCATTCCTCCATCTTAAAATGCAGACTAAATAATAAAATTAAATTAAATATAAACAATTTGATTACCACTCAAATTTCTGTTGAAGCGCTGCAAGTTGTTCCTTCAGCTTCTTAACGGTACTTCTCCGTTCATGTGTCAGCTGTATATTTTTGTGAAGATATCTGTAGACATACCAAAAGAGAATTAACTATTTTCTATCAACAAAAAAATCCATGCCTTAATTTTTTTTTTTTTTTTTTTACAAATTACCTGTCCATGTAAATAATTTGTGGGAATTCTAGTTTCTTGTGGATCTTCTCAGGACGGCCCAACTGTGTGTTAAACTCAAACCTGGAGAGCTCAAACGTCAACACTGGAGGCAACTTTTTGAACCACCTCTGTAATAAAAAAAAATATATATAATAATAAATATATGATAAGAAGCAACATAAAAATAATATTTAAAAAACAACATTTTATACATATTTTAATCTAAGGATTATTATTATTATTATTATTATTAGCATTATTATTATTTGACCTCTCTCCCAGATGTGACGCAGTGGTCTGAATGCAGCGACTCTATCTCTCTTTCCACCATGGCCCCTTCTAAGCATTCGTCCAAGTTGTTGAAGCCGTTCACTTGCAGAGGATATTGGCCAAACTGCTCGATGTTGCAAAGTGTTTTGCCTGGTTTATGAAGATAATTTATATTTTTCATTTATAGTTTCCATAGGAATATTGTATGAGAAAATTGTACACACCTTCGTGTACTCTCTCTGTCACAAAGGTACCGTAGAAGAGCTGGACCATGGGGTTTTTCGATTTGTCCTTTTCATCACTATTAAGAAATAATATGTTACACTTTTAGGCAAAACTTAAAAGCTGTAACAAGATACATGGTAAGTTTAATGTACAACTTACTTTCCACTGGCAGCCAGCTGAAAGGCATCCTCAAGCCAATCTAGGAGCTTGTGGGTAAACTCACTCACATCCTGCAATAAATAAATATAAATATAAATATATATTTAAAGTTTGTTTGTGGTATATATTTTTTGCCCAGTATCCAACTATCATTTGGCTCTGTGATTGTGTCTCAGTGATATTTCTTTGACCAAATTATTGTGAAATAAAATTTTGTGATTTCATTGTTACAATAAATGATATAACTTTTAGTCTTATGTTGACCTGCATGACCATGCCTTTAAAACTTTCAAACACACTTTTCAGTCTTAAACGATTTTTAAACGTGTGACAAAACGTGCAGGAGAATCAAATGATTTTACATCTCTGAGAGCAAAGACTGCAGAGGGACATGGAGACCACGCACCAGAGGGACATGGAGACCACGCACCACCTAAAAGTTGTGAGCGCAGCGTCAGCTGTTCCCTGTCTACAATAAAACGATTCGCTTGGAGACTCTAAAGTGTTCAAAAGTGTCCAGTGCATTGCACTTATAGTTTAGCTGCAAGTCAAATTGTATTATTCTAGTTTGTGAAATGTGCAATAGTTCAGATAAATGCTTGTAAAGCACAGAAGGCTGGTGTTGAATTACACAGGAAGTAGGGTCACTATCGCAAATCTACACTAGATTGATCCACGATTCAAACTGGATTAATAGCGCTGTCTTGTGGACTGGGTGTCATTATTTGCGCAGGATAAATTCTAATAATTATCAATAATAATAATATGGATGAGAATGCTGGAGTTTAACGACTTTAGGTTAGGTGAGTAATAGTCGATTTTAAATAATTTTTGCAACCACACATGAGGAGGTCAGCAGATTAAAAATCGCATACGAGGATCCAAAGCCAGATTACGCCTCCCCGGAGTCGGGGAGAAGCAAATCAGTACCTAAATCAGGCACATTATCTTGTAATGTGTGGTAGGCTTTAGTCAACCAAAATTTGTATTAGTCAAGTCATAATTTTATTTCGATTGTATGGATTTATGGGACAACAGCAGAAAGGTATTGAGTCAGTTTGCTAAATATTTGGGTGTAAATTATAAATTGAATCTGCATTTTTTACATATAAATTCACTGTTTCCTTTTTTTAATATAAAGGGTAATTTTTTCAGCTTTTTGAACTCCCATGCAGTTGTTGTCTTATGAGTGAAATTTGTTTTTGAGAACTTTTTAGTTGTAGGAATGAAAACAGACATATTTAACTTTGGCTTTTACTCTGGATCATACCTGTACAATTGAGGGATTACACAGAGAGCTTTTTAGTTGAACAATCGAACGACAGGACACAGCCCTAGGGCTACAGCAGACATGGGCAAACTACGGCCCGCGGACCAGATACAGCCCTTTGCGTTATTAATCCGGCCCGCCGAACGTGACCAAATTATGTTAAAATAGGTAAGGGTCCCTGTTGTATCTATTTAACTGAAACTGGCCCCTCTGTCAATCATTTTAGGACCCACTGTGGCCTGTGTGTCAAAAAGTTTGCCCACCCCTGGGCTACAGCCTTAGTAAAATCCCAAGACCATGACTATTCAATCCAGAGGACTGCAACAAGTCATTTGATTAATCACAACTAATTAAATATTTAAATAATCATCAATTAATTTAGCAATCAAATATTTTTATACACAGGTTTCAAAACATGCCATGAGCTCAGAAGAGGTTCTATGGTTTTATAACTTAGACAATGCTATAATTAGTTGAAAATACAGGAAATGTGTCTTCCGTCTATAAATATACTTCATCAGGAAGTTGTCAGGCAGCTTCACTTCAGCTTTATCTAGGTAAAATTGAATCTTACATTCACATTTTGCGTTCTTAAAGGACCTATATCATACAAAATTGACTTTTGTGAGCTTTAAGCTATGTTATAATGCTGTTACCTCATCAAAACCTAGAGTTGTGTTTTGTTTCAGTCACACATGTTTGAATACCCTCTTATTATTACTCTGTCTACATCTCAAAATGCTCTCCTCCACTTTGTGATGTCATGAAGCAGTAATTTTCAAGTTAACAGCTACCTTTAACCTGTTGTTTAGTAGACACGGGCAATTCCAGGACTGCAAAAACACAAGGAAGCATTTCCTGTATTATCACATGACATCACAAAATTGATCAAATTGTTTTCTGAGAGAAGTCAGTCTAAATATACAGGGTCTGTGTGTTAAACATGTGTGAATGAAACAAAACACAACTCCATGCATGTTTTTAATGAAGAAATAACATTATAACATAGATCAGAAAATAGCATTATGTGGGCCCTTTAACAGCTAACCAATTCATCAAAAGAATATTTGCTATATTAATGATAAATATATAGATTAGCAAAATAATTGCTAGTTGCAGCCCTTCTTTTCAGGTCTACATGAATAATAGTGCATTAGTTGACCTGCTGAGCCTCACTGGTCCTGAAGGCATCTCGAAGCAGCTCCACAGCAGCTGAAGGGTCCACAAACCTGCGTGTGGAGCCCACCATCAGAGCAAACAGACAGCGCAGCTCCTGCATGAACGCTATGTTCCTCTTGTCCTGGTGACACACAAGATCACACATCACACATCAATCAGGTCCTAGCTTAAGGCCTGGTTTAGACACAGTGTAGTCGTAATTTAGACCCGGTTTAGATTTGCTTTTGGTCAGCCTTAGTCCTACTCTAGAACCAGTAGCTCTAGCCAAGACCTGGTTTAGATTTACTTTAGACCAGTTTTATTCCTAGCATATTTCTAGTCTAAATCCAGTATAGTCTTAGTTTAGATCTGGCTTAGATATTCTTCAGACCAGCTTTAACTCTAGTCTAGACCCAATATAATCCTACTTTAGACTTGGTTTAAATCGGCTTGACCAGCTTAAATCCGAGTCTAGATCCAGTATAGTCCTTGTTTAGATCTGGTTTAGATCTGCTTTAGACTAACTTTAGACCTGCTACAGTCTTGGTCTAGATCCAATATACTTCTATTTTACACATCTGCTTTAGACCATCTTTAGTGCTAGCCTAATCCTACTTTAGACCTGGTTTGGATACGCTTTTGACCAGCTCTAATCCTAGTCTGGACCTCTGTATAGTCCTAGTTTAAACCTAGTTTACATCTGCTTTAGACCAGCTTTTATCCTAGCCTAGTCCTTGTCTAAATCCAGTACCTAGTTTAGGTTTGCTTTAGACCATCTTTACTCCTAACAAAGTCCTGCTATAAATACAAACAGTCCTAGTTTAGACCCAGTGAAGTTCTAGTCTGCTTTATTCTTAGTAGGCTATGGATCTGGTTTAGACTTGGTAAGCAAACTTCAGACTTTGTTCAATTATCTTTTTTCCTTGTTGATTCAGGCTATGATTTAAGCCTTATGTAGACCTGATTTAATCTGGATTCACACCTGGTTTAGTCAAATGTAAAACCTTATTTGAGACATTTTTAGTCTATTTTATCCTGGGTGGTTAAAGTGGACTAAACACATAAATTCCCACAACCACATTTCAAACTGAGCTGCTAAGCTGGGAAGTACCTAGAGGACTAAAGAAGACAGTGAGGGGGAGGTGTGTGTGACTGGTCTAAAAGGTATCCACACTTGAAACACCACTCCTACAGAGTTCTCTGGTCAAAAACTGTGAAAAACTGAGTGTGTACTGTCTTCAATGACCTCTGCAATTTGTAGTAGTCGGTGACATCACTAAAGACTACCCTCATTACAGCCAGCTGTCATCAGAAACACCTGCACCAGCACACACTCTTTTTCAGTTTTTGACCAGAACGCTGCAACTTTGTCTAGTTTCCACTAAAAGTTTGCACTAGGAGTCCTTTAGTCCAGTTTTAATCCTAGTGTAGACCTGGTTAAGTCAGTCTTGGTTTAGTCCTCAAAATTACTGTAAATATGCAAAATTGACTTACTGAATTTGTCTTGCATTTCTCTAACAAACGTTCAGACAGATGGTAGTTGAGAACTAGCCTTTTGAACACTGGAAGATGGAAGAGTGACTGCAAAACAAAAATGTACACAAAAAATTTGTATATACTTTTACATTGAATGACATAAGGCAAAGGATCCTGGTACGATATTATGAACTCTTACAGTAAAGCCAACTTTCCATTTACCTCGGAAATTTGATTATTCTTATCTTGGCTCTGTACCATCATTTAGACCACACGTCATGATACAGGGAACATGAGCTGATGAGTGAGTCGTGTGGTCGCTCAGGTCTTTTCTGATAACATAATTACTGTTAGCTAAAATATCGACAATATCTAAATGAATGGAGATGGTTGTTTATTATTGAACATAATGCAGTCAACATAAAACACAGCTCTTAGTCTATTTCTATATGCAAAGTTAATGGTTGAATTTAGTTAATAAGATGAACATCAAAGGCCTACCAGTGGGTATTTGAACAAATGTTGTTATCAAATTATAAAGCATAACAGGAAAGACGCACCCAGCCCTAGATACAGAACTTTTAAATAGCTGTGTTATAGTTTATTTATCATACAACTCATTCATATCCACAATGGGCATTCTTTAATTAAAACAAACTATTTAGGTCATTTAGGATTTTCACAAGCTAAGCTGTGTTTTCTGTTGCTTCAAAGAGATAAAATCAAAATAGACAAATTACACTATATAACGTAAAATTTTACAACATGTAGCAGAAACTGGATTGTTGTATTATACATTTTGAAAATAATAAAAAATATATGTTTTATGTATTTTTTTATTCATTTTTAATATGATTAATATAATTTAAACGCAAGACATTTTAATACCATACCGTTTTTTTTCATTCTACAACAATTACAGTTGCACTATTTATTGGCAAAGCAGCAAGTAGTCTTATAAGAGTTAGGCAAAAAATATAAAATAAAATAAAAAAAAAAATCTAACTGCCAACTGGTCATAACTGAACTAACTCAGCAGTTGTTCCCTGAATGCATTTATACCAGGGAAGTATATTAAGATCTGGAAGATGAATCAAAGATAACATCATTTTGGTTTCAATGACCTGTTTTCACCGCTGAATGATCCCAAAAATGTTTTTTCTCTTTCATATTTATTTCTTCAATACAGGCTAGCTTTGCCCGCTGTGTAATGACAGAAACAGCACTGTGTCATCAGTTCTGCGAGGCTAGGCTAAATCTCGCAAAACTAACTTTTAGGTAGCTTGGGGATAGCATTTTTTTTAAAGTTGCCCTACACATAAATACATTGCAACACTATGAGAGAAATCTTTCTGAGCTCAGCTGCCGCAGTGGCCACTACTCAAACTGGCTTCAGGACAAAGATTAATATCACAATTTTATTGTAGCCAGATCCCGATTACAATTTTATCACGATTCATTTACACATATCTTTATACTGCTTTTAAGAAGTCACTTAAGAATGCCACCTCCTCCAAACTTCATTGCCACAGAGCTCGGGATTGAACATCTGGATGGAACACCCGTTGCCATGGAAATCCGTCATGTGTATGGCAGTAGACACATAAGATATATTAGTCAAAGCAACATTAAAAAGTAGACAAAAATGCAGTGGAACAACCTGCTGGGTCACTACTGGTGAATACATCTATCACTCTAATATCAGAATTTGAATGAATGCTAAGGCTATTTAGCATCTTAAAATATTCATTTGTTTAACATTAGACTTACTGAAAATTCTATGAGGTGTGATGTCACAATCAGGGTTGCTGGGCTTCAGCAACCCAATTCACACAAGGGCATCAGAAAAAACAGCCAAAATCCATGAGACGCACAGCTGCGAGCCCTATTGTCTCAGACATTCATACTCACTCTGTATTTATAAAAGTAGAGCTCTGCCAGTGACACAGACCTGTCCCCTCCCCTCTCTCATGCACAAATAGAAGCTCCATAGAGTGCAGATGGCTTTGATTATGAAGATTCGTCATTGAAATTCAAATTATTATTTCAATAGCATTCTTCTAAAATTAATACATTTTATGTAAAAAATGCCTTTGGCCAAACCCCTGGACAATATTTTTCACCCACCCAATTCCATGGGAAAACTGTGTACCTAGCAACTCTGGTCACAATTACGAGCTCTATTGGTGAAATCCACCTATCACTTATAGGATGTGTGAGTGGACAAAACTGTCTTTGTTTGACCATAGAGCAGCATTCAAGGGAACATTTGTGAATCACAATATGAAAATATGACCGAAATAGAAATGATTCGATTTTTATCACCATATTGCCCAGCCCTACTAATGCTGCTGTGTCCTCATGCTATGCAGTCTGGTTACCTGTATTACCGCGCTGAACCAGCAGGTGTTGCCCACATTGCGGATCCCCACGGGCCAGTCGTCCTGCCTGATCCAGTCTGCGGGGCTGCTCATGTCACTCTGGCCCTCACACCTCCTCCTCTTCATCCGGGCTGCATTCTCCTCTGCACTGGCCTCTAGAGCTCTGTCATTCAACATGGTGTTAATTCCACAATACAAAAAAACATAATTTTGCGTTGATTTGTACCGGTGAAATTCTTTCTCTTCTTCCTGGGCCTTTTGAGACTCCTGGAGACTGAGCTCAATGGCTGCCTGAAGTTCATCTTTGCCAAGGCCTAAAATAGCACAGACATGTTACAGCTATGTTCCCACCATACATAATGAATAAGGTAAACAATTTAGCGCATTTGATCAAGCTTGTTATGTCATTTTATAGCACAACATAAGCTAAGCTGATTAGACAGCGTTTACTTAGATGAGGTTTCCATATTGAACCAGTTGCAGGGTGAAATGGAAGATAGCTATTAGACAGGAATTGTTTGACAAAATACATTATAAATTCACTAGGCTTTCTAGTCAGAAGAGTACTGTCTTCATTAAGCGTGCAATATTCACTTACAAACCAAGGCGTGATACATAAATTGACTATTGGAACGTGCACAAGCCCAAAGGCTGAGGCCTCTGATCCAAAACCAAAAATAAGCCAGTCAATCCAAAAAAATCTATTTTCTTTTACTTTGACTACTTCAGTCTTCCATTATTTATGTCAGTTTTCAACACTTTTAAATTTCTTTTACTTAAGATTTTGTTGTTATTCAAAGAAAATGTTGTCAGCAAAAATATGACATTGAGGAAAGAAAGAACATGTATCTACTCTACACCAGTGGTCCCCAACCTTTTTCTCACCGCGGACCGGTCAACGTTTGACATTTTTACTGACTCGTGACTGGTCGCTATCGTAACGTTTATGTTAAACCTTTTTGCTGCTCCCCTGACCGTGGTCGGGAAACACAGGGGAGAGCCGTCTTCTCCAGGGCCGAAGGGTCACTCCTCCTCCGGGGTTTAACTCCCTGTTCTTTACCTCAAAGTTGTTTCAAGTGTGGTGCGAGCTGAAAGACCCCAGCCTGTTGCTCAAGAGTTGGCTGCTTTATTGTCTCTACTGCACCGTAATTACACATCAGTTCCACCGTCTTTTTCCAGGTACGACTCCAGACTCACACACGTCGCTTCTTCGCTCAACGACACGCCACATGCGCCACATGCACGCGCAAGTCACCTCTCACTCACGCGCCACACTGACACAGAGCACATAGGAGCTTTCAAAATAAGATTCAGATACGCCACAAATACATTTATAAAGTGTTATTTTCATGAACATTTCAAATATTTCAGAATATGGAGTCAATGTCAAGAAACCTTAATATTTCACATAGAGCTGTTTTTCCTTTAGCTTCTGCTGTTTATGCTAAGACTCACAAGCTCCTCTCCTCGACCTCTGCCCTGACGCTCTGACTATTGTACGGCGGACACACATCTAGCACAGATATAATAAACTCGGCGTTATATCAAATGGATTTATGTGGCGATTTCCTCTCAGGATTTTCATTATATATCTACGGACGAGCTTATTAGCGTGTCATGAGGAGCGGGCAAAAGTCACTTCGGAGAAAATGCGGTCGCTGATAAATTATTTACTGTTTTTGGTCGGTGGCCCAGTAGCAAATGCGTCACGGACCGGTACCGGTCCCCGGCCCGGTGGTTGGGGACCACTGCTCTACACTATTGTAGAGTCTCACCAGTGGCTCCTTGCTGTCCTTCTCCAGGTTCCTGCGTCTGGGCTGTCAGCAGTCCCACAGCATGTCCGATATCCCCCTGACTGGCCTTCAAAGCACACACAAAAAACACTCACTTTAATGTAATATATAATGAAAATATATAACTCTTCTACAACTGTGTTACATTTCTTTTTTTTTCAGACAATATCCTATATTTGACTTACTGTTGTGACTAATTATTTAATTTATGGTAAAACCCACAAATTGAAGTAAAGTTGTAGTAAAGTTCACAAATACATTTAAACACATACAAAAATAATATCAACTATATGTTCTGGGATATAGACATATTGTAAATGTCTTAATATAGCTGTGTAAACAGACCGACACTTCTTTGGATTAATTGCTCATCTATAGATGAGATATGTCCAACATAAAAAAGAGGGTTGGTTTATTATGGACTTTTTGAGCAAATATCAATGTCCGATATTTGGCTTGCCGGTGTAGCCAGTAACCCATATTTGCCAATACTGATTTACCTTTTAAAATCCATAGCAAGGCAGACAAATTAACTTTTCACTTTCATAAAAATATAACAAAATGTATTTGTCTGGGATATAAAATAATTTGCTACATGTCTATGTAAATATACCATCACATTATTATATTGTAAATAAGAATTTGTTCTTAATGTTTTGCCTGGCAAAATAAAGTTATTAATAATAATAATAATAATAATAATAATATTTTAGCTTAATTGCTTTTGGGTTTAAATATTTACTCATTAAGTCTGTTCAAAAACAAAGAGGACAAACTGGGAATGACACATGGGCTCGCACAGAGTGGAGCTATGCCAGATAAAATATTGGCATCAATTATCAGTAGAACTGCTACAAAATACTGACACTGGAACCGATATATCTCTAGAAAAAAATCCTTAGAATAGGCTATATATTGGGCCGACATCACTGATACTGATGGCCCCCCCTGTCCCCCTTAGAGACAGGTGGCTCTATACTGGCACAGTTTATTGCTCTGCTAGTCAATTATCAAAGTGATGGGGTTCCTCAAGCTAACTGCAGCTCGTGGCCAGTTGTGTTTCAAAACATAATGAGTTAGCGCGGATGCTAATTCAGCTTCCTGGGGCTAGCGCAGCCTCTTAATGTTCCCATTTGTAAGACTTAATGATTTGAACAAACTACTGCCGAAGTGTTTACAACTTACTATAGGGGAAGAGTTAAATAGCCAGAATAGATGGTTAGATGGTATGGAATGGAGTCAGACAGCTAAAGTGTGCTTAAAGAAAACCTATCAAGCTTTTCTTTTTTTTTACTTTATAGTTGTAATCTATGGCACGCATGGATCATAATTTTTATATTTTGAACATTTCAAATTTTTACGTTTTTAGACACTTGTAACTCCCCATGATACTACCTGTGCTAAGTCACTACCCCTTCTGAACGCTATCACAACACAATCAGCGTGCATCCCACTAATGAAACTAGTGCTCACTGCATCACATTTGTGAAGTTGTAGTGTATTGTTTTATATCATGCTTTTGTATATTTATGGAGAATTGTCATGCAGGAGCATGGGTGACGTACGTTTGTGGCTTGAGAATTGGACAGAACTGCTATTTGTACTGTACTGCTATTTGTAAGGAGAGTTCGAATATGGCCCAGGAGAGATCACAAGATTACTCAAATATGCATGGATGACACATAAAACCACTTCAGGTATGGTTTTGATGAGGGAACAAAATTGGTAGAATGTTCCAGAAAGTTAATTTTGCATTATACCCCCTCTTTAAAAATGGACTGTGATTTGAATTTGGATTTTGAAAATGTAAATAGAAGTACTATTAGTATTTGATAAATATGTAGCAAAGTATATACTTTATTTACCCTTGTATGAGTTGCAAATAGTTCCAGGCAGTATAGAGAGTGTTTAGTTGTAAAGTTACATTAGATTGCTTGTTCTTACTTTCAGAGCTCTGTACAGAATGTGTGGATCCTGGATGCCAGTAACCTCCCTCAGCTGGTTGATCAGAATTTCAGTCTGCTGCAAAAAAAAAAAAACAAACAAGAAGATTGGCTTTAAGAGATGGCATCACAATATTCAATTTCAGTTTCTTTCAGTGATTTAAAAAATATATATAATAATCATGGACTTAGTTACTAATATAAATAATCAGGAGTGACTAGACTAACCTAATTTCTTGTTTGTATAGCCATATGCTAGTATTTGACTTAACTACCTGCCTTATTGAAAATGGGTTTTGCATCTTTCATAACGCATCATTTAAAAAAGTCATTAGATGAACATGTTTGTAGTGGTTGTGGGAAACCTCCACAGACACAAGGAGAACATCTAAAACTGCCCAGGACATTCATGATGTGAAGCTGAAGCACTAACTGCTGTGCCATCGGCTGCCTGATATTTGCACAGGATTAGCTCTGGCCTCTGTACTGTAAACAATCTCACAAAAAGCTACATATCATATAAAATAGACAATAGCAATGTGGTTCGTGTAAACATTTTTTATCTGAGCCTGCACAGTTACAGTTTTAAAAATGTAATCACAAATGAACCTTGGTTGTCAGTGCTTAAAATCTGCAGACAGAGGACCCATACACATTTTTCTCATTCTCAGTATATGGACAGGTCATGCCTCATGTGAAAGCTCAGAATTTACTCACTAAGCTGCAGAGGCTGCACTAGCACTGATTAATAATTGGCTGCAGGTCCAGGGGTTTAGGTAGTGACGATTTAGATCACAAAATCCTTTTAGGTTTAAACAAACTGGATTACAGCATGGAAAGCCAAAGGAAAGACACATGTGAAGCTTTCTGATTGAATAATTGTCATGAGAACCAAAACACAAAATTATAACATAAATAACTTGGACATCTTGTCCATTGTTTTTGTAATCATGAATAAATCAGCCTTAAAATTGTTATCAGTAAAAGCTATATTTGATTTGAACATGTTTACCTCGTAACTGGGCACATGGTCAAGTTTATATTATACTCAAGATCAAAATCTTACATAGTTTCTTTATAATAACTATAATAATAATAATAAAAGTAAAATTTAAAAAGGGTAAAAATATCAACTTATCACTCACATTAATTCTTGTTATGTATTCAATTTTGATGACCTAAATTTGAATGGTCACTTGCTATGGTCCTCATCGTATCACTTGCAGTCTCTTGATACACAAACACCCAAATAAAGTCCTTACCCACCCAATCAAACCTACGACCTAATAAACTAAAACTTTTATGAAAACTATCATCATTGCCACACAGTAAACAGCATATCTATTCTATCTCTATCTCTCTCTGCATATAAACTCAGATTGGATTGGCCTCTATATAAAGCCCAGCGCTCAGTAGCAGGTGTATGTGTCCACTGTCCACTGTCTGTCCTCTGACCCACACACAGAGATACAGCAGCAGGGACACAGGAAACCAGGCCGATCGGTCAGACATATATGGCGCGCAGGGGGCTATCTGAGAACCCCCTCTTGGTTAGCCGCTATTTTGGTCGCGCTGACATGGACCCGCAGGCTTCTGTTTATCATTCCTCTCACTGTGCCACCAAGCCTGACTGACACCGACACTTGCACCCCACGTCTCCTCTGCGACAGGCAAATGTTAAGGGAAAGAAAAAACACAGCAAAAGCGTTAGAGCGTTAGTAATGAACAATTATTTCACATTAGGGTTGTCAAAAATCTGATACTAATCGATACTAAAACTACTATCAAAACTAGATACTCATTTGAGCAGGTATCAAAACTAAAAAGGCACATTCACAGGATAGAAATGAACCTTTCCAGAATAGCTTTAGAATGATCTTGATAAGACCACATAGACAAGTATGGCCCATGAGCCACTATGGAACCTACCTGGACGACTGAGAAATTACACAAATATAAGGCCACATGGTTATATAAAAGAAAGTACTATGATTTAATGTTGAAAATTATTCCGAATAAAGTGTTTTTTCATTGTGGTATCAGAATCAGTATCGAGTATTAAGTCTATTTCTTAGTATCAAAATCGAGTTTGAAATTTTAGCATGAGCACAACACTAAGTTGTAAAAGTCGACTAATCGTTTTAATGAGGATTTATATGGGACAACAAGGAGAAGAGAGCGGACTCAGTCAGCTGAAGATTTTATATTTTTGGTATTTATATGTCAAAAGGATTAAACTAATGATTCATAAGTTGAATCTGTCTTTATATAAATACATTGCATCTTAGTACTTTTTCTACACAAATAGTTGTTCTTTCTTGAATTACTGTGCAGGTGTAATCTTGTGAGTGCAGTTTGGGTCAGATACATAGAGATAGTTTGAAGAGCTTTTGCCACACCCCCTTTTTAGTCGACTGATCGATGAGCATGACATGTCAACCAAGAATTTCTTTGGTCGACCACAGCCCTAGTATTTTCATAATAATATACTTTATTCATAAATATTCTCTATTTAGCCTCCATAAAGCCTTCAATCACTATATTTCAATCATGATTTGGTTAAAGGGTCCATATTACACTATTTTCACTACATTATTTATAATGTCGTTTCCTCATCATAAACACACCTAGAGTTGTGTTTGGTTTCATTCAGACAAGTTTAACACACAAACCCTGCATATTTAGGCCGAGTTCTTGTCTCAAACAGAAAAACACTCCACCTTGTGATGTCATGTGGTAATACAGGAAGTGCTCCACTGTGTTTTTAAACTCCATACACCTTCACTAGAATCATTTGGATAATTTCAGCCCTAGAATTGCCAAGCTCAACTGAACTAAAGGTAAATGGTAGACGTTAACTTGAAAACTACCGCTTTGTGACATCACAAGGTGGAACAGAGCATTTTGAATATTGAATAAAGGGTTACTCAGTTTTGTGTGAATGAACGAAACAGAACTCCTGGTATCTTTTTCAAAAAACACATCGCTGACAAGTCCACTGCTAAAATAATTGTTGAATATTATGTTATTTTAATATGATTTGACTAAAATGGTGGAATTACTAGTCATTTCTGTTGCTGAAAGAATAGATAGGGCAAGGAGCTATCAAGGAAAGTAGCAGGTATTATTACCAGCCAACTAGACTAGCAAGACAGGAATAACATGACATGGTGGCTTTAAATAGAGGCAGACTATAACAAATGTGTAAATAAGGTATAACATGTAAACAAATAGAAAGTAATAGGCCTACGACAATTATAGATATATGAATAAATAGCGGGGATCTAGATCAAGGTCTTGCTGATGTTCTGATAACTTAAAAAATAATAATTAATTTAAAAATACATAAATTTGTCCTAAAAGTCTAATTGTGACAGACAAAATGTTAAAAAGTGTATCTGTAAATTGTATATAAATGTATATAAATTAAATATAAATGTTAGAATTCACTTAGGTGCCTTTTTGGAATAGGTTATAAGAATATAGTACTGTTTGTTATCAGTAAAACAATTTATAATCAATAAATAGCCTGATTCTGACATTATTATGAAATCTTCCAAAAAAACGTTTTTGTTTTTGGCAACTCAGCCCTCCAAAATTGTGTAAATAGCCTTAAACTAAGTAAAAGAATGAAAATGTAGCCTAAACCAAAATCATAAGGGTGTGATTTGGTTAAAAAGTGTGTTGCTGTTAGCTAACGTTTGTGCTAAAGGGCATGTGATTGACAGCAGCTCACACATGGGTTAGTTGGTGGTGTTACGTTAGTGCACGCGACACTTCAGTTATTCCCTTAATTTTTCACACTCCCTCTCACCGAGTTGGTTGAGTTCTCCCCATTTTCCGTCACTTCCGCGCCCATTGCAGCCGCCTGAGTTGAGCTGAAGTCCTGTCCGCAATCCTTGAGTGTTTTCGGGCCGTGCTCCGAGAGTCACAGCGCCTCGTCCATCGGCCAGCAGCTGCAGCCTGCACTCACACACAGTCACAGCGGTCACTCAGCTCTGAGTCTCCCGCGGCGACAGGGCAGCGCGGCGCCGCTACGCAACGCAACGCTACGCAACGCAACGCATCGCAGCGCGCTCACGTGGACAGAGGTCAGGGAGGGAGCGCGTGAGACAGAGATGCGCGCGCTTGGTTTGCACAAAAGTAAGTACGTAAATAAGTCATTTTCGCGGGTATTATTGAATTATTTTAAACTTGTGTTGTTTTTGTGTCAATAGCCAAAAGTTACAAATAAAAAGAAACATAAAAGAAAGAAAAATGGAAATACCCTACATTTTCTTTTGTCTGCATCGAGCACGTGTGGCCCTAGAAGACGTAGCCGTAAATAGGTAATGTCGACTAGATTAATTGGTGTTTAATTATCATGAATTGTATTATTATTGTTACATCTATGTCAATTTTCAAGCTGGTAACCTATGTTGCAATTAGTAATAATAATAATTAAGAACAAATGTAAATTGAATGCTCACAAGGCACCTTGAAGACTGGTAAAAAGTCTTAAAATAAATAGATTAGAATTAGAATAGATTTTCTTTGGTTGGCGACTCACGCATGTGTAGCCTTGCCATAAATATGTAATTACTAGATTAATTACCGTTAAATCATCATGAATTCATAACAGTTTTGTCATTTTTCATGATGGCAGCCTATGCTGGAAAAGTAGCATTTCAGAGTGACTTCAGAACGATAAGAACAAATTTATAGCCCCCTTAACGACCGATATCACAGTGACGTCATAACTCTTGCTGGAGGCAAAAGAAAGGAAAGACTCATTAGCAGACACTCTAAAAGTGTGAAGTTTTACAGACTTTAAATGTTTTCTTGCTGGAGGAACAGCACCTGTGGAAAACTAAAAGTTTTACCACATAATTAGCAGGAGACATTCCTTCACAGAAGAAGTGAGGACAATTGATTGAATTCTATACAATGGACAGAGAAGGCAAAGACAAAACAATGCAGGTGTTTGCCGAGCACACTTCAGATCAAAGAAAGAAATTATGTTTATATGACTGATTTTCTGGTTTTATTGTGTAGAAATCATCAACTTTCTACACATTAACTGAAATGTAGCTCACCTTTAGTGCACTTGCAAGCAGTTAACTCGTTAAACAAAAGGGTAATGTGTGTGCCATCCTTTGTACATGTAGTTTTAAAGTCATCCACATTTGTTAATCAGTCTCAGAAAGGTTACGTTTTAAAGTCATTAATATTTTAAGGAAAAACAAACAAGCAAACATGGGTAATCTGCTTCTAATGAAAAGCAAGGTAGCAAGAAAACAGCAGGTGAAAGATGTGCTCTACTGCAGTGTTATCCACTCCACATGTTTTTTTACTTTCCAGTGAACTGATGCAAATGTTTATTTTTGCTAAAGCCCAGACCTCATCCCTTCAGTTTTTTTCTATAAACAGCAGGATGGTACAGCATGTCAAAAGTTGGAGAGGTAAGTCGTTTGCAGGGTCCCTTACAAATGTTTTGTCACGATAAAGCTACAGTGTACGTCTACGTTACCTGTTGTATAAAGTTTAGATTTATTTTATAGTTACTATATTTTACCAGTTCATGTATATATTATTTGACAACTATTGTTAGGCCCGAGCCGGAGACAACGTCCCGGCGAGGGACTCATTATATTACTTTTATTTTTGAGCTACCATGTCCAAGTCATTTTCCTTGTCGATCAAGAAGTCTTCATTTTTTTTAATATATGGTTTTATTTTTGAGGCTGATGAGAAAAAGGACAAATCAAAAAAGCAGCAGTAGTCCCCAATAGTCTCCAAGCCATGGTGGGTAAGATGTATAAACATTTTCTTATCCTTTATCTGGAATATCTCCCAGTTTTTGTGAATTTTGATACTCATCTTTTTTATCAAACAGTTGAAGAGGAGCCATTGATGCTTCATGGTCACAAGAAAGAAGATGTTCACGAGGCCATGATCACAGAAACATTATACAGCAATCACAAGAACAAACAATAAACAACTTAATAGTGACTCTGGCAACTTAAGGGCAAACTGTTATCCACTCAGAGAAGAGAACAGCCAAGTAAAATATTGTTGCTTGATAATGTTGGAACTGTGTGGCTTTCTTTGTAGATCTGTTGTCCCTAACATGGCAAATGTATCCAGAATTACAATACCCTTTTCCCCAAAACCTTGCTGCCCTAAATGGATTTTTAAAAGTCATGTTCAAAGTCTATTGTGTATGTTTTGCAAGCTATTGTCAATCTATTGTCCATTTGATTATTATCTGAAAATAAATTGAAGGCTTTTATTTTAAAACACACTAAAATGCAAAAGGGTGTTTCCATTTTCCTTCTCCATTCTGAACTTGACATTTACAAGAATGTGGACCTACACATATTTTTTCTATAGACTATAGTTATGATGCTTCATTGGTTCTGAGTTCTTTCATACCATTAACCATATTTGAAAATCTTTACATTTTTAATAGTCAAACTATTGTTTCTGCCTTAAGCATTGTACTTGATTTACATTGCATACATATTTTTACACTTGTTGCGTGGTATGCTGTGTTCATATCCACTTTTATGTTTTACTTTTAAATATACATCATGGTGATAAGTGAATGAAGTCATCCCCTTTGGAGTTTCCCGAGTGGGCTTTATCTCAGTATATCATTTTACCTTAATGGAAAATCAATATGAGCACAGCAGTACCATGTCTCCTCTACACAGGCTCTCTCCCTGTGTGACTATAGGCTCTTCTTCTTCTACTTAACAGAAAATGCAGGAATCAAACTGTCATTGGATTTTTTACATGTATTTTTAACTGCATAATGTGTGTGACTTGGCTTTTCCTGTTGTTGGCTCTTCACAATTCAGGTAAGTACCACATTTAAGTACTTCTGCTTTGAGTTATGGTCTAAATTAGGTATTCTGACATCTTCAATTATATATATTTATTTTAAGTCATATAATCTTCTACAGTATGGCACAAAACATGACTTTAACGTTCAGTTTCCTTGGATTTATGCAAGTGACATGCCACCTCCAGAAAATTATATTAGTATTAGCAGCTTAGTAGTGAACTGCTGTTGTGTCTTTGGGCAAAACACTTTTTTCCCCAGATGTAAAATACTACTTTATAAAAGTAACAATTCTTGACCAGGTATGGAGCTGTGCACGATTTATGGCAGTGGTCCCCAAACTTTATTATAATTGCAGATCCCCTGAAACCTACTTCTTCTACTCTGAACTAGAAAAATGTCTCTGAAATATTTTATTAAAAGTCAGCATGTGCTTATCATTACATATTTTTCTTTCTAGTCTAGGAGAGCCAAATAAAAATAAAAATTCAAATTTGTATTAAATAAATAAACACATGCTTTCTCTTCTCGCTGTAGTTTGTATTTTAACTTTTCTTTGGTGGGTCTGTCACCCGCTGTTTTCCATGGAGATGTTATTGTTTTGCCAAGAATGTCCCACTGTATGGCCTTTAACTTAGACTTAGTCAATGTACAGGTCAGATCTGTGGAGAGGCAACCCCGCTATTTGTAAAAATAATGTTTACAGGGTATTTTGAGCAAAAAAACACACACAGGTAATTGAAAAAAGTGTAATACCATACTGTAGAACAATAGGCAACGCAATAACATCGTCATGGGGACAAGTATGCAGAGACCCCAACTAGAAAAGTTACATAGTACATCTTAAATGTATCTATATTTTTGTGACATTATTCAGATTACAGCTCCTTGTACATTTTAACTAAACTGCTCTCTCTAACCTTGGCTATAGGACCTCTAGTTTTTTACTGGTCTAGGTTAAAAAAGGAAAAGTTAATAAACACTTCATTATTATTTTGTTTTTTCTCTTAGCTGAATGTGTCCCATCAAAACCAAAGAGATCCGCCTTGAACCAGCTCACACGATCTCTGCTGAGGAACTACAACAGTGGCGTCCGGCCCGTTCACAACTGGACTACAACTACCACAGTTTCTATTGACCTCATTCTGCAATCTGTCCTGGACGTGGTACGCTAATATTATCTTGTTATTCATGAACAGACCTGGATTTAAATGCTACTTAGAGATAAAAATAGATTCGAAATACTGTGTGTTATGTCTGTCATGATACGGCATATGTAGGCTATGGAAAACAGAGCCAGGATAACAGGCTTGTCATTCCTACATGGTACTTCACCGTAGATTTAGCATGCTTAGAATACTTCAGAGTAGAGATAGGCAAATTATTGAAATATTATAATTTCTTGGATGTTATAAGATAGGTTTAAAAACAGAATATAAAAAAAGAAAATGTTTAAATATCTATTGTAAACTTCCGAATTAGGATACGCGGGGATATTTGTGCACATTTATTGGTCATTTTACTTATATTATAAGTACTATACCTATAATTTTACTTATACTTATTGATCATTTTACTTATAACCTCAATAAATACTTTTAATGACATGTTTTCACATATTTCTGTTACACTACCTGGAGCATAGAGGAGCCGGAAGCGTGCCCATGCTCACTTCCTATTTGCAACACAGTGGCTAGCTCGTCAGCTATGTCCATTAATATAGACAGTCTATGGTTTCACTACTTCATTATATTCTGTACTTATCTGGAGAAAATCAGATGGCTACTCCAGCATGTATTCAATCCGCATCAGTGGGGTTGAGGGGGCTTGAGGGGGCACTAGCCATCTATAAAATACTCTAAATTAACATGTTAAATGTGCATACCCATTGAAGAACTTTCCCATTGAAGCATCCCCATAGCTCCTCCAATCAAAAATATCTGGCGCCGCCCCTGACTTGTAACTTTTTTTTTCAAAATCAGAGAATTATTATATATTAAACTAGCTACCTTGCCTGGCTATTAATAAGCAAGAAACAATACCAATTATGATTCTAATTCTTGAGGTTATTCACAGTGACTTCTGCAAAACTTTTACATATAATAAATGTGTTTTCTTTTTCTCAGGATGGAAAGACCCAAACTGTAACTACAAGTATTTGGTACAGACAGGTAAGCGAGCATACATAGAGGCCTTCATGTTTGTGTCTTTTAAGTGTTAACAATGTGTTTTGTTCTTTAGACCTGGACAGATGAGTTCCTGGTGTGGGATCCTGATGACTTTGACGGCATTACTGAAATTTCACTGTCATCCGACGCCATATGGGTGCCTGATGTCATCGTCACTGAATTGTAAGATATAGCTAAAACTTTTGTGTTTTATTTAAAGTCACAAATTGCGCTGAAAATAATGTAGACTGTATATGAGAGCAATACATATTAATCTATTAATCTTTCAAGTGAACAGCTACCTTTTCACTGTTTTTAGTAGAGAGGCAATTCCAGGGCTGAAATCATCAAAATTATTCTGTGTGTGCAGTTTAAAAACACAGTGGAGCACTTCCTGTATTACCACATAACATCACAAGGTGGGACAGAGTGTTTTCAGTTTAAAAGAAGTCAGCCTAAATGAGCAGGGTTTGTGTGTTAAACGTCTGTATAAAACAAAACACAACTCCAAGTATGTTTGTAATGAGGAAACAGCATTACAAAAGAGATCAGAAAATAGCATAATATGGGCCTTTTAAAGACCTCGCAAAACCGCTTGTGTGCAGCAGTGCCTCACCACACCTGGTGATCACTATGGAGATAGCTTAAGTTTAATGCAATCTAGGGAAACATTCTAGGCAAAGCAATAAACTCTCCATGGTTATGTTTTGGGTTTTTTTGTATGTTTTTTGTCTTTGTTTTTTGAATTGCAATAAAATGGTTATGACAATATTAAAAAGTTAATCAAGTCACATTTTAGTCATCATACTGTGTAGTCGTCTGGTATGTTTTTATAAGTGAACAGCATTACTCCATGGCTAAAAGATTTTAAGCAGGCTTGCATACCTTTAAGACATACTTTTACTTGTTGACCTGTGCACCCACATATTTGAACCTTGAACCCTGAAATCCTTGTGTCTTTATGTGGCCTACCCCTTCTTACATAACAGTTTCATGCTTTACTATCTGGCTCTCACATGTCTGCAGTGTGGATGACGGGAAGTCTCCTCACATCCCCTATGTTTATGTGGACTCCAATGGGCTGGTGAAGAACTACCGGCCTGTGCAGGTGGTACTGGCCTGTGCACTGGAGATGTATGCCTTCCCCTTCGACAAGCAGAACTGCAGCCTCACCTTTCGCAGCTGGCTACACTCAGGTGTGCAGGCTCACATTCAGAGAGAACTCAACTGGGAAACATTGGATTCGGAGATTAATTTAAAAGTGCACTAGAGATGTTTTTGCTTCACAGTATGGAATAAAACTTACTTACTGTGAGTGGGGTAATTTCTCCACAGATCTGGCCAGTAACTTGGCCTGTTGGGGTCATAAACTTGTTTAAAATTCCAAACTATGACCTTGATCAACATGAAAGACTTCAATATAAATCATGGATTTATAAGTTCTTTTGAGTACATCATACATTTTTTTTATATTTAAAAAGGGGGTATGTTGCTTTGGGGTATTAACTGCTAGCACATAACATATTTAGATTACCATGTTACCCTTTATTGTTTAGAAAATGCTACAGTATATTTTCCAGAAACAAAGAATTCACATGTTTTATAACACTTTTCATTTCATTTTTGGTGCTCTGAGTCTCCCTTCTCTTTGCTCTACATGTTAAGTCACTCCCCCATCAGAGCGCTGTCACAACACAATCAGCATGGCTCCTGCTAATGAAACTATTGCGCATTGTGTTTGTGAAGGTTTTGGTGTACAGTTTTGTATTATGCCTTTGTATATTGACGGAGAATTGTCGTGTGGGAGCATGGGTGACGTGAGCTGAGCATTGCACAGAATCCTACAGCTAAACATAGGGCCTGGGAAAGATCTCTAAATTGGACCTATTGCATCTAAAACTTCTTCAAGCATATTTTTGATGAGGGAACAACATTGTAACATGGTTTGCATAATACCCCCTCTTTAAAACACTTAAATTGTGTTCTTTAAAAATTAACAGATTTACTTGAAATGAGCATGATCGTTTCTGTGTAAGTAGACATGCAAATATGATGCCAACACTGCACCACTGTGGCATATCACTTGCTTTAACAACACTAATGTGAAAGTTATACACTATGTGGCTAAATTACAAATGTGTCTAATCATAACACGTTTCTCTTGTGCAGTGACTGAAGTGAACCTGTCATGGATGAGGGACACAGAGGCCATAGCGCAGGACAAGAGACAGTTCATGAATGATGGAGAGTGGGAGCTGCTGGCCATCCCCTCCCACTACAGACAAGTCCACTACGGAGACAACCAGTACGCTCACATACAGTTCCATGTAGGTCTAGCTTTCTCATATATATTTATTTACTGAATTTACCTTGAAAAATGTGTTTTCCACTGTGAGGAAGTTCACCTCTCTATGGATTTGACCTGTAATTTGGCCTGGTGGCCTCACCTGCTGGTTTCCATAGAGATAGATAACTAGTTAAATGACATACTGTGGCAAAGCAAGGCAAGTTTATTTGTATAGCACAATTTGTACGCAAAGTAATTCAAAGTGCTTTACAGAAGAAAGATATTCAAATCACAATAAAAACAAATAAAAATGTAAATAATCATCTTAAAATTTATATTAAAAGAGTAGAGTGCAGAATAGAAACTTTTCAGTCATAAGCACAGCACAGTTTTGAGCCTGGATTTAAACATTGTCAAAGTAGAGGCCTGTCTTACATTTTCAGGAAGACTGTTCCAGATTTTAGCTCTATAAAACGCTCAACTGTGGAGCAACATCTCCATGAAGAAAAGAAGGTGGTGAACTGATAAGTGATATAGTATAAGGGCTGGTATCTCAAAAACAATACAATACCAACAATATTCATCTGAAACAACGTAATAAAAGAAACAAGTCCGCTTATTTCCAGGCTGGAAAACTGCGGAGCCAAATGAAGTATTAGGAGCTGATTCCTGCAGATCACACTAGCAAGTTGTGCCAAAATAGCAATGCGACGGTGCCAAATGCCAAGTATAGTACTGAGCAGTGGGAATGCAATGACGTTTGAATACAAGAAAATAAATCACTCTAAATACAACTTTGCATAATAGGTGTAAGTGGCGTCTTTATAGATCTTTTCCTATGCAGCGTTTTAGCATAGAACCACTTTTTCCCCGATAGCACTGCCCGTCAAACTCTAGCACAGAGCCTGCAGTGTAACAGTAGTGAGCCATCAAACGCCGTGTGAAAAACCTCCCTCCTTGGCCTTCTTTCCGGTTCAATCCCCATCTCCCCCATGCAGTCTGCGCTCCACCTGCAAGCGGCTATAGTGGCCTTTTCCTGCGCGCTAACAAGACGCCCATTGATCAAGCGGGCCCTAAGACACTCTCATTATGTCTCTCTCTCCCCCCCGCCTCTCTCTGGTCCTCTGCTCCATCTCAACACATTAGCCCGCCGTACCGATCCGTGAAGGTCGCAGCCAATTGCTTTTCACTGTACAATTCCGCAGACAGGCCTCGGAGGAGCGGGGGGATAAAGTTCACAATCGATTAGCAATCAGCAAAAGCACTTCTCCTCTCCACAGGAACGGCTTGTGAGAGACACCTGGACAAAACGCATGCCTCTTACAGTCTTGGTGTAATGCTTGATGACTTTTAAAGAGGTCTAGACAGCAGTGTGTAATAGACTTTAGCTATATTCAATAGGTCTGTTAAAGAGGGGTCATTCTACTTCTCTTGGGTATTAACTGCTAACACATAACAAATTTAGATCACCATTTTATCTTTTGTTGTTTTGAAAACGCTATATTCGCAGAAACTGTGTATGTGATGTTTTAATAGCATTATCTGCTGCTGCTAGTCATGTTTTTGGTAATTTTAGTGCAAACTAGGTAAATATGCAGCTTTGTGGTCAAAAACTGAGCTTGTGCTGCTTCAGTTTATACGTGACATCATGCAGGACTGCCCTGATTAGAGCCAGGTGTTTCTGATTCCAAACACCTGGCTGCAGGGGAGTTGGGAGTGATAGATACCTGTTAGACCAATCACAGTGTTCCTTATATGTCCAGACATACAAAAGCATGATACAAAACTATACACAATGACTTGACAAACCTGATGCAGTGTGCAGTAGTTGATTAGTGGGATGCACGCTGATTGTGTTGTGATAGCACTCTGAAGGGGGAGTGACTTATCTCTTATATATTATCTATACTTATATATTATCTATACAGGGAGAGCCCAATAAGAGTACCAGAATCTCTTTTTTGTGAGCACCTTGTTGAAATACAGAACAATACAAACAAAACAAATAACTGCATCCATTTAAAACATTAAAAACAGGTGCAGGTGTGAGTATAAATGTTTAGCACCAATTATCAAAGTGCATTTGTGGCACCAGTGTATCTAGATTTGCATGTCCTTGAAATGTATTCCATTTTTGGGAAGCAAAATAACCAAAAGCTTTTTTCCCATTTCAGTTCTAGTGTGGCCAGTTTTTAGATGTAGACAATCATGAGATCTTGTATTAAAAGTTCCTGTATCAAAGTTTGACAAGCAAGTGAAATATTCAGGCAGTCTGTCAAGTAGTCCCTTATAAATACATTTCATACAGTGTTGTTCTCTTCTGACAGATAGCAATGGCCATTCTACTTTTTCAGTGTACAGCGATGGATTTTAAATTCATCATCTGTTATGAAAAGAAGGGCTGAGTAAAAGAGTGTATCTATAGGTTTCAAAGTTTTTTGGTTGTTTTTTTTTGTCATTTGTTTGTTTATTTATTTATTTTAATCATATGCTTAGTTTTACTTACATTCAGTGATAATTCAAACATTTTGATGAAATTGATTGAATTCATTTTATAAGCGCCTGATCAGCAGAGGGAGCACTTACAAACAAAACAGCATCATCTGCATAAAAATGATTGAGGCTGTCTCTTAAATTCCAACCAAAATTGAATTAATAAATATAGTTAAAAAAAGTAGCGGGCCCAAAATTAAGCCTTGGGACACTCCTTTGCTTATGTTGATTTAAACCCATCGGCTACTATCACCAGGGTTCAATTTGAAAGATAATTTTGGAACCAATTACGTGTAGCAGTGTAAAATCCAATATGCTTCAACTACGTCAAAGGATTTTATGATCTACTGAATCACAAGCTTTAATTAAATCAATAAACAGAGCTACACAATCTTGTTTGTCATCAAGGGCTGTGAAAATATCATTTAAAACTTTGTGGTTGCGGTGAAAGTAATATGCCCTTTTCTGAAATCTGATTGATAAGAGCATGGAGCATTATTTAAATAAATTGTAACTTAATTTGCAACAAATTCTTCTAAAACTTTTCCAAGACAAGGTAATTTATATATTGCCCAGAATTTATTTAGATTATTAATTGTTCCACCTCTATGTAAAGGCAAAACATGCCATTTTCCATAATTCTGGTATCACTGCCATTTGAATTGATAAATTAAAAATATAATAGAGGTTGAATTAAATATAGAGCAGCTAGTAATAGAAGTTTTGGATCAAGGTAATATGAAGGATCACCATTATAATCTGAAACATCACATGCAGAGATAAAATGCCTATTAAAATCATCACATATTTCCTCTTCAGAATTTACGCAACATGGGAATTCTTAAGATTTTGTTGTTGTAATGCGGTGAGTGCTGCAGTGATGTCTTGCGAAGATCTAAGAGGAGATGGTAACTCATCATGACTTGATAGACATGGAAACTTGCTCAGGTCAAGAATGTTAAATCTATTTGACATTTCCAATGGCTGCCTCTGATTGTGACTTGAATGATGATGTGAGCGCTTTCTCTTTTGTCTAGTATTTGTGAGGGACCAGTTGTGCAAGGGAGTAGAAGAAGTTGGACATATTGGTTTAGCTGCACCATGACAACCCCATGTGTCATGCCGACCAAGGGTAGAGGTTGGCTGACTGCACCCCATGCCAGCAGGAGCGGACTTTACACCAGAAACAGCTATGGTCACATCTAATTCTGTCATCATTGCAATGGACGTGGACTTAGATTTTCCAAGTGTCAAGGAGCTAATTTACAAGGGTTTGATTCAGCAAGGAGATGTGGCTCTCTAGTTCTGCCATCCTTGCTTCCAAGAGTAAACAGCTGTCACAGTGCATCAAGCTGGAGAGCAACAGCATACTTCGCACTAGGCCCAAAGAAAACCGTTCCACCACAGCGTCCACACAAGGCTAGAGCACCAGTTTAGACGTCAAGTTGCAACGCAGGGACAGCCAGAAAGAGGGGAGACTTCGCACAGAGTTTGCGCAGAAAACGTGCCATGTAGAGAGAATTCACAATGGCAAAGTGGGGCGTCCCTAACAACAAGCAGCAACAGTGGAGCTGATGGAGCCAGTTGTTAATACATTGTTTTAAGCAAATATAGCATTTTCAAAACAATAAAAGGTAACATGGTGATCCAAATATGTTGTTTGTTAGCAGTTAAAACCCTCTTTAATAGAGATACAAGGCAACATTTGTCTGATCTGTCACTTATCACATAGAAGTTATTGAGAAAAAAAGTATTAAATTATTTTCTAATGTGGTTTTTGTCCCATGCAGGTGTTGATCCGTCGGCGCCCCCTGCTGTACGTGGTTGGCCTACTCATCCCCAGTCTGTTCCTTATGCTGGTAGATGTGATCAGCTTCTACCTCCCCCTGGGCAGTGACACGCGCATAGCCTTTAAGATCAGTATTCTGCTGGGCTATACCGTGTTCAGAGTCAACCTGACAGACGAGCTGCCGGCCTCTGCTCTTACCACTCCACTCATAGGTACAGCAGTAAGGACAACAGGGTGCTCAGTGTATGGAGAAACTATGATTGTAATCTTGGTTCTTGGTTCCAGTATCTCTTAATGTAGGATGTAGTTATATGTATTAGTTTTTGCCATTCAGTATTTGTTTTATTTATTTATTTATTGTCAAGTTCCTGTGCCATGTGGGGCTGTTGGTAGCAAGTGGTCACTCCCCATCAGCAGGACCAATCCTTGCTTACCCCAGACGTTTGTAATGCACACCATCACTGAACAACAATCTTACTTAAATGTTAATCGAAATTGAAAATTATAATCTTTTGATTATATTTTCTCATCATTAGCTTACTCAAAATTGTTTTTGTTTGATTTATACATTTGAGACATTTAGAAAATTTCTGAAAAATTAAGATTTTTGTCTGTAACTTTTGTTTTGTTTGTGTTCTGCAGAAAGCCAATTGTCTCATTTCTATTATTAAAGTATTTTAGATCAATATTGCAGTCTACAACAAAATAAAGTTATGATGTCTGTGTTGTTTTTCATTATTAAACACCAGACAAAAGCATAATATTTCTTCTCATGGTCTGTGTAGGTGTGTACTTCGTGGTGTGCATGGCTCTGCTCATGCTCAGTCTGATAAAGTCCATCGTGGTGGTGAAGCTTCTGCACCACGGGGAGCAGGGGGTGAGGCAGATGTCTGTGTCGGCCTGTCTGTTGCACTCGTACGCCTCCTCGCACGTAAATGCAGAGACGCCAGAGGGCGCTCTCACCTCCATCACTGCCCTGCCTACGGACGACCCAGAGGATGGTGAGCTCTCAAATTATCATCTGTGTGATGACTAATTAAAGTTGCTGTACCAGATTTTGATGGTCTCAAAAAATGTAACTAGTTCATTTGAAATGGTTTGCAGAGGTCCAGAGTTATCCCTCATTTAACGTATGCATTCTGAGCATCCTAATTACGCCCACACCTGTCCTTAAAGGGACAGCACACTAATTATTCACCACAATTAGTTTATAAGCTCTTTCCACAACTAAAAAGCATTTATAAACTTATCACAGACCACTGCAAACAGTTTCAAATGAACTAGTCCTGTTTTTCACATTTTAAGGCAGTAAAAATCAGGTACAGCAACTCTAAGCACAGGTTCAACAATTAATTATTCTCTCTTAACTTGGCTATAGTTCATCATCTAATTTTATATTTTTGTTGTGTTTTTTCCCAGAGTTCTCACTGGAGGGCTCGCTGGAGGAGGACCTAGCCTCCCTTTCCTCGTTGCACGATGCCCCCTCTGGTCTGGAGTGGTTACTGCAGGAGTTGGTGTCCCTGCGTGAGGGTCTGTCTGAGGAGGACAGTGAAGGCTCTGCACAGGCTCAGTGGTTGTCCCTCTGCCTGAAGCTGGATGTGCTTCTCTTCAGGGTCTATGTGCTGGTGTTAGGGGTATACACAGGAACTCTGCTGCTGCTCTGGGCGAGCTGGAGCAGAGCATGAGGAGTTACTACTGTATTTTATAAGTTTACAAGGATTGTATGGTGTGCTCCATTAATATATGAACCCCTGCTAAAAGTATTGGTGTAAAATTGTTGTTGATATTCTGAATGTATGACTTAACTAACTTCAAAGTTATGTTTGGGCTGGAAATAACTCTCAAAATTCAATCAAGAACAGGCTACTGCTTTGTAAATTTTCAATGCCCGTTTGTTTAGTTTCTTTAAAGCAAATACAATTTTGTTGAAAATATTATAAATGTGTAAATGTGTCTTTCATATAAGTTTAAATACATACAAAAAAAAAAAAAAAAAAATCAAGATGATGCTAACCAGCTATGTGGCATATGTCCATAATCATATTAAACTTCGAAAGTAAACTTTAAAACATGGCTAAATGTATTTATAACATGGCAGTTTAAATGTGTCTAAATACAATAATAATTGTGGTCATTGGTGATAACATATTGTAACTCTCTCTTGCCTGAAAACCATAGGAAAGAAATACATTTACTCATGGAACCAGAGCCTCAAGGTGGGCAGGTCTAATGAGCTTCATAGAGGCAGCTTAAAAAGTTTATGTATTTGTTTATATACTGAATTATGAAGTCAAGGATTATACATATTATATCTGTTGTTAGACAACATATGAAAACATACTGAATGAATGAATTCCCTTCTTAACAAGGTAATGTATAAATTACAATAGATTTTAATATATTTGAATATATACAACCTATCCTTTATACTACATGCTACATGAACTGTTTTAGAATATGTGGTTTAGCATTATATACAATGTTGTCATTTTGATGCAGTTTCTAGCATATTAAAACCAACCCAGTCATTGCTTTACATCTTTGCATATTGCCTAAATGGTAAAACTATTGTGGCATTAATTTCTTACACTACAATGAAAAATTAAGTTGCATTTATTCATTCAAAACTTGAATAAATGATCACACAACAGAAAAAAAACACTATCACTGGCTGTTCTTTACTGTATTTAGCATGCATATCCTGTCGAGAAATATTTTTTGGCAACCCATTATGGTTTGAAAAAGACATTACCGCTCCTCTGTTTCCGACACCGGAGATCTATCCAGATACTCCGTAATATTCCCTCTCTCCCCATTGCCACGGCGATGTTATGATATTGTATTCACATTTTAATCTTGCTGCAAAATAGATCAATAAATCCCATAGAGAGGCGGCTGTGCGTCCCTGCTCTTGGTTGGGTTCCTAATAGTCCAGATAAGAATATCAAAGTGTGCTATGTGAGAGCCGCCAGCCCCACACATCCATAGTAATGCAGTTTTGTCAGGCTGAAAAGCTTTCTATCACTGGGTAGAGTTACATGATGTTATGCAACTTTACCACACAGAGAATTTGATATGGCAGATAGTGAGAAGTGAATGGAAACAAGAATGAAAGTGATTTAATGATGTATGAGAACAGTTAAAGGGCCTATATTGTACTGTTTCAGACCTATGTTATAATGTTGTTTCCTCATCACAAACATACCTGGAGTTGTGTTTTGTTTCATTCACACATGTTTAATACTCAGATCCTGCATACATTGGCATACATTGCTACTCTCAAACTGAAAACACTCTATTCCTCCTTGTAATGTCATGTGGTAATACAGGAGATGCTCCACTGTGTTTTTAAACTGCCTGCACTAGAATCATTTCAGACCTGTATTTGCCCAACATTGAAGCTGTAGATATTGTTTTAACCTAATTGGAATACTTCACTCCTCTGTGCACCCGCAGATAGATACTTTCTATTCACAATCTCAACTGTACAAAAGGTAAAATAAAAATATTCAAAAATTAAAGAAACGTAGGCTTGTCCAAACTATGGCCCGGAGGCAAAATGTGGCTCTCAGACCAATTTTTCTTGGCCCTCAGGCTTCCTGTTAAATTGGTCTAAATAAACAAAAAATAGCCATTTTTACTGCAAATTTTTAGAGAATTCTGCTCTCATAACTTAAATAACAAACATTTTGATGTGATGCAGACTTAACATTAATGTTCCAAGCCTTAATAAATTTTGACTAATTCACTTCATATAATTAATATAATGTCAATAGCCCTCAGTGAAAACAGTTTGGACATCCCAGGTATGTTTTGAGGAGGTAACAGCATTATACTTAACGTATACATATGCTTAAAGCTCACAATAGTTAGTTTTGTGTAACATGACCTTTAAAGGTCATATGTTAAAGGCACTATGTTATGGGCCCATTACGGCTTGTCTTCATGAAGATGCTATTGCTTTGTATCTAGCTCTATAAAGACAAGCAGGGGACACTATCAGGCCAAGTTACAGGTCAGATCTGTGGAGAAGTGACTCTGCTCGGGATGCGTGTTTTTAAGGTATTTTTGAGCAATAAAGACACTTTCTGTTTATTAACAAATGCACTTTAAGTAATCTGGTGGTATCAGAATTAAATTTGAATATTTTTCTTTCAATACTAAATGTTGAACTTTGATGAGAGGTTCATGTATAATGTGTTAATGGGGGTGAGCAGGGCAGTGAAGCAGAGATGCCCTCGTGCCTAGTATACTCCTGTCTGTGCATGTGGGACGTCCTACTGTCTGACACAGTGTTTGTACTGCAGAGGGGAGCACACCAGAGCAGACCAGAGCGCAGCAGGGACATGAGGAACGCACTCATCTGCACGGGGCTGCTTTCTCTAGCACTGTGTGGAGCAGCAACAGGACGGACTGGTAATAAAAGAATTCAATTATTCTGAGGACTGAAAATCTAATTATTATATGAGCTTTTATAGCTGTTTATAAGGGGAGACACTCCTGGTGAATAGGAAAAAATCTTAAATTTTGAGATATCAAATTGAATCTTCCTCTGTAGTTTACTCACATAAATGTAAGAAAAAATGTATTATAGTTTTTCATCATGTCATGTTTCAATTTTAAAATAAGGCATTATGTGTACAAACTGCCAAAATTGACAATTTTGGAACGTTTTAATCACAAAAATAAATGGAGCCAGATTTTAATGTCTTGCTTCATTGTGTAGACATATCTGATACTAAAACTATACAGAGGGGATTTTGGGTGCATTTAGTATTTGAGGAAACTAACTACTACTACTACTAACTACTTTGATGGATGATCCTTATGTCCCTGTGGGGGAAAATGCATTTTGAGAATGTCCTTTGAATATCCCACATAAATCTATGGCTGCAGGTTGATTGAATTAAATATTCAAAAAAACATTTTTGGTGCAGAGTCAATTCAATTAAATTTTGAATTGAACTGGATATAATTTAGTTGTTCCCACATGAAAAGCTTGCAATCAAACTGACCAACAAACAAAACAAAACAAATGTTTTGCCTGTAGAGTCTCCCCTTATTAACCCATCTTTTATTCAGATAATATTGAAGGTTGTTTTCTTTTACTATAATATTGAAGGTTGTTTTGAATCAATAACTATTTTGCCAGTGCATTTATCTTTAAACATACTGTAAATCAAACTGTAAAATATTGTATTTTTCATTTATTTTTGCTAAATCACGCCCTACATACTTTCTTTTATATAGTGCATTATTTTTAAAAAGTAATATTTCAAAAAAATTCAAAGCCTGTTCTATTTGTTTTGCACACTTCATATTTCAAAAGGATTGTGCAACATTTTCCCCTGTTGATTTAGAAGTAATACCCACATTTTACAAAATGGGTAAAAATTTTATAATAACTACTATTTAAATAGTGAATAAAACATGAACAAAGACTTAATTCATAATGAACAAAATTGTTTAGTAGAAAGGATTCAAGCTTAGGATACCTCTGCCAATGGCTCCAATGACTCTGTCTCCAATTGACTTTCTTTTGAAAAATGGTCACCCCTCTCTCTGTAACTGCTGCAGTCAGGCTCATCATTTGGGTCTTAGAATGTTCGTATTAACCCACTCTACGTGATCCTGGTATTTTTATTTTGCTATTTTGTCCTTAAATCAAGATATGAATATTGATAACAGACAAATCAGGCGCCTTCTTTCCCCTGAGGTTGCTTCCGCTAGCGTTAGCTACAGGTTTAATTGACAGCGTTTCTAAGCACCCGCTCCCTGCTACACCAGTGGTGGGAAGGGGCATTACCTTCAACAGCCTTGCTCTGGATTGGCTCTTTGGTTGCTATGATAGTCGTGGTCGGAATTCCAAACACGGAACGCTGTGGATGACAACACACTCCCTTAGTCCCCTTCTTTTTACATTTTACATGTGCACAAGCATCGAGCCTTATCCCAGATAGTAACAGTCCCACAGCATCAGCTTAATTCAAGAGCAACACAGATAGCCACAGATGTTAGCCTGGTGTTAAAATGTGGTTGTATTAAACAGTGCACAGCTTTATTTTGTTTATTATAGGTATAAAATATTAACACTTTAAAAGTTCTGGTAGAAGTTTGACTCATTTTGGAAAAGTAATTGCTCCTATTATATTTATTACTTAAGTTTGCACATGCTTGGTACGGTACCAGTGTGAGAAATCAGGATACATGCCAGAATAACCCAGTGAAAGTACCCAGTGGTTTCTCATAACCAGGATACTGGCATATCCAGGATACTGAAATCAGGATACGCCGTTCAGCTGGACACTCACAAAACCAGGATACTGAAAAAACAAAACAAAACAGGATACCCGTGCACTCAATTCCAATCCCAAATGCAAAGACAATTTACGCAAAAGGAAGGCATTTTTCTGGTGATTTAAACATTAATTTCACAAATTTTGTATTTGTCTAATCACAACTATTGCGCAACTCAGCATTAACATTATGATTGCTCGGTAACAGTTTTGGAATTACCTCTGCATAAGTCATATCTGCTGCCCATGTCCAACCAGGAAGTACAATTATAAACTTCACTAACTTGACGTGAAGTTTATAGGTGAAGTTACTGCGATACCACAAAAAGTAATGAACTACTATATAGTATGTAATTGTGGTATTTTACAGTGAAGAGGACTGGTGCTGGCTCAGCGGGCAGGTTTGCTAATGCCTCTCTGGTGCGTCTGTCGGAGTACCTGAGCTCAGGGTATAAGAAAGGAGTGAGGCCAGTGAAGGACTGGAGGAGCTCTACTGTGGTGGCCATCGATCTCATGGTCTACTCCATACTCAACGTGGTCAGTATCACTACAAACACAATATAACAATTGATAAATTGCAGCTGATGCTAAGGGAAGGCACTGTTCTGTCTGAAGCTCTGATACTCAAGTTAAACTTTAATCTGAGCTGAGTGTCCACAAAATGATAGTGAGACATGGGCAAGGATCAAAAGTAGAACTGTCATATGACCAAATTCGAGCTGTGATGGATATTTTGGACTCTTGGTCACAGAGTGAACCAGCCATCGCATTTCCTAACTTTTACGACACAAAACACCACTAGGACATAGCATTAGCCTTAGCTAGCCTTTGTAATTACAGAGACTTTAGCACATGGAGTCTAGAGTCTGATATTGGCTCAGACAAACTTTAATCAAAGCTGCGTCTGATCGTGTGCACCATCACACAGTTTGCATGTGTCGCATGATTTAACCTCCTCATATCGCAAAGACATCCAGCATTTGTGCATTGAACCTCAGACTTCAGAAGATAAACTGCATCCGCCAACAGTTTTCATTTACTCACTGTCACCTTTTTAGTTGAAAATCAAACACCTAAATAGAACCATAAACACTCGTATTGATCACGGGCTCAGGAAATTCACAAAACAATTTAATTACATAACCAATAAATGCTATATTGTATAATTAATTTTTATGGACATAATTACATTGCATGAGCTAGATGGATTGCATAAAGTTAAATAACACATTACCAAAAACTAATAAATTGGTATAGAGCGTAAGAAGAAAAAAAATGTATGTACAATCCATTTACATTAGGAACTAAATAGAAGATTGTTTATATTCAGATATCTCTGTTATTTTACAGGATGAAAAGAATCAGGTTCTGACGACGTATGTGTGGTACAGACAGGTAGGACAATTGTATACCACTTTATTAAAATATTTTAGTTTGATATAAAATAATACAAATACATAAAATATTTTAGCATGTCTAAGTGTCCTCTTTTTAATTAATTTGTGGTATATAAAAAGTTTATTTTATTTCATTTGAGTTACTATATTCTTCAGAGATTATCAGTGAAAATAACGTTAGCAAACTTCAAACCATAATTCATTAATGCATTTCATTTTTGTTAACTGTGTTACACTTACCTTGTTTGCTGTTGTCTTGTGTGTTGAGTCTTGGACAGATGAGTTCCTGGTGTGGGACCCAGAGGACTTTGACGATGTGAAACAGGTGTCTCTGCCCACAGCCAACGTGTGGGTGCCCGACATCCTCATCAATGAGTTGTAAGTCATACAACTAATAATACAATACTATTTCATATATAAGATCCATCCATATCCAAATTTCACTGTATTGGGAGACTTTACGGTTGTCATATTTTTCTAATTACTTAATCAACCATTGGATTTCTATAGCGCTTTTGAATGCACCCATTGCATTATTCATTTACTCCACACTCAGTGGTGGTAAACTACTATTGTAGTCACAGCCGCTCTGGGGCAGAGTGATGAAAGCAAAGCTGCCAATCTGCGCCATTGGCCCCTCTGACCACCGCCAACACTCACACACTCCACATTCATTACTTCCAACAGTTTTAAAACTAAAACCTGATACTTTGTGATGTTGGCTACGCTACATACTACAGAAAAACAAACAAACAAGCAAACAAAAAAACATACACAATGAAAACAAACAAAAACAGACAAAAGCACAAAAAACATTGCATTATATAGGAAATAAGAACAAATATCTTCATGTATATACTTTGGACACTCTTCATTGCATTCTTCATTCACTCCACACCTGGTAGCTACAGTTGTCCAGGATTAGACTGGTGGAAGCGAAGCCACCAACCTGCACCATCAGCCCCTCCCACCACCACCAATCACTTCCTTACACACTACAGGCAAGAAAAGGCGGGTCTTCCCAAAGGGCACAGTAAAACTTTGTACTGGTTCAAACTGGGATGGGCAAACACTCTGACCGCTTAGCCGCTACCGCTACCTACCACATTACTACTGGTAAATAGTGTGTATATGCTTCCTATCTGTGCAGTGTAGATGTGGGTAAGTCTCCGGACATCCCCTACGTCTATGTGACACACGATGGACAAGTGAGGAACTACAAGCCCATCCAGGTGGTCACAGCCTGCACCCTTAACATCTACAACTTCCCCTTCGATGTGCAGAAGTGCAGCCTCACCTTCCAGAGCTGGCTGCACACCAGTAAGAATATGTCTCACTGTACTATTTCAGTCCACATTGCAGTGAAAGATGCATGTTGCTAATATCGTAAGTGAGTCATTTGTACATGTTTGAGTTATCCTGCATGCTGAGACTGTCCTCTGCACACCAAATCTTGATGTTTTAGAGTAAAAAATAAAAATACTTCATACAGATTTTGACAAAGTGTTAAAAAATGATACAAATTTTTATCAACATCAGCAATATGGATCAATTTAATATTTTTTTTTTTTATGAATTTTGTGTATTTATTTTTGTTTGCTCAAAGCCAAAGCTTGAAATCAAAACCTTTAGTTAGGACGTTACCACAAACATGGTAAAAATAACCCCTAAAATAAAGGTTTTACTTTTCAGTCCTGTTTAAAAATATAGTGGAATAGAAAGTACAGATATCTACTCTCAAATGTAGTGAAGTAAAAGCAAAAACGTATCCACTGTAAAATGTACTTAAATGACATCCAGATACCAAAAATTTTACGTAATACTTTATTACTTTTATTATTACAAGAATATGGCAGATCCACGATCAAAAAAGTTGTATAGTTCACCTTGATCTAAAAATAAAACCAACCAAACACAAAAAAAAAAAAAAAAAAAAACCACATTGGCACCTAAAAGAAATTTATAAAGCCTAAATAATTTTAGGTCAGTTTAGGAGTTATAAACAAATCAGTAAATATATTTATTTTTTGGTGAATTGATTGTAAATTATTACTGATAACGTGTGTATGTATATGGCTGGGTTTAGTTGATGACATAAACATCACCCTGATGCGGAGCCCAGAGGAGCTGAGGGAGGACAAGAGCGTGTTTATGAACCAGGGCGAGTGGGAGCTGCTGCACATCCTGTCCAACTACAAGATCTTCAGTGTGGACAACGACGATTACTACGCCGAAATGAAGTTTCATGTAAGCTCCACTCATATACAATAAACCCAAGGCCTGTTGTTGGGCGTTTGGACTGGATTCCAACTATTTATAACGTGTGGCAGTGGTCAGGAGGAGAGCACTAGCTGCAGCCACAAACATGTACTGGGATAGCTGAGAGAAGAGCAAGACTTGTAGATTTCCATTGATATTTCATGTATTCAATGTTTAAAAAACATACAGTGCCAGGTGAATCATACATAAAAGATAGATGAGTCTGTTTTATACCTGTACTGCACATTACTTGAGTTGCAGAGCGCAGAGGTGCATGTGTGCCCAAAACACTCACAGTTTTAGAAGACATATTTTAAAGAAGAAAAGAAGACATATTGTGTTTTTGTCTGCTATATAGTTATTATTTATGACACCTGTGGATCATAATGTTGTATTTTGGACATTTTAAATCACAATTTTAATCTAAAACGGCTTGAGGTAGCCAGTGACGTATTTAGAGCTGAATCCCACCTGCCTCTTTATGCTACATTGCCGTAAACATCATCACAACAAAGTGCCACATGCTGTCAGCCCCTCCAGGCTGGAAGAATGGCTAGGCAATACTGCTGAATCCAACACGTATCACCGATTAAGAAAATAAAACTGGAGCATGAAGTAAGTACAGAGCAGTGGGCATATGGAGCAATGACGTTTTGAATGCAGAAGAGACAAACATGCATGAATTAGTCTCACTGGTACTGGAGAATGGAACTCTATTATACTCATGGTTAAAAGCTCTCAAAAGGCATTTACTGCTCTATTTATTTATCATAACCAAATCTGATGGTTTGTCTTGGCTTATGAAAACATCCCTAGTTGCTATTGTTCTGTAAATCATGTAGCCAGGTAAACATCTTGTTCCCATAGGTGGTGATCCGGCGACGCCCTCTCTTCTACACAGTGAACCTCCTCCTGCCCAGTATGTTCCTCATGATCATGGACGTGGTGGGCTTCTACCTGCCCCCCGACAGTGGGGAGAGAGTGTCCTTCAAGATCACGCTGCTGCTGGGCTACTCTGTGTTCCTCATCATTGTGTCCGATACTCTGCCCGCTACTGCCATTGGGACGCCTCTCATAGGTACAGTATGTAGCTGTACAACAATATACAAAATATTTCACACCTAAACTCCGCCCACAACCACATTTCAAATAGAGCTGCTAAACTGGGCAGTAACTGGAGGACTAAAATGGAGAGTGAGGGGGATAAGGAACAGTGTGATTGGTCTGACAGGTATTCACAATTCAAGGGCACTCATGTGTGATGTCACATAGTACTTGAAATTGCAGAGGACACTTAGATTTAGGCTTTTTGACCAGAAAGCTGCAAATATACCTAGTTTGCACTAACATTGCCAGACATGACAAGGGATCAGTAGATGATGCTATTAAAACATCATATACATAGGTTAGTGGGGGAAATGTGGATTTAGTGCTTAGTTCCATTTTAAATAAGTTAATACAAATAGAGCTCTCCATTAAAGATGTGCTGTGTAACCTTTCTGGTGCAAGATTCTCTATAGTTCTCTATGCTACAGTATCGAGTCAAGAGGAACGGTCTGTTGTGACTGTTCATTTGAATTGGTGAAATTTAGGAGCATTTTTAAAAATGTATTTAAGAAACCTGTTTATGGCTATAGATGCTAACACAATACCATGGCAACCAGAGCTACATAATTACTGCTGTCCCTCCAGACCCAGCTATATGTTATTAAATTAACCTAACATGCATTTATTTAACTACATGTGTTTTTATAGCTTATAAATATACAATATACATTCTTACAGTGAGAGGATACAATCTTCTTTGAGACGAGCAATTACTTAGTTAGTAACCATGGTAAAATATAAACAAATGCAAAACATTTTTTACACTTTAATGAGCGAAGACCCTGGAGATGAGGCGGTTTAACAGATTTTATCAAGGATACAACAACAATATGCATTTGAGCTAATGCCAGGAACAGGATTCAAACTGAGGTGGGTAGAGTAGCAGTTTTACTCAAGTAAAAGTAACATTACTTCAGAATAATATTACACAAGTACAAGTACAAAGTAATTGGGAAAATTATTACTCAAGTAAGAGTAACTTTCTGGGCGTAACATCTGATTTATAATTTGAAGTTAATGTAACTGAAAGGACAAAATATAAATTAATGCAAAAAATCTGGTATTTTCAAAAAACAGGTGCACAAAAACGACATTATGTGTGAAGGAGTGGTGCAAAAAAACACAAATGTTGAAATTTAATATTGTCAACATAAAGCTGTTGTCACGTTTAAACTTCACTCACATTGGGACCAAACTAAACTGAGTAACTAAAAATGTTGCTCAAGTAGGAGTAAAAGTAGGCTGCTATAAAAGCGTAATTTCATTAAAAGTTACCCAAGTAAATGTAACAGAGTAGATGTAACTGAGTACTACTCACCTCTGCCAATCGTTGTGCAGACGCTATTGACCTTATCCTGGAAGTTGCTGCGGGCATCGCCGTTGTCATATGTGTTGTATTATTTTGTGTGGGGCTGCGGATCTTGACAACAAATAAGTTGTTGTTGGGGGACTTGTTGTTGCACATAACCGTTGAACATTTGACACAAACCAACCTACTTTATATAATATTTTTGCACCAAAATTTTCCCCAAATTCTCCATGGAAAGGAACGGGTTTTCCACTTAACCGGAAGCGCTACTACAAAGAAAGTGTGGTTTAGTTGCATTTACAGAAAAAGTGGGTGGGACGGAATAAGATCAATACTAACAGAGCCACTATCTGGACCAAAACAAGAGTACGTATCCAGGTTTATTCAATAGGTTTTTTTTAATGTATACATTTATGTCATAGGTGTGTACTTTGTGGTGTGCATGGCTCTCCTGGTGATCAGCCTGACAGAGACGGTTCTGATCGTCCGCCTCGTGCACAAGCAGGACCTTCAGCCTCCGGTCCCTCACTGGCTCAAGTACCTGGTCCTGGAGAAGGCCCCAGTGCTCTTCTGTATCCACCAGAAACACCGGCTCTGCTCCAGACTCTCCTCTCACTCCCAGGCATCCGACCTCGAGCACTACAAGGACAGCAATTACGGCACTAGTAAGAACACCTTGTATTAGACTGGATTGTCATAGTTTTTTTTTTTGGTTTTTTTTTATTTAATCGTATGAAAGTTCAGTAGTTTAAAATGCTTTGTCAAATTTTTTACCATAGAGATGTTTCAGTCATACTTGTATTTGTATGTGTATTTCCTGTTTTTTTTTTTTTCTTGCACGCATGTTTTTTGTTGTTTTTTTGCAATTGTTGCTGCTATTGTAATCCTGACAAATGAGCCAAAAAAGGTGGAAATAACACTAATGCCTTACGTCTGTACATTACCTAATTCACAAGACTCTCAAAGAACTGCTCTGTGGTCATTCTTTCATTCACTACACTCAGTAGTGGTAAACTTCTGTAGCCACAGCTGCCCATGGACTGGACTGGTGGGTCAATCATTTTTCATAACCTGACTCAAATCAATTGTGTACTGCAGACCTACTTAAGTAATAATTTTAGGTATCTGTATTTTACTCAAGGGCTGAAAAAGCTGAGGGGTTTATTTTTAACATGTTTACAGTGTGAGCTAATATATATTCAGCACAAATCTATATCAATATCACTACACTGGAAGCTTCATTAGATCTCAAAATGAGAGCAAAAAGTTTGTACTTTTTACTCTTTAAGTACATTTTTAAACAGCTACTTGAATAGTTTTCTATAGTAGATTATTTCATGTGATGCTTTTATGTATTTTTTCTCTCCGGTATTTGTACTTTTACTTAAGTTACAAATTTGAGTACTTCTTCAACCACTGATATGTATTAAGCAACTTTTAAGGTATTTAAGTAAGTATGGGATGTAGACAAACGATTACAGTTGTAGCGGCTAATTTGGAGCTGAGTTCCATGTTTGGAAATCTGACCACGTGTATCAGAACAACCAAGGAGCCAATCAGGAGCCAGGTGGTTCAAGGTAACAGCCCTTCCCACCTCCACCTCTGGCTTGGCAAGGGTTGGGCGCTTAGCAACAAGATTTATAGACAAACTGGGGAAATAAAAACACCAGGATTATGTAGAGTGAGTCTGTGGAGCCAAATTGTGCCCTTCCTATTTGGAACAGGGCGGCTAGCAGGTGAGCTATGGACATTTATAAATATACAGTCTATGTCTTTTTATGATTATATGTTGCAGTAATACTTCAAATTAGTTTTATGTTTACTGAATCTGGATGAATGAATGGAGAAATTCAAGCACACTGTATCGATGAAATATAAATTAAATCACCACTGATGAACTATGAAAGTTAGGCAGACAAGGCAGTGACTAACCAGTACCACTAACTAGTAGTCAGAACTGAAGAAGTCTCATGGATGAGTGGCGAAATGTATTCACTCCAAAAAACAGTCCAGTTGATAAAATAAAATGTGGTTTTAGCTGACTCAGAAAGCCTCCAAAACTTTATAAAACATAACAGGGTGCAAATATTAAAGAATGGAACAGCACATCTATATATAAATTATTTTAAATACCAGTTTTTGGTGTCTTCTACAGCCCAGTGCACCCTCCACCACAGTACCGACTTCAGCCGCAGACGCAGCCACCACGACCGTGATGGGGGGCTCCTTTTGGGTTTCCCTTCCTCCAGAGACCCACCGGCACCCCCTCCTGTCATGAACAACATCCTACAAGAAGTCACAGCCATCCGACATTTCCTGGAGAAGAGAGACCGCTGCCGGGAGGTGGCTAAAGAGTGGCTCCAAGTGGGTTATGTCTTGGATGTGCTGCTATTCCGGGTCTACCTGGTTGCCATGGTAACCTACAGCATCACCCTAGGTACATTATGGGCTGTGTGGCAGGGGGCTTGAGTCTATACTACAATATTTACACTGTGTTAAAGTCAATAGTAATGGTCCTGTTGTGGTACCTTGTGGAACCCCATAGAAACAAAATGGTGGAATTTGCAATGTAGACCACACTGGACTCTAGTGTTTGTCAGTCCAGTTTAAGAATATGAATAGAAAAGGGTGAGGGTGAAATCAATAGTTTATAACAAGGCAGAATCTGAAGGTTGAAAAAAATAGCTTGTCAGAAAACTCCATGTATTTGAGTAAATTCTGTCTTGCCCCCCAGTACAGACATATTGTATAAGCAGCTCTTGAAGTCAAAATATGTCTGCTGTGTACTGTGTGCTGATTTATTGTCCGATAATTAGGAAGTGTGTGTTAGCATGCTAATTGTTGTTAGCTTTACTGTGACTGCAAAACTCCGCTCTGGTTTCTGAAAGCTGTGAAAAGCACTTTTAAATTCAACGGAGTAAATAATTAGGATGCTTGGGATGTATAAGTTAAATGAGGAACAACTTTGGACCACTGCAAACTGTTAAAATTCTTTTTCTCATGTTTTTAAGTCAATACATAACAGGTACATTAGTATGTTCAAACTCTTTTTTCCAAACATGTTCTGCAGTGTGTGTTTGTGAGAGCTCTTTCAGATGGTAAAGGTCTTTGTAATGTCTGAAATAGTCACGTTATTTTGCCAAGATCCATTGCATGTAAGGAGCAACCTATCCTTGTTACTACATAAAATTGTTATTATATGTATGAAATAAGTCAAGCTTGCTATTAAAGGTGCAATTTGTAACTTTTCTGGTGGAGACTCCTGGTAGTTTCCATGGAAATATTATTGCATAGCCTGGAATGTTCCACCATATGAATTAATCAATTTTGGAATTATTAAATTACTAATGGAGACAAGCACATGGCAGACTCTCAACCAGAAATATTACATAGTGCACCTTTAGAGGATGTACAGTGTTCAATTACAAATTCAGAAAAAACATTAAAATACTCTTTTGCGTTCACCTTAAAAATATACTCCTTATAAGTAGAAATGTTGAATCTGTGCTGTGAGGAAACTACGCTTTATAGCCAGAAGGGGGTAGCAAACACAAGCACATCAGCTGAACGTTGGCCTGTGAATGGATGTCCTGGTACAGTTTTTTAAAAACTATCAATTCTCTAAAGTAATGCAAAAATAAATAAATAAAGCACATAGCTGGATTCCAGACATGTAGCACAAATATTTTGTTCCATATTTACTGCAGCTCTGTATATGTGTGCAACATTATAATTTTTTATTTTCTATTTTTTTTTAAATAAAATTAAGTTAAACAACCTAGTACAACTTGTGTATTAAATCACCTCATTAACTGGATATAATGTTTTGTGATGTAATTAATTTTGATTTGATGTGAGAGTTACATTTAACATTTAAAATAAATTGTACTTTTCTTGCATACTTTTACAATTGTTTTTTTTTTTTTTTTTGTTTTTTAAATAATAAATGATATAGAATTTAACTGATTTGTTAATTTTACAGTGTGTAGGATTTTAGCCAAAAAATAGAGAGAGAAAAAAAAAAGTTTTGTTTTTTTTTTTTTTCATTTTTCTTAACATTTTTTTTTCACTATTAATATGTTTCCTAACCTGAGTTGACAAGGAGAGGCAGCCAACTGCACAGGTTAAAAAGAAGCCTGTGTGTCCGCAAAGACTCTTATTTGGCCTGGTGGAGGCCTCTTCTTTCTTGAAACCATGGAAATATTGTTCCTTTGGGAATAATATTTCACAGCAAAGCATAAAACGTATCTATCTCCATGGAGAACATTCTGAATTATGTTTTTACTTTATATTTATATGGAATTATGCACATGACATACCACTTATAGAAAGTTACATACTGTAACTTTAAAGTGTACTGTACTTTTAAAGACCTAATTCTCAAAACTATCACCTTTAAGCCAAAGCATTCTTATTAAAGATTCTGGATTTCTGTAAGTATGTGAGTTAGGGTTTGTCAAAATATTGAAAATCAGATACTAATCGATACTAAAACTAGTACTGAAACTAGATACTCATCTGAGCTGGTATTGTCACTAAAAAAGTCACACTCATAGGACGGAAATGAACCTTTCCAGAACAGCTTTAGAATGATCTTGAGCTGTATCTGAATAAGTATAAGAGAGAGAAATTTTATATTATTTATTTTTTGATTCACAAAAGCCTTGCCCCTCCATATTGCTTTGTCCACCACCAGAGCTGCCTTTCCTTTTTTATATTACACAATTGGATCAAAGTGGTACCAGAGCAGCAGAAGTGGCACAAAAACAGCTCATTTCCTCTTTGCTTTTGGCCACACACAGAGGAACTGTCCACACAGCGGTGCTGGGGAGCGGTGGGACATTATAAGAGGATGGACAGCTGTGCTTTGGTCGCTGCTTCATAAGTTTTACTCATCAGGGAAAACAGAGCAACACTGCAGTTATTGGTTGGGTTCATAACATGATAAAGAAGTTGAAAATTGAGATGGAGGACAGGGAGAATTCCACTACTACCAATACTACTACTACTACTACTACTACAACCACGGACTTTCTAAAATAGAAAGTCTTCTGTTTCAGCACAGTACATATTGATTTGGTTTCTTACTATAGTGAACAAATAGTAAATTAATAATGATTCAACTCCTAAGCCCTCTCTCGTCCCTTTGCTCTCAATGCTAAGTCACTCTCCCTTCAGTGCACTATCACAATCAGCATGGGTCCCGCTAATGACACTACTACACGTCGCCTCAGGTTTGTCACGTTGTTGTGTACAGTTTTGTATCATGCTGTGTTTCATGGATGAGGCAGTCTAGTGGGCAGAGCACTGCACAGAATCATACTGCGAACCTTAAGTTCACATAGGGCATGGGAGAGATCGCTAAATTACTGGAACACACATGAATTACATCTAAAACCACTTTGGGAATGATTTTGATAATGTTATAACATGGCAGAAAGCTAAAAAAGTATTGATTTGGCATAATACCATCTTTAAGGAAGATTCAGGCTTAGTAACTACTTAATTAATACCCTTACTCCAACTATAACCCCTTTATTAAGTATAACTAAGCCTGAATGATTCTTAATGAACTAATTGTTCATTATGAATTAAGTCTTCATGCTTTTTTGAGGCTATTAGCAATTATAGCTGCAAAGTATTATTGCTAAAGCTAAATTACTAAATGCTCCTGAACTTCTCTCAGCTCCCATTCACATTTATTTGGTTCTTTGATTCACTGTAGACTGAGACAAGAGAGGTCTGACAAATTTGTGGATTTGAATTTGATTGTTTAGGACAAACTGAGGGTCAAGGACCCAAAGATTTTCAGTTTTGTTTTGTTTTCTCCTGGGATCCGGAATACACACTTATTCAATACTTCATGAGGATGTGAGTCTGGACACTGGTGAATCTCTCTGTTTTCAAATGGGCGTGACTGACAGGTGGATTAACCAATCAGGAAGGTCTGTGGTTTGTTCATATTGGGGAAAAATTAAATAAAGGAAAAAATATCACAGGGGGCTGAAAACATTGTGGATTTCAGTAGAATCAATGAGCCAAGCACCAAACTCTGTTAATTTGAGATGGGATCCATTTGATTTTACATTTGTAAATGATAAATGATCAATGAGCTCTTTTGTTCCACATGCATCACTGCACGATCACATTTGGCCAGGCCTGAGACGCAGCGGGCGACGTGTGGCCCAGACTGATATCAGTCTGTATTAAAAATACAGAAAGATATGACTCTGGATTTGCCAAGCAGGAGGTTCTTAGAAAAGAGGTCAAGAGTAGATTGTGTGAATTTTAATGAAGATTTGGCATGTTAATTGCTTCTATAAAGAACTTTTTAATTAGCTGTTGTTGTGCCATAACATCTTTATTAATGAGAAAATAATCATATTTTTCCAAACTTCCCAGGTAAGAAAAAGGTTGGGAACCACTGGTCTGTAGTGCACTGTCTGTACATGTAAACACAGTAAGAATGCATGTTTTTATACATTTTTTTTTTGCAAGAAAACCCCCCCCCCCAAAACATTTTAATTAAATAAATGTGAGGTAGACAAGTTTTATGGAATACTGGGGAACAATAACACTTAGTGGGTTACTAGAAAAGTTACACATGTCTTTAAATGTGCATGTGTAATTTTTCTAGTGTAGGTCACGTACCCTCCACTAGAAAAGTTACAGGTGCACTTTTAAAGGTGTGGTACCTAATTTAAAGTTATTCCTCACTTAACTTACCAAGCTATTTAATCTAATTATCCACCACGGTGAGTTTATAAATACTTTTCACAACTTTCAGAGGCCAGAGCTGAGTTTGCCATCACAGTAACAACGACTAGCACGCTGACAGTGCACTACATGATTAACAGACAATATAATGCTTTATAAGTAAATGCGCATATTATGTATCTCAATGAAAGAGCCGGTACCGCTGTACATTTTTTCCCCATGTATCTGAGGAAAACGTGTCTTTCCCCAGTACAGATTATTGTATAAGCAGCACTGCATCTGTTTATAAAGCCTTTTACTGTCAGAGAATCGTTAAACTAAGTTCTCGTCTCTGAAAGTTGTGACACTCTTTTATAAACTAATCATGGTGAATATTTATGACGCTCGGAATACTATTTAAAGGGCCCATATGAGGCTATTTTCTGATCTATGTTTTAATGTTGTTTCCTCGTCACAAACATACCTGGAGTTGTGTTTTGTTTCATTCGCACATGTTTAACACACAAACCCTGCAGTTCTTCTCTCCAACAGAAAACACTCTGTTCCACCTTGTGATGTCATGTGGTAAAACAGGCGCACCACTGTGTTTTTAAACTCCATGCACCTTCACTAGAATTATTTGGATCATTTCAGACCTGGAATTGCCAACCTCTACTGAACAAAAAGGTAGCTGTTAACTTTAAAACTACCACTTCATGACATCACAAGGTGGAACAGAGCATTTTGAGCTTTGGAGATGTTATAGACTAATAATGAAGGGTTACTCAAACATGTGTGAATAAAACAAAACACTACTATGGGTACTCATGGCTTAAATCTCACAAGAGTCAGTTTTGCGCAATATGGGCCCTTAAAGATGTTAAAAATCATAGATGTTGCTTTTCATGTTGCTCAGATAATGGGGAAAAATCGAGTATAGGCCCTTTAAACCTTGCCTTGTAATTCATATAAATGCATTCATAACCCGCTTTACTCACCTTTTTTTGAGCAAATGTGAGTGAATGAGGTGAGCAGACTGATGACTCTGGCCTTTCACGTTTGTCAAGACGACTTTACTTTTCTCTGTGACTCATTTCTTAGAATAGAGCAGCTTTGTGTCCCTAAAGCCAAACAAATAGAAACGGCGGCTTAAGAGGTGACAGAGGGTGGAACTGTACCAAAATGTAACAAGATATACAGGATCAGTGAGGCCATAAAGCGCTGTAGGTTAATTTAGGTAAACACTTTTTACTCTCATGTCTAGAGTGTATTTACATTGTTTCATAAGCTACTCAAATGTGGCCTAATCATTTGAGTTGAAGTGCATATGTATGTATATATTTTTTATTTGATGGGATAATACCTGTGATAAATATTTGTTATGGTTTAACATTTTGCAAAATGATAATACAGAAAAAAAATGATTTTCTGCCAAATTTTAAATATAGGTTGAAGTACTATATGGATTAATTATGACTTTAATGGAGCTGTATGTATCCTGCGGTCTAACAGTTTAAAAAGTACCACACTCACAACTGAAACTATGTTGCCAGTGCCGAAACCTGCAGATAGAGGAAACATACAAGTTTTTCTTATTCTCAGTATATGGACAAGACATGCCTCATATGAAAGCTCAGAACCTCCAGAATTCACTCACTGAGCTGCAGAGGCTGCACTAGCACTGATTCACGATTGGCTGTGGGTGCTGGGGTTTAGGTAGTGACCATTCAGATCAGAGAGAGGCATTTTAGGTTTAAACTTAATGGATGTCAGCACTGAAACTGGTAACCCAAATGGGAGACTTGTTAAGCTCATTCTGCTTTCTGTTTGGATAATCGTCTTGAGAACCAAAACATCAAATAATAATGTAAATAAATGGCATTGTGTCCAATGTATTTAAGAATAAATGAGCATTACAACTGGTATCAGTAAAATCTATTTTTGACTCATATCTGGGGACACAGATGTTCATGTTGATGGAATTTAAAATCTAAATTTTACATACAAGTACTATATTTTAATGAAGTTAAAAAGTTTAATTTAAGTCTTTAAGTTAAGAATGCCAGTGGAAAGAATCGTACTCATACTATATACTCAGTTTCTATCATTCCCATGATGCTATCACTCACTGCCATATTAATAACCTTTACTTCAGGGATCTCCAACTAGCAGCTCAGGAGCTACGAGTATATCTCCACTCCGTTCCAAGTAGCTCGCCAAGGGAGTTCTGAATTATATGTATTGTGCTGAATAACTAAAATGGGATTAATTAAATGCCCATTACCAGTGTAAATGTATCACTTTGATGCCTAACTCTGTGCACTAATAAGGAAGACCTAAGACATGCTGGAGAGGCTATCTCTCAGCTGGTCTGCCTCAGGATCCCCTGGAAGAGCTGGATGGAGTCTGTGTAGTAAGGGAAGTCTGGACTTCCTTGCTCAGACTGCTGCCTCCACAACTCGACTCTGGGTAAAGAGGAGGAACATGGATGGATGGATGGTTTATGTTTTATAGGCATTTTCATTTTGTGAAGGTAGCTCACCGGAGGAAAAAGTTTGAGACCCCTGGCTTACTTGTTAGCCTGATGTTACACATACTGTTGTCTATAAACCACTATGTTCACATGCTTTACCGCACATATGCAGCTCAACTCAACTGGCTTCCTCTTCTAATTCTAATGACACGTGCACACTCATTCGCATGCACACGTCTATTTTCACGTGCACGCTCCTCCTCCTCAGGGCCGTTCAGAGGCCGGACAGACAGGGGGCGGCGGTGCCGGATGTGTTAGCAGACAGTAGCATTAGCTCTGGGTTGGGGTGCGACTGAGGCACGAGGCCAGATGGAAAGCAAGGCTACATGAAGCGGGTGAGTTTCAGAGCATTGCATCAGTTCTGGTTTAGGGATATTTTTGCAGCCCAGATTGCACCCACAAAACAACATCTCCATCTAAATAACTTTATGCAAAATATGTTTTCTAGCTGCATTTGAAACACATATTATTTTAAATGACTACATGCACTGCCATAGTAATATTTACATGCACCCTTTGTTCATTTATGTGTGAATAACTAAATCCTGAATCTTAAAGGTACACTATATAACTCTACTGGTGGAAGACACACCAGCTGCTTGCCACAATGGATATATTATTGCCTTATCTGGAATGTTCCACGGTATGGCATTAAATGTATAATACCCATGGGGATGAGTGGGTTGTGAGACCACTCACCTGTTTAATTTTAAGTATTTTTAAGCAATAAAACAACTTGAATTAAAGCTTAAAGTTTAATGCCATACTGTGGCATATTCCAAAAAACAAATTTTCTCTCTGTTGAAGACAAGCAGGTGGTGGAACCTCCACCTGAAAGTCCACCTTTAACTAAACAGGATTGTTGCATAATCAAAGTCATAATCCAAAAAAATGTAATTAAAAATGATACATATGATTTTTATATAAAAACTCTTCACAAAATTAATAATAATAATATAATAATAATAATAATAATAATAATAATAATAATAATAATAATAATAATAATAATAAAAAATAATAATAATAATAATAATAATAATAATAATAATAATAATACAAATATGATCCCCTAAAGCCATAAGGACCTTGCCACCAACATTTTTTGTGAGTTCACAAACTCTTGACCAAGGCAGGGCAGCACTGTGGTTTGTGAGGAACCCAGAGCCGAAAGAACCAAATCAAACATGGTGACACTGATGGACGGACAACAGGCCTATTTTAGAAGAAATACAGACTATTTTGTTTGTGGAAAAATGTACAAAGGGAAGCACTTTGTGCATTTGTGGATGAGTAAGATGCTCGTGCTTTACTCTCAACTGAATTTAACTAAAGTTTGATTTTTCAGCTTGTTCCACTGTTATGACGCTTTCACCAATCAACATGAAGTATTTGTGTGAATGTTCCAATCGTTGGTTCCAATCGCTTTCAGCGAGAGTCATCCTAGATTGATGTGTAGAGCTCTATTCAGATGGATGCACATATCAATCTGGAGAGAGCCAGGTTACAACACCGTAGGATATTGTCTAGGCCTATGACATTTTTAAACTTAAGGCCTACTTCTTCGGCCCACTAGCTGCGTAACATTAATCACAAAAATGGAATGAAAGCCCAAATATTTTTACCTTCATCTATTTTGAGGAAACACAAAATAAAAGTGTGCACATTTTTGCCCTTCATTTTTAAAATATTTGCTACTATTTCAGGAACAATTCCATTTTGCTGTTAACAATGGGCCCTGTCCTGTCATTGTTATATTTCCATATTTTTATTCCAGAACATTCACTTATTTTGTACTTCACATTGTAATGGAATTGTTATTTTTTTATAACCTACACCAGAGAACACGGCAGCTGTATTTCACTGCATTGCATAACCTGCAACATGTGGCGCTATTGTCAGACACTCCGAAATATACTTAAATAAATACAAATACTTTCAAATATTTATTCTGCTGACTAAGTATTAACTACTGATTAATTTGCAAAAAAAAAAAAAAAAAAAAAATACAACTTCAGATACCAGTTTGATGCTTTTTATGTGAAGTGCTTGCATAAATGTAAGAAAATGTTTTTTAATGATTTACCTAAAATAAGGCTTTTTTTGTGTAAAAACTACCAAATATGCAGTTAAATAAAATTGACATTACAAATAAATTTCAAATTTTGCCTTGTGTAATTGTATGTAGGTATTAGATATATTTTTTAAATTTATGTATTTATATTTATTCATTCAGAAAGGCCCCGTGCATTGAACTCGTATACATGCTATATAAAATTCACAACATTGACACCAGGAGAACCTGCAGCATTAGATGGTTTATTTTTCCTTTTTTATTTTTTCACACTCCATCAGAGAACACTGAAATGTTACAAAGAGATGTGTCTGACTCTACATCGGAAAATAAACAGAAAGAAAAAACAAAACTATTCTTAAACGGTGGCTATAGATCGGTGGCACAACTCAACAACAAAAAAAAAATCGTACTGCCACGGTAACAAAAATATAGCACAACGTCGTATAGCTGGAAAAGACACGGGACCAGTTTTGCAAAGCTCTAATGCAATTTTTTATTTAATTTTGTTTAAATGATACATCAATAAGAGACAACAAAAAATATGAACTAAAACATAATAATTGGGCACCTTCTAAGATTAGGCTAAGATTAGGTGCTGAGGTAGACAAAAACTAGAAAAATTCAAATCATAATAAAAACACTATCTTTTTTTTTTTTTTTTTTTTAATACAACTCGACTGGCACTTGTGCTGTCGCGACAAATGGAGCAGAGCAGACAACGCCAGGTAAAGACAGGGTAAAGAAAGCGTTTAGTTCAAATGCTTGGTCCGACAGGTATTGGTCCTCAGTGCTAAGAGATTGAAAACGTGGTTGGTGCAGGGAGACAGTTTGTGAGTGTAGACCTGGGATGGCACATGCATTTGCAACACTGCATGAAGGATGGCTACGTTGCTCTAGGAAACACCACACCAAAAAACACACAGAGTTGCCAGCTCCAGGGATGCCATGATTCAACATCCCCCCTTTGAATCAAAAAGGTGGAAAATGTTATGTACGTACGGAAACCGAAAGAGGTCAAAAAGGATTAAAAAAAAAAAAACATATTGAAGGTTGTGAAAACTATGATGTATGGAAAGCAAAAGAGGTCAAAAAAGCTAACCCAGAAATTTGTTTTGAAATTTGTAAAAAAAAAAAAAAAAAAAAAAAAAAAAAATGGGGAGCAAAGGGAGTCAGAAAGGCTAACAAAGAAATGCTTTTTGGGGTTTGTTCTGATGTCATCTAAACCTGTTGCTGAAATTCAAACACACAGGATTGATGTACAAACCAAAAACAAAATGTTTTTACAGATAAATAAAATATTCTGCTTATTCAAAGGCGCAACCATTGTATTAAAATATGTTGCAGGCTAATTTTTTGAAGTTACATAGAAAGACCTCACTAAGAAAAGCATTACTCCAATTCAGCTTTGTGGTTTAACTCAATTGTAATTACTCACATGCTATGTCCTATTTAAGATAGTTTAGGTCGCCAACATGGCTCATAAAAAAAATTAAATAAAGAACTATTTAGTATTCAAGATGCTTTTGTAAGATTTTGATATCAATAGCTGACCAACATGGTAAATTCCTCTACTTTTTAGAAACTGGGTTGAGAATATAAATCAACTCAATTAACGATGATGTATCAATGTTTAACAGCTGCAACATTTTATCCAGCACTGAAACTAGCATAGCTAACAGTGATGAAACGTGAGGAAGCTATATGTTTGCTATTAGATGCCATAAGTACATATTTTTTCATTTGTGGCGTCTTTTAAGTGCTTCAGTTAAGATTTCATTTGCATTTCATTGAGCAAGTATTCACTTTACTCCTTACATGTACATAACCATTTGCTATTTTGTTAGCATTTCTGATCCAAAATAAAAATGAAAAAGAGATGTGGGGTTATTTTGGAGCATCATGGCATCCCTGGGTAACTGTAGACACCATTTATATTTTTCTTCTGAAAGTACAGAAAACTAAGCAGATATAGATGGATATTTTTGTTGAACAACTTCCATTTTTAGGCACAAAGATAGTACAGAAACATCAGAGAAACACTGAGGGAAGAACTATATCAATGCCAATGAATATATAGAGTTTTTTCCAACATAGAGAAAAAAAAAAAAGTGGCATAGAATATCATTTTATTTTGTATCTGATTTGATTAGTGCATTTTTCCACCGAAACACACACACACAGTTACACACCCGCACTGTAAAAAAACATTCAAAAGACAATGGGTTGGGTTTCGCGTTGTGGCTTTTCAGTCTCAACCGTCAAATGGGAATATTGTATTGGGTGGATATGATTTTTGGGGGGCGGGCTCACACAATAGCCCAGCCCCTTTCGGCTCACAGTGTTAAGAATAAAATGGCAAGACACCACGAGCGGGACATGCCATCCCTTCTTTTTTTTTTCAAGTACAAAAAACAAAAATAAAATCGCGGACAAGTCAAGTCTGATTGAAAAATGACATAGATAAGAATAGTTAATCTCGACAGCGCCCCCTTGCCGTCTTGTATTTTTTTAATTTCACGGAAACACACACGCACGTTGTAAAATTTGTGGCGGATAGATTTAGTCCTTCACCTACAATGCGTTTTTGACATCCAGAAAAAGCGACACTTAATTTTACAATACAACATTTTTTTTCAACAATATCAAAGAGGAGCAAGGCCAAAAATGATTCACACCCATCGAAAGTAAAAAACATAGGAGACATACAAATAGTTGTGCCCTGCTTTAACCCTCCACAAATGGAAAAAGGACTGACACTGACTGAATACAAAAATATCACAATTTTTATATATCAAATTGCCTCTGTTGGCTCTTGTTCAGGAATACACTTATTTATTGTAGAGAGCTGAGAAAAAAACATCTTTTTGATTACCATTTTGCAGTTCCAATTGTCCGAACGCACTAGCCGCTATAGCTAACCAGAACCGGGCGCTTTCTCAAGAGGAACCTTCTCGCTCATTTTTTTTTCCGTTTTCACATTATAAAACTACAATTCTATTCACATATTTTCAAGTTTAGATTCTTGCTTTCGAACTTCTCTCGAAAGCGGCAATACATCCTCCAAAATCTTCCCTCAAACGCATCACTGTTAAGGCTTCAAAATTGCTTTTTTGTTTGTTTTTTTAAATCGGTTGGTTGGTTTGTTGGAGGTTGTCCGGGGAGATAATTTTTTGTATTATTTTAAATTTTGGCTCATATCCGATCCCATAGTTTCTGACTGTCACCACTTCCCCCATTAACTGTAAGCCTATATACACTCTAAAGAAACAATCGTAAATCAACTCACAAGCAATGAGATGAAGTAGCAATGATGAAGTAATGCAAACACAACAACTCTTGTGCTTATGCAACGCAAAAAATAAAGAGGTAGCTTGTATAACATATGACCAAACTTCCAGCTCGGTAAAAAGCGGGGTTAATACCAAGTTTGGTAACAAGTAATGCACACAGAAATAGACAAAAATTACAAAAAAAAGAAAAAAAAAAAAAAACGAAAAAAAAAAAAAAAAAAACAACAACTAAAAATCTCTTCAATTGTGGCACTTTCGATATCTCTACATACTCTATCATCAATGCATCGCAAAACATATGAAACAAAAGGGAAAAAAATACAACATGAGGTCACAAAACGAGGTAATTCAAGTACAATGTGTTGAGATCAAACTCAAAAAGATAATAAACAAAAAAAAAAAAAAAATCTAAAAATAAAAAAAGAGAGGAGACGAAGCGCGGGGGACACACAGTGGAAGAGTTGATTTATCCTAGTCAGACGGCTCCATGGCTCCATCCCCCGACCCCCCCTTTCTCCCCCTTCTTCCCCCTCCCTGCCCCTCCCTGCCCTCCTCACCCATTCTCCTGAGCTGCTGTTGGCCAATGGCTTGTCCAATCAGTGATTAGTTCCCTCCTCTAGCGGTTGTTTTGCTTGTTATGTGACTGCTGTAAAATGTCCACCGTACCAACCGGAATTTGATGTTTCCTTGATGCACAGTCAAATGCTGCCTTTCCGAGGGGAAGTTAGGATATAATATTTCGCGGCAAAAATGTTTGGTAAACTATATAGTGAAAAGTGAAGCCAGGAATTATGTTATTTTTCTTTTGTATGTTTCCATAATTAACCGTAAAAGCATTTGCTTTGCTTCCTGGTTAACTTTTTTGTGCTTAAATTTGGAGGAATGAGAATTGTTCAACAAACCTAAACTTAAGTTAGCATATTACTGGAATTAAATACCCTTTTATGCCAAAGATAAAACTATGCTAAATCAAGTTCAGTGATGTAAACCTTTACAAGCTAGCTTGTAGCCTAAACATAGCAGCATTTCAACTCTGCAAAGCTGATGCTTGCCATGCATTATGTTGCATACAAAATGGCATTTTTTAATACCAATAACATTTTTGGTAAGCTAGCCAGCCTTTGTGCCTACGTTATTTGAACTGCATTTTAGTCAAGTCTGCATAGATATATTCCAACTAGCAACACGATAGCTTTGAGAAGAGTAAGCCAATTCTTGACTTCACTTTTACAAAATGGCAGTAGTCGCTGTAATGTCTCTGTCACGTCCATCCGACATCCATCTTTATATTAATCTACAGGCCTGAACATATGCTGTGTACGTCCTGGGAGCCATTAGTCTTCATCGGAAAGGCAGCATTTGACGCTGTTTGCATTTGAAGCACGAGTATGCACCGGCCTTACAGTCTTTCACATTCATTTTAATGCCGTATAACAGTCTCCACCGTGCTTCACTAGTTTTACAGGTGAGCAGCTGAGCCCATAGTACAAACACTGTCCCATTCCACAGGGCTCCCTCGGCTGTGTCAGTGTGCTCAAATGGGGTGTAACCGTGGTGACCAACGTTTGCGTAGTTCATCATTATCGTGGACATTATGATCTGGGTAATGTACTTGGGTTATAGCAGTCCAGGTTATCTATTGCTGATACAGGTGAATAGGCTGGGTTTAATGTCCTGTAAATAGTGTATATGATGAGAATATATATACCTTTGACATCAAACAGAGACTGTTGTCGTGAACGGTTTGTGCAATCAAGCCATAATGATAAACTACGACGCAGAGCTAAACGAAATATGATGAAAAACAATATCCAACAAAACTGAAGTCCATAGGTTGCCGCGGGTTCATTGGCAAGAACCGTCGAGCAAGATGGCGACCTCACCTCCAGCCCTTGATATGACAGAGATGAAGGACCAGGGAAGACTGCTGAGAAAAAAATAAAAAATAAAATCTAAATCAAAACTTGGGAGGAGGATTCCAACAAACACAGCAGCATCTCCTTCCTCCCCCTCCAAACCAAATAGGTGCTTGGTTTGCAGTTTACATTAGTGCTCCCATCTGTCCAGTTCTACGGTTTCGTCTACTGCATATGCCGTGGAACTCTGCGGCGGATTCTCAAGGGCCACCCCGCACCGCGCGCTGGGGCTTACACATGTTGCTATGCTAGCACGCTGGAGGTTTTAATTGGGAGGAATCTGGGCCTAGTCATTTGGCACAAATTTAGAGAGAAACAGCAGATTATGCCCGGATAGAGCATTAAGAACTTATTTGGAATATCATGAATTAGTTAAAGTTGTTTCACTTAGATTTTTAGGGAACTGATAAAACACAAACTATATGGAAAATATTCTAACAAAAAAATCATATTTTAGTATACAAATTGATATTGGTCAAATTAATGTTATAAATTGCTACATATCTAACACTATAGTGGTCAAACTAGTCCAAATTATTACAATTAAATCATAATGAATCACCAAAGGTTAGACCCTACGATGACCCCACTAATATAATCATTTATACAGTTTAAACATGAAGGTGCAACAATTGGTTGCACATCTGTCAGAGAGGCAAAATCCTCATTACGGACACATTTAGAGCAAATCAGTGCTCTAATTACTTAGTCAAGTGACCTACCATTATATTCTATACACAACCAAAAGAAATGTTCTTTTTGGGAGGGATTCACAATTACGTATTGGTACTAAGGCGTTGACAGCCCTTGAGAATCAACTTTGTCCACCTAGCGGCAGCAGCATTCACACAGCACGTTTGCGGAGCTGCGTGAAATGACCTGAAACTGAAAGAACGCAGTTGCAGATGTAGTGAATGACCCGATGATTCCGAACATGTTCTTGGAGACTCTTTCCCCAAAATGTCCAAAAAAATGTCTTCCTTTTTAGTTTAGCACCCTTACACCCCGCCACCATCCCTGCCCTTTCGGAAAACTAATATCGTTGAAAATCGAAACCCTTTCAAGTCTCGTCGTTGCTAACATTCTTTTGCTTGTTCCAACTCTCTCCCCCGAACTCTTCCACCCATCTCTTCCGGGTTACATTCCGTGGAGCGATCAGACGTAGCAGAGGTACAGGTAGGTCTTCTCGATGCGCCAGTCCGGGGGTATGTCCTCGGGCTTGTGGGCTTTCATGTGCTTCTGCATGGCGGACAGGCTGGGGCAGTACTCCAGGCAGATGGTGCATTGGTAGGGCGACGCGCCGTTGTGGGTGCGCAGGTGCTTGATCATGGCCGAGTAGTCCCTGGATCGCTGGTGGCACAGCTTGCACTCAAATGGCTTCTCACCTGAAACACAGACAAGATTCGGAATCAGTTGAGTAAACTTTTCAATTTAAGTCTATATTTCTCATACATGTAGTTATATAGAGAATGTACACAATATTTCTAGGGCTGTAGTCCTTTAAGCGATGAATTGGTTGATGGTGTCTTAGTCGACAAAAATTGAATGTGTGAACTCATGATTCACAAGTTTAGTGCAGCTTAGGTCAGATACATAGAGATACGTAATAGTTTTGAGAGCTTTTTACCACACCCCTTTTATTTCATTATTTGATCTGAAGGAATTTATTTAACCCCAAGTATTTCACAAACATTCAACCTGTGTCTTAAGATCTTAATTTAGTCCAAATCAAATAGTAACCTCACTGATAACTGGTATACTAATTTATTCACAATTGGAGCTCCTTGTTTCAGGTTGCCAGATTCTAAAACAAAATTGTGTTTTGTTTTTACTATATGACAACTAATGATTACGTTTAAGTAGCACTACTGTCGATAAAAATGTAATCAGTAGGAGTGCATGTTACATGTACTTTAAAAATGGACACATATCAAATAAGCAATTATTGATATGTGTCTGGGAATATCTTAGAAAGACAGTTAAAACCACACGATGGAACACTCTCAGTGGATATCAATTAGTTTTTTGCCATACTGTGGAATATTATAGCCAAAGGAACATCATTTCCATGGAAACAAGCAGGAAGAGATCCTCCGAGCCCACTCATGGCAAGTTTTTTTCAGGGCAATAAACACAACATAATTGAAAAACAAAACAAAAAAACATGCTTTTATTTTAGTCTATTTCTTGGCTAAAAAGGTTACATACTGTGAGTTTAAATTAAACCAAGAAATATCAATATCTCACATCTTCCTACTTTTATTACAATCGACCATCCACACCAGTCACTTCAGTGAACTCTCTCTTTCATCCCGCCATTTTAGCTACATTCTGCACCCCTCTCCACCACAGCAGCAGAACCACCAGCCTCCTCAGCCTTTCCATCTCCTCCTCGTCACCATCATTCTGTCCCTTTATCTCATCACCGACATCTCTCCATCTGCCAAATTATACAAAATTGCATTGCACCTCATTTGCCCTTTACTGAAAGTTTTACAATTCACACCACAAAGATCCCATTATAGTCTATATGGACCTTACACTCAAGAAGCGGCTAAACGTTTCCCCGTCTTTAAGTCTTTAGCCGGTAACAACTGCTATGTCTGGCCGCTGCCTCTCCTCCGTCTCTGCACGCGCGTCTATTTGTTATAATGCAGACAGTTATGGTGGCGATAATGACTTAGCGGGCTGATTTGTATTCCCTTAAGCTAGCTCATAATTAGCCCATCATTTCACGCGCGCTGTCTGGGAGCCGTGGACGCCGCGTTGACATTGTGTCTCGGGAGGTGAACGCGTCTCACTCCCGCGTGTCCCTTTGTGCTGGCTCCAATTACAGAAGGCAACCGGGCCGACTTTAAACGACCCGGAGAGCGCACGCATTGCCAGTCGCTGCTGTGCTTTGCTGTGCTTTGCTGTGCTGCAGACAGTGGGGACTTGAAGACTTGTTGCTTACTCCATCCGTAGTTCCAATTATAATACCCGTGGATGGGTTTTCTACGGGCCCAACGGGGACAGATCTGTGGTCTTTCAATTAGTGCTGACGGGAAGGCTCTTGACTGCTAAATATCAACGTCTAGCCCAAGGATTATCAGTGCCACGTTTACACAAATGCGGTCGAAGAAGAACGTTATAGGAAGCCATTTTGTATAGTTGTTTAGTTTATGTATATGCCGATTTTTCTGACAAGCATTGCCCGTGCGGATAAATTTGCGATTAATGTGTTGATAATAGGATTTTGTTCAAACTTGTCCAGGAGAAAAAGACAAGCTAATACAAGAATCACCTTTCAGAACACACACTACAGAGTTAGCAGTTTAATGCAGAATAAGACATTGTGTTGTTTGAGGATGAGATGATGGTGCGTTGCTTCCATTCAAACTGGGATTTTGTTTCGGTTACAATTCTGCAGCCCTATGTGTAGATATTAAATCCATTATATGATGACAGAGGGACGGTTGTCAGTTCAATCTCAGTTCCGACCAATTCTTACCTTACTGGTGTGTCCCAGGGTAAGGCATCTCCTACTCCAGTGTAAGTGGTTTGTGACTAGCATGCAGTTGTTTTTGTCTATTCATGAAATGTATGTTCTTATACATACAACCTGCTCTATGGAAATATCCAGCATGTTGTTTAAGAAAGTTCTATTCCCCGACATGACAACTGTTACATGTAAGCATTTAAAGTGAGTGCTGCTCCTGCCTCTGCTCTGCTCTGCTCTGCACTCTGTGTGAAGGAGCTGTGGGCGGGACCTGGTTTGAGATCCCTGATTGGCATGCTGACAGCCAATCAGAGCAAGGAGAGGAACTTTCAAAAGGAAAGCGGTGTTCTGCTAGCTCTCTCCTGTCACAGCTAGAGGATGTTAGCTTGGTAATTTTGTTTCGGAGGCTGGTTTTCGGTGAGTGGGTATCCTATACACTTTACATCACAGGATTATGTTTGTTCATACACACTAGGTTGATCAGTTCTTGCCGCCCTTATTGCTTTATCACATCAAAGTTTTTTTTTAGATAAGTTAAATTAAGCTTTTGGTTTCTTTCCTTTCTTTGTCCACTGAATACAGTTAGGTCCTGTTTTGTTATACTTTGATTTTGTTATGTTGGCGCCTCTTCCCACAATTTTATGTAAAAAAAACAAGAAAAACAAAAACCCCACACAAAACATAGCATGTTTTGGCTCTGGAATAAAATCACCAAACATCTGTTTTGACTCACTGTCTCATTATGATTGTTTTAGTTCGTTAGTTTTATATTAGTTAGTCTTTTAGTAAGTAAGAGCAATAAAAACTACACTATGGGCTCTATGTAGGTCAGAATAACTATTGGTATTTTCATCAGCAAGGTAAGTAAACTTGCATCCATCAAACTTATTGTATATGCTATCAATAAAACCTTAAAACACAATCCCAACACAACACCGCCCTTAGACCAATTAAAGGGCATGTCGCTGGGTCGCATTGAAGATCCCCCTTATTTCCCATTCAGCGACAGAAGCCGTCCCTAAACGTGCTAATGATTTGAGTGATGGCGGCGCATAATCCGGCGAGGGCGCTCCAGCCTGGCAGACGCAAATTAGACATGTAAATGCTGACCTTTTGCGGTGGCATTTGAAATGAGCTGTCGGAAGTGATCTGGCCCTCCGCTCGCTGTCATCCCCCCGGCCTCCCCCCACACTCCCTCCACCCTGTGCAGAATGCCTCTGCTGTATGACGACGACGGTAAGGTCCCTGGTTAACCTTGGCCTAAAATGCCACCGGGTTGTTGCCCCGTTGAAGCCCTAGATATAAATATTGCCGGGTTTCGTGACATCACAACACTCTCTAAGGTCTATAATGTTTGATGGAGAAAGGTAGAATTGTTGTGGTGATTGTGCTGATTTTGCTGTAATAATGCAAGATCACGGGTTACGTCACAAAAAAAACTATTTGGTTCGATATTTATGTTTTTTTTTCATGGGATATTTCTTTCTGACATGACTCCAAGATGTAGGAAGTAGGGCAGGAAGATTAAACAGGGGGTATTACAATTCTATAGGGTATTAATTGCTAATACATAACATATTTAGATCAACATTTTTTGAAAATCCTATATTCACCAAAAAACAATGTATTAACATGTTTTACTTTTGTTTTCAACGCTCTGAGACAAAAGTAATTTCTGCTATCACATTATAATTAGCGTTAACGAAAAAAATTGCACATCATACCGGGTTTGTGAGGCTGTAGTGTATTGTTTTGTATCATGCCTTTGAATATTTATGGATAGACCTGTCATGGTAAATACTATATCAACTTATCATTCAATATATGGTTGATAGAACAGTAATATTTGGGGGTCAATATTTATCGTAGGTACTTTTTCTTTGTATTACTGGGGAACCTTCTGTTATTTTTCTGTACAATGAGGAGATTTGAGCTGAAGAGGGTTAAATAAATAATGTCTATGGCTCATTATAGCTACAAATTAACAAAAGTGTTTCATTCTGCTATTTGATTATTGCAGTTTGTGTTTTTTAACCATAGTATACATCCAGAATAGTTTTTTTTGGGGACAATCCTGCTTTCGAGTTTTAGTTTCAATATTAGCGTTTATCGTCTATATCTTCTTCAGCAATATATCACACTTCAAAATCGTGACAGGCCTATTTAGGGAGAGCTGTAACTTAGGCCTGTGGGCGGAGCATTAGACAAATCTCACAGCTAACTGTAAGGAGGGTTCGGCTAAGGCCTGGGAGAGATCGCCAAATTACTCATGCATGAATGCCACCTAAAACCACTTCAGGCATGTTTCTGGTGAGGGAACAACATTATAACATGGTAGAAAGCTCTAAAAAAAACATTGATTTTGCATCATACCCCTTCTTTAATCGAAATTAGCAGATCACAAAGGCTGCAATTTTCAAAACGAAACAAAATATCCTGTCTTATTCTACATAAAAGCTGCTGTAGTTCAGATTTGTATAAGCATGTTCTGTAATGAGATTCTTTTATTATGTGTCAGTTCATATTTCAGTTGTTTTGTCAATACTCCTCACAATGTGAACTTAGAACCCAATCCTTTAATTAAAACAGAAATCGTAAATCTAATTGCCATTGCAGTGCTTGTCAGAAAAATCCAGAAATCATTCGGCCCTAGTATGGAGACCACAAGAAGTAGCGTTCACCCTGACATGTATGACTTGTTTCTAAAAACATATATTACACTAAATATGTCGTTTTTAGAATTGAATTTATATAAGAGAAGAGATTTGTGAACACACTATTGTAATGGGTTAATACTGTTCAAATATAATGGTGTATTTATATTTTAGAACCAGTTCATTTTCTTTAGGATTCATTTCAAAGATTCATCAGATGTACTAATTTGCAACGAAATAGGTCCTAACATCCTTTTCCCCCCGTCTTTTTTATGTAAAAAAAATCAATCCATCAGAATTGGGAACCACTGGAGCTCAAAGGACACTACACAACAGCAACCCTATTGACATCTCCCACTGTAAACAGGCTGAATAACAGGCTAATAATGAATTGCAAATGGAGGCGGCGTATTGATCCGCCATTGGCATTCGGGACACAGGGGGAGGGGCTACGGCGCTGGTGTCGGAGGAAAGGGGGGGGGGGGGGGAGTTCTAATGTCAATTATTCCTCGTGCAGGTGTCTTTTGTTCGAGGTGGCCCTTACAGCTTGAGCTTGTCACTTGCCTCCTGTTATCTTGGGTTTAACGCTGCGGACCACAATGGCGGAGTGGGCCGGACCGGGTGGGATGTGGGAGTGGGGTGGTGGTGGTGGGGGGGGACTGGTCAGTTATTGGACGTGGCGTGTTGATAGCGAGGCTTAACATGTGGCTTATTGAATGTGAGGCTGGGGGAAGGAAAGGGGCAGAAAAAGCCCGTCTGAGGAGTGAAAGCTCGGCGCAGTGCCACGTTGGAGAGCTGTTCGTTTCCTGCACTGTAAAAAATGTAAGAGCTACAGTAGTTTAAAGGCTCTAACTTAAGTTTACAGATTTTGAGTTATTTTATTTATTGTAATATTGAGTAAGAAGTGCAATCTGCTGCTGGATTGGGCATCTGAAATCACATTGTCTCATCTAATGTTGCAATAAACCCCGAATAAAGACCAAATTTTTCAAACCACAGGAGGAAGTAGGCATTTAAATCTGTCTAATTGCTGCATTTTTACAATATACAATAAAGTTAGTCATTCACAAAAAAGGCTTTAATCTAGATTTTATTTCACTAGTAATTTCCCAGTACAATGTGGAGGTGGCAGTAGTGCAGTGAGTGAAGCATCTTCCTTGAAATGAGAGGATCATTGGTTCCGGCTCAGCAATAAGACTGGTTGCAACAGGAAGGGCATCTGGCCTTAAATTTGCCATACAACTAACTAAATGGACATGTTTTTACCGTACTGGCAGATATGTTTGCTTAAAATAAGATATGTTGCAATTAGTCATTCAAATGTTGTACTTTTAATACTTAAAGGTCATCTAAAATCAGACAGTATTCAAATAATTTTTCTCATGTAATTAAGTAAATTTTGTTTTGCCCTAAAAAGCAGCTTTTAGGGACAAAATAAGACTGTGTGCCGTCTGCATCTAAATTAAAAAGCACTTTTATCATTCGCAAACCAGGAAATAAGGCTGGTGCACTGTTAGCATCCTAGTTAAACTAAAACTCCGCCTCTGAAAGTTGTGAAATGCTCTAAACTTAGCACTGTGAATTATTAGGATGCTTGGAATGTATAATGTAAGTGAGCAATAACTTTGAATAGCTGCAAAATGTTTTAAAATGAACAAGTTTTGTTTTTCACATTCTGAAGATGGTAAAAATCAAGTAGCACCTTTAACTTATAAGGGTGGTGGTTAGCTGCCGACTTATCCCAGCATCTTTATGAGGCTCTAAATATACACGGATCAATAATGGTCCGCGTTTGTCTACTGTATCACAGCAACAGGGATATCCATCTAGTCCTGCCCGTGCTATTCGAACGTGGACTTAAAGGCGCTGTACCTGATTATTACTGTCTTAAAATGTGAAAAACAGAACTAGATCATTTTAAATGGTTTGTGGTGGTCCAGTTATTCCTCACTTACCTTCTGCATTCCGAGCATTTGAAATTTCATTCTGATGAGTTTATAAGCACAACTTTCAGGGGCCAGTTTTTAATAAAAACCTAGCATGCTAATCATGCATTTCCTAATTCTCTGATTCTCAAAGAAGAAAATGCTTTATAATTTGATGCATACAGTACCCATCTGATTCATTTTGACCTCAAGAGCAAAATCAGGAAAAAAAAACAAACAAACAAACAAAAAAACCTGATACAGGCCCTTTAACGGCCTCCATATTTGCGATACAATGTGTGAATGATGTACAGTGGTTTTAATAATGCGATCAGCACAGGGTCATTAAGAGTGCAGATGTCAGTGTCATTTAAACCAAATACGTAATTAAATACTCATAAACACAGAGTAAAGAGATCCACTGCTCTTCTTTTATTCAGTGGTCAAACGGATTCAGAGGACATTGTTTTTAGATCATTTATCTGCTTGTTAATCAAAAAGCATCTCACATGCTTTTTGATTAGCAACCCTGTCAGCAGCGATATAGTACTTAGCAAAGTGAAAAGACTTTCAGTAGTTGTGTTAATTATATAAAATGGATGTTGGTTGCATTGTTAGAAAAGTATTTCAATCAATTGCTGAAATTGATTTTCACAATTAATTTAAGTTAAGTCAGTTAGGACAATATGCACATTGAAGTGCGCTTAGCTAGTTTGGTTGGGAAAAATCTACCTGAAATTCCTTCAAAGAATATTTGGGAATAGTAGGCTACTTATAGCTAGTCAAGTGGGCCCCAGTGCAGATACACTGTATAAGCAGCTCTTAATAAGTACGTACTTAAGTCCACTGTGTACCGTCTATGGCTTTAAGCCTTTAACAGTCCCGAGAATCAGAAGTGCGCAGTTACCATGTTAGTCCAATCTTTACTGTGATGGAGAAACATCCACGCTGACCCCTGAAAGTTGTGAAAATGCTTATAAACTCATTACTGTGAATAACTAGGATGCAGGGAATGCATAAGGTAAGTGGGGAATAACTTTAGACCGCTGCAAACTGTTTAAAATGAACTACTGGTAGGCCGGTTTTGATACTTTTAAGAAAGTAAAAATCAGGTAATAAAGATAAAAAGTCCAACATCAGAAAGGAGCTCTTAAGACTAAAAAGGCTACAAGCAATAATCAATAAAGACCAAGTCGTGAAAGATATTTGTGTTAAAAGTCCTATATCGCGCAAAATTGATTCTTGTGAGATTCTTATGCCTTTTTAGAATGTTACCTCCTCAAAAACAATACCTGGATTTGAGTTTTGTTTCATTCACACATGTTTGAGTAACCCTTTATTCTTAGTTTGTCTACATCTGCAAAGCTCAGCTGTTATGTAATGGTAGTTTTCAAGTTTATAGCTACCTTTTCCATTAGTTCAGTAGAGACAGGCAATTCCATGGGTGAAATGATTCTAGTGAAGTGTATAGAGTTTAAAAACATAGTGAAGCACCTCCTGTATTACCACATGACATCACAAGGTGGAACAGAGAAAAACAGAGAAAATAGCTTAATATAGGCCCTTTAAATATAGGTGTTAAATGTGGGTGTTAAATGTGGGTGTTAAATGTGGGTGTTAAATGTGGGTGTTAAATGTGGGTGTTGTGGTGTTGTGGTGTTGTACCTGTGTGCACGCGGTAGTGCGTCTCCAGCTGGTGCTTGAGGCTGAACTTCTTGCCGCAGCCGTTACATTCGTAGGGCTTCTCTCCGGTGTGGATGCGCTTGTGCCCCTTCAGCGTGCTCTCGTCCCGGAAGCAGCTCCCACAGAACTCGCACTCATACGGATGGTCTCCCGCTGAAAAAGGAACAAGGATATCGTAAGTTTTATGGTCATCTTTATTAGTCTTTTTTAAAATAGCAGTGATATTTGAAGTTCAGTTTGATGTCCGTTACCCTCTGCTGTTCAGAGCCGTGAAACAATGTAGTACAGTTACAGTATAAAGCAAAATTTGTGTTGTATAGGCAGCTCTTGGTAAAAATAAGTCTGTAATACATTGTTTTATTGCCATGCTGGTTGCTGTGAAAGTTGAGGAAAAACAATGGATAACAGCTAACTATAAAACTTAGCTAGTTGTCTTTTTTCACATTTTCAAGACAGTAAAAATCAGGTACAGTGAAAAAACACCTCAAAATCTCCCTTAAATAAAACCCCCGTAGCTTACTTCAAAACCCCATCACAACACGCTCCCGCAAACCCCATCAGCTCCAATCATGACAACACCGCCGTGCCACGCTTAGAAGCTAACACCTGTCCGATACAGTGGAACGGATGGCTTCAATGATCGACTACCGCTGCAACAATAGGCTGGGCTGGCCATTTAACAGCGCCACAATACCCCGACATCCTAATCTGTCTTGTCCCCTGTCTTTACAAATCACCGGCGCGTTTGTTTTGGCTCTCCGTGCGTCGGTAACTGATTGTCATGTCAGGCCTGTTGACTGGACACAAGATGCATTATTGACCGGATAGCGGACCGCGTAGAGGCGCATTAATAGATGATATGACGGATGCGTTGAACTCCAGATAATGAGCTAACCTTGCCATCTCGCGACGTATTATGGCCGAATATATGCGAACGCAAAGGGAATGGCAAACAAGACGGTTATTCAAAGGGGAGAGGCATTGGAATTCTGAGTGCGGTGTGGTGGGAAGCTAACGTAGAGAAGAGGCAGCTGGAATTGTGTTGTTTTAGTAATTGCGGATGTACGTATGTGAAAGTTGAAGGTCTATGGAGAGAGGTGTTGTGGTTAATAATAATGGGATATATTGAGAATGAATAGGAAAAAAAAATCAGTTCGAAGGGTTTCATAGCGATTACGGAGACAAGCATGTCTGAACCTTCATCAGAAAAGTAGTACAAATTAAAATACCCCAAATTCCATGTATATCTAAGAACTTATATTTGAAGAATTTATTAAACCAGGTTTCGCCAACATACCAGATGTAGGGTTAGTGCCAGGAGCAGGGTAAATGGGCATTAGCATGCTAGTTGTTACTGTGAAGGCAAAACTCCCCTCCGATCTCTGAGAGCTGTGAAAAGTGCTTATAAACTCATTGCTGTGAATAATTATGATGCTCAAAATGCATAAGGTAAGTACAGAATAACTTTGGACCACTGCAAACCGTAGCTTTTTCACATTTTTAAGCAATTTTGAAAAAAAAAAATCAGGTACACCATATCTCATTGACAAATATTACTGGGGAAAAAATGTATTTATTGAAATGTTGATGCAATAAAAGCTCCTTGTATGTAACCATGATGAATGTGTAGTCTGAAACCTGTTATGCTAAACCAAATTAGCATAGTAATGTAGTGAATGTGATGTTGAGCGCTTCCATTTGACCACAATAGTCCTATCTGTAATCTTAATATATACAATATCCTTCCTATTGTCAAGTTATTCTACTAATACCTCTAGCTCAACCCTGAGTAGGCTACAGACCACTTATAAACCCACAGATTACATTGCATTTTGTCTTAACAGTGATGCCTTTTCTATTACCATCGCTCCCTCGCTCCCCCTTTACATTTCATTTACACGCGACCGGGCCACGCATTCCTTCACAGTCAATCTGCCAGCCCGATCTCCGTGTGTCCCTCGCGGGCCTCCTCTCCTGTCTAATGGATATTCACATGTCACTGATCGGGGGGACATTATGATTTGCGGGGAAAGCTCTCGTCGACCCTAATCGCGGCGGCCGCTTTTCTGATGAGGGCGATGCTCTTTGCGTCGCTCGTACCCACCTTCCCCACCCCCCGCTGAGCAACCCCTCACCACCCGACCCTGTATTGTTCTATAACGCTGTGGATATTTAATGCGATCGTCTCCTCCGGTGCAGGTCTGAAGTTGCCATCAATGACCTATGTCTTTCATTAGCGCAGCTGTCCGGAGCGGAGACGTGCGGGGGAATAAATTGCGTTTCTCGTTATGTGGGCCCGCTGTTAAGAGACAATTCGGCGTTGCGTCGTGCATATTTTATCGAGGGATATCTTTGCAATGCAGCGCCTGTACAGTAGTATCAGTGGTAGTATTTGGGGTGTTTATGTGAACGGGCATAAAAGATAAATGAGAGACGGTCGGATTAGAGGGGTAAAAGATGGAGTGATGGGAGATTTAATATGTGGAATGGTGCAATTACAGGTTGTGCTTCCTCTGATAGCGAGATTTAATTTGAGTTTTTTCCCACTACCAATCACATAGCTAACAATGGGTAGCCTACATTTACAGATATTTTGTTTAAAAAAAAATGGGACACGTTTTTTGGGTTTTCAAGGTTTTTTTTCCTGAACTATGTCTAATTTTTGGAGTTACATACATTCAGTGAAGTAGGACTTTTTTTTTTTTTTTTTTTTAAATTACAGATTTTGTCCAAGTCTAGAACTTTCAAAATAACTTACAATTCTTGGTTCTCAGTACTGACAAAAAATATTTTTTCCCTGAGTATCCCAAGTATAATATCATATGATGTTATGTGAACTATACAATACAATATATTTTAAGTATCAGACAAATTTGAAATGACTGTAAAATAGCCTTCAAATTTTAAGACAACACTCAACACAACACCACCAGCTCCAACCAGATTGAAAGCTTGTCATAATTTACTACAAATTAAGATGTACTGGTCTGCATTTGACCCATCCCCAATCACGTATAATGTCATAACGGCCAATAATGTAACTATGGTGATGCAATAACGTAATAACATCTTGAAAATAATGACTACATGATCATACAGTGTTTCTCAAACTGTGTTACATGTACTACTGGTGGTATACAAGCTCATTCAAAGGGCTCTTCAGTTAATTTCATCCACTTTTTTGTCCTCCTTTGGGTAATTTCTTGTTTAGGACTGCAGTGTAGTCCACTTTTAGAGCTCATTTAGCCCTAGATTAGATTAGATTTACAATAATCCTGTTATAGACCTGGGTTAGATCTGGCGGTACTCGGAAAGCCAAGTCTTTTCTTTGGTTGCACTTGATGTGAAAAGTTTGAAAGCCACTGACTTATTACATTATTGACAAGATGTTATTATGTAATTGTCTCATCATAGTTATTAGATTATCGGCCTGTTATTACATTATGGGGCTATTACATTTAAAGGTCCTATATTACACAAAACTGACTCTTGAGAGCTTTACGCCTTGTTAGAATGTCGTTACCCCATCAAAAACATGTCAGGAGTTGTGTTTTGTTTGAGTAACCCTTTATAACCCGTTAGTCTGTCTACATCTCCAAAGCCTAAAATGCTCTGTTCCACCTTGTGATGTCATGAAGTGGTAGTTTTCAATTTAGCATCTACCTTTTACCTTTAGTTCAGTAGAGATTGGCAGTTCCAGGTCTGAAATGATCCAAATGATTCTAGTGAAGGTGTATGGTGTTTAAAAACACAATGGAGCACTTCCTGTGTTACCACATGACATCACAAGGTGGAACACAGTGTTTTCTGAGTGAGAAAAATCAGCCTACATTTTGTGTTAAACATGTGCGAATGAAACAAAACATAACCCCAGGTCTGTTTTTAATGACGAAACAACATTATAACAGATCAAAAAATAGTAGGAAATAGCATTATGTGGTCATTATTACTTTATCGGTTACTACAGACGTGGGAACAGTTTTAAACTTCATGCTTAGCTGGAGGATTGTATCGCACAGTGACACCTCCATTATATCTACTCCCCTTTATGTTTTCACTTCATTCAATCTCAACCCCATGAAAGATGAGTGTCCCATTCTGACGAGGCAGTGTACGGAACCCAGAAAGAGCCAGAGTGAAAAAAAAGAAGAAAAAAAAAAAAATCAATACAAGTGACAGTATTTATTTGTCTGCATGAAGTTATCAGCGGCCGCCTCCGTACTCCGCGCCGTGCTCTTTCTAGCGATGCCGAAGATCACAATCCATCATGGAGGGCCGGGTGCTACACCATCGGAATAACAACGACGCGGGACCAGATTCACCTGCCTTTAATTAGAGCTCCAATCAGGGAAAAGAGAGGAGAAGAGGGGGGAAAGACGAGAGTGGGAGAGGAGAGGAGATGCTATTGCTAACGCTCCTATAGAGACCTGTTTATGCTTATGTCCTGTTGATTCTGCGATGGAGGCGACTGTGTTTAAATGTCACAAGGTAAAGAGAGGTTGTTGTTTGCGCTGGCGTCGTTATAGTGAGATATGATAAACTGGTTAAGCCATAACATTACGATAACACACTCACTGACTCCACGTAGAGGACAGATACACATTTTTCTCAGTATATAGACAGGCCTTGTCTCATATGAAAGCTCAGAACCTCCAGATTTCACTCACTGAGCTGCAGAGGATGCACTAGCACTGATTAATGACTGGCTGTAGGTGCTGGGGTTTACGTAGTGACCATTCAGATCAGAGAGAAATTCAGCTCTGACTGGATAATCAGCTTGAGAACCAAAACATCAAATAATAAACATAAATGGGCCATCATGTCCATTGTTTTTGCAATTAAGGATACATCAGCAAAAGAATTGTTATCAGTAAAAGTTATATTTGATACACATAGAGACACATAGGTCAGGTTTATGGAATTTAAAATCAAAATCTTACATACAAGCCTGTAAAGCACATTTCAAGTATAAGACATTATTATTATTACTTAATATTTACATTTATCTGTCATCCTGTATGGATCAAATGGGAAGGACAAACCGAATTTAACAGACTGAAATGGCCAGACACGAAAAATTGTATATTTGAACCAGAGCTTCTCCAAAAATGGTCAGTGGTCAATGGTCAGTATCTAGATTTAAATCAATATTTTACACAGAATGATGGATAATAATGATTGTATTTCATGATAGAAGAGTATTGCTTTAGGTAGCTAAAGGTGCTTTATGTGTACTCATTCACTCGTGCTTGATGTAGAGAGAGTGGAATGTCATCACCTATTATAACAGTACTGCATTCAAACAGTACTCAGAGTGTCTCATAGTGTCGCATAAACACCATTATTCACCAAGCTCATTCACCAACACTGACACATGTATTGACACTGAATGAAAGCTCTTATGAAAAGCATGTACATATAGCATAACAATTTAGGACTGAAGTACAGTTATTAATATTTCAGCATACTTTAAAGGTGCTCTACCTGATTTATATGGTCTTAATTTTATGATGATTATTTGTGATTATGTATGATTTGTTTGTATTGTGACTTTAACGTCTTTCTTATTCTGTAAAGCACTTTGAATTACATTGTGTATGAATTGTGCTATACAAATAAATGCCTTTTAATGCCTGAAAAACTGGAAAAACTTAGCAAGTCCATTTTACATGTAAGGGGTTTGCAGTGGTCCAAACCTATTCCTTTTCCTAATTATTCACCCTGATGAATTTATGAGCACTTTTCACAACTGTCAGAGACCAGAGCAGAGTTTTGTCATTACGTTAATGCTAACAACAACTAGCATGCTGATTTATTCTTCATTACCAAAACACTTGACATGATGCCCAAGTTGTTATAATTTGGCGTCCTGGTTCTCAAGACGTTTATCCAATCAGAAAGTAGAATGAGCCTCACAAGTCTCTCATTTGGGTTGCCAGGTTCAATGCTGAAATCCATGTGGTTCAAACCTAAAGGGACTCTCTGATCTGACTATCTAAACCCCAGCACCTGCGGCCAATCATGAATCAGTGCCAGTGCAGCCTCTGCAGCTCAGTGAGTGAATTCTGGAGGTTCTGATCTTTCACATGAGGCCTGTCCATACACTGAGAATGAAAAAAAAATGTGTATCTATCCTCTATCTGCAGGTTAAACCCAGATTCAGCTGTGATTGTAACACCTTTCTTTTTCTCCTTTTTAAATAATAGGAGCACAGGGTACATATAGTTCCTTTAAATAAAATTACTTACTTACCAACAACTTGACCTCTTCCCTCCCGTCACCACTAGAGGTCCCTACTAGCGCGCCTCTATGCCCTCACACACCCGGAGCCTATATAATCTCGATAAGGCCCCACGGTGGAGGGGACAGAACTTCATTTTGTCGGGCCTATCCTCCGGGGGACCCATGCAATAATGGGACAAGTCCTGTGAGTGTCACCCCCCCGTCCTCCCTCCTCTCCGCCCCCTACCCCACTCCTCACCCTGCACCGTCCTGTCACCACATGGCAGGAGGGGCGACGAGCACCGAGGCCTGAGTGGACCCTTGGGTACATCCCCCACCTCCCACCACCCCGATCATCGCCACCTGCGTCTTTCCACCTCTCGATCAAAAAAACCCAAAACAGACAGAAGTCAAATGTTTTTTTTAGTGCAGAGGTGAGGTAATGTAGTAAAGTAAAATCAATCTACTGTGAATGCTATGATTACTATGTTTTAATCATAATTCAACACATTTTGTTTTAAAGGCCTTGTACCTGATTTTTACAGTTTTAAAAAGTGAAAAACAGAAGTAGCTGATTGTAAACGTTTTGCATTGGTCCAAAGTTATTCCTCACTTACCTTATGCATTCAGCGCATGCTAATCACTCACCATGATGAGTTTGTAAGAGCTTTTCACACCACTTTCAGAGACCAGAGGGGAATTTTGCCATTACAGTAAAGCCAACAACTACCATGTGAAGTGCACACTTCCTGATTATGCACAGGTGTGTGATTTTGTACACAATCCTAAACCTTATTAAAATAATTTGAAATTACACTTTAAAAAACATCAGTGTATTGTGAAATGTGTGGTTTTTTATGTACAAAAATGACCAAAAAGTACATATATATGGCCCATGAATAAATAAGCAACTGTACGATGAATGTGTGTGCCAAAATACATATGGTGAAATTTATAATTATTCAAATTATATCTGAATTTAAAATCCCTGAACATACAGTAGTTAAGATTACATGGTAAGGTGTAAGTGAAATACATTAAATAATTACAAAGAACAAGAGCCTCAATCTAACAGACCCGCATCCAGAAAAGTTACATAATGCACCTTTAATGTAATACCTTTAATTTTATGTTTCCATATAAAATTGAAAGGCACTGTACCTGATTTTTATGGTCTTAAAAAACTAGTTAATTTAAATGGTTTGCAGTGATTCCTTATCTTATGCATTGTGAGCATGCTAATTATTCACTGCAATGAATTTATAAGAGCTTTCCTCAACTTTCAGAGACCAGACAGAAGGTTTCTGCCGTCACTGAAGAACAAATGAACACAGTAAAATGCTTTATAAGTAGATACAGACAGTACACACAGCTAACTTTGTTTTTTTTTTTTACCTCAAGATTATTATGGAATTTATCTGTACTGGGGCAAGATGAATTTTGATCAAACAAAATAGTATACAGGCCCTTTAAAATGACTGACCTCACTTTTAGTACTAACATCATAAATACCACTTAACTACAACCCCTCTTCCTCGATTCTCTCCTCCAATGTCCCCCACATGGCAGACACGCAGGCACCCGGCCGGCACGGCGAGCTGGAACGCGCCAAGTGGACCCTTGGGTGCCCCTGATCGCCACCACCTGCGTCTCACCCACACTACCCCCCCACCCCCCTTCTCCCCTTCATCGTCCTCCTTCCCTTTGGCCAGGAAGAGATGCGCCTGTGGACACCAGCGTAGGCATCATTATGTGCGGAAAGGACTTGTAAATCACGCATTGCCTACATGTTACGCCTGCATCCTTCCCCTGCCCCACTCGATTCAGTAACATTCGTTTCACCCCCCCGACCTCTTCTCTTTTCTTTTCTTGTACTATGGTCGGCTATCGAATACAGCTGTGATCACACAAAACAACGCAAATCTGCACGCGAGACACTGACGACGCTGGAATATTAATGAATGCTATAGCTGGGGTAAAAAAAAACTAACAAAATGTATATAAATAAATAAGGGGTTGCCAGATCTGTCTAATGCAGTGAAAGATTACAGCTTTAGGGTCAATTAAAATGGAAAGGCAGTTTTAGTGAGCACAGACAGGTTAGGGACAATACAATGTGGCTGTCATGCTAAATGTCGAGGTTGCGTTGAATGAGACGAATGTGCTTGGTTTACAGTGCGCTGTGGAACTTTTCTGGAGGGGCTTTTGTCATCATGAAGTTGCACCAGACATATCCATCTAACATTTACCCAATTAAAGATATTTTTTAATTATATACATTGTACATAGGCAGGTCACGATAAGTTTACTGTCTGCAACTAATTATTAAGCTTTGTCCAGCATCAGGAAGTGCGTGTTAGCATGGTAGTTGTTGTTAGTGTGTTACCGTGAGAGCTTATAAACTCATCACGGTGAATAATTAGGATGCTGATCCTTGCTTGCCATAATGCATAAGGCAAGCAAGGAATAACTTTAGACCACTGCAAAATGAACTAGAGGTACAGTGCCTTTAAGTGTTACCCTAAAAATATTAAAAAAATTTTAAATGAGGGGGAAAAAAAACCCTTCACAATCTCTCATGCTGTACAATATGTGCATTATCCACCCTTAATACTAGCTGACAACCTAACCAGACTACTACTACCACCACTTCTGCTGCTAATCTTTTATTTCTGCTTTACATAAACCCACCCATCTGCACCACGACCTTGACACGACCTTTGTTTTGATCAAACCTGTTGCGAGCCGGATCTCGCTCCTTTAAGTGGCACTTCTTTTGCAAACACCTATAGCTGTCGGTACACCTCCGCCGGGGCTGTCAGGAGATAAGGGGACTACTTTTTGTCGGCAGTAAACATTCCTTGTGTAGGTGAGCCCGCAGCCTGAATCATCCTGTCTATTTTTGACTCTGGCGGAATGAGATTATTAACATCAAAGTGTAACCGCGTCGTGCTCTGTCTGGTCCACGGGAGGGGTAGGGGACTATTTCGGGATAGCTGTGATGATGGGAGACTTGCAGAATTTTGTGTTTTAGTTAGTTTTTTTTTATATAATCTGCAGATAAAAGCGGGTACATCAAATTTTAAAGTGCATATGACAGGTTTTCATGTTTTTCTAAGTATGACTTTTGGTTTGGTGGGATAGTACCTCTGGTAAATATTTATCATAGTTTTACATCTGCTAAGTGGCAGTTTGTGTAAAAAAGTTGGGAAGACAAGTAAAAAAAATACAGGAAGTAGCACCGACTTCTAAAACAGAATACCTCTACGTCCAAAATACGAGGACAATTTCTGCACAAGAAAGGCATTTTTTTTGACAGTTTAAACTTCCACTGATAAAAATAAAGGTGAAATTATTAGACTAACAAATTAAATGATAACTATTGAGTAATTTAGATAAGTTCTGCCCTTGTAAACATTATGGTTGCTAGGTAACAATTATAGAATTAAGTCTATGTACGTCATATCTGTTGCCTGTGTCCGAGGAAGGAAAATTATAAATGTATAAAAATGATATATGGATTTTTTATGACATCTTAAATATAATACTATGATTTTTTCTAAAAGAGATAAGTACTCTCACCTCATATGCACTTGTGATATTGTGAGAGAGAAAAGGTGCAAAAAAATGAACTTGAGGTGCTATAGTCTCTGCAGCATTCAAGCGTGGTGAGTAACGTGCCTTGCTCAAAGACACAAAGTGACAATCTGTGATGCATCAAAAATTGAACTGGTAACTGGCAACTTCTGCCATCCGTAAAATAATAAATATGAACAATTATATTGATAAAAATGACTCGCATGACCTTCAAACATATTAATGGTGCGTATTACAGCCTGTTGCATCAGACTCAACAATACTGGGTCTCAACAAACTGCAAGACAGTTTTAGACTTTTTTTTTTTTTTTTTTACTATATAAAACATTTAAAAAATTGTATGTATTTATTTTTTATTTAGAATTTTTATTTTGACCTAATTTCTCCTACCATTTACACACACCAACATGGCACATATTTTAGTATAACTGCATTGAATATAAAATGCAGTTTCAATGTCAGTATGTGCATAGTTCTGGCATATATATCAGAGGCCTCTATATAATGTTAATAGCATTTTATTAATTCATGTTTCAGAGGCATACATGAGCTTTGCACCAAATGTGAAAACGTGCCTATCGTTTATCTGCCATGTGGTAATAAAGGCTTCAGATTATTTTGTACTTCTTGAGTGCCTCAGTTTTTTTTTCTTTGTATTTCAGACTGGTTCCTATACTGAAGACCAAAGGACACTAAAAGGACCATTTTGCACAATCTCTTCGCATCCAAGTAACACCCCTGACACTAAATTTTTGCTGTATATGTCCCCATTGTTTTATGATGTTTAAGAAAACCCATCCTAGCTCACAATACATACCTGTTAAAAGTGCTGTATCTGATTTTTTCTTTCTTAAAACGTGAAAAACAACTAGTTCATTTTAAAGTGTTAGCAGTGGTCCAAAGTTATTCCTCACTTACCTTATGCACTCTGAACATCCTAATTACTCCCCGCGATGAGGTTATGAGCACTTTTCACAACTTTGAGAGGCCAGCAGTGTTTTTATGTAATAACAGCTAGCATGTTAACACACATAGGACAATAAAACACCTTATAGTTCCATGGAGACGACACACAGTGGACTAATTTTGACCCCAAGAGCTGTTTATACACATCTGTTCTGCGGCAGGACAAATTTTGCATAAAAAAATCTGGATACAGGCCCTTTAATGAGGCTTCTTTCTATTTTTTGCCCTTGCTTCTCTTGTGTTAATTCAAATGTCACTGATTTTCACAATGTAAGAATACCATCGCACCACCACCTACTTTACCTACTACATGTATTCTAGTATGCCCCCCAGCCCCCCCATCCCTGCCCCTTCCCCTCTCCTCTCCCTTTTTTCTCCTGTAACCGTTGCATCCGGACTGACTTGTAAATAGCTTGGACACCGCTCTCATCTTGCTAGCTCTCCTTTCAAATATTTATCCGCGCGCCGCTGAGCTAAATCGCATGTGACACCGAGACTGTTATTTAAGGTCGCAGACAGGCGGCTAGCTAAAGGGAGAGAGGTAGTGAGGGAGGAGAGGAGGGGAGGAAAGGAGGACGTAGGGAGCGAAACGAGCATCCTCTTTCACAAAATGGGATCTATTTGTTTGTATTCCGACGGACTGAATAGCTGCATGGCCTCGGCGCGGTGGGGGATAAACAGCTAGTGTAAATATGCTAGCGGCTCATTTGACGACGGCGAAGTGAATGCGGTGTATTCGTGCGGGGGAACATCATTCACGCTAATATACGGTGAAATACTGTAAACAAAACGCGGCGAGCTACGGTAAATTGCAGCACCGAGAGGAGGGGTACGGTTGAAAAAGTAGGCCCATTGAGGAAACATGATGATAAAGATACAAAGGTGAAAGCATTCAAAATGGCTGACGAGCTGGGCGCCTGAAAGAATTTTTGTCAAATGTATGCATATGTTATTAGATAAATATATTTTTGTAATATATAGACTGTTATGAAAACTCCCAAAATAAAATGTCTAACGCAATTTTTTTGGTTCATATATCTGCGCAAAATTTGTCCCAGTACAGATATAAAAAAAATAAAATATGTCTACTGTGTGCTGTATGCATCTACTTATAAAGTGGTTTACTCACAGAGAAAGCAGGTAGTGCACAGTTAGCATGCCCGTTGTTAGCACTACAGTGACAGCAAAACTCTTAGAGTTGTAAAAAGCGCTTATAAAGTCATCAGGGTGAATAATCAGGGTGCTCGCAACGCATAAGGTCAGTGAGACATAACTCTGAAACACTGCAGAACGTTTAAAATGAACTACTTCTGTTTTTCACATTTTCAAGACAGTGTGAACGAATAAAAAATCTAATTGTCTAGAAATTGTCCTGCCCAATTTTTTCTAGCTCATTGGATTTTGTAATCTAAAAGAAGCCTGTTAATCAGAATGGCAACGTGTTCAAATCTAATTCAGAGGAGAAACTTAAGGTCATGTAAATCTTATGTAATAAAAACATACTTGCAAAAAAATCCAAACATTGAACCAAATGCCATATTTTTTCCCCATGTATTTGAGTAACATGTGTCTTGACCCAGTACAGATATATTGTATAAGTCAGCTGGACTGCCTGCATCTAATTATAAAGCTTTTTTATTATCCGATAATCAGAAAGTGCCCGTTAGCATACCAATTGTTAATCTTACTGTGATGGCAAAATGCACTGGTCTCTTTAAGTTAGGAAAATCACTTACAAATTCATTGGGGAGAATAATTAGGATGCTCAGAATGTATAAGGTAAGTGAGAAATAAGTATAGTAGGACCACTGCAAGCGAGTTTTGTTTTTGATGCTTTTACAACAAGGAAAAAAAAAAACAGGTACAGAATCTTTCAACAAACTAGAATTTCTCAAATAATTACTTTGAAAAACAGTAAACAAAGAGTGTTGTATTACTGGCATCAATATCTATATGAAACACAATTTTATAATTTTTTTTTTTACCTAACCAAAAACCTAAAAATATTGACTTCTGATTTTACGCTTTTTTTTTTCACATCTTTGCTCTTCACTTTGATATTATGTGATATTTTTGTTTGGGTCGACGCAGACAACCTTGGATGTTGATTTTTCTTATTTCCCTTCTCGGCGAGGGTCTCCCTAGTGCACAGGTAATTGGCTTCACCTAAACTGAACTGCAGTCTGCTTTTAGACCAGCTGTTTTTGATCTGTCTGTGAGCGAAGGTGGCGCTAGAGAGTTAGGAGAATCTGATTAGCTGCATGGTTTTATTGTCAACATCAGAGACACTTTGGGAACATGTGAATAAAGAATCTTTAGTATAGGGACAAACTTGTGTGTTACCAAAGATGGCTTGGGGAACCTAAACAGTTGCATGAGTTTGAACGGTGTGTGTGAGCTGGAAGACTGTACAGCTGTATGCTCTTGCCTACATGTGAACTGATATGTTGCTTGACGAACATGAACTCAAAGAAGCTGAACAGCTGTATGAAGCTTTATCTGTATGCGGGTATTATTTGTGGAGAACAGAAACAGTTTTTTTTTTTTTACAATATGAGTACCTGAACGCGTGAATGTTCTTACCTGTGTGTGAACAGGGGTAGCTTTATAAGCTAACACCTGCATGCTCATACCCGTATGTGAGTGTATGTATAAACTGTGCATGAGTGTGAGTGCATGTATAAACTGAACACCTGCATGATAGTAAACAGCTGCATGGTCTTACCTGCTTACCTGTGTGTGTGTGTGATTAGAGGCACATGGTCCCAACTGTGTGTGAGTGGGGGCCGCTTTATAAACTAAACAGATGTGTGGTTTTGGAGTAGATGTGTGCGTACTGAACAGCTGCATGGTCTTACTTGTGTGGGAATGTGGATATGTAACCTAAATACTTGCACGGTCTGACCTGTGTGTGATTAAAAGTGCATGTATAAACTGAACAGCTCCAATACACTGAATAGTTAGAATGGACCGAACAGCTGCACGGTCTTACTTGTGTGGAAGGAGATGTTCTTTTTATACTGAATAGCTACAGTATAAACCGAACAGCTGTATGGAATTGAACACCTGCATGGTCTTATTTGTGTGGGAGGAGATGTGCTTTTTAAACTGAATAACTGCATGTATAAACTGAACAGCTGCGTGGCTTTACCCGTGTGCGAGCGCAGGTGGCGCTTGAGGGCCGTGTGGCTGGGGAAGGTCCGGTTGCACTCGCTGCAGATGTAGCTGCGGACCCCGGCGTGCACCTCCATGTGCTGCTGCAGGGCCGTCTGCGTCTGGAAGCGCTTCCCACACAGCAGGCAGAAGATGGCCATGTCGGAGCCTAGAGACAAAACAAACATAACAAACAGGTTAGTCTAATGAAATCCAGACACCTGTGTTAATCTTGACAAGACATTATGATTTAGAATATATACTTAGTCACATAGTTATTTTTTGTTTTAGTATAGTTTTAGTTCTCATGATAGTTTTGTCAATCGGAAAATATATTTTGTCAACCAAAAAATATATTAACTATTAGACGCTAAGTTTATTTTCTGGTTTAGGGCTCCAGGATTAAAAAGTGGAACTAGTCTCCACTCACTCCTTTCATTCATTCATTTCATGATTATTTTTTTTTAATCATTTGACAAAAACATCAGTATTTTTACAAAAATATCAAATTTTTGTCATAGTTTTAGTCGACAAAAAAGCATGCAATTTTGGTCATAGTTTTAGTCTTTGCATTTACTTTGTATTTAGTCTGCAACAGTGGTGGAAGGTAACGGAGTACAAGTAGTAAAGTACTGTACTTAAGTAAAATGTTTAGGTATCTGTACTTTACTCACATAAATGTTACAGTGGATACTTTTTACATTTACTTCACTACATTTGAGAGCAGGTATCTGTACTTTCTACTTCACCACATTTTTTAACTGAACTGAAAAGTAAAACGTACTTTTCATATGATTTGAGCGTTTATTTTCCCATGTTCGTGGAAACATCCTGATTTGATTTTTCAAGTTCAAGCTTTGGCTTTAAGCAACCAAAAATAAACACAAAAAATTCATAATTAAAAAAAATAAATAAATAAATTGTGTTGTAACTGCTAACCAAAATATGCATCATTTTTTTTGGTCAATGTCACTACATTTAACACTTTATCAGATTATGATACTTTTTCTTTCATTTGAGTAACTCTGTATCTGTACTTTTACTTAAGTAACAGAATGGAGTACTTCATCCACCCCTGGTCTGCAAAAATATGACATTGACGAAAACTATGACAAAAATAATTTAGTCAACAAATCTGTCAGCTGCACTTTTATCACTGCATGAGCCAGTTGGATTTAGACATTGTTTGCACTTTGTCACATCAGCTCACATCAGCTCAGTTGCAATTAAAAAAAAAAAAAAAAGACATGTGGCTTATCTCAACTTTGATGTGATTGCATTGCCTGGAAAGTTCCATAGTATGGCATTAAAATTTTCTATCATCCTAAAGACACTACCAGGTCAAGTTACAGGTCAGATCTATGATGAGGCGACCCTGCTCACTTTTTACCCACCATTTTGCTCATTTAGTCCAGTAATCAAACTATCAAATCAAAACATAAATAATCACAAATAATCATCATAAAATTAACATTAAAGGAGAAAAGTGCAGAATAAAAACCATTCAGTCATATGCACAGCTAAACAGAACCGTTTTGAGCCTGGATTTAAACACTAAAAACAACATAAAAACAACAGGTGCAATGGAGCATCTACCATCAGAGGCGCATAAGGACTCTTTGTTTAAGTAGAATACAATAAAGCTAACAAATTGAGAAGACATGACCCAAAATAGTTGTTAAAAATTGTGTAGTTTTACCACAGATGTTTTGGTAGAAGTTGGAGGTAATTGGGGCGTAAGGGCTCCTTCCTGTGTTTCGTTCCGTCACATGGGACAGAACATTCACATCCCCGAGGAGCAAAAGTCCTCCTGAGGATCATGAAACTACAGGGGAAATTAAGCCTCAAAGTACGCACCACTTTATGCAACAGTATGACCTAAAATCACTTCACAACCATTTCAGTTCAACTTTAAAGTGCCAAGTATAGCAATTTATTCTGCTACACTCAAAAATGACTTATCGACACTATTTATGCTATACCACCATTTTCCATTAAAACGTTTTACCTTACGCTTTAACTGGAAAAAGTGTTAACATGTATTTACACATTTAATTTGGTTTTAGTTTTTTTTGTGACTGCCAAGCTATAAGATAATGAGATAAGAATTACTTAAAGAACACATTGTGGTTGAGCCTGATATATAGGTATAATCTACCTCTGGATCGTACATTTAAAATGGTAATATTCATCTAAAACGACTTCATAAAGAAACAAGTCCGCTGACTTCCGTGTTAGAAAACTGTGGTGCTTAACGGGAGCTGATATCGGCAACTCTGATGGATAACTGCGGATCATGCAAGAGAGTACCAGATTTTCTTTTTTTCATCAAAATGACTACACAACACTGCCGAATCCTTTGTGTATCACCGATTAGGAAAAATAATACTGGAGAATGAAATAAGCAGAGAGCAATACAGTGTCTTGAAAATAAGAGATTAAAGATTGCTCCAACACACACGAATCACTCCAAATACAACTTTGAGAGAAGGAAACAACTATAACATGGTTAAAAGTTCTGAAAAGTCAATTTTGCATAATAGATCTGCTTTAAAGATTACCAATGGCCATTTGAAATTTCTTTAACACCAAGTAGTCTATAATTAACTACTTTAGAAGTGGTATACAAGTGTGATTTGTTTAATCTCAATACAAAAATGTATTCAACAATATAAAAAAAGTCATGTTGACTTTAAATACAAGTATTGTCTTTTTTCCCAAATAACATCTCCTCTGCTACACTTCAGTCTATTCTTTTAGAATAAATTAAGTCTTTGTTCATGCTTTATTAAGGCTAATTAAGGTGTTGCTATAATAAACTACTTACATCATAAATAATGGTACAAAAACAAACATAATAATAATAAAAAAATACTAATGACAAACAAATTATTATATTACAAGTACTTATTATGCCTTTATCAGCTGTATATTAAGTCACCATTATAGTACATTACAAACAAAAAAATTATAAAAGAAATAAATAAAAAATCCACCAGTTAATGAAAAAATTGTGTTTTTTTGCCATTTTTTGCCAAAACCTTGAAACAATAACTTAGGCAATTATGCAAACACTGTTCTAGTTATTATGCGGTTCCTAATCTCAACAAGTGTTACCAAAAATATGACACATTTCACCATTTGCCAATCTGCCTGCTACAACTTGCTAGCCACTTTGTAAACACAGGCTGTGTAGTTATTATAAAATGATAGTTAATAGTTTGTAAATTTGTAAATTGTAGTCAAAGACATAAAAAAAAACACCAAGACAAAACAAAAACTTACTCTACACTTATTATGCATGTGCTTTTTCACAATTCTAAGAGGCTTACCTTATCATTGTTAGTCATACTACGTGGTCCTAAAACTACAGTCTTACCAAAAATTTTAAAACTAATTTCAACAAAAGCACTTTTTTATTTCACTTCTGGTCCTCACTTTCTTCCCAGACTTGCATTTCTCACTATTTTTTGCCCAAACTTTGAACAGCGACTTCGGCACTTATGCCAGAAGGCCAACACTGTTGTAGTTACCAAAAATATGAAACATTTCACCATTCCAATCTCCCTCACTACTACTCTAAGACGCCATCCTTATTATTATTAGTCATTACTATGAGCTCCTAAAACTAAAGTGAAAAAAAATGCATATATATACAGTATCTCAAACTTTTTTTTTTGTCACAAGCACTTTTAGTTTCACTTCAGGTTCTAACCTTCTTCCCAGACTGACATTTCTCACCATTTGTTCCAATTTGCCCGCTACAACACGCTTACCACTTTGTACACGCAAATCCTGACACGCGCCCGCACTATTACATAACACTAGTTCTGATCATATTCCCCCCTCGCTCCCTTCTGTATTTCCAAGATTCTACGCCCGGTAACGCTGTTGTCTGGGCCTAGGTGTGCGCGCGGCCGATAAACATCTCCTCCGCTACACTTCAATCCGCTCTCTCTGCGCTCGGCATTTTTCTTCCCGCCGAGATAAAGACTGGCGTTCCGAAGCCGTACACAAGCGCGAAACCGACACACACACACACACGCGCATACACACACTTTTCCCTTCGCACTTTTTCAATTACCAAGGCTGAGGGAAAACTCGAGGGGGGAGCCGTGCGAGTGTTTGCCGGCGCAGTTTCTATTTCATCAGTCAATAACACATCTTTGGGGCAAAAGCTGACACTAATTTAAAAATCTATGAGGAGCGGGGCCGCGCGTTCGTAGGTTGATGGGGGGAGGAGGGAAGAGGAGAGAGAGAGAGAGAGAGAGAGAGGGGGGAGGAGAGGGGAGGCAAGCCAAAGCTCTCTCTCTGCGCCGGATCAATCACTGTCTGGCAGCGCACTTTACTCAACTGTCGGATGATAAAAGCGAGAGAAGAGGGAGAAGGAGAGGAAGGAGTGATAGAAAGAGCGGAGATAGGGGCCGAGGGAGGGGTGGAGGAGAGAAAAAAATGGAACTGGAGAGGTAAATATTGACAAAGTGCGGGGCTGTGATGTCGAGGGTGGGTAGAACTTTTTTTTTTGTAAATTCAGGTATGTCCCTTCAAGGCTTCCATAGGGACTCAGAGGTATAAACCATGTGAAATTAACTTAATGTATATGTGGTGAGGGGAACACGTGAGCCAATCAGAGTCCTGGATTCTAAATACTTGCATTATTGTGTAAAAAATGATTATCATTATTCAGCTAAATACCTTTTATGCATTATACAAAAAAATATTCATTAGTCATTTTAAGTTCTTGTAATTGTAATCAATACAAGTCTCCACTAGAAGATGTTACATACGTTTTAAGCCACTGCCACATTTCTAAACTTGAGTTGCATTTTGTAATAGTCCAGAGTTTTCAAAATACAGGAGCAGAACATGGTACAAAATACATTTGCATATACTCCTATGTGTACTGCTGTGTGTATTCATGTGTGTACTCCTATTTGTACTCCTGCATGTACTTCTGCATATACTCTCGTGTACTCCTGGATGCACTTCTGCATGTACTCTTATCTGTATTCCTACGTGTACTCAAGCACGTACTTCTATGTGTACTTCTGATTGTACTCCTGCATATACTTCCGCATATGTTCCTATGTGTACTCCTACGTGTACTTCTGCATATATTTCTATGTGTACTCCTGCATGTACTTCAGCATATATTCCTATGTGTACTCCTGCATATACGCCTATGTGTACTCCTGCATGTACTCCTATGTGTACTCCTGCATGTACTCCTATGTGTACTCCTGCATATACGCCTATGTGTACTCCTGCATATACTCCTATGTGTACTCCTATGTGTACTCCTGCATGTATTCCTATGTGTACTCCTGCATGTACTCCTATGTGTACTCCTGCATGTACTCCTATGTGTACTCCTGTATGTACTCCTATGTGTACTCCTATGTGTACTCCTGCATGTACTCCTATGTGTACTCCTGCATGTACTCCTATGTGTACTCCTGCATGTACTTCTATGTGTACTCTTGCATGTACTCCTATGTGTACTCCTGTATGTACTCCTATGTGTACTACTGCATGTACTCCTGCATGTACTCCTATGTGTACTCCTGCATATATGCCTATGTGTACTCCTGCGTGTACCCCTGACTGTATTGCTGTTTGTACTCCTGCGTGTACTCCTGTCTGTTTTGCTGCGTGTACTCCTGCGTGTGCTCCTGCCTGTATTGCTGCGTGTACTCCTGCGTGTACTCCTTCCTGTACTCCTGCGTGTACTCCTGCCTGTATTGCTGCCTGTATTGCTGCGTGTACTCTTACTCCTGTGTGTACTCCTCCTGTGTGTACTCTTACTCCTGTGTGTGGCGTGGATGTGTGTTTCCATTAGCCACTTGTTGAGCAGCTCGGTGCCGATCGATGGAGACTCCAGGTGAGGCCGCTGCAGTCATTATGTGAGGTGCACTGGAGCCGAGGCGCTGGAGCCGAGACGTGGTCAACAACACACACAAGTGAACAGCCAGCGCCGTACACAGGACTGGGACTGTATGTGAGCGTACACGCCCTGAGATGTCCATTCTTTAAAGACCAGGGCAACCAAAGAACGACTGGGCTGATATGCAAGGCCGATTTTGATCATTTTCCCGAAATTAGACAATTTGAAATCGCAACGAGCGTATACACAACCATAACTCATAGAAAACCAACAATAGAGGTGTGTTGTCACATTTTTTGCACTGCCTTTTTGCACTTAAATGTTCTATATTATGCAAAAACTGACTCTTGTGAACTTTAAGTCATGTTAAAATGCTGTAAACTAACCTAAAATATATCTGGAGTTGTGTCTTGTTTCATTCACACATGTCTGAATAATCCTGTATAATTAGCCAGTTTACTTTAAAGCTCCAAAGCTCAAAATACTTTGTTCCACCTTGTGATGTCATGAAGCGGTACATTTTATTCAGTAGACACTGGCTATTCCAGGGCTGAAATTACTCAAATGATTATAGTGAAGGTGTATGGAGATTAAAAACCTTTTTTGCCATATGACATCACAAGGTGGAGCAGCGTGTTTTGTGTGTGAGAGAAGAACCCAGCCTCAGTATAAAAGGGTTGTGTGTTAAACGTGTGGTTTTGATAAGGAAACAACATTATAACATAGATCAGAAAACAGCATAATATTGGCTCTTTAAGTGTTCAAATGTTTTTCCTTTCATCAGCTGATCAACCGAACCAACATATAGGCCCTTGTTGGAGATTTATTTATTATCTGTATTGTTATAAGCCTTTAAAGATACTCTTGAGTACCTTTGCTTTGACATTTCATGTTTTAGAATTTAAAAATGTCTATCTTCAGACATTAGACTGAATACATTGTACTGGGTACTAGGGTTAAGACATCGCCATCTACTGGTAGGACTGAGAATCACTATTCAATGAACACGCCACAGCTAGGGTTAGCAACTTTTTTGACACGTTAAAAGAAGTATGCAGTTGTAATGAATGAGATTTAATGGTATAAATAGTCAAATTTTGATTTATGGATTTACAAACAATGCAGAAGACCTCTGGACTTTTACCTGTGACATCACAAAACTGAAAAATTCAAAATCACATGTTTTTTAAAGTGCTTTGAGTAATTCTATTAGATGATTCACTTCACTAACATGCACCCAAAATCTGACGATAGCAGCTATTGTTTTTAACCTCATTTACGCTACCTCACTTCATGCTGTGTTTTGAATCCCCCAAAATCAAAGTTTATGTTACTTTTCCTAGTTGCATAAACATTATTCTACTTTGTACATTGTGAAGAACAAAAGCTTAGATGTTTCCATGGAAAGTCCCAAAATCGTAAGTATTTAATAGTGTATAGACCCTTATTAACCAGTGAACCAACAATTACACAACTCCATTATGTCGACCCATGCACGCCTCAGTCAACATAGATGTGCTCTCCTCAGGTTAGCTTGTAGTGCACTTCAAAGCACCCAAATCCTCTTTTGTTAGCCCATCTCCTTGTGTTAGCTAGTACCCTGGGTTTCATATTTCCTCAATGTCCACCCACACCAGAGTCAAAGGTCACATAACCCTTTGCATTCCATGACCCCTCGCCCCCCTTACCTCCCTCTCTCTCTCTCATCCACCCCCCACTGTCCACAACGCCTCAGAAAGCCCGTCTAATCTTCAGCAAAGAAGAGGTTTCGCAAGCTAATGCGTCAAAATACATGGGCGAAAATGAGAAAAAGGCCCGCGGTGAATGGTGAGGCGGCGGTTGTCAGTCAAAGCCACTTAAGTACCTGGACGCCCGCAGGGATCCCAGACACAATCAGCAGACGATCAATAGGGCTCTTTCATTGATAAAACAGAGGGGAGAGAGAGAGGGGAGGCGAATGCAACAGTGTGTATCCTCTGCAGTCAAACTTTGAGCGCATTATTTGGTTGGAAAAAGTGTGGCGGAGAATTTGCAAGAGCTTGAAAGATTTTTTGATTGAGAAAAGTTACTGAAAAGAGTACTTGGGGTAGTGAATGTGCAACTACTTTGTTATGTAGGTGTTAGGGTTCTTAGAGGAAATTCGTTGATTAGGGCTGATCATTGTGATCTGGACTTTACAGACCAGTATAGCTGCATTATTATATTACATTATATTAAAATGACAAACACTTTGTCTTACTGCCAAATTGCTATAGATTGCACCTGATGCAATGGCGGATGAAGTACTCAGTTTTGTTAAGTAAAAGTAGAAAAGTATGACAGGTAAAAAGTATTTTTATTTTTTCTTAAGTGGATTTTTTCATAAGTGTTGTTCAATTGTTTAAGTGTTAAATGTAGTGATATTGATTAACAATGATACAGGTCAACAGTTGCAATACGAATCAATATCTTAAATTTTATGAATTTTGTGTATTTATTTTAGTTTTCTCAAAGCCAAAGCTTGAATTTTAGGATGTTTCCACAAACATGGTAAAAATAACCCCTCAAATCATATGAAAAGTACTTTTTCTTTTCAGTCTAGTTCAAAAATGTAGTGGAGCAGAGGTAGACAGATATCTGCTCTCACATGTAGTAAAGTAAAAAGTACTCACCTTAAAATGAACTTAAATAAAGTATAGATACTTAAAAATTGTACTTAAGTACAGTACTTTTTATTACTTTTACTTTGTTACCTTCCACCGCTGATCTGATGCATATTTACCCATAGTTTTGAAATATCTTGCTTAGTTTACAGCATGAGTGAATTAGGGCTGGGCGATATGGCCAAAAAATGAATATTCTAATTTTCTTGAAACCAGATCAGGACTTTGATTTTATCACAGCTCAATAATGGTGAATAAAGTCATCTTCTTGAAAGATGACACTTCACTGACACTTCACTCCACTGTTGGTTAAACTTACTCACTAACCAACTGGAGAAGTGGACATAGAAGTGTGTAGTGTTTGAGGAGATAGTTACATCAAAAACAGACTTAAATAGTCAAATAGACTTAGTGTATCATGATATGACAAATGACCAAAAAAGCAGAGGATTAGATTTTCATCACCATATACCAGCCCTAATATTTATTTTGACTGGGGATCAAAATAAATAAAGACAAGTAACACGTATAATTGAATAAATGCACGCTACACCCAGAAGTAGAACATTCCAGGCTACACAATAACAATGGCATGGAGACAAACAGGCTCCGCCAGAAAAGTTACATAGGGAGGCTTTAAATACACAAGAAAATACAATGGTATTTGGTTGGTAAACAATGAAATCACAATCAGTAATTCCAATACCAACATTGTATGGTATAAAATCAGCATTACACCGCTAATATGTACCGCATAGTCTTTATCATACATGCCAACCAGGACCTACAATGAGCCATAGTTACTTTGAAACTGCCATTTTAAACTCCATCATTCTTCAACACCAATTGTGACCACTACCCTGACGTACATTATCCCAACTTCAAACTGCATTTACCACACACACAAGTCTCTACCATCCCTCTTGTGTGGAAACCCTCTCACTCTCCCCCACTCTTACCCTTGGAGTCTGCTGATTAGTAGCCCAAACTGAGTGCTTTTATGCCAGATGCCCTTTCCCTTCTGCAACTAAAATAACAAGCTGAGATCTGATTTTTTTTTATTTTAATCCAAACACTTCGAATGGGTGTTTGGATAAAATCTTGATCCCAAATTCTAGATACTGTGTAGATTTTCTGGTGGAAGGTCCATCGCCTGCTTGTCCCAACTGAGATGTTATTGCTTTACCTAGAATATCCTAAAGTGTGGCATTTAACTTGTATATCTCCATGGAGACACGCATGCGGCATCGTAACCACTACTACTCCGACATTATCCCAATTTTAAACCCCATTTACCGCACACACAAGTCTCTATTATCCCTCATGTGTGTAAACCCTCTCTCCGTCTCCTCCGCTTGTACCCTTGGAGCCTGCAGATTAGCGACCCAAACTGAGTGCTTTTATAGATAGATGCTTTATTAATCCCTGAGGGGGGAAACTAAAATGCCATGAACTCACTTACAAACTAAATGTACACATATACCAGATGCCCTTCCCTCTGCAACCAAAATAACAGGCTGAGATTTTTTATCCAGACATCTAGAATGGTACTTTTCTGGTAGAGGGTCCATCACCTCCTCGTCCAACTTGAGATTACTTTAAGAATGGCATTAAACTTGTATATCTGTGGATACAAGAACATCACATCATAACCAGTACCACATTATCCAAACTTTAAACCCGATTTACTGCACACACAAGTCTCTACCATCCGTCTTGTGTGTACACCGTCTCCTCCGCTCTTACCCTTGGAGCCTGCTGATTAGCGGCCCAAACTGAGTGCGGCTCTACAGTTAGTCAAGGCTGTGTATCTCCTCCTGCACCGTAAAGCAAACGCGTTGTCAGGCCCTGATAGATGAAGAAGTGGAGGAGCGGCGGCCAGATAAAGAAGCCAGGAAGCCAGCGCCGAAAACTAGTTGACCCCAAGGTCCATTACAGTGTAAAATTGAGTCTGCTCTAAGTGACACCTGAAAGAGGAAGCCGGCGGACTGGAGAGATGTTTTTTTTTTTTTTTTGGAGAGGAGAGAGGAGATAATTTACCTTTTCTAAACAGAGTCTATATGCCGGGTTTATTTGTAGGGGCGAAGGAGGGTGAGCAGGTTGGCAGCGTACAGGGCGAGAGTGGCAGGCTGGCTGTTAAATAAGTGGGGAGAGGTAATAGAGAGGAATTTGGGGTGACGTTTGGGGAGGAGGAGACAGGCACTAGGGAGATGGAGATAAAGATACACCGGTTTGGGGAGGTGGGTGGAGAGAGAAGAGAAGGGGATATAGTCAAAGAAAAGTATGTCAGGTTTTCTTCAAACACGCTTCAAGTACGTAAAGTAATCTTCAGATTTTTATATTTATAGTTTATCAGTTGCAAAACAGTGTACAAAATCTACCAATATGTGTTCAAATGTTCATTTAATAAATAAATGTGTTTATTTTTATTAGTCTAATCAAACTTACATATCCTCGCAGTAGCTAAATCTGATACAAATCATCTTTTCTTTTGTAAGATTAGTGAATTTGTACATGGTCCCTGACAAATAAAGCATAAAAAAACAAAACCTAAAGCATTTAACTAGGAAAAACCCATGTTAAAGAAGCGTTATGTAACTTTTTTGTTTGAAAGTCTGCCACGAGCTCGTCTCAGATGTTATTATTTTACACACCAGTCTCCACAGAGCTAAGCAGCTAACACCACCAGACCAAGTTACAGGTCAGATCTGTGGAAAAGTTAGGTTACTTACACTAAGAATCCAGGCAATCAAGATATCTTTGAGCATTTTAATTCACTATCACTGATCAAATGCTAGGTACATCATTTTAACGCCATACTGTGAATCCACTCCACGCAAAGCAATTACATTTCCACGGAGACAAGCAGTTACTGGACCTTCCACGTGAAAAATGACACAGTGTACCTTTAATTACAACACGTACATCTATACAAATAACAAATCTTCCATATCACCCTTCTTCACTCTCCTATCCTCACCATTCCCTATCCCCCAAATCTACCTGTCCACCCCGCAGACCGGTAGACCGCACTTAAACTTGACTTGTTCTGCATTGCACCAGGCTGGGTCCGGCGGTCTGGAGGAGGTACGGTTGTCGAGGAGGAGCTGCCAGAGTTAATGAGGCACGGAGCAGCGGGACCCAGCGCGCGGTGTTCAATCACAGGCCATTACCACCGCCCTCAGCCCCCCTCCTCAACCCCACCTGTCAATACCAATCCATGCTAAGCCATAGTTTATCTATAGGGAGAGAGGAGGAGGGAAGGGAGAGAGGGGAGAGCCAGGTAAGGACCCTTAGTGGTGGTGGTTGTCTGGACATTGAATGGGGGTCATATGGTACATGGTTTTGAATGACTACATTGGATTGACTGATAATTGGTGTGCTACCGGCTGGTTTTGTTTGTTGATTATGTTTAAAGGGGCCATATTACACTATTTTCTGATCTATGATATAATGTTTCCTCATCACAAACATACCTGGAGTTGTGCTTTGTTTCACTCACACATGTTTAACACACAAACCCTGCATATTTAGGCTGAGTTCCTCTCTCAAACAGAAAACACTCCATCTTGTGATGCCATGTGGTAATACAGGAAGTGCTCTACTGTGTCTTTTTTTTTTAAACTCCATATACTTTCACTAGAATCATTTGGATGTCAGGCCTGGAATTTCCAATCTCTGCTGAACTGAAGATAAAAGCCAGCTGTTGATATGAAGACTACCACTACATGACATCACAAGGTGGAACAGAGCATTTTGAACTGTGGAGATGTAGACAGACTCATTATTAAGGATTACTCAAACATGTGTAAATGAAACAAGACAACTCCAGGTCCTTGTTTTTGAAGAGGTAACAGCGAGAGTCCATTTTATGTAATATAGGACCTTTAAGGCACTATCCAAGTATCTTGCCCAGGGACACAATGACAGTGAAGGGGGAAGATTGAACAGTGACCTTTTGAGCAATGGATTTTTTAAAACCACAATTACAGTAATGCAAATATTTGTAACTAATTACTCCCTGACTACATGGTATATATCTAACCCAGTGCATTAGTTTCATATTCCCATTTCCTAATGGTGGCATTTATTACAGATGCCCTTCCTTCTGCAACCAAAATAATAGTTGAGCTAATCAAATATTTTTTTCTGCTATGTAAACTCATAGAAGTGCATTTTTAAATTCAATTTTCTGGGGGAGGGAGATGGTATCCCATTACCTAGAATTTTACACAGTTTGGCATTAAACTTGTATGAATGGAGCATGGAGACATGAGAAATAACACACACATAATTAGATAAATGCTAGATAAACAGGCAAAGGAATAAAAAGCTGAACCACAACCATATATAATTCTAAGAATTCCTTTAAGGTCCTATATTACACAAAACTGACTCTTGTGAGCTTTAAGCCATGCTATAATGTTGTAACCTCCTCAAAAACATATCTGGAGTTGTTTGTTTCTTTCAAAAAATGTTTGCGTAACCCTTTATTTTATTATTATTATCTACATCTCCAAAGCTCAAAATGCGCTGTTCCACCTTGTGATGTCATGAAGCGATAGTTATCAAGTTCAAGATATTTTTGGGTCAATAGCGGCAGGGAACTCCAGGGGTGAAATTATCTAAATGATTCTAGTGAAAGTGTATGGACTTTAAAAACACAGTGGAGCACTTCTGGTATTAAGTGTTTTCAGTTTGAGAGAGAAGAACTCAGCCTAAAACTATGCAGGGTTTGTGATCAGATTAGAAAATAGCATAATAATAATTGGGCTTTAAAACAACTGTATGTAGCCTGAGCTCTTACTATTTAAAAGAATGTATTACAATCATCACTGAATCAGAGTTGCTAGGTTCAAATACAAGTTTCTCTCATTCTCAGTATATGGACAGGCCTCATGTGAAAGCTCAGAACCTCCAGAATTCACTCATTGAGCTGCAGAAGCTGCACTAGCACTGCTTCATGATTGACTGTAGGTGCTGGGTTTTAGGTAGTGACCATTCAGTTCAGAGAGAGAGTTCTTTTAGGTTTTAAAATCAAAATCTTATACACTTCCCTTAAAACTAAACAACAAACACGACTTGCTATAATCTTCCAGCATGAGACAGTACTTGGCACCCTCGCATTCTCTCGGATTAACCAAGCAACCCCCATGTCAAACACGTACGCCAGCGACCCATTCCACCGCTTTGATTTTGTCTTATTGCGACGCTCAGAGAAGTCAGTGCATTAGCTCCTCTGATAGCTATTCTTTATGATCAATCCAAGCACAGGCCCTTTACTGCATGACAATGAGCTCCCTCCAACCAACAACACCGCATTACCTACGCCGGCTGTAAACAAGAAATAAAAAAAAAGAGCCGCTGCGATAGTCGTGTATTATATGTGTGTGTTTGTTTTGTTGGGAGTCCGCGTGGCTGCCGGTGATGTCGGGTGGCGATAACTCACGCGTCTCCGCCCGGCCCCCGCGGCACGCAGCGCTGACACTGTATGATGGAGCGCTCCCAGCCAGATTAATGCCACCAGATGCCAGGCGAGATGCCATATTAATTACCCAGAGATAATGTCGGCGCGACCATATGGCGAGCTCAACTGGCCATTTAGTTGACAGGGAGAGGTCTTTATAGCCGCCGTGAATGTGATTGTGAATGTATTCCGAGCCGGCTAACTGTGAAAATCGTTACAGGGATTATGATTATGGAAGATGGTAACTTGATGGGTAATCTGAAATATAGATGATGATTCTAATGGCAATAAATGAGGACAGATGTTTACTTAAAAATTCTAAGCAAAGATTACTTAAGCAGCGCATGAGTGAGATTGACTGGAATTTTTAAGTGGAATTTAACAACAAAAAAAAAAAAATTCTAATTGCACACAAGCATCCTGCTCTTGACATAAAACATTATCAGTACAACAGTCAGATCCACACAGGTTGGCGGTGCAATTACAGCTCCCACAGGCGAAATACTGTTGTTGTGTCCTTGGGCAAGACACTTAACCCACCTACCCCCCAGTGTCTGAGTACACTGGTGTATGAATGTGTGTGTGAATGGGTGCGTGGTTCCTTGATGAATGCCTTGAAAGTGCAAAAACGCTAAATACAAATGTGACCATTGATGATGTTATATATTTTATTCACAATACTGTATATACAATTATGTACATTTTCAAGTAAAGTAAAACTGAACAAAAATGTATAACTATTACTATTGTATTTATTTTTTATGACAAAATAAGTTATTTTTTGGCAGTACTGTAGCAATTTGAAAAAAACAAAACAAAAGAAAATAAAATAATATGATAATAATAATAATAAAATAAATGTATCAATATTGTTCCAAAATAAATATTTACCAATTTAGCCAATTATATTAAATTAAGTTGTAATTAATAACCTTTTCTCAAAAATAGGAACACATTATAATATTGTGTTCAATTCATGTAAAATATTCAAAGCAACTCAATTATATCACACTGGCTGTACTTGCTTGTGAAATAAAGTTACTTGCACTTTGTATTAAATATACAACACATTGAAGTGAACTGAGTAGCGTTCTGTGTTGTGATGCTTACCCTCCCTCTGGCTCAGTAGCTATCTCTTATGCAGTGGTCAGATGTTGGAGCCTCTGTTTGCTCAATAATAAACCCCGTCTTGAATAATACAATGCCGCCTCTCACATCAGAACCACCCGTGTCTTTATCATGCAGACATAGGCCGTGCTCTGGCCCCTGTACACTTTGATTCTCAATGCGTGTTATAAGTTATTGATTTTCTTTCATTGATATTATTAGTCATGACAACCAAGGTGTCCCAGTTGGAGTAAATATGAATTTTCAAATGAAATATTCATAATAGAAGCGTGCCATGTTGTTCCATATTAATGTAAGTCACAACCAAAAGATATTAAGTCACTTTTTGATGTAATACTAAGGCAACAGAAAACAAATGCAATATGATAATGTATATTGATTGGAGGGACCATTGTGTCTTGAGCTACTACTGTGACAACTACAACTACTACAACTTTACTACGGCTACAAGTACTACTACAACCACTTCTACCTACTACTACCAATCTTACTTTTCCCCAAATTCACTCATAATTCCCTTCCAACTATTTGTACACTGACAATCCAGGTCTCTTATTTCCACAAATTCAGTCACAATTCCTACTACATCTACCACAGCTACTACTGCTGCTGCTACTACTACTACTACTACTACTACTATTCCTGCTACTGCTGCTGATGCTACTTCTACATATACATATTCTACATATACTTCTACATGAACATCATCTACTACTATCCGCTGCTGCTAAACCAAAAACCCAGTCCTCCTGCTTCTCAAACTCATTCATAATGACAACTACTGCTACTACACCCAAAACTCACAAATTCATTAATGACTGCTACTATACCTACTAAAACTACAATAAATACTACTACTACCCAAATCCCAGTCCTCTTATTTCTCAAACCCATTCATAATTCCACTGCAGGAAACAAACCAGTGGTGTGTGGAGTATACAGTATCACTCTGGTACTGACCCCTTATGAAGCGGTGCCAAGTTTGGACAGAGCCCTCACTCTCTGTCTAACCCCCCCCTCCCTCTCTCACCCTTCATCCCCTCACACCCCCCACCCCACCTCCCTTCACCTCTCCACCCCCCTCCACCCTGCTATGAATCTGCCGTATCTCATTCCCCGCCGCTAATTCCAATTTAATTGCCAGTAGCCCGGAGCCCCCTCAATAGGAGTAACAAATGGTTTGATTCTGTAGACTTCATCACAGCGCATTTTAAATGGGACACGGCAACCGGGCGAGAATGCCAATGAGGGCTGGGGCGCTCTGCCGGCTTCTCCTCTGTTTACTAATTATCCGTTTTCTTACCGCGCGGCCACGACTGCACGACTTGTCTGCCGAAATCCGATTTGTGGGAGCGAGGATTCCGTTTTAGCCTCTTTGGTAAATGAGCCACGTTTTTTTCCAGTTGCGCACGGCGGCTTGAATTTACGGTAAAGAGGCGCGTCGCAGTTCTTCAAGTTGACGTTAATTCCCCCGTTGCTTTTTATGATCCTTGTTTCTCCTTACAGTCAGAGTAACAATACAGGATCTGGTAAACAAATGTGTCGGCCATTTTGATTTTTTACGTAAAAAAATGCTAGGCTAACACAAGCAGTCTCATGCTATAGTGAAAGGTTGGGAAACTAATTTGGGTTAAACATTTAAGACTTTCATAATAATCCAATTACTAGTATATCTAGGTATATCTTTAGCAATACTGTCACGATTTTATAACAATACAAAAAAAAAAAAAAAATATTTTCTTCTCTATGGTAAATGAGCTGCGTTTTTTGTAGTTGCGCTTGAATGCTTGAATTTACGGTAAAGAAGCGTGTCGGAGTTCCAAGCAGCTTTTTATTATCCTTATGTTTTTATTAGGTGTATCTTTAGCAATACAGACACGATTTTATAACAAAACAAAATACTGTCTTCGCCTTTTTGGTTAAATGAGTAAAGGGGTGCATCATAGTTCCTCAAGTTTGTATTAATTCTCCCATTGCTTTTTATGATCCTTGTTTCCCTTACAGTCAGGGAAAGAAGTACTGGTAAATAAACCCGTCGGCTATTTCGATTTTTATGTTAAAAAAAAAAAAAAGTGAGGCTAACACAAGTAGCCTCATGCAACAGGAACTAAAGTAACTAAAGCCATTACTATTGTTATTTTGATGTTTTAATTAGGTATACCCTTAGTAACACGGCGACAATTTAATGACAATACAAAATATAAGAGTAAATGCACCAATGTAGTTGAAAAAATACTAAAATCAATACTAAAAAAGATCACATAGACTAGTATACGCCCATGGACCACTATGGAAGCTACTTGTATGACCGAGGGATTACACTGATACACAGCCATGTGGTAATATAAAAGAAAGTACTATGATTTAATGTTGAAAATCACATTCTATACATGTGAGTACAGAGTGTTTGTAATTATCATAGTGGCACTGGAATCGGTATAGAGTAGTGAGTCTATTCCTTAGTATCGAAATGGGGTTTGAGATTTTTGTATTGTGACAATACTACAAACAAACAGTAACTTATTGTCAAAAATACTTGAAAAATATGAACACATAACTGGCTGGCTTCTCCTCTGTTCACTAATTATTTGTCTTCTTACTGCGCGACCACGACTGCACGACTTGTCGGCCTAAATCTGATTTCACCTCTTTGGCAAATGTGCCACGTTTGAATTTACGGTAAAGGGGCGTGCCGCCGTTCCTCAAGTTGACGTTAATTCCCTGGTGCGCGCGTCTTTTATGATCCTTACAGTCGGAGAAACAAAACAGGCGCTGGTAAATAAATTCGTCGGCCATTTTGAGATTTATGTCCACCGCATAGAGAGAGAGGGGAGAAGGGGGTCTTTAGCATTTAGAAGGTGCTCACGGGTTGTTATTCAAGGTCTACAAGCCGCTAATGGCTATTGTAGAGAGACTGATATTCCAACTTGTATGCATAGTAAATACGTAGGGAAAAACTGTCTGTATTTACAAGCTGGGTGAGAGCAGGCATGGAACAAGTAGCAGCAGGTGAATGTACAAAGTCATGTCCTTGTCTGGAGGTTAAGGGAAAGTAGACGAATAAATAAAACAAATCGGAAAAATGATGGACTTGAAAATATTCTGAGAGATTTTGAAGTGATAAGGGGTTGGAGGTGAAGACCAAGGATAGGAGATCCAGGAAGCATATTGAACAAGGCTGAAAACGATACGACAGCTGCTAGCTTCAAAGTAGCATCTTAGTGTGTGCAATATGGGCACTGGAATGCAAAGGAGCACAAAGGACTATCATCGAAAGTGGGACCAGGACATATTCTTCCATGAATTGAAGCTTAAATGTACACTGTGTAATATTTCTGACGGAGAGTTTGCTGCTTTCTGGTTTCCATGGAGATGTTTTGTTTGTTTTATTCAATTACAACAACTGTAGCTTGGCCTGATTTCCTCCACAGAGATATAACATCTCCATGGAGACGAGCAGGTGGAGTACTCTGCACTAGAAAAGACACATAGTACATCTTTAAATAAGCATGCTATTCATATATGGCATTGTATCCCTTCAGCTTGCATTATAGCCCTTGTAACCATTTTACTATCGGCAATATGATCATTACTATATCAATAGAAGCAACAAGTCATACACCAGAGCATTGCAGTATATCTTCTCCATGTAATGTATATAGTGACCGGGTGTATTTAAAGCTATTTCCATGGAGGCATGAATAAAAAAAAGGGGAGCCATTTGTGGGGCCACAGCTGAGTGGGCACAGTGCTGGTCCACTGGCAGAGGAGGGGTGGGGGGGCAGCGGATGGATGGCACAGAGAGAGAGAGATGGAGAGAGAGAGAGGGAAAGAGGGAGAGAGAGAGAGAAAGAGGAGGCGAGTAAATGAAGTGGAAATGAGAGGCTCGCATGTACAGCTGGCCTCCCCAACACAGAGCCAAAACTGCATCGTATAATGTCCGGATACAGGCAACATGGCTACTGTCTGTGTGTTTTGTGTATTGTGCTAGCAGCAGGGCCAGTGCTAGCTTTGTGGGGGATCAGGTGCAAAATATGTCTATTGGGCCCTTAGTCAGACAAAAAAATAAAATAAATTACATATATATACATGTATAACATTTAAAATTAATAATTCATGTCCATAATTGATTGGACAAGAATAAACTTAGTAAATAATTATACTGTTAATGTAAAATTTTAATTGCTTACAATAACTTATACACTATACATTTAAAGTTCAAATTTGACAATAAAAAAATTTGGTTTATTATCTTTTACAAAATGTCCAGTTTGGCTCCAAAAGAAAAAAAAAAAAAAAAGAAATCCACAAATTTCACTGTTCTTGGGAAACAATCATTACATCAATTTTTTGGTATATATTTCCCCCACACTTTGAGAAATACTGCTAGATTTGTGCTTAGACTAACAACTCCCAAGCAAGTATAAAATCTGAGCTTAATTTATTGTCCAATCCTTCCAATGTTATAAGGATCTATATAGCAAACATTCTCAATACCATATGTCTTCTCATTCACAGTTGATTGCACTTGTATTTTTCTCATGATTACTCAAGCTCCAGTCTCCTTACCTTGTACACTACACCTTATACAAACACTGCTGTAAGATAGTACATGTTCCTATGACACTGGACTGCTGAGTGACACTGTCGCATGTTCCAGTGTAATGTTTAAAAGCCTATTGTGACAAATGGAGCTGAAGTGTTTACTACTTCATCAAGAGCTCCCTCAAGGTGAACCGTTCCGCCTCAGTCCATCAGACGGAGGTTCAAGGATGCATTCAATTAAAAAGGACTCGATATGTTTTATTATGTTTTTTTTTTTTTTGTTTTTTTTTTTTTACAAATAGTATATGCTTTTCGTTGGCATTCAAGAACTACTTTTTTTAGGGCAAGAAAAAAAAAAAACAAAAAAAAACAAACATGTCATCTTTGTTTTGATTATTTTATGTTAAATAAATATAGTATGAGAGAGGAGTCAGTAACATTACTTCCGGATGTAAAGTTGGGGGTCAGTAGCGTTTCTTGCATCTGCACAGTTTGGGGTAAATAGTATGTACAGTTGTACAGTCAGTGCTGCTGCTTACAGCTGTACTGTTGGAGGTCATTACTGTTACTTGCAGCTATCCAGTTGGAAGTCAGTAGTACTTCCAGATATACAGTTGGGGATGTCAGTAGCGTTAGTTGAGGGTCATTTGTGTTACTTGCAGCTAAAGAGGAGTCAGAAGTACTTTCAGCTATACAGTCGACTACAGCAGGCATGCTACTGGCAGCTGTTGGGGTCAGTAGCAGTTTTTGCAGCTGTACAGTTAGGAGTCAGTAGAATTAGTTGACGTCACTTGTGTTGCAGCTAAACACACTTGTGCACTTGGAGCTAAACACTGGGGAGTATGTGTGTTACTTACTTACTGCAAAGTTGGGGGTCAGTCACATTACCTGCAGCTGTACAGTTGGAGGCCGCGAGCAGTGAGCCGCAGTGACAGTAAATCAGCCGGATCTGGGAGGATTTGGTGGATTTAAGGATTAAGATTCTAAAGTATCATGGTCTCCAGCTGGATTGGTGAGTGGAGATTACAGCTGCTGGGTTCATTTGGCTACTCGCAGTGCTATACATCCCACCTTGGCTTCTATGTATATTAACTTTAGCACGACATGTTGTAATAATCTTATATCTGACAGAAGGATGCAATCCAGACTAAATGTAATCTGTCTGAATACATCTGTGACATGCTAACATTTGAATGATAACATCAGCAGTTATTGGGTGACAGTATCAGATTTTTACTGTCTTAAAAACATGAAAAACAGCTAGTTAATTTTAAAAGATTTACAGTGGTCCGAATTTCCTTTCCTTATGCGTTGCAAGCATCTTAACTATTCACCATGATTATGAGTTTTCACCATGATTATGACTTTATAAGCGCTTTATACAACTATGCCATAAAGCTAACAACAACTAGCATGCTAACCCTGCACTTCCTGAAAATAAAATGCTTTATAATTAGATGACAGTACCCAGCAAACTTATTTCAACTTCAAGAACTGCTTATATATTAAATGCTAGACACATTTTGCCCAAATACATGAGCTTTTTTTTTTAATCACAATTTACCAAATCCCAAATCCACTCCTCTCTCCCATACATACTTGACCAACAACTTTACATCAACGAACACAACAACACCTCACCCTACTCCTCCCCCGCCTCCCCTCGCCATCCCTCCACCTTCACCCCCGCCCTGCGCTGGAATCCCAAATCCTTTCTCCTTCCTTTCTCACTGACCATCTGGACAGTGGTGTGGACAATGTTCAAAAAGCAGCACTCTTTACAGGGCTGCGAACGCAAATTAGTCACGCCCCCCTGCACCATTTTTTGAGCCGACAAAAGCCCTCTCCAACCTCAGCACTGTCCCATGCCTAAATCTGCGCCATCCAGACCCCTCGATTTGGGATAGCAGAACCAATGAGTGACAATGGACTCGGAGATGCTTTCGGTGAGGCTTAATGTAGCTACAGTAAGGGGCATTGTGGCCTGAGAGCCTGGGCGGAAAAAGTCACTCAAAACTACAAGACCCTTTTGTTGGGTGTGGGTTTTAGGAGAAGTGGTGTGGGAAAAAGAATCAGAGGTGACGGAGCATGGGGGGATATAGGAAGAAGGAGGACTGGAGGAGGAGAAGAATGGGATGACAAGGTAACGCTGGAGATCAGGTATAAAATGAGGAGATGGTTTGAGATGC